>OY992532.1:51680391-52880391 GCA_963921185.1 Dasysyrphus tricinctus | reverse complement strand
CGTGTAAGTAGATATGGATACAGCTACTTGTACGAATATTGTAATAAGAACTTTTATGAGCACAAGTTTAGGTATATAGGACGTAGGAGTAGAACATATAGAAGTACGAACGAAACATTCCCGACAACAGACAACAATAAAACAAAAATAAGCATCTCTTCGGCAATGTTCTGACAAGCTGTAAGGCTGATATAACAACTTTCACTCAAACTAATGTTTTTCCTGTTAATGGGGTAAATAGGATGTATAGAGATTGCTGAAATTTTTCAAACTCTTTTACAATTCTATATTCATATTGTATAGTCCGGAAACATTTTTCCAATGAAAAATTTAAATATTTTTCCTTATCCTTACAGAAACAGACATTCAAAATTTATAATTCCTTGAAAAAATAAACTAACTATCTCAGTTTTGAGGGATACGTTGGAAACTGATATCAAATAGGTAAAAAACATTTTCGATTTTAGGTTCTGAAAACATTGGTTAGGTAAATGTAATTGGTTGAATTGAAATTTGAATTGAGGAAAGGATTTTTTTGTTAATATTAAATGTTACGGTACGATAGTTTCAGAAATGCTCCAAAAAATAAGCAAGAAACATTTAAAAAAATATGTGTTTGCATACTCCCAAGTCTAAAGTTTCCATATTGATGTACGAGTACGTACCTATACTAAAATACTTCTGATTGAAAAACTTTTGAACTTTGTTTCAATTGTTGGCTTGATTGATTTGTTTTTTTCAATAATCGTAAAGGTATAGCTTCATGGTACAATATTAAGTTCACTTTTATAGCTATGCCAATTAATTTGATTGTGTCCAATGTTTCTGTGATAAAAAAGCTCTTTGTTGTAGTTTCTCAATAACTAGAAATAAATTGTGTTTTTTAAATACTTCGTGTAAAAATAAATATATATTTTAAATTGCTATACAAAGTTTATTAAAGTTTGTTGTTGTTGGGAGTAAGAATATAGCTTTTGTGGCTATTGCTGTCAATATAAAATTTTGTTTATTTAAAAAGTCTCACTTAAAAATAATTTGTATTGAATACTTACTTACTAAAGTTCTCGGACCTGTTATGTCTGTGAAGTTCCCCTTGTGGAGCATAGGGCCTCCACTACTCCTACTTGCAATCGTGCACAGCTCTCATCAGCTCTTGCCCAGTTGTGCTGCCTGATTCCTCTTCGACCGTTGTACGCCAAATACTTCTAGATCAGCCAACTCGTCTGCCTCGCTACGTGAGAGGTACGGTTAGGCCAGAAAATCTTCAATATGTTTCGCAGAAATCTATTCACGAACGTTTGCAGCTTTCTTGTGACAGTGAGGGTTACTTTCGAAATGCAACTACTAGGGCCGATGAGGAAGTTTCAAGACTGATCTTTTTTGTTTTTGATGAATTGATCTCTCTTGCCCCTTGTTGTCATTTGATGGAGATCCATGATCCTACGAGAGAGTAAACATACATCGCCCGCGTAGTCCAGGTGTTTGAAGTAGGATTGCAGATTCCACTGAATTCCTCCATTTGCAGTCAACAAAGCTGTATGAAATTGAAACAGTGTTGGTGACAGTATTGGTGACGCTGCTTAAAACCGCAGAAAAGTGCTCCATCCACCTTTTGAGCTGATCCTCATCCGAAACTAGCAGTGATTCGTCTATGTCTTTTACCAGGAGTTGTTAACAGCTTTGGAGACCTGTAAGCATTTTGGTAATCCTGTAAACAGTCCTACTATCACACCTACTTGAGGCCTCTTCAGCCTCATGCTCATGACGTCCTATGCTACGGCGATCTTCTCTCATCTTCTTGCGATCATAGACTCTAGCTCGTTTCTCTGTGCTGCTAGAGCAGCTGCAATGTGAGATATGAGCTGTTTTCTTTCTTAGATCCTAGCTTAAGTTTCTTCGGACAGCCAGGCACTGTATCTTCCTTGAGACCGACCAACTATACTTTTAACACCGGATATACACATTTTTTTCACAGCACACCTATGGTTTTCGATAGAGGTGGGTTCCATGTTACTTCTTAAGTTAATCGGCATTGAACTTATGGGCATTTTTTTTCTTTTTTTAGGGATCTCTAAACTGCAGCTATGCATAATCTAACGGTAGCAAACATCATACTACATCTCTTCTTTTTCGAACGTCCTGGAGACTGCTTCTCAAACGCCGACTGATCGTGAAGTAATCAATTTGGTTGGAAGTTGCTTGTCTGTCTATCGACATAATAATTTTTTTCGAATGAACGAATAATATTTTTGGTATTTTACAGTTCCCGTGCGCAAAAAAATAAACCTATGCAAATACTTGATTTACGGTTTCATGAAAAAAAAATACATAGCTGTCATGGAATTTCATGAAAACGATAGACCGGCAATTGTTTTGCATGCGAAAAAAAGTGTGGTGAATAGAATGTTTTTTTTCGATGGTCGGTTTACACTTTAAAATAGAAAAAAAAAAATATATTCACCTCAAGGCATTATTTGCATGCAAATGGTTTTTGCATCCAAAAATAATTATTTTACATTTTTAGGCTTATAGTTTATTAATTATGGGGTAAATTAATAACTCACTGGGTGGCTTAGGCCAAAAAAGTTTTTTGCCTTGAATATTATTCAATTTGGTGCACACAATAGGTGGAAAATCGTTTTGAAAATTTTGATTTTTTTTCGCATGGAAACTGTAAACTATGCCATAATAGCAATGCGAACTTTAAGATATGTATATTGCCAACAACTGGAGCTGGGTGAGTTTGCTCATGATACAGCCCATTTTCCAAGTTAGTTTCTGTGAGAAAATTGAGTATTTGGAGTGTTTTAAGATTGGGTAGTATGCTCTCCTTTATCTGGTTTCTAAGATGCCTATGTTTTTGGTGCTTAAGTGCATTGCATTTGCCCAATATATGGTATGTTTGCTGATATCATGAGCGTCGTACAATCTGCACGTGGAACTGCTCACTGTTCGAAGGATGCTAAGATGTATTTCAAGCTTGAAATGACCATTGAGAAGTAATTATTCTGAGTTTGTTCCTACTTAAGCTGATGCAGGATAGAAAACATTCATGGTTGTAGAAGAAATTTAGCCTTTCTTAGCTTAGGAAGTTCGTTCCCGATTTTTTCTGATTAGTCTCTTAATCATGATATCTAAATTACTGCAATAGGGATCTGGCGTTGTGAGATGTGACTTTGCTCCTATTCTTGCTAGGGAGTCTGCCTCTTCATATTCCGGTATGCCCTCGTAGCCCGGTACCCAGTAGAGTGTGACAATGATGTGTTGCCCCAGTGAATTTTACCTGTCCGCGCACTCTCATACTAATGATTTAGAACCGTTGGCATATAAGTTAAGTGCTTTGAGTGCGGCCTGGCTGTCTGACATGGTGGTAATATTTTGGTTTTTGTAGCATCTTCCAAGGTTGCTTTCTGGCACATTTTCCTATGGCATTTATTTCTGCCAGCTAGGATCCGTTTGAAATTTTTTAACGAAATTATACTTTTGAATGATGCCATCTCTTCGAATGCCGGTTTGTTACTGTGGGACTGCAAATCGAGTAACTTTCCTTGAGACTAATGATTTTTCCACTCCCAGTTCCTTCCTTTGCAAAACTCAAGATGGATCTCTAAGCAGCACTCTCTACGGCCACTTGTTAGTGGGGTATAAGGAGATGAATTTCTTCCATTGCTGCTGCAAGGCAAAATGTCATAGCTCAGGTAATGCGCATTAGCCTGCGAACCTTTGTACTTTTTCTAGTGATTTCCTCGTTGTGATTAGTTCGATTCTTTTGTACCATATGTAATAATGGGTTTTAGCATCATGGTATACATCCATCTGAGGAAGTTCGGTTTGCAGCCCCATGATTTGTTTGCAAATTTGTTGGCATATCATAAGGACCATTCGAGGCTTTTCCGACTGTCAATTCAACATTTTTGTTCCAGAGAAGCTTACTATCTAATGTAATTCCACAAACTTCCTTACAAGAGCTCTGTTAATAGAATCATGGGAGGTATTGTCAAAAGCTCCTTTTATGTCTAAAAAGGCGGCCAAAGCAATTTCTTTTAACTCCAGAGCTTGAAAGGTATTCGTGAGTTCAAACAAGGTGGTTTCTGTGTTAATTTGTGTTAAAAATATTCTTCGGCTTTTCTTTCAATTATTCTTCCAAATTGAATTATATGAATTGTAGAAGAGTAAAATTAATTTAAATCGAGCTTAAAACTGCTTCTGTAGAACCATTAGTTTCTAAAATACCAGTTTTTGAAAGTTGGCTTAGGGTTATAATTCAATAGAGTTTTAACTTTTTAACGTAAGAATTTGCTTTTATATTCACTCGAAGTTGACTGACTCAACTTGTTCTATTCCAAAGTTGAAAAAATCTTAAGATGGTTTTGGTCAACTCCGCTAGAAGAATTAAGCCAGAAAACTTGGGATTTTTCTTAATTTCTGATTATTCAATCAAATAATAAAGTTGAAGGGTTCAGGTGGAAAACACCTTAAATCTTTTCTTGCTGATTCCGAGAAAAATGAAAATGTAAGTTTATTACTAAAAACTGCTTAATTCAAAGACAAAGTGCCTTAGCCATTAAAAAAAATGATTTAGTCTAGCATAATTAATTAAATTATTAAAAAATAAATTGATTAAATTTCCTGAATTTTATAAAAATTTCTTAAACAAGAACCGGTAATGATAGTTAGAAACGGCTTTTCGCCTTTTATTCAGACATAGTTAGATTTTTCAAAATATTGCTTTGAAAATAAAAAAAATTTCACAAGCACCATCTTATACCCAGGTACGCAGGATTTAAATTAGGGGGGAGGAAGGGGTAAGTGCCCCTTGCGTATACCCTCACTGTAAACGTCATTGATAAACAATTTGGTTTTGCATAACTTTGACCAAAACTATTTAATAGATATAGTTTGTTGTTGTGGTGACCTCTTTGTTAGTAAATAATAGTGTGTTGATCAATCAAACCAATCAACAAACAAAACTAGTAATATAACGGGTAATTTTTTCTTCAAATTGTTAAGCTGACATGTCACTTGGTCTAGTCATAAGATTTTTTTTAATATCATTTTATTTAACTTTTGGAGCCAAAACAAAACTTTTGAAAATGAGTTTTTGTGTGTGCTCAATTTTGTGAGTTTTCAAAGTTTTTTTGTGGAGAGAGCTATACTGCATAAGATATGTACACATACAAATCTACAAAATTTCATCATTAGGTACTTTAGTTTTAAGGATTTAAGCTGTTTTTCTCCTGGACCCTTTAATTCTTTTAACTTTTTGCTTTTGACTTGCAAAGCAAAAAATATATAAAATAAAAATATCTACAAAGTAAAAATAAAATTCTTCGTTATAATTTTAGTGTTAATTATCACGTTTGTCAGAGTCTTATGTCAATTTAACTATGCTGAGCAAGAGAAAAATCTGAAAAAGAATTTTCCGTAAGGCGACAAAAGTTTTTTGCTGCTTAACTAATACCACAGGTTTACAAATAAAAGTTAATTTTTGACACGACAAGTGAAGTATGTTTCTAGGCATACATTTCGGAGCTGAGTTCAAATATTTCATTTATTCTTCGCTATCAGCTTGAGTATTCGATCATCACTATTTTTAAGGTTATGTAAAAATGAGAAATAGTTTTTTCAATAATGTTAGAATTGATTCCTAAAAGCACTTATCTTTACTTTTAAATTTAGTAAACACTTTTTCAATATCCTTGTTACTCCCCATGATATCCTTAGTTAGATGCTCACCGTTTTCTTACATTTTTTGAATGGTAATGTTAATTCTTTTCAACTAAATGTTTAGCGGTTATGTTAGACCGCATTTTATCAGTCTAATTAAAATGTATAGGGGCTGATCAAGACTGATTTAAGCTGACATTTGAAGAATTAGATTAGTACTTTCAGGAGTCACTGCAAATTTTATTGAAAAAATTTACAGCTCGTGAATACGTTACCTTAAAAAAACGAAATCCCCGTTTTTTTTTCTAATTTTATAACGGGTATTGCTCAAAAACCAGTGCCGAGATTCAGCTAATTCGAAGCCGCAGGGAGTGAGTGAGATGAGTCACTTTTCGTCGAAAATCGATTCAGTTAGCAAAAGGGAGTGAGTGAGCGAGTGAAATGAAATGTCAGATTACTCGCCAGATATTTCCGCAGTGACTTGGTGTATGTGTTGGAGGCTAAATTCGCCAACATCAGCCTGATATGCGCGCATGCCCCCACAGAGGAGAAAGATGACGACACCAAGGACGAGTTCTACGAGCTCCTGGACAAGACATATGAGCAATGCCCTAGCTATGACATTAAAATTGTCTTGGGTGATTTTAATGCCAAACTAGGAAGAGAAGCCGTCTTTGGTGGCACAATCGGAAGATACAGCCTGCACGACACCACCTCCGATAACGGACTCAGGCTAATCGACTTTGCTGCGGGGCGAAACGTTGTGGTAGCTAGTACGCAGTTCCCGCATCTCGATATTCATAAGGGGACATGGCGAATTCCTGGTCAATCAACCGCCAACCAAATTGACCACATTGCGATCGACGCAAGGCACTCCTCCAGTATCAAGGATGTCCGAACGTTCCGAGGAGCCAACGTTGACTCGGACCACTACCTCGTTGTAGCAAAGGTAATGCTACGGATATCCAGACCAAAGCCAAAACAGGGAAATACTGTCAGGAAGTTCAACGTCGGACGGCTACAGTCGCAAGAAATCGCCAGGTCCTTTTCCGATCGAGTCTCTCGCGCCCTCTTAACTAGTCCTTTGCCGCCAACTGCAAACATCGAGAACCAGTGGAAAAACTGCCAGGAAGCCATCAGAGATGCCGCCTCTGACGTGCTGGGCTTCGCACGACCACCACAGCGAAACCCCTGGTTCGACGAGGAATGCCGGCAAGTACATGCAGCCAAACAACAGGCATACAAAGCGGCGCTGCATAGAAGGACCAGAGCTGCTCGCGAGCTCTACGAGCAGAAGAGGAAAGAGGAACACAAGCTTCTCAGAAAGAAAAAGAAAGAGCATGAGAAGCGCGCGATCGAGGAATTAGAGGGATGCCACTGCAGGAATGAAGTTCGGAAGTTTTACCAAAAAGTAAAAAGAACCTCCCAAGGTTACAAACCCCGAACCGAAGCCTGCAAAGACGATCAGGGGAACATCGTGGTGGAAACGCAGTCGGTGCTGAGGATATGGAAAAATCATTTCTGCAAATTGTATAACGGCGATGACGAACCGAATTCCGCTACCATGCAAATTGCACCATTCAACCTGGACGACGTAGGCCAACAATTCCGTCCACCCGATCTTGACGAAGTGAGGATAGCCATATCTAAACTTAAGTCCAATAAAGCTGCTGGAGCTGATGGCCTTGCGGCTGAGCTATTCAAAGCGGCTGGCGATGAATTGGTTAGGAGTATGCACCAGCTCATCTGTAAAATATGGTCGGAAGAAAGCATGCCCGATGAATGGAACCTCAGTATTGTTTGCCCGATCCTCAAGAAAGGCGATCCTCTGGACTGCACCAACTACAGAGGCATCAGTCTTCTTAATATCGCCTACAAGATCTTCTCTGCCGTACTTTGTGAACGCTTGAAGCCATTCGTCAACAACCTGATAGGTCCATATCAGTGTGGCTTTAGGCCAGGGAAGTCCACCATCGACCAAATATTCGCACTACGGCAGATCTTGGAGAAAACCCAGGAGTTCCAAATCGATACCCACCACCTTTTTATCGATTTCAAGGCCGCGTATGACAGCATCTATAGAGACGAGCTATATAGAGCAATGTCTAGTTTTGGCATCCCTGCCAAACTCGTCCGTTTGTGCAGGATGACGATGGAGAATGCACGCTGCTCCATCAAGGTCGGCAAAGACCTCACCGACACCTTTGATGTCAAAAAAGGTTTTAGGCAAGGCGACGCGCTGTCATGCGACTTCTTCAACATCGTTCTTGAAAGAATAGTGCAAAACTCTCACGTCAACACCAGAGGCACAATCTTTCAAAAGTCCGTCCAATTACTCGCTTACGCTGACGACATTGACATAATCGGACGAACAAAGCGTGATGTCAGTGGTGCTTTTGTGAGCATTGAGAAGGAAGCCAAGAAGATGGGTTTAACGGTGAATGAAAGCAAAACAAAATATATGCTGTCCACAAGAAAGGACACCCAACACCGACGTCTCGGACAGAACGTCACTATAGACAGCTATAATTTTGAGGTAGTCAGAGACTTTGTCTACCTAGGATCCGCTATAAACTCAGCGAACGACACCAGCGCTGAGATCAAACGAAGAATTACTCTTGCCAATCGCTGTTTCTTTGGGCTAAGAAGGCAATTGAGAAGCAAAGCCCTCTCTCGAGCAACTAAACTGTCCCTGTATAAGACGTTTATCATCCCGGTCCTGATGTATGGTGCAGAGGCATGGACACTGCTAACAGTGGATGAGAACGCGTTAGGCTGTTTTGAGAGGAAAATTCTCCGGGTGATTTTTGGTCCCGTCTGCATAGATGGGGAATGGAGAAGAAGATACAACAACGAACTGTATGGGCTGTACAGCGACACCGACCTAGCCACAAAAGTGAAAAGCCAACGACTGAGATGGCTGGGTCATCTAGAGCGAATGGACACCAATGCTCCGGCCCGGAAAGTCTTTGAATCCAACCCCGTGGGACAACGCAGTAGAGGTGGACAGCGTAAAAGGTGGCGCACGCAAGTGGAAGAGGACCTCAACCAACTTGGCGTGCGAAACTGGAGACAGCTAGCTAGAAACCGAGCCGGCTGGAAGAAGCTTGTTGGTTGAGGCCCTGGTCCACCCCGGACTGTAGCGCCACCTTAAGTAAGTAAGTAAGTAAGTGTATGTGTTGGTAAATTTCTAGTTTTGGATAGGTATATGTGCTTTTCTCAAGAATTCCTATTCATGGATAGGAAACGAAATAAAAAACAACAACGTAGATAAAAACAACTACCCTTTCTTTGATTCTTTAATTTTATTTTATTATCATATGCACATATATATATTAAATAAATTTATGTTCTATTCACTTTCAACGCTTTTAAACTTTTTATTTCTCAAGGGTGAAACTCACATTAAACTTTAATTATGACAAAAAAAAAAATAATTGAATCAAAAGATACTCCAAACTCCATTATTAAAAATTCCAATGTTTACATTGTTGTATTTGTTGTTTCATTTCGTTTTGCGTAACGAGTGTGGCAAGGAGGTAGAATGTAGCTCTTTTATATTTATTCTTTGTCTTATATTCGAAACTAAATTCGAACTTACTCATTTCACTTAAATAGCTGAATCACTTTTGCGAGTGAAGTGAGATGAGTCGGCGAGTAAGGCGAGTCATCTCATCTCACTCGCTGAAATAGCTGAATCTCGGCACAGAGCTGATGGTGGAAAATAGATGATGGATTTGGATTCAACGCCAAAAAATTCTTTATGAAAGAATCTTAGCTGCCCGTGTCAAAAACCGTGTATAAACTTGTGAAGTAACTGATCAACTAGCTACATATTTGAAGAAGAATTGTGTTTCCAAATGTTAAATAGTTCAGTCTGAAATTTTTGACAGTGAATCGCAGAATTTACTAAAATTTTCTGAGCTTATAGTCCAGTCAATGTGTGCTCAAAAAGGCTCTTTGCAAGCAAATTGTGGGGTAGTTTTTAGTTTTTCCCTCCATTATGTTTTCGGGGGTGCTGACAAAAAAAAAAAAAAAAATTACTTTGTGTGACAAAATTTCAACTTTTGTCTGGACCATGAACCAAGATATACTCTTCTGATAGTTTTTGATGCGCTGAGCTCGAATCTGGTCTTGGAATTGCACTAGCACGTTAAGTCTTTGAGATATTCGAATCCCAAGATTTAAAAATATGCATTTTTTATGCAAATTTGAAGCTATATTTTTTTCTCCAAATAGTTTTTTTCGAAAAAATGTTTATTATCATTCTGAAGTATGAACATTTTACTTCAAAATTCTTTTTGAATCTTTCAAATACCTCCATTCGTCTTCGAGAAATCATTGGTTTTCGTCTTATTACCTAATTCGAAAAATCGAGTCAATTTGTGCTCAAAAGGGCAAATTGTGGGATTTTTCGAATTATGTAGTAAGACGAAAACCAACGATTTCTCGAATACGAATTGAGGTATTTAAAAGATTCTTAAAGAATTTTCAGACAAAATGTTCATACTTCAGAACAGAATGAACACAAACATTTTTCGAAAAAAAATTACCTCTAGAAAAAAAATAGCCCCAAATTTGTATAAAAAATGCATTTTTTTTATTTTAAATTTTTCTATTTCATGGCCAGATTCAAACTCAGCGCATCAAACACAATCAGAAAAGTATATCCTGGTTCATGTTACAGACAAAAATTCAAATATTGTCACACAAAGTAATTTATAAGAGCTTTTGAGTGGAATTCCGAAAACAGTAAAAATACGTCAATTTTTGACTAGCGCTCGAGTCCAAATGGGTTGTCGCAGAAAAAAACCTTCGATAGGAATTTATTGAAAATTGTGTATACTTTCAATGGCATTTTGATGTAATTTTCGAATAGATTGTAGCTTTCGAGCCATTAGTTTTTGCATAATTTTTTGCATTTTTTTCCATGTTGTGTCACGAAATTTTGTTGGCAAACCTCAGATTCGGATTCAGCACCCCCGAAAACAAAAAGGAGTGAACAAATCAAAATAACCCCACAGTTTTCATGGTAAAAATACAATATGACTGGACTATAAGTAATCTTTCTGAAATCACAGAAACCAGTTAAGACTTAGCAAACATATTCATAAGATTTTTTAAGAACATTAATAGAGAAAAGGTTTGAATAAGATAATATTCAAGCAAACAGTATTTTATGTTTTAAATTAATTATAAGAAGTGCAAATAAGGACTATTTCTATTGTTTATTGCTACATATTTTTTTATGAAAATGGTATCAATATAAACCAGAAATATCTGTGCAGAAATTGTTTTAAAAAGAAGAAGAATTTAAGGAAATTTAAAATGTTCAATGTTAAATGAAAATCAACGATAAAATCATAACTGAAAATGAAATTTAAACAGCAGAACGGATGCAACTGATGCAGAAAATGACTTCAATTAATTAAATGCCAAATTTTGAAGAATAAAAGTATACCTATGCCGAATATTTCCACTCACGTTGTCTCTAGCCAAAGAACTTAAATTGACTCAATTTCCTATATATGAGAAAATCTTTGCCTTATATTTTTCTTATTTCATTTATTATATTATATCCTTTTTTATTTTTTAAGCATGTTACCATTTCAATATTTTTCTAACTTTAATTTAAACCACCTCACCTCAAATCTGTGTTTTTTTTAGTTTCCTAGTTTAGTTTTCCACCTTCCCTAAAAAGGATGAAATAAAAATCACTTTATCACGTAAAATAAAGTTAAAAAAAAAGTTCACTCTGTACTACTTTTAGTTTAACTTTTTTTTAAAATCACGATTTAATCATATCAATTTCAATGCATCTGCAGGATTATTATTAATTTAACTTATATAATTTTGTTTATCGTATTCGTAATTTATACTCATTCACCATTTTTTCTAGACACCACCACACGATAAATGAAATTTAAAATGAGATCACAAGTGTATATGCAATATAGCAGCTATACAATTTAATAAAAAACAAAAATCACAAAAAAAAGTATAGAGCACCATTTTTCGCAATGAAGAACTTATCAGCCATTTTCTTTCATCACCACGTTTTTTCTCATCACGTTATTTCATCACTTTCAAGCATTTAAATCGCAACATGAAGATTTAGAAATTCTATATGCAATTCGTTTAACTATATTCCTATATGAGAAAATATAATATAAAAAATATTTATGTTAATGATACAAGTGAAGTTATAATGATTATAAAACTATGTCTATATCTACACAATTTCTGCACTACACATAGCAGTCAGCAATAATTATTTTTGTTTCTAAATGAAATCAGCTTCATGTTATATATTTTAAAAGAAAAAAAAAAAAAAAAACAATCTAATAAATCACCAATTCACCATTTTCAATCACAAATGATAATCACCACCAACGTATTGCACATAAAAATGAAAATAATAAAATTACAAATCACCACTTTTTCCATATATATATATATTTATATACACGAAAACAATTTTTTAGAAGTGGAATGCTCACAGAATATATCCATATATCAAACAAAAACCAAAAAACTAAAAACAAAAAAACTCTTATAAAGGATCACATTTTTGTAGAAAATTTAACTAATAAAGTACCTACCTACCGAAAATAAAATAAAACACTGAAACAATTAAACTGGCTAAATATATATACCTACATAATAACTGAAGCACTTTATGCAATACATCCAACCACAATAATATTATATCACAGAAATATATTTTATATCCTACCTACTACACCGGAATCAAACCAAAAATATACATAAAAAAAACGGAAATATATATTTTTATTACAATAATAAAATATCAATGAAAAGTTAATTGACACACTTCTTTGACACCACGCCCATCACTAACATTTAACTAATTACCACTGCATTTTGTACAATCTCACCACAAATCCAGTGACAGTGAATATTCAATAAACCTATGATGTTACCTATATACAGTAAAAGTCGAGCACAGCAACATTTTTCCCTATACTTTTTAAATTTTACTAAACAATTTTTATACCTATAATATACATTTTTCAAAAAAAAAAAATAAGAATTAGAAATCCGTTAAGTTTTAAATTATATCATGGTTGTGTTCTTTGCTTAACGAATAACGCCATCACTCCTCAATCACACTCACAATTTCTATATAGTTTTTTTTTTTTTTAATTCTCAATTAAAAGAAACTTAATCAAAGACTAAGAGGAGGTGGAGGCTTCACATATTTACTGTGGTTTGAGAATTATCTTAAGATTAATATTGTTTTTCGTGAGTATAAATTCGATACTGAGATGAAAATTAAAAAGTGAAAAGATTTTTTTGGTAAATACTATAGAACCAGGATTAAGTTTCCACAGGAATATTAGAATTCCTCTTTCCTCGTTTGAAAAAATACAAAAAGTTTTTCTTGGCTATTTTTTTTATTTAAAAAAAAACCTATAACTTAAAGAAGACTAAGGTGGAAGAGGCCATCTGAATTTAAGCTTTGTACAAAAGACAAGACTACAGTGTATCCTTGCGTCTGTGTACTTTTAGTCTGATTATGCTTTTGTACTTAATTAATTTTCCGTACAAAACAACAATTGGTTTCTACTTCATGTTGAGCATGTAATTGCCTTAATAAACGTATTTTATATCTTCAATGCTTGCGATCAAGTCGTACAATAAACTTCTAATCAAAATCCATACTTTTTCTTAGAGTCATAAACGAAGTTTTTTAGGTAAGAATTGCCACAAAAAACATTTTACGATTTTTTTTATTCTTCTACATTAAAAACGTGAACAAACAAAATTTGAGGGCAATCGCATTGTATTAACTCGTGCCGCAATGAGTTTGAAAATTTGAATTTGATTTTTCATAAAACCGACCAAAACCAGTGTCTATTAAAAGTTTGATTTACAGAATTAATGAAGTCCATTTTCAAGTCCGTTACCAGCGCTAGTTTAGAAAAGAAATATAGACACGAAAGGGTCGCGCATGCTTGCTCAAAAAGTTCAAGTTGCTTGCAAATTAAAAACAAAAATTTAAAATATTCAAGTAATAATGAGTATTTAAGCATTTTTAGAATTTTTATCGAAATCGTTTGAGCCGTTTTTGAGATAAATAAGCTTTTTCTTAACGGTTGTATAGCAAGTTATTTATTATTTTTGGATCAGTAGGCCCTTACTCTCACAAAAGCGTCAACTTTGAGCTCAATGCGGCACTTGTTAACGTGGTTTGAAAAAAGAAAAAAAAGGGTAGTGTTTTAAGATGTTAATGAAAAAAAAGGACCACCCTAATGTAGGTTCTTTATGGGAAACAAGGCATTCGTAAAAAAATTGAATTCACAATTTTGGTCAAATTTGATATATTTCGCTGATAGCAAGATGAAAATAGCAGGTCTCGCAATTCCGCCTGTCTGTCAGTTGTTGTAAACAGCTGTGTCAGCTTAATTTAAATTTGGCTCATAGCGTATTTTGGCAATTCCCCCGAAATTTTTTTAATTTTGTTTTTATTTTTTTTTTTTCGAACTATTCCAAACTTATCTGGTCTTAAGCATTTTTATTTTAGAAAAAAAAGGGCCTTACAATTTTACCTGTTCGGCTTCATCGATTTTCTTAAAACTCGGTACTTAGTAGTTTTTGGTGATCCCCCCACAGGTTTTTTCATTATTTGTATAGCTAAAATTAATGGTATCTTCCATACAATTTTGTTTTAATATTACAGAGTTTTATTTTTTTCAAAAATAGTTCAAAAGCTTTTCTTAAAAATAAATCAAAAACTTCCTATAGCAAATGCTACGTTTGGATGGCAAATCATTTTTCAAAAATTTGTTTATGAATGGTACCTCCAAAAGAACCATTTTTTTTATTTTCTTTCTAATTTTTATATTTTTTTTTTTACCAAGAAGCTTCTAAAAAAAAATAAAAAGTATTGTTTCTTAAATTTTCAAAACATATTTCCTTGGATTTTTAAAAAATATGTATTCCAATTTTTTTTTAAACAATGTAAATATTTTGAAAACAATATGGTCAATTTTTTTTAAATTCTTAAGCGAACGCATCATAGAACGGTTTTTTTATTTTGAATTTTCTCGGTGATCGAAAAAAAAATTACCTCCACAAAAAAATATAGGTATACCTAACCCCAACTTTGCATAAAAATGCATTTTTTTAAATACATATTTAGATTCGAATATCTCAAAAACGTGACGTGCTAGAGCAATTCCAAGGCCTGATTCAAACTCAGCGCATCAAAGGCCATCAGGAAAATATATCTTGGTTCATGTTAAAGACAAAAATTGAAATTTTGTCACACAAAGGAATTTTCGAAAACGTATATTTTCGACTAGTGTTTGAGCCCAAATGGGTTGTAACAGAAAAAAACCTTAAATATAGATTTATTGGAAATTGTGTATACTTTCAATGGTACTTTGATGTAATTTTCGAATAATTGGTAGTTATTGAGCCATTAGTGAAAAACACCCAAAAGCTGCATTTTTATATAATTTTTGCATTTTTTACCATGTTGCGTCACGAATTTTTGTTGGCAAACCTCAGATTTGGATTCAGCACCACCGAAAACATAAAACAGCGAACAAATCAAAACTACCCCACAATTTGCATGGTAAAAATGCAATATGACTGGACTTTATATTAAGTTAAAATCTTTCTTTAATTAATTTTTATAGGTACCTATATTTTATAAATGCTTAAAATCTACATTCCAAAATTTGTCCTTTAAATTTAATATAAATATTATTTAATTTTTTTAAGAACTTCAACAATTTTATCTTTTTTAATTCCATAATTTAAAATATTTTTCTGTAATTATACTGTCTACCAAAGTACAAACAACCAATTCAGGTCTTTTATTTTATTAAAAATTTAAGAATATTTTACATTTATCTATACTTAAAATGTTCTTAATAGTTTTTACTTAAAAAATCTATGCTTAAGGTTAGTGGTGGATAATTTGAATAAAAAAACCTATTATTTAAATATTAACACAAAATGCATATCTCATAAGTTTCCAGTGCCTTTCATAAAAACTATTTTTTTTTTAATTTATTTCACCTTTGAATTCAATTACACGTTATAAGCAATTGAGCTTTTTTCAAAATTATTGCAAATAATTGTAATTGAAAAAAATATTCATTTCCATTACTATTAATTGTAATTGAAAAATTCACTTACAAATTACACGTAGATTATTGAAAATAGTGATCGGTTCTTGCAAATAATTGAAGGAAAGCTTTTGTTAGATTGTAAAGTTCATTACAGTTCTTTATAAATCACGTTCAATATTATTAAAAAAAAGAAATAAATTAATTATATTTTGGTGTAGTGATAACTTTAAAAAAAAGTTACAATTACTGCTTTTTCGGTGATTACTTTCAGAAGCATTTATCTAACTGAATTGCAAGTAATTAATACTTTTCAATTACATACTTTAAGTAATTGAACTTTTTTAATTATACATTATCTAAAAGTAGTTAATTGAAAAGGTTTTCGAAGCTTTCAGTTAAAATTAATTATACCTAGTTGACTTTTTTGTCATTATTTTCCAAATCTGCTGCTTTAGCTACGTAGGGAAAGTGGAGCAAAACCATACCGTTCAGTGTTTTTGCACATTTGTTATCACTTAAATAAAAAACATCGATACAAAATTGGTTCCTAGAGGCACTTCTAACTATATAATCTGTGCTACCAGTCTACTGTATTTTTCTATCGACGAACATTTCCTCAAACACAACTTAATAAGCGCCTTATGATATTGTATATATCTATTTTTTGTTACGAACAATACCTACTGCTTTGACAAAAAAAAACAGACAAAAATATCAATAATTTTTTAGCATATGTCATTAGTAATACAAAAATTTCCATTAAAATGTTGTTATATTCAAATAATATTGAATATAAACGGTGTAAGGTACACTTCTAGTTCTGCCCACACTTCCTTTCGCTGCAGATAAATTGAAAAAGAGAATTTTAAAATTCAGTGTTTAGCCTTCTCTATCATCGTTAATCAAGTTTGAGTAAAAATTTCGGGTTATAATTTTAAGACGAGAGCACAACAACTTAGATATCATCACATCTCTCTTCTCGGTTAAATCCATTTTGTATTCAATACAAAATTAAATCTTATCTATATCTTCTCGATGTTGATAAATGTTAAAGTATTGGCGAATGGAGTCACGGCACCTAGCAGTCAGTGTGTGTAGCCTACTTGTGAGATAGATTTTTTTCCGATTTGACATTCAATGCATTTCCCATAAGAGAAAACCAAAAAATGCAGTTGAAAACTTTAATTTTACTAATTAATTTTATATGAATACTTATCTATATTATAGTTGCAATGCAATAACAAATAATGTTACTTTGTAAATCAAAAAGAATATGTATCCAAACTTATGAAAAATTTCCTTTATTTTGCAGATGAAAAATGTAAACAAACCTGTATTGTTGTTTTTGCTTTCCAAAATGGATTCATGTCGTCAGCCAAAATGATATCATGTGCGTAGTCAGGGAAGGATCTCTTAGATTAGGGTCAATTATTAAGAAAGTTTATATAATTTTATTATTATTAGAAAAAGCTCACTAGGTAAGCTTTGTGAAAAAGGATGAATGTAGGTATGTAATATTTGCATCTATATGCATTGCGTTCGTGTATTTGTACTCTCCTTACAGAAAGAGGACTTAAATCTTTTGGCCCCGTTTGTGAAATAAGTTTTTAAAATGTATTTTATATTTACAAACTAGTGAAACCTTGGGGCTAGTGACACCCCTAATTGAATATAATATAGAGGATTTTATTTTTTGATTATATTTTGTATTTGTATATGAAGTTAAAATTTTGTTTTTTTTTTGCGTTTAGGCTATTTACCCAGATTCTTTTTTTTTAAATAAATTTTATAAAAAGTTTTAAAAAATAATAAAACTATCTGAATAGGTATTTCTTATCTTTGGCATTGCTCGATTTTACAACAACAAAAAAGCTTCATATTTTCAATTCTGAGTTAAATTTTTCAATTCATAGTTTTAAAACATCCTTTTTAATAAAATAAATAATAAAAGCTTTTTTTTAATAAAATTTAGCAAGAAAATGTACTCACAAAAAAAATTAACTATTCGTAGAACCTCGTTTTAACAACAAATAAGTATATTTTATGAAGAAAAGAGAACAATTCATGTTTTAAATAATCCTGACTACGTCCCTGTGTAGCTTTTTTCTCAATCGAGCAATGTTGTTGTTGCTTCTAGTTGTAGAGGTGTTTTGTTTACATTTTTCATACAAAAATTAAAGTGTTTTAACAATCAGTTTTGATATATTTTACGTTTGATTTATAAACTCATATGTTTCTTCATTCTATTTCACTCATAATATGAATACCCATTCATATAAAAGTTATTAGGAAAATTAATGTTAATAAGACCATGTTTTGCATTTCTCTTATGGGAAATACATTGAACGTCAAATCGAAAAAAAAATCTATCTCACAAGTAAGCTACCTGCACTGACTACTAGTAGGTGTGGAAAGCAACTTACCAGGTGTCAATAAGGGAAATCCATATAGTAACACCTTGGAAAAATGTGATTATATACCAATTATAAAATACTTTTTTTGCTTTCATATCAAAGAGATCTTTAAACTTGAACTTTTATTTTTTTTGAAATAAATTATTAGGTACATTTTAGATAAATAATGTCTTTTACTCCATATCTATTTCGTCTTTAGATGTTTACATAGATTATATAACCGTCTTGTTTAGTTTTTTAATATACTAGGCTTTACTATTTCTCTTGATGTCTTAGAATATTAATTTAATTTGCTTCTATATGACTTGTGGATTGGATTTAAAAAATAAAATAAAATAAAAATCAAAAATTACTTTCCCATTTTTTTCGTGTTTTTACCACTTTTTTCTGTTTCATTTTATTTTTGAAATTGTAATATATGTATTTTCAATTTTTTTAATTTTTTCTTAATTTTTTAAAAGTACAATTTAAATTATATAATTTTTCATGAACTTTTTAATTTATAATTAAGATACCAAGCGTAGGCTTGAGGTCAGTTTTTGTTTTCATTTTTAGTAAAATTGGGGCGTTTCGGGCTTGGTTACATACTTCTTCAAAACTACATAATGCAAAAATCAAAACTCAAACCTTTTTGATACCTAAACACAAAATTGGAGAATTATTTACAAAAACTGGCCTCGAAAAAAAAAGAAAATGATTCATACTTACTTATTAACTTTTTTCTGTTTTACTCAATATGCCTACCTACAAATTTAACGAACTTCAAAGTTAATTCTAAGTATCGATCAACAGTTTCCGAATAAAATTCTACAACCTACAAGAAAAAATGTGTTCCATATTATTTTAAAAGGGGCATTTAAAAGCAGTTCAGTAAGATTTGACGGGTCCCTGTGTTTGCTTTCTGTTTTAGTTGTAACTCTAGTTTTAAATTCTTGACACAATCTCTAAAATTCTATGTAAATTTTTGTCTTTTTATTTCAAACCAATTTTTGTACATATATGTTCGAAAAAAAAACCACAAATTCTCTATGTGAAGTTTGCCACACTCTTAGTCTCAATCACAATAATCAAAAAAAAAAACTATATAAAGTAATCTAGTTCATAAGTATAAAAATTTAAAAAAAAAATAAAAATGCTGTAGTTAACTCACAAATTACACACGCTAGTTGTTATTTCACTCACCAGTACAATAAACTTATTTCTTAACCACCGACACCAAAGGATCTACAATATTATCGAAATTTCATTCATTGTTATAAAATATCGATTAAGGACTCTCGCTGCCATAATATCGTCCAGTCTCTCATTCATTGTTCATTGACAAATAAAAAATAATTAACAAAAAAATCAAACGAAATTGTTTGCATATAAAAAACATTTCCATAAATGTTTTTTGTTTTTTTTTTTTTTAATTTTTTCTCAGTCAATATTTTTGTGTAAACATTATTTCGTTTCAACTAATTAAATCATTTACGAAACGAAACTTATTTTGTCCATTTATCTCTCGAACAAATCCATACGGCATCGACTATAGAACCAAAAATAAAAAAAAAATAAAAATAAACAGAAATTTGCATTCCTATCACTTTCAAAATTTAAATCAATATAAATATGAACAAATTAAAAATGTCATTTTAATTCACGTTATTTATTTTATATATTTACACACAACACACTCAATTATTACACTCTCTTTCATTCGAAATGTACCTATATTTCAAATTTACTAAATCAATATAAACTTAAATATTACATTATGCCACACATCAATGTAATTGTAAATAAAAAGAAATTAATTAATTAAAAGTAAACTTATTGATTTTAGAACCTTTTTTTTAATTATTGTTGTAACAAATTCAATTGCTTTGAAAAACTAAAACCTATAATATGATTAAAATTTAATTTAAAGCTTAACTTACAGTAAAGTATAAAACTACTAATTACCTAAATTTTATTTTCATTAATTATAACATATTTAAGTAAAAGCCTATTTTTGAAATATACATTGATTTATAATAGTAAAAAGTACATTACAATATTTTATTGACACAATAATAGTATTAAGATTATTTTTATAATTTTTTTTAAACATTTATGTATTTAGTTTATAAAAAATCCTTTTTTTTAACCATAATATGAACTAATCTATTTTATTTTTTTTTTATTTATTTTTCCTAAACGAATATCATGAATATGTGTAAACAATTCAAAAAATAAACCTAACTACAGGTGTCTCATGTTAAAATCGACTCGCCTGTTTTTCGACTGCATACAAATGCAACTGTTATACTATTAATAACATTTTCAATAGCTGTTACAACACGCCAATACGTAGGAAATCCAATAGACTGCGTTCATACGAGGTGAGTATTGTGTATAACAGTGGATAAAAGTTTCATGTAAAATAAATGGTTCTTGTCTTTGCTAACAGAGATATACCGGAAGATGTTCTCAATACATATTGTTGGATTCATTCAACGTACACAGTGGTGGATGCTTTCATGAAAAAGCAAGGTTCCGAGGTGCCTTTTCCTGGGGTTCATAATTCACAGGGACGTGGACCTCTTACAATAAAACACACAAAATATTATCAATGGGTGGCGTTTACCCTATTTTTTCAGGTGAGTTTTTACTTTTAAATTTAACCTTTAAAAAATAGATAAAATAATTATGTATGTATGTTTATACTTGTCTCTATACATTCAAATTGGAATGTTTAAAAATAAAATGAACTTTTGAGTGGTGAATATTTGAGGCTAAACGGTTTGTGTCTTTGATAATGAAGCTTTTGTTAATTTGTTTACCACAAATACATACATCCGGTTGAAAAACTTGTACGTATTTAAATATGTGGTGAAAGCTGTTTGATATTATAAGTGCTGCCAAAAAATAAGAAATATAAGTTTCAACAGTGTAGAATTGAAGATAAAATAAACAACAAAAATATTCAATAATGCAAGCTAGCTATGTCCGTGTACTAACATCATTGTATATAAATTCTATATAGATATTGATTGCTTAAAAATCCAAAAAATATTTTTTGAAAATTTTAGTAACAAAAAAAGTATAGAAAAATTTTTGAAATCAGTCATATCGTTTTGAAGAAAATCGAAAATAAAAAAGTGATTCTTTGGGAGATACCATTAATAAAAATTTTTTGAAAAATGGTTTCCCATTTAAAGGAAGCCTTTACTAAAAGAAATTTATTGAATTTTTTTTAAGAAAAGTTGTGGAGCTGGTTTTGAGAAAAATGAGATTTTTTAAAATTGCAAAAAAGTTGTACGGCAGGTTTCATTATTTTAGGTTCTAAAAAAAATGAAAAAGTGTGTGGGCAGTATCACCTATCCCATACGTACCAAGTTTTGAGAAAATTGATACAGCCGTTTAGGCTGTAGCCGAGGCGACAGACATACAGACAGAATTGTAAGACCCTATAGAGCCATTTTTTTCGTCTTCTCTGCCATCGTTATGACAAGTCTGATCAAAATCTCGAGTTCAATTTTTTTACTAATGCATATAATTTGCCATATCGTACCCATATACCGCAAGTAAAAACGGGAATGGTTCGTTTTTCTGTATTATAAAATTCTGTTTGACCAAAATTGTGTTTATGGATCAAAAATTCTGTTTTCCATTATTCTGCTTTTTCAGTATTCTGTATATTCCTAAAGTCTAAAAATTTGTTTTTCAAAGTGCTGTAAATCCAATCTTCTGTATTTTAAAATTCTGAATAATACTATCCATAATTCTGCATTTTGAAATTCAGTAAATCCAAACTTTTAAATTAAAATTCTGTAATAATTTTCAACAGGTTTCTTAGTGCTTGTTGAACAACTTTTATTAAATTAAGAAAAATTACAAAGCATTGTAAAGAAAAATGTTCAATACTTAACCAGAAAACAACTAAAAAAAAAAAACACAAAACTAAAACAAAATTAATAATTAATTAAGATGAAGATTCTTGGCTAACCTTTTTAAATATTCAATGTGACTTAAAGCTCTTCTTTTTTAATCAAACATTTAATTCGTTTATTATTGAGAATGTTTTTTTTAGACCATCTATCTTTCTTAGACCATCTATAAGCTTATAAACTCTGTTTTTACTTCTTCTTATTAAGACTTAAAGGCACCTGTGCCAAGCCTCAACACTATTTTGAGTTCTAGGGAAGCTCTCCGTTTTACTCGAAATTCAAATTTCATGTTTTTTTATTTCCATAAATATAAAAAAAAAGTGCGCACGTTTTTTTCATCATCAAAATCATTTTTGTATTCAATAATTCTGTAAATGATCAAAACAATTTTTCTTTTATCATTTACAGAATTTAAGAATACAGAATTTTGAAACCCAGAAATTTGGAATACAGAACTTTGTTTTTTTAGAAATTTATGGAAAACAGAATCTTAGATATGACAGAATTTTGAATTACAGAGTTTTAGAAACAGAATTTGGAACTTACAGAATTTTGGATTTAAACCGTTTCGAAATACAGAATTTGTTAATCTGAATTTTGACACATACAGAATTATGAGCCCAACCCAAATCAAACCTAATATGGCGATACCGTTAAATGACAGTCCTTAGTAAAAAATGTTTTTTTTTTACCAAAAGGTAGATCATGTCAACAGTACTTTACAATATTTACTTGCGATATATACATTCTTATGAAGGTACTATATATGACAAGTTATTCATTCGTTAAAAAGATTTTGAAGACGAGAAAGGTGGGTCCCACTATTCTGTTTGTCTCTGTTCGGCTACAGCCTAAACGGCTGGATAGATTTTCTTCAAACTTTTCAAATAGAGGTTTTTGGTAATTTCCCCACATAATTTTTACTCTTTTTTAGAACCAAAAATCACCTAAGATATGTACGTACCGTACATGCCTACCTGTATTACAATTTTTTATAGCTATTTTACAAGATAATATTTTCCTCAAAAATGGGCAGTTATATTACTTACCTTGAAAAAAAAATAATTAATCTCTTTTAATGAAGGCTACCTTGGGGTGGAAAACCATTGGTTGGTATGACCATTTTTTCCTTTTCGATTTTCTAGAAAACGGCGTTACTGATTATAATTATTTTTTTCAGGAGCTCCCAAAAAGTTTAAATATTTAGTATTGTGTCCCTACATTTTTACTTGCGATATAGGTACTATAAGGCAAGTTTTGGATTCGTGCAAAAAAAAAATTGAGAATACAATCAAATATGATATTACGATGATAGAGAACACCAAAAAAGTGGGTGGCACAATTCTGTCTGTCTGTCTGCCTGTTCGTCTACAGCCTAAACGGCTCGATCGATTTTTTTTTTCAAACTTGGTACATAGTGGTTTTGGGTGATTATGCTCACACGTTTTTTTTATTTTTTTTAGAACCAAAAATAACGGTACCTGCAGTACAATTTTTCTTAAAAATTTTACATAATCGTATTTTGCCAAAAAACGGCTCGACAACTTTAATAAATTAAATTAAATACAAATAGTTTTGTGAACCAAAGTTTTGAAAACATATTTTTTGGATTTTTAAAAAATGTTTCAAATTTTTTTTTGGAAAATCAAATATTTCGAAAACGACATGATCAATTTTTTTGAAACTCTATATTTAAGAGTTTCTTAGTACTTTCAAAATTAGTTTTAGCAAAAATATTATATTTATGAAAAAATAACGGTACCTTCCATACAAAAGTTAAAAAACAGCAAAGGAAAATACTTTTTTTCTCAAAAACGTCTCCTACGATTTTGATTTAACTTTTTTCGTATACTAAAATTAGTAAGATCTACTATTAAAAATTATAAAATTTTACACTTAGCAACTATTAATAGTACCTGTTATAGAACGTATTTTTTTATTTTGAATTTTCTCGTTAACGGATTTAGATAAATTTTCTTACATACAAATTTCAGATAAGATTTAATAATATTGCATTTCAAAATTTTCAAAAAAAAAAGTTTTTGGATTTTTAAAAAAGTTTCAATTTTTTTTTTGAAAATTCGATATCTCAAAAACGGGTTGACAATTTTTTTTCAAATTTTTGTTTTACATACACATAAATATATTCTCTAGATTTGCATACCAAAATTTGTTTTTAAAAATGTTTTAAGAATTTTATATATAAAAAATTATTTTTTTTTAAATCCACTCCAATGATTTAAATTTTTTTTCCATACAATCATATTCAATACAGAATTAAGATGGCATTCTTTTTTTCACCTCAAATAGTCAAAAGAGTTGTTTTAGCCAGTTTAAATGTCGTATTTCATGCTTCTCTACATTTTTCTCTCATAATTTCCATGTATTTATATACAAATTTTCTTTAACCTGCAGTGTCTTGAACATAAGAGCAAGAACGTGTGACCCACGAGTTCATCATTTTTTTTTGGAAAGTTAATTTTTTACTGTTTATTAATAAAATCTTAAAATTAGCTTGTCAATATTTTTTCTTAAAAATGTTTTAAAAAATTATATATAAAGTTATAATTTTCTTAAAAAACGCTCCAACGATTTTCAAAGTTATTTTCCCATAAATCTAGCTATATTTATTTGAGAACTCATATGGCCTATCATATTTTCAGCTTTTCAAAATTTTAAGATACTTGAACGTAAGAGCAAGTAGGTACTTACGACTTAGGTTAGGTTAGGTTAGGAGGGGCGTGCACAGCGCAAAGGCTGTTGCGTACACGGGGGCCTATTGGTCCATTGTGATCCCCTTACGAAAAGAAAGCAGAGATGCTCCTAAACTAATTATTCAAGTAGACTGGCTCATTTGCAAACCAGCCTGTGCTCTCTATGAATTTCCTCATATTTGCCATTGGGACCTGCGCTAGATCGTCCAGTTCTCCAACAAACCTGTTTCCGAAGTAACGGAGGCGATTTGTTTGGAGGTTTGGACAATCGCAGAGCAGGTGTTTAATGGTTTCTATTTCTTCTACATCCTGACAGCTCCTACAGAAGTCAGGTGCGAATACACCTAGTCTTGTGGCCATTGTGCCAATGGCGCAATGACCCGTTAGTACACCTATCAAGATTCTAATGTTCTTTTTACTCAGCGATAGAATATACTGAGTTTCCTTTTCATTAATTCTAGGCCATAGACTTCTAGAGATAACGCAATCGTTCCTGGTAATCCAGGATTTATTGATTTGCTCTTTCGTTATTAGGTCTATTTTCGTTTTAACCACACCGATCGGGATGTCTAGTCCCATATCTAATTGGTTACTACTGTTTCTTACTGATAATGACCCCTTCCTTGCCAGTTCATCTGCTATATCATTCCCTTCTATATTGCTATGTCCAGGAACCCAGCAGAGTTTGACTCGGTTAGTGTTGCAAATTTTATTCAGTATGTCTCGGCATTTTGTCACTGTTTTGGATCTTATAGTCTCACTGGCTATCGCTTTGATAGCGGCTTGGCTGTCCACGAAAAATGTGATCTCCGACGAGCTCAGTTTTTTCTTGTGCACCATTTCTGCCGCTTTTTCAATAGCATAAATCTCAGCCTGAAAGACGCTACATTCATCTGGGAGTTTATATGATTCTCTAATATTAAGGGCTTCACAGAACACCCCAGCTCCTGTTCCTTCTTCCATTTTTGACCCGTCAGTATAGAAGGGGATACCCTGTTCACTAATAAGTGAGTTGGGTTCCCAACCATGTCTTTCGGGTATTGAAATAGAGAAGTGTTTGTTAAAATCTATTTTCGGTGGTATGTAATCAGTCGTCACATCAAGTCCGACCACTGTGTCATACCTTTGTAAGATAGACCCATGACCATAGGTGCTGTGCTTCCAAGAGCCCAGTTCTTTGAGTCGAAGTGCGCTTTTGGCTGCTGTGCATCTAATGTGCTCGTCTAGGGCTGGAAGATTTAAAATAATTTCCAACCCTGCTTGTGGCGTAGACCTCTGTGCCCCCGTTATTCCTATACAGGCTAGTCTCTGTACCTTGTTCAGGTTTTTGAGATAGCTAACTTTTTCAACAGCCTTCCACCACACGATAGAACCATAGGTAAGTATGGGGCGAACAATCGCCGTGTACATCCACTGGATAACCTGCGGTCGCATACCCCAACGTGTACCGAAGGTTTTTTTGCATGTGTAGAAAGCGCCGAGTGCCCTTTTCATTCTTTCCTCTGTGTTTCTTTTCCATGTTAGCTTGGAATCAAGGATTACTCCAAGATATTTAGCTTCTTTGGAGAGTTTCAGAGGAATATCATTAAGCATAGGAGGAGTAAAGTCCCCTAATTTCTTTTTATTCGTGAACAGAACTAGTTCAGTTTTTGTAGGGTTAACCCCGAGACCGTTTTGTGCTGCCCAAGAAGATAGTTCTTTAAGTGCGGATTCCATAATATCTTTGATGGTGGTAAGATACTTACCCGATATCAAAATTACTATGTCGTCCGCATATGCCACAATTTTAATGCCCTGATTACTAAATCTTGTAAGAATTTTATTAACAACTAGGATCCAAAGGAGAGGTGAAATTACCCCTCCTTGTGGTGTGCCTCTTGTAACAGTTTTCTCAACGAAAGCATCTCCCAGTCGGGAGTTTATGATTCTACCATTGAGCATGGTATAAATCCAGTCCACAATGGCAGGCTCAACTCCGACCCCTTCCAGAGCAGATTTAATGGACTCCGTTTTTACATTGTTAAACGCTCCCTCAATGTCCAAAAATGCTGCCAGGGTGTGTTCTTTGTGCTCGAGACTTTTCTCAATTTGTGAAACGACTTCATGCAACGCAGTCTCCACTGACTTACCTTTAAGGTAAGCGTGTTGGTAGCTGCACAAAATGTTTGGGTTGAGAAGGTCTCTAACATGCAGATCAATAATTCTCTCCAGTGTCTTGAGGAGGAACGAAGAGAGACTTATTGGTCTGTAATCTTTTGCGGTCGAGTGTGTCGGTTTTCCAGCTTTTGGAATAAAGACAACTTTAACCTCTCTCCAGCTGATAGGGACGTATTTAAGTTTAACACAACTTTTGAAGATTACCCTAAGCCATGGGGTGATTATCTGTAGAGCATGCTGAAGAAATGCCGGAATAATCCCGTCTGGTCCAGCTGATTTAAAAGGTTTGAACGAGTTTATTGCCCACATAATCTTCTGCTCTGTGATAACCTGATCCAATTCTGGTGCTGATTGTAGAGCTTCTAAGGAGTCTGGTTGTTTATAGCCTGAGTCCTCAGGGCTCTTACAGTCAGGAAAATGTGTTTCCATAAAGAGTTCAAGTGTTTCTTGGCTCGAGTTCGACCACGATCCGTCGGGATGCTTAATATATCCCGGAGTCGTGGGGTTATGGGCAAGGACCTTTCGAAGTCTCGCCGCCTCACTTGTGTTCTCAATGGATTCACAGTGTCTAGCCCATGAATCCTTTTTGGCCCTTCTTAACTCTTTGGTGTATGAGTTAAGTTCGGCTCTATATGAATTCCAATCTACTTCTAATTTGCTCAGTTTGGCTTTATTGAAAAGTTTTCTGACCCCTGTTCTTCGTTTCTTAAGGTCACTGTTCCACCATGGTGGGTTAGTGGGTTTAATGTTACGAGATATAGGGCAGTGTTTTTCAAAGGCCGTTCTCATTTCACTAGTTAGGTTTTGAACAACAGTGTCAATGGTTGAGGTGATCGAAAGCGTTTCTTCCTCAGGTGGGTCGATACGCTCGTTCAACCATTTTGTGTACTCTGTCCAATTTGTTCTAGTTGGGTTCCTAAAAGGTTTAGTATCATTTTGATTCCTGTCTAAAGAAAAGAGTATCCTAAAGTGATCCGAAAAGGATTCTTCAGGTGAGACTCTCCAGTTTCCTACAGAAATCTTATCATTATTACTCATGAGAGTGAGATCAAGAATTTCTTCCCTGTTTTTATTCCGAAATGTTGGGTGATTACCCTTATTACATAACATGAGGTTAGAACAGAGAATGTATTCAAAAATTGACTCACCCCTTTTGTTGATGTCCTTACCGCCCCATTGAGTGTGGTGTGCGTTGGCATCACAGCCCATCACCAAAGGTGTCCCTCGTGCTGTGGTGTAACCCACAAGGTCGCGGACCGTTTTTGATGGTGGGTCTTCTTCCTCGTACGGCATGTACGTTGATGCCAAGACGAAGTTGCCTTCCTTGGTCTCAACGCTGATTGCCACGTTGTCTCTGTTGCTGTACCTAGATAAAAAGAAAGCATTAATTGATTTTTTCACTAGAATACAACTTCTTATTTCACCTTCAGACGTGGAGTGGAACAGGTTATAGTTTTTTGACCTCAATCCTTGTACCTGATTCTTACGAATCCAAGGTTCTTGGATTAAGGCCACATCCACGGCCTCTTGAGACATGAAGAGCATCAGGTCGTGCGTTGCTGCTATTGCGTGATGCAAATTAATTTGCACCACCAGCAGCTTTTGACTCCCCTTTGCCATCATGCCTCCTTACCCTTACGGTTCCGAGACCGTATCTCAACACGTCCCCTTTCTCTTTGAGGAGAAGGTCAGATGTCTTGTCAATTATGAACAAGAGGTCCTTCCCTTCCCCGCTGAAACTTTTCCTGGAATGCAGGAGCTTCCATTCGAGTATGGAGAACTCCTTATTCTGTTTCGCCAGCAGTTTAATTATGGATGAGTCCTCGTGCGTTGCAGGAGGAGGAATCCATATATTAACCTGCTGTCGAAGCGGAATAGATGTGACGGGAAGAATTCCGAGAGAAGCCCCCTCCCACAGTTCGCCAATATTGGCGATTGTTTGAGTGAGAAACTCCCGGGATTTCTGGTCCCCACAGCAAACCACTTTTACTCCTTTCCGCCATCCAGCCCCATCAAAGGTGTAGTCGTCAGAACTATCATTCTCTGATGTCGCCATCATAGCTTTGAGGATTTCATTCTCCACAAGTAACCAATTTTTTTGCCGTGATTTTCCCATCCGGGTCGTCTCGACTTATTATGGCCACCTGCAGATCGATCGGGGTGGTGTCAAAACTATTGGTTTTAAGCTTTTTAGAACCATCAGTCTTGGTTGCCTCCTCCGATCTTGCTCTCTTAGTTGAACCTGGCTTCGTTCCAGAAGAGTTGCCTACCTGTGCTATCTCATTCCTTTTCAGGTTTGATGTAGCGTTGGTCTGCTGTTTCTTACTGGAGGTCGCCAGATTCGAATTTACTTACGACTTAGTTGTACCCTTGTACACTTTATTTCTTATGAAAATCATTAGGATTTACCGTTTTTTATATAAATAAGCTTTTCCTTATCGTTTGTATGGAAAGAAGGTAACGTTATATGTGGAGCTTAAACTAAATTCAAAGCTGTTATAATGTGTTCATTGAAATTAAAAATTACTTTCACTTTGAAAAAAAAAGATTTTTCTTAACGAGTTTTTAACATTTGTTTTGTTGGTATCATATAATTTTCTCATTACTAAAAGTGCCACTTTTTTGTTTTCCAAATACATTATGTTTGTATATTAAATAGAACTAAGAAATACTAAAAAACAAGTTGAGAAAAAATCAACCAAGTCGTATTCGAAAAATTGTGTTTTTAAAAAATTTAAATATTTAAGAAAAAATCAAAACAAAACTTTTTTGAAACCTTTGGTATGCATTCCTATTATAAGATTAGACTTTTTGGAAGCGCTTGTGTTAAAAACAATAATCAAACAGCGTGTTTTCAAGAAAATTGCAAATCAAAAAAATTGGTTTTTGGGAGGTAAAATAACCAGTTTACAGATAGTAAAATGTACCAGAGATAACCACTTCTTTAAAAAATTTATAAATATTTTTGGAAAATCTGTGGAGCTGTTTTTGGGAACAAAAACAATCTTAAATTAAAAGTTCAAATAGTTTCAACTCCATATTAGGTTTAGCCCAGGTACGATAGTTGGACTCATCAGTTAGATAGCCCAACTATCGTACCTGGGCGAAACACAATATGGAGTTGAGCTCATTTGAACTTTTAACTTGAATTTTGGTTTATCGCAATTTGTAATTAAATTGTTAACTAAATCAATATAAATTGTGTAGCTATAGGTAACTATCATATAATTAAAAAAAAAAAAGCTGAATTCAATCGACAAGTTGATCGGATAATTTGTAGGTATTATTTTTGCAGCCAAAATTTTTAATGTACCTTTTTTTAAGGATCAGTTGCATCTATGTCCGTGTGCTGTGCGCGTCCACATTTATTCAACAATTTAGGTAGAAGAAAAATATAATCTTTATTTTTTATATTGAGCTAATTTTCTCAACCCTCCATCCTCCATGTGAAAGGAATTGTAGGCTTTTTCAGTAAATTCAGATTTTACTTAGCGAAATATGTATAGGTATGATTATTATTAAATGTTTTTTTCCATTATTTCTGAATTTTAAGTGCACATTCATTAACCTCTAAATGTTTGCTGGGAACGAGTTGAGAAACTTATATGTGTCGATAGTTTTAAGTGGAATAGAAAGTTTGGATTTTATATTGCAATCACTCTCGACGTGCGTCGTCGCTTAGGCTTTCTCAAGTCTTCAAAGTAAAAATGAAGATTGCTGTATAAATTTCTACAATTCTCAAGCTTACTTATTTCGTTCATCTTAAGAAAATGCCCAGCACTTCTTACAGATTTCCAATTTGTTGAAGATTTGTATATGTTTATCAATAACCGCTATAGAAACAAAACCTGATCACGTAGATAAGTGATCTATTTTATATTACTTGCCCTCTATCTTTCCTGCAATTCTGCCCTTAAGCAGCGTACCTACAAATTTTTTTTTTTAGTTAAAATAAAAATAATTTTTCAATTTGCATATCCTGGAATAAATAAAAGGCAAATTAAGATCAGAATAACACTTAATGCACAGAGCAGTAAATTTTTCTCTGTGTTTAATTTGAGAGTGGACAAACATTTACATAAACTCCTCAAAGTGCGATAAACATTTTTGTTGGTTATGACACTTGTTCCGCACACTCCCACACACACTGCACATATTATAGGTAGGTACAGTTGTTTATTAACTCTCAAAATGTTGGGACTCCGACACCAATCTGTTTTAAAAATAATAAAACGAATTTAAGAGAAAGTCTTCCGTAAATATTCAAAAGATCCCTATGGATTCACCATCACTTGAACGATGATGATAATATTTTGTTTATATATTGCACGAATGAAACAAAATTTAAAAAAAAAGAAAAAAAAAACTCGAACGCCAACTTGACATAAACATTTTTTCGTTCCCCACATAGTTTGGTTAAACATAAATAGCTCCCTCTGCGGTCCTAGTTATTCCCATTTTCCTGCAGTTTAGGTACATTCCCAAAAAAAAAATCTGGTTGTTAAATTTTTACATTTTATAATGCTGTGGAAAACAAATTTTTAAAATGATTTATATTTTATTTTTAATAAAATGCATTACTCTTGTGGTGTATCAAGGCTATAGTGTCGTAGCATTGTACTATCTAGATATAAAAGTATAAAGTATAAAGATTACTGTAATAATCGCGTTTACTAACGTAAAAGCTTGAGCGTTAAAAAAAACACAATTAGCTCTTCTTTGTTTTTTTTTTATAAAATTTGAATAAAACCGAGTACCTTAAAATTGATTTAAAAAATCGTTTGTTTCGTTTCTGAGAAGGTAAGAAACCGTTCTTCTGCAAGTAAGCCTGTCTTTTTATTATTAATTTAAGTATAGAGACAAAATTGCTTCGAAATCCTTGACAGATAAAATGCACAGCTGGATAGCAGGTACTTTCATTTATGTTCAAGAAATAATTAAAAATAAAAAAAAGATGGATTTATGAGCTATTTAAAATGACATGCAATTCGTTAATTAAATTACCAAAAACAACGGCTTGGGCGAATAATTTCTAACCCCTTGCCGACGTACTCTCAATGAAGTTAAAATTCTACGAGAAAATTCGTGTTTCAGGTCATTTGAAAAGAAATTTGCATTTTTTTTTTCAAGAAATGCTTATGGGCCAAGCATTCAATGGCTCCCTGAAATTACGATATATGGAAACTACGCAAAAAAAAAAAAAAAATGGAAAAAACGCCCGAATTTCTCCATACATAATGTTTTGGCTTTTTTAACCAAAAAAGTTTGAGGTAAATTCCGGAATTTTTGGTTGTTTTTTCCAAAAATGTTTTCTTTTGTTTGTTTTGAAAAAAAAAACAACAAAAATTCGGTTTTGGGCTCTTTTTCCAAACAAAAAAGGAAAAAACGACCGAATTAAGGCCAAATAGTTCTTGTGAATCTTGATTCGGCTTTATTACTCAAAACTAATTTTGAAATAACACCAAAAATTTTTTTTTTTTTTTTAGTTTTATCCATTTTAGTTTCATTGGTTCTCTTTCCAAAAGCTTGGCGTATTTTCCTATTTGATTTTTGGCACTTTTTCCTAAATTTTTACGACAACGTTTTTTGGGCTTTTTTTTCAAAAACAGTATTTGGCACAATAGGCTATTGATTATGTCATATATTAAGGAAGTAAGACGTTCATGGGATTTTATTGTAAAAATCATCAAAGGGGTCATTGAAGATGAGAAAACCACGGAGTGCTATTAAATAGGAGGGTGCATTTTTTAGAGGGGGGTGCAAAAGCACCCTTTTTGTTTTTTTGCATATAACTCGAAAACGAAGCGAAATTTCGAGATAGTTCTCGAGACGTGTTTTGAAGAGAATAAAATTTATCATCAAAATGGATTTTTGAAAAAAAAAATCAAAAAATTTTTAGTTTGCTAAATTTTAAAAAACTCAATGCAAAAAAATGTGAAAAATCGCATTTTATGTTTTTTTTTTTACATTTTTGCTTATAACTTTCTTACCAGCAGAGATGGGTATAGGCATTGCTTCATATAATAGAATGATATTTAAATTTTCTTTAAAATAAATTAAAAAAAAAAACAGTTTGGATAAAAATCTACCGAGAAATAGTCGTTCAAACTATGCTTATTTTAAGTTTTTAAGGCTTTATGAATGGCATTTTTGGCTATTTTTATGGACTTGTTAGATTATACGCTCAAACTGGGTGTATTAGTGAGCCATGACCAGTTAAGTCAAAAATAAAAGTCAAATTTAAAATTTTTCACAGTTTTAAGGTTCCCATCTAATTTTTTTCAAAATGTAGAATATTTGCCAAAATCAACATACTTGATCTTACAAAGTCGGGTCTTGAACACATATTAGCTTATACCTTCTCGAACATGAAAAAAAAATAGTTCCAGACAAGTTTTACAGTTGAAAGTCCTTGCCAGACGAGGTCAACATTTTCAAAGTAGGTATTATAAGAAATTACTTATAATACATATTTGATCAATTAACATCGATTTATAACATCAAATATATCAAGTTTGTGTCGTTTATTTCAGGCTTGTAAGCAAATTTTTAAAATCGAAAATCTTTCTAATTTGACCTAATCTCGAAAAACTAAGTACGCCATCGTATTCAGCATATCCGAATTATCTTTAGTAGATACACGGAAAGAATTGAAAAATCACCAATTGAAAAATTTGCAGTTGCAATTTACGAATCATGTTTTATCCGTAGATCAAAGCATTTTCATCCCAAATTAATACAAAAACTGGTAATTAAACATTCAAAACGCAGCAATTTACAAAATTTGTTCCTTCGTGATTTGCATTTAAAATCCATAATTCAAGTTTGTACTTTTCATACCAAAATACTACTTTTTTGGCATAATTTACTCTCCAAAAGCATAATTTGACAAACAGCATTTAAATATATTGATTTGCAATAAATATTTAGTAATTAACATTGCACAATCACTGATTTACGTTTTTTTGTATCAATTTGCAACTCCATCAGAAAAGTTGCAAATCACCAACAAAAAATTCCTAAATCACGACTTTCTTGTCGCAATTTACTTCTCGAAGAGACAAAGCACCACAACATGGCATGTATCTAATAATTAATTTGTGATACCATAGATCTATAATGCAAATTGGCCTAGTGGTTGTACGCTCGCTCTGCAACTGGAGGGTTGCGAATTCAAATCCGAGTAGAGTCAAGCGTAAAGTATTTATTTCAAATAAATTAAATGAAATTCGTATACCTGCAAAATGAAGAGTTATAGAGCAAGATTGATCTTTCAAGTGCCAAGACCACGAAATAAAAGTGGTGATCGATCACAAATCTTTTTTGCAAATTTACAAATTGTGCGATTGATGAATATTTGGATAAAATTGCGATTTGTTGTTCGCAATTTCTGTTTTCTCTCGATAGAATAATTATTGATACTTAAAGAGTGTTGATTTACGATTTTTAAGTATCAATATCTTCATTTTGCTCAGTTTTTCAAATTGCAAACAAATAGTCGTAAATTACGATATCCCGAGCCAAGGTATAAATCGGGATTCATTTTTCGTAATTTGCAGCTCATTTTTCGTGATCTGATCCAAGAATTCTTTCCGTGTATGTGCGCCATCTGTCGAAGAAACAAAGTTCCATTTTCAAGCACAGTGTTATTATTAATTAAAAGGCTTCATTTAATATTTGTTGACGATAATTTAAGGCAGCTTTTATGTATGAGTAAAGGCAGTTCCAGTTTTCTCCATTCAGTATTCGTAACATTTCATCACGTGATAATGGGCTTCTACCCCTGATTGATACTCGGATCGGTTTGAGAACAGGGCATACTCCAATAAAGTGCCGAATATCTTCATTTATTCTTAGGTTGCACAAATTACATTCTGGGTTTGCATCCGTCCTATGTGGCAAGTAGTCGAGGGGTAAATGCTCACCTCTGGCTTTGAAAATAACCCAGCAAACATTTTTGTGAACGTTCATAGAACATTCAGTGAAAATGAAGAACATATATTCGAGAAACACTCACTTCTGTGATTCAAATGTGAATATACTCAAATATTCCATCACTTTTACCTCATACGCGGGGAAGGGGATTTGTGTTGATTTTTTTTTTAAATAAAAAAATATCGAGATTCTTATTTCCTTCACATAATATGAATAAAAGTGAACGCGCACAAGCGATCCTCAAAAGAGGTATATCTTGGGTGCGTCCATTTTTATTCACATAAACTGAATGTCCCTTTCATTTTGTTTTGAAAAGCCATAACGGGACCTAGTCGTGCCAAAACTAAAACAAAAGTTATGTAAAGAGGAAATTTGTCACTTTCATTAAATTTTGCGTATTGTTATTTGTTATTGTGCGGACGGAACTATATTCTTTGTGGCAGTGAAAAAAAAAATAAAAAAAGATAAATTGAATAAATTAACTTTCGTTTTAACTTTTTCAATTGGAGTATCTTTTTGATTTCCATTTTCATTCCGTACGGAATTAATTCGACCGAATATCAGAATAGCCGCGAATATTCCATTATACTTTAGCGAAATTTATCATAAGTTTCATTCGATAAATCTAGGGAAATCAAACTGTTTATGCAGATAATTTTACCATTTTAAAATAGCATTTTGAATAACCACACTGAAATAATATTTACATTCAGTTCTACGGTATACATTCCGATTATTAAAGAATCATTATAATGAATTAAATATGATTCAATTTATATTCACTAAACTGAATGAGGAAACCCCAATTTATATTCATATGAATGAATCAAATCTGTCTCATTTAAATGATTCAAAAAAGATTCATGAATTGTTCAATGAAATGAATATATAAGCGTCCTATTTACATTCACTAAAGTGAAGAATTACTCTATTATTAATGAAACATAAAAACGATTCGAATTCGAGGTAATGCTACCCAGTAAATTTGATCCAAACCGGTTTATAAATGAGTTCATAAATGAGGGTTTCTTTCACTCCTGTGAATTATTAATAAATCATTTCTGAAGGGAAATGTTTGCTGGGAAGGGATATCATGTCAAGGCTGTATTTATCGTGGAAATAATTTTCGGAACCGAGTTCATGTGTGAGTATTTTATAAGTATTCCTTGTTTGGCTCATTTGACTTTGCATACGAAAGTTGTCTCGTGAGGAATCTCCAATTTTGTCCAGTAGTTCTAAATGTGTTCTTCTTAAGAATGTATCATTTTCATCCATTATTGTTACATTATGCTCCCGCCCTGGTCTTGACCATTCACTGAAGGTCTGCGTATTTCTGCTTTGGAGGTGTTTGGCGATTATGTATGTGAGGCGTTTGGGGTGTTATATGGCAGCCTAAATATCCTCTAAACTGAGCGTGTTGTGAGTGCTGTGAATTATTTTTAAAATGCACCTGAACAACTAACTGCCACGATTTAGCATTTCTCCTTTCAAATTCTTGTGTTCAGCATTTAACTTTTGTCTGTTAAGCTCTGGGGCCTATTTAAGCGCTTACAACACCACCATCTTCATCGTGCAACTAAAATTTACAACAACATCAGTAACATTTTTCTGTTTCTAATATACAACTGGAATTATGAAATAAAAGAAATTTTTTTTATAAATCTATAACTGATGTAGTTGAAGGATGAATAATGTTCATATTTGATGAAGAACTGCTGAAATTGGCCACTGGTCCATCGGTTGTATCAACAGTGTTAGGTTGGGTTGTCAGTTTATTATCAATATCGCAAGTAAAATTAATTTTTGTTATACACATGGAAACATTTGATACCTGTAAGTAGGTTAACTTAATTGTCCATATTCATAGACGATATTTAAGCTGTTGCAAGGCAAATCTGGAGTTTTTCATATTGAAAGTTCATCAGGTAAACTCCAGTTTTTCCTAGCAACACCTGAAATAAAATCTACGAATATGCCCCATTGTCCAATAAAAATGAATTCCATTGAAGGAATAACTTGGAAAATCCATAGGAATTTCACAAGTTTAAGAACCAACTGCCAAAAATAGGTATACAAGTTTGCGTCACGTGATAGAGACAATTGCAAATATTGAATTGCAATTTGCAAAAGTTAATATCCTTTATTTTTTCTTAATAAAAGTTTAAAATATTTGAGAAAGGGCCAAAAACCATATTTTATCTTAAATTTTATGTAAAAATGGGCTCAGGAAACATTTTGACGGTATCAGAAATTGGGACAATATAGATGATTTCAAGAAACTTAGACTTTCAGGCCGTAAAATAGCACGGTAAATTGAAGGAAGTGATAGGGCTGTGAAAAACTATCAAGCAGATACAAAACACTATGGTACAAAATGAAAAAGATGCAGAAGCAAAACAAAATCATCCGAGAAAAGTGGTTAATTCTGCAGAATACCTTGAATTATTGCTCAGAAAGTGATAAGGATAATTTAAGCCAATGAAAACACTCAGCGTAAGAAAATGAAAAATATACCAGTTTAACAGCAACGACATAAAAAACTTCACATGAATTTCGCCAAGGACCTTGTTGCTTTGAACAACGAATGGAAATGGCTTCTATCTTCGGATGAAAATAGCTTCAATATCCGATGGTTTTAATTTTTATTTTTATGATTTGAGAGAAGTGGAACTTATTTTTACAAGTATTCACAGTCCTACGTCAGGGTTCAGCGCTATCACTTATTATGGAACAATTAAATTGGAGTTTTTAACTTCAAAAACTAATAACACCCATATTCACACATCCTGGGTACTTAGAAGCCGAACTCAAATATCATCGAAAAGTTTTGGACCTGGCTTTATCTAACATTTAATTAAGCTGGTAGATTGTTTAAAGATAAATACACCTTAATCGAAGCTATTTGAGATGCCTGGAGCAATACTTTGCTTGATTAAAAAAAAAACTGTACACTCAGAGAAAAAAGCAGGTATTATCAACCAATTTCTGGTCAATCATAGCTGATTTTCAGGTTGTTATTTTCAACTCGGTAGATCAGGTTAACTGTTAAACCAGATACCTGATTTGTAAGTTTAACACTGTAATCCTGTAAATTTTACCTGCAAATATAGTTAATTTAACATGACACAATATTCAATGTCATGTAAATTTAACATGAAAATCTGGTTAGTTTAACCTGAAAACCTATAGTTAATTTAACAGGTTTGAATGTTATATCAACCCTGTATCTAATGCCGGATTAACACGACTGGAACGCTGCCACTACAATGACAAAAAGAATGAATTTGTACATTCTTTTGTTATTGCTTTTGTCATTATACTGGCAGTTTTCCATTCATGTAAATCTTGCATAAGTCATGAATCTATACGTCCAAGAGTCGTCTCTTGCGCTGCCTATCGCTCAACTCGTTAAGCATTATTCTGAAAGTACATATAGAAATTTATTATTTATATATTTTAATTTAAAAATAATCTGTGATACTTACTTCAGTTTTGAACTGGGAACCTGTCACACACGGAGATAGCACTCATCCACTGGGCCAATTCACTACACAAAAAACTGGCGCCAAATATCAATACCTAAGTTGAAATTCATTGGATGGCTTGTGTGTGTGTTTTAACACCTAGTGTCACGTTTAAATGAACTGTCAGAGTGCTTCTTTAACAGGAAGCCAGGTTAGATTCAAATACCCAGCAAACATTTCCCTTCATAAATGATTTATAAATAATTCACAGAAGTGAAAGAAACCCTCATTTATGAACTTATTAATAAACCGGTTTGGATCAAATTTACTGGGTGGCATTACTTCGAATTCGAATCGTTTTTATGTTTCATTAATAATAGAGTAATTCTTCACTTTAGTGAATGTAAATAGGACGCTTATATATTCATTTCACTGAACAATTCATGAATATTTTTTGAATCATTTAAATGAGACAGATTTGATTCATTAATATGAATATAAATTGGGGTTTCCTCATTCAGTTTAGTGAATATTAATTGAATTATATTTAATTCATTATAATGAGCCTTTAATAATCCGAATGTTTACCATAGAACTGAATGGAAATATTATTTCAGTGTGGTTATACAAAATGCTATTTTAAAATGGTAAAATTATCTGCATAAACAGTTTGATTTCCCTAGATTTATCGAATAAAACTTATGATAAATTTTGCTAAGGCATAATGGAATATTCGAGGCTATTCTGATATTCGGTCGAATTAATTCCGTACGGAATGAAAATGGAAATCAAAAAGATACTCCAATTGAAAAAATTAAAACAAATGGATTATTGTGCTTCCGTTCATTTTGCCGAACGTCTATGAATCGTAGATTTGCGACTAGGCCCCGTTATGGCTTTTCAAAACAAAATGAAAGGGACATACAGTTTATGTGAATAAAAATGGACGCACCCAAGATATACCTCTTTTGAGGATCGCTTGTGCGCGTTCACTTTTATTCATATTTTGTGAAGGAAATAAGAATCTCGCTATTTTTTACTATAAAAAAATCAACGAAAATCCCCTTCCCCTTGTATGAGGTAAAAGTGATGGGATATTTGATTATATTCACATTTGAAGTGAGTGTATATATTCTTCATTTTCACTGAATATTCAATGAACGTTCATAAAAATGTTTGCTGGGTAATTTTATTTGAATGGCCTGTGTGTGTGCGTTTCAACACTAATGTCACGTTTAAAGGAACTGGCGGAGTGCTTCTTTAACAGGAGGCCAGGTTAAATTAAAATCGTTTTACTTAAATTGTCTGTGTGTGTACGATTCAGCACTTGTGTCACGTTGGAGTGAACTGGCAGAGTGCTTTTTTAACATGAGGTCAGGTAAAATACAACAGGTAAAAATAACCACATAAAATGTTAATTCAACCTGATATGTGGTAAAACAGAAATTCATAACGTGCAGTGTCAGAAAAACATGACCTTGGTTAAAATTAACACTATATTCTTGTTAAACTTTCTTGTTTACAAGAATTAAGTGTTAAAATAACAGGTCTTCTTCTTAAATCAACCAGAATATGACAAGAAAGTCCACCGGGTTGACTTTACACTGAATAAAAGGTTACTAAAATCAGGTAAATTTCTGAAATGTCAGTAACTTTGTATGGGATTGTGCACCTCGTGAATTCAAAAAGGCCCAGGTTAATTATTTACCTGATGTTTTTCTCTGAGTGTATGATTCAATTCCAAGCCGTCTTAAAGCCCTAACTACAAACAAATAGAGGGCGTACTCATTACTTACTGCCAAAAAACATAATAAGTAAATGCTTAAAGAAAAAAGATTCTTTGTGTGTGGCATCGATCAAGTGACGCAATTTTTTAACAATTTTTTGCCGGATTAAAAAGTAGGTAGAAGAGGCAGTTGCCTGGGGCCTCCGATTTAAGGGGGCCCCCGAAAAATGAAAAAGAATTCTAAAATTTTCTTACAAACATAAAATTCTAGTAACACTTTTTCTTATTGCAAAATTTTGTTGTCAAGTCCGGCAGCAATGGAGCAGATTTGCAAACGTGGGCTTTTTTGTACGGATCGTTAGAAGAGAGTTTAGTTCAATTCCGTGAAAAGTTCAATGATTTCGAGGGAAAAACAAAACAATTATTACCTGGTGTAGTTTATACAGAAATCGTAAAACTAACTCGTCGTAGAAAAAAGCAACCTAATGACGGAAATGCTCCAGAAGTAGAATTTTCGCCTCGCGATGATTTTAGGACAAAAGGTTTCCTCGAAGTCATCGACAATCTTGGCAGTGAAATCAAACGACGTGCGAAAGTGTATATGGAATTTTCAGAGAGATTTGCATTTCTCATCAACTTTTCTCTAAGTGATGGAGACCTCCACGAAGCTATAAATAACTTAGTTTGTTTTTGTTCTAGAGATTTGGAAGAATTTTTCATTGAAATGAAACAATTCCAAAGTTACGTGAACTCCAGATACACTGATCACAAAAAACTCATAGTCATTTGTATAAGATTCTAATGGAAGATCAATTAGCCGATGTATTTCGTAACACAGAAATAGCTCTTCGGATTTTTTTAACATTAATGATCACAAATTGTTCTGCCGAACGATCCTTCTCGCAATTAAAAAGAATCAAAGCTGCAACGCGACAAGAGCGACTCGAGATATTAGGCATAGTTTGCATTGAGTCAGATTTATTGAACAAAATCGATATTGATGATATAATTGATGAATTTGTCGAAAACAAATTTAGAAAACGACATGTTTAAAATGTAGAAAGTAATTTTATTAATATTATTACATTGTGACAGTAAAATTTTATGAAAGATATAAGTTTGTATTTTTTAATCGAAAAAAGAAGGGAACGGACGTGAAAAAAAGGGCTCCGTTGAGGGTTAATCCGGCCCTGCAAGTGACGTGCAGTGTATGTATGCCGTTATTTTTGATCCTAAGAAAATATTAGGAATTACTAAAAAAAACCCTATAGGGGTGATTCTTCTGCCAAAAGTGATTCCTTGTGTCCAGTGCTTTTGCTGTTAGTTATTTTTAAATTTGATTATAAATTTCTTGTTTGAATTTTTGATTGATTTTATCAAATTTTGTTTGCACAGTAGTGTATTGATTTGTCTCTTCTCAATTTGGAAAACGCACACGCTCGATCAACCACCTCTGGAGCTGATGCGGGCGGTATCGAAAGTTTATGGAATCTATTTTTGAATTCCTCTCCTTGATAAGATAATTTATTTGGGATTAAATCGTGAAGCATTTTTACGGTCTATTATTTGATTGCCGATCATACGCCACCGTTCGATTTCTATGTTTTTCTGAGAAAAAAAAAAAACTATAATTTATGACGACACTGCTCTTTGAATGTAACACGTACCGCATCAGTTTCCTATCGAAGGGAACGTGTACCGTCCCGAACTATGCCCATCAAAATTTCTATAGGTTTTTGACGCAGCCCATTTCGAGATTCCAAAATCCAAATTCCATTCCAAGCAATATCCCTTTATAATTATATTTTGATTCTCGTATCATTAAAATATATTTTGTCCAATAAGTCAAAAAGATATGGAAATAAAATTTATAACGATGCGGGCAAGATTTATGTGCTTTTAAAATGAGTTCGCTGATTGATGTCTCAATTAAAGAGCTTGTTTTATTAAGTTTTTTTGTTGTTGTTTTTGTGTTTTGGTTTTTGCTGGTTTGTCTATTGTTTTTGAGTTATTTTTATATTTTTCAATTTATCTGGGAAATATAGTTGGTTAATATTTCTGAAAATAATTTTAAGTACTTCAAAGACGCCAGTGATGCAGCAGCTGCTGCTGGAATATTGCAAATCGTGTTGTGGGCATGTTGGTGATGGGTTTGGTGTTCCGAATTTCGCTGTCGTTCGGAATGAATGGCGTTTTATTGCGGCTGACGTTGTATACGATTTAACGATTAGTACTCGCCTTTTATGAACTGTACATACTTTTGCTACTCGATCTATTCTCGGATCCCCGGATCGTAGACTTTGGCAAGGTGTTTTTAAACGCCGCCCCCTGTCCAAAAAAGATGATGTCTATCACAAGTAAAGACAAAAATAAACATCATCAGAGACGAAATGTGCACCCAGTCCCAGTGTCATGTTTTTGGGTGAATTTAAGGAAGGCCCTAATGCATAGTACGAAGCACGACGTCAATATCTGTCAATCAGTAGGTATATATCCAAGACCAACAACAGCAAAAAAAAGGCACACGTATTAAAAAACATGAAGGGAAATGAGTTTATATTTATAAATAATACAAAAGAATTACTCGCAAAAGATTCTCCAGAAAGAGCTAGCAATAAAATTAATCCAGAAGATAATAAATCCATTAACGATCTGCAAATGCAAAAACAATCAACCTGTCAAAAGTTGCGTTATCGCACAATATACCAGATGCAGCTACATATATGTATGTAATTTTACCGTACACCACCATCCACCAACTGTATATGGACCAAATGCATACTTTTAGAGAGAAAGACGCCCGGCCCATCTTCTATAAATTAAATTGAATTTGTGCTCGTACTCAAAACAATGGGCTGAGAATATCTAGGTAAATTTGTTTTTAGGTAATGGCACAAGGCACAAGCCTTTCAGGTCTCTCGGCCAATAGCTTTGATTTTTATGGAATCGGCATGTCGTTCTTAGTGACTGCTTGGATTCAAAAACCCTCTCCAAAACTTCTTAAAGTTTCAATAAAACTTATATTACTTGTTTAATCAATTAAATACATAAAGTTTACTGATGGATCCGTCAAACTCAGTTTAACCAAAAATCTTAATATTATTTTTGATTTGATGATTAATTGCAATTGGAAATCAATACTGAAAGGTTATACTGTAGAGAAAGAATGCGTCCGCACTTGCACCCTGGCTACTTTTCGTGGTGCATTCGTGTAGCATTTAAATATAATTTTTTGGCCTCCGCCGTGAAAGTTGGTCTCCCTCGAATAGCCCTGGGCTGGAATCAGATTTTAAGTGTTGCTCTTCCTGCTTGCTCCTGGGTTCAAGGCCAAATAAAGTTGTTCTCCCCAGGGTTGCCACTTCAAGAAAAGAGGAGCGCAGTAAATTGAATTTAGTGGCAGTAAATTTTTTTTTGGGAAATTGCAGTAGCAGTAGATCTACTGCAATTGCAGTAAAGTGGCATCCCTGGTTTCCATGAAATAGTCCTAAGCTGGAATCAGATTCCTACCGTTTTTCTCCTTGCTTGCTCCTTCTAAGTGGTCTCTAGGCAGCGTTGCCAGCCCAGTTTTGACGAAAAAATGCCTCACTTGAAAAAAAGATGCCTCTTTCAATAAAAAGATTCCATATTTTCAATAAATAATTCTTTTTTTGTAAAGTGAAACAATCAATCAAAAGTTAAACACGATTATAACAAAATAAACAACAATACAAAAATTGTATTAAAAAAAAAAAAAAATCACAGAAAAAATTCTTAACTGGAACAAAATTCATGACATTTTAGTTTCATAAGTTGGCACAAACTGTTGAACATTTAACAAACATAGTTTTAGTCACCAGATAGTCTGGGAGGGTCCTTGAAATCAATCATTGATTTTTCAAATAAGGATTATGTGAGTTTGTTTGAATTGCAGATCATAGCAGTTCTTATCTATAAAAAGCAACTTTGTGTGCAGAGTTCCACTTAAAGTTTCTGTCTTAAACCTGTTGCTGAGCTTCGTCTTCTTTAAATTAATGGATGAAAAAATTCTTTCAATAGTTGCCGAAGAATGCGGAAAGCATAAAATAAAGTATACCTAATAATTTTTCAAGAAAAGGAAACATTTTACAAACAACAAACAGCTTTCAAATTTGTTTGCAATTTCATATTCCACTAACTGGAAGTGGAAACTGGAATTATTTATTATAAAGTGTTCAGAAAATGGACAGAGTGTGAATGTGGAAACAGATTCTTTAAGACCGAGCACCGAGTGTAGATACATATAATTCCTTTTGGCCTCGATTTTTTAAGAAAGTTTTAAAGTCAGCCAAGAAAATAAAATACATACTTAAAAAAAGATATCTTGTCGAAAAAACAAGCCTTAAAGCCTCAGCTAATAAAATAATGTCTAAAAGGCATAAAAAAGCCTCAGTTGTATTTTAAGTTTGTAGATCCTCTTTTCTATTATTAAACATAAATGAAGAGTAGAAATATTAAAAAAACTGGTGTTTGGTCCGAGTTCTTTCATTCTTTACGCAAATTTTACTTGCTTTCTTCGAGAAAACCTTGTACGACGAGCTAACCTTAGATTAAAAAGCATTACAAACTCTCTATGCCTGCTCAGCTTTGCAATATACTTGCCTTGGTCGATTTTCTTTAAATTTGGTAAATAGCATTTCTTGGTTATTTTTCCGACACATTTTTTTCTATTACTATTAGATCAAAAAATATTGGTAACCTTAAACAAAATCTTATTTTTCTCAAAAACGACTTCATAAGAAAATTTTATACATTATTTTCAGTTAGAACTTTTTTTTGAGAAACTTTAAAGTCCAAATATTGTTAGTAATGGTAAAATCCTCTTAAGAATCATTTTATTTTTGTTTTCTTAAAAACGTTTATGGACAATCTTCCAAAAATTGTAATGAGTATTATGTAAATTTATCAAAGAAATATTTTTTAGGTGGAAAACGTAAGCGACACAGTGATTTTCTTATAAACCCGGCACCTAACGGTTCTTAACATTTCTTATAAAACATTTTATTATAAGTAATTAACTTTTATTCAAAAACAACTGTACCTATCACTTTCAAACAATTGTTAAAAAACCGTTAGCGAAAACATTATTTTTCAAAAACATCTCTCAAGATTTTGATAATTTTCTTTTTTCTGTGTATAGCAGGATCTACTACTAAATATAATACAATTTACGTTCATAGAATGTTTTTTTTTTATTATGAATTTTCTCAGTTAAATTTTGTAGCAAAAGCTTCCAAAAATATGAATAATATTTTAACTTTTCACAAATTGCTATTTAAATTGTCATTTAAGCTTTTCGCTTCGGACAAAATGGCGGAAAGTTGAATTTTGGTGTATAGCCCCTCATGGAATTGTTAGAAATCTGTAAAAAGTACCCGTTGACATCAGCGCTGCTAACAATTTAACGGGGGTTCAAAGGCCCCCCAAAAGGTTGTTGAGGAATATCTCCCGAACGATAACTCTTACAGATAAAATGCCAAGAAGGAGGTTGTAGCTTTGAATAAAATTTCCTGCAAAAAATGTTAAGTTACTTTTTTTCATAAGTTTTTCTGGGGGAAAACACGTAAGAAAAACTCACCTTGTACCTAACCTCAAAGGCGATGTAAAAGGGTAGGTACATTTTATCCGAAACTCCGCCGATTCAATTACCTCGAAAACGGTTGTTCTTATGAAGAAAAAAACCTTAACATTTTCTGTAGGAAATTTTCTAGGCTACAATCTATTTCTTGATATTTTTTTCAAGACAGGAGTTACCATCATTGATCGATATTATAGCGGCGCTCATATCAATGGGAGCTTTTAACAGTTTCCTAAGAATCCCATGGGGATGCTATGTCTTATGTACTACATAAAATCCATCTTTCCGCCATTTTTTCCGTGATATTACTAGTTTGTCGGCATATATTACTGGACAAAAAGCAATAAATGTGTACTAACTTACTTTAAAAATACAATAAGCTATTTTTGAATAAAAAAAACTCTTATTTTTGAGCGTATCATGTAGCAAGTTTCTCGAAATAGCAAAAACTGCCATGTATACAAAATTTAAAACTTAAAATCACCCTTATTTGAGCGACAGTTTTCAGTCGATTTTTATTCAAAAACTTTTTGAATATGTAATTTTAAGTTAAATTTAACTATCTTTCTTTTATAAAAGGAAAATGCCTATACCTATGTATCCCTGCAGGTAAGGAAGTTATAGGCAAATAAGTAAAAAAACACCAAATAGGAATATTATTTTTCACATTTGCTTGCAATGTTTTTTATTTCTTATTAATCGAATTCCGGATAATCAAGATTCGACTATATTTTTGTTTTTACATTGTTAGAACCAAATTTCATGATTGATTGATTTCTTTTCAAACTCTATTGTTTTATTTTTTTTTTACATAAAACAGATACCCAGGTGCACTTCTGCACCTTTTTGGCAAAACGCAAGACCAAATTAAAAAAAAATCACCAAAAACACTCCAAATACCAAAGATTACTTGGAAAGAATCATCCAAATAGGTCTAGCAATTTTGAGTTAAGGCGTGACAAAGGGAAATATGGATTCATTTTTATGCATGGAATTAGTTTTAGGGCTCAAAATTTCAAAAAATTAAAGTTCCGGTTGAACCCCGTTGCGGATAAAAACTATTTTTTACCCCAAAGTCATTATTACAGCCAATTTTTTACTGAAAAATACTGAGAGAAAAGTATATTTCACAATACCAAATCTCGGCCCCACTGTTCCCCGCCGCCGTTATGCTGTTGTGTTCTATAAAGTGCAAAAAAATTTATTTTAAAAAATGAAGATCAGCTTTGGATTTTTCATAGTCCATTTAATTCAAGTCGTATTGATAGAAGTATGAAAGGAATAATATTGGTACAACAAACAGACTCTTTTCATTACTATTGCTGACGAAGTTTAGTAAAGGCTAATTTTCGTAAAACATTTTTAATTTAATATATCGACATAATTTTTCCGGAGTTTCACTGTTTTTCTAATATTTTAAAGATACCCTTTTTTTTACATTTTTACCATTTAAATTACCGTAAAGTCTCGTCAGAATCGTTTTGAAGATTATTGTATTCAAACAGACAAACAGACAAAATTTTTAAAAATAATGCACTTACTTTTCTTAGCAAATAAACCACCACCTGAGCAACTTTTAATCATTTCCATATTAAAGACAAACACTCCAATTTAATTATTATTTAAATTAAACCTGGTAGCGTTTCAATCGGATTATTGCATTTTAAAAGTGCATTATTGTGGTTTAAAAACGTTCATAAGACTGCAAGGTTGATGGCTTTATTTTGAACGAATAAAAAGTGTAAGGTAGGTACAAACACTTATTTTGTTGCATTTTAAAAATACATTGTGGTTGTCAAACGGCCGTGGTTTCGCTGCCTTATTGGTGGCATGTAATTTTTACAGATCCGAACAGTACGTTCACAAAATTTTTAATACTTAAGACATTTTATCAAAATTTTCACCACTACTCAGACTATATAATTATTGTTTTAATTTAATTTTCTATGTATGTATAGATTTAACTACCAATTGAAAAAAATTGTATTTAATAATCCAAAGGTTTTGGAATTATCGCAAAAAATTGTTCGTTTGCGGGGTGCTAAAAATGGAAAACAATAAATTTTGGATGCAAAAACAATTTGCCTACAAATAATGCTGTGAAGTGACCACATTTTATCGCACCTAAAACAAATGTAGTTCTATGACAGCAATGGTTCCTTTTTGCATGAAACTGTAAACCAAGTTTTATTTTACTGAAAAGAACTGTAGCTTAAATTGTGAAATGTTTTTTCGAAAAATTATATTCTCTATTTCTGGCCATGCAGGGCCGTGTCTAGGGGCAGGGCAGTGGGCAAATACCCTAGGCGCCTTACCATGAAAGGCGCCGCCGTACCGCAAATGGCATACCACGTTCCTTGAAAGGCGCCACCATGTCGTGAAGGCCGACATGAGTTGAACTTACGTAGTTTCCTACGTAAGTTCGCCTCATTGAAAAATTATTATATCTATTATATTAACCAAACTGAAATGACTAAATCTAAACCTGCCCCAGGCGCTCTATGGGCTAGGAACGGCCCTGTGGCCATGCGGGGTCATTTATGATATCTTAAGTTGTATTTTGAGTTAAATTTTAGTTTGGGATTTAATTAAGTTCAAACTAACAGATTTTATGTCCTTAATAGAGCTTCTTTTTCCATTTTTTAGGCTTTGGTTTAACATACCCCATCTACTTGTCCAAGTTTGACCACTTGGATTTGGTGCATTTGAAGTAATCTTATTCTTCTGCTTTAATGTATTTAAATTTTTTTTAGAAGATGAGGTAATATTCTTTCTATGCATCCAGTTTCATTGTTATGTTATGATTAGGTAAAAAGTTATGATACTCCAAGTAAAAGGTAGTCCAACTAGCCCCGCTCAACCCTGCGTCTGATAGTCTGATATACCTAATTTAAAATATTGATTTTTCAAAATATCAATCTAATTTTTCAAAGTTCTAGGAATAATGCCGGTTTTTGACTAAGTTATTTTTTTTTGTTTAATATCCTTGAACCATACAATCGACATCAAGTAAACGTACAACCAAGACGTACATTTAATTTCATCAAATGATAATCATGAAAATACTTTCTTTAAACAAAAGAAAGTAAATATACTGGAAGATAATTCGAAATAAACAAAAATGCATCTGCAGTCCACAATGATTCTTAGTCAGCTTTGATTCATCAGAATTAGTATTATTATCTCTGGGGATTACCAAATTATACAAATTTTCCAACCGGAAACTGACTCAAATAAGAAAATCTGTTCATAGAAATATCTTGTCACTTGAATTTGTGTGTTAATTAATTTAAAATATTTTTTTTTTATGAAGTGAGATGTTTAGTTTATATGAACATATTTTTTCTCGTCAAAAAATAAAAAGAAAATTTTTAAAATTAAATAAAATTATGTAGGTACCTACTTTCAAATAAAAAATTGTAAACATAAGGTACCTTCCTACTTAATTCAGTCAAGGAAATAGTGGTTGATTCTGGATTCTATTTACATTCTGGTACATTTATAGTCTTTTGTGATGCGTATGTTTGGAAAGAATTGGGATATATTCGGAAAAGTTTGTCAAAAAAGTCTCCCCGCAGACATATCGCTGACTTCGGAGGTGGGTATTAATATTAATATATCAAAATCAATATTTTAATGTGTTTCTCTCTATTCTTATTCATATAAATTTGCCAGTCTTATGTATGTATTAATTGTATATTTGTTTGAGTCTAAGAATGTCACTCAATAACATCTTAACCACACACTCAACTATTGAGTGAAATTTATGTCTCTCTATTCTTATATCGTCCATCATTTTATTATTCCTTTCAAGCACCTCTATATTCATTCTTCGTCTTCTAAATTATCACAAATTCCAAGCACAGAATAATATTATTCAACATCTGTGACATGACATCTCGTGAAATAATTTGCAAGTTTACATCTGCTTCAACTTTTCCTATTCCTATTCTGACTTGACTTCTCCTCTATGACTGGCTGAATTGTTTGCACTTGAAATTCCATCCGGTCTAGTCGGGCCTTGAGATTTGTCAGGATGATTAGATTCTAGATCTTTGATTTAAATAATAATTATCCTTTTTAATTGTTTGTCGTGTCACACTGTCCATCTTTTCGAATGCATTTGGATGAATGCCACATACCCGATGAACGACCGACGACGACGACGTGAAATCAAGTCCAACGGAGTGGTATATATGTATAATGATGTGTTTGTGATGATGGTTTTCTTATGTGATGCAACGTATGAAACTATTGTTTTTAGTTTTCTGCTTTATATCCTTTTTATTTTGATATTTGAATGGAATGCATATCCGGTACAGACGAACATTCACCATTAGTTTTGTTTAATTTTTACAAAAACAAAAATCTAAATACAATGTCAAAAAAAACTGTCTGTTAACTTTGTTGTTTTTGGTTAGCTGATATAGAACCACCAAACCACCATACCTACCGACTATATGATATTGCTTTGCATTTCATTGATTAAAATTCGTAGACATTATTTTAATTGATGAGGCTTTTAGAAAAATCTTTAAAAAAAATGTGAGTGAAATGGAAATCAAATCATGTATATAGAATACAATACAGCGAGAACTTGGCAATGGAAAATATAACCTTGATTAATGACTCTGCACTAAAAGATGTGATGAATTACATTTTTGATTTTTTGGCGAGAATTATTAATAAATTTTAGCGTTTTTTGTTTCTTTTTTTTTCAATTTCTAAGAAAATATTTTTCAATCTACACAAAGAATCAGAGAGCATAGTTTTTTTTTTAAAGTGATGAAAAGTGATTTTAGTCTTAAAATCTGTGTCAGTAGAAATTTTAAACAATAAACTGATTTTCACTTCAAGGAAATTTTTAGTTTTTGTTTGTATGATAAAAATAAAAAAAAAAATAAAAAAAAAATATTTAAGAAAAAAAGTTTCTTATATGATATGCCTAAAATAATGCTTTCAAATATTTAACACTGAAAAAAATCATCTATTGATTGTACATAGGTATGAGTATGATGGATTAATCATTGGATGTACACAGCCATTATAAGGCCAATTCTAACGTACGCATGCATGGTCTGGTGGCCAGCCTTAGATAAGAAAACCAATCTAAAAACCATGACTAAAATTCAAAGACTAGCGTGTATTGGTACAACCAGTGCTATCAGGACCACACCAACGGCTGCCCTTGAAACTTTCCTTTCACTTGCCCCACTCGATCTGTTCACGAAAGAGTTTGCGGCCAAAAGTGCTTTAAGACTTCACCAATGTAAAAATTGGAAAGAGGGCCTCTACGGTCACAGAACTATAATGAATTTTACAGACATAGACATTCAAACAGACTACGTTTCACCGCACATAGATTTCAACCCAGTAACCATAACGGATATTCCAACCAGGGAACTCTGGAATGAAAACAGGGTCATAAATGAAAATCATGTTTCGGTCTTTACTGACGGTTCCAAAACCTCGGAGGGGGTTGGGTCAGGCATCTACTCAGATAACCCATCCATAAATAGATCGTTGAGGCTTCCAAACTTTTGCAGTGTATTCCAAGCGGAAGTACTGGCAGTTTGCGAAGCGGCAAAACATCTTGCCTCATGTGAATTAGTAAACAACAATATTGATATTTTCATAGACAGCCAGGCGGCAATTAAAGCCATTTGCTCAATCACCACAAAGTCCAAACTGGTCGACCGTTGCCGGAACGAGCTAAGAGTACTCAATGCAACGAATACAGTAACCCTAAGATGGGTTCCAGGACAAAAGGGATATTCACGGGAACGAAATGGCGGATGAACTGGCCAAAAGCGGTTCATCTCTTGATCCGAGCCAAATCGAAGCCTCTGTGCTCATGCCACTGGAGCAAGAAAAAAGTAGAATACACCAGAGTTTCTTAGAGGCTGCAAATGTCAGATGGTCATCCATCGACACTTGTCGGGTTTCTAGGAATCTATGGCCAAATATTTCAAAGAAAAAAACTGATTACTTACTCAAGCTAAGCAGGCCTCAATTATCTCTCATGGTTGGTGTCCTTACGGGCCACAACTCAATGGGAACCCACTTGAACAGAATGGGCATCAGCTCATCGGACTTATGTAGAGGGTGTCATGATGAAGAGGCAGAGGAGGGCTCCCCTCACTTCCTTTGCGAATGCCCCAGCCTAGGTAGAACCAGAAAAGAGGCCCTTGGAGAATATTTCTTCGACGAACTGGGCGACATCTCTGTCTTGCCACTAAAGAACATCCTGAAATTCATTCAGAACTCAGGATGGTTCAAGGAGGCCCCTAACACCTAAAACTTCCTATTAACTCCCTCCCTATCCCTCCTCACTCACCACCTATACCCCGGGGAGCGCAATGGATCCTACGAGATCCGAGTGAGATGGTGCGGCTTGCCGTATTATCACCCCTTCCAACCTAACCTAACCTAACCATGATGGATGAAAGTGTGAAAAACTTAAAGTCTACCATAGATACTAGAATTTTTTTTTAAATATGCCAAAATTTACGAACACGGTCTGATAAAGTTACATTTTTACACGGTTTTCACTCATAAATAATTTTTATTATCATATGTGTACTATGTGGATGACAGCGCTATGTCCTATTCAATGATCTTCTAGTGGGGAGCAGTATGAAATCCTACAAACCAAACTCTCGAATAATGAAATGTCTCATTTATTTTTAAATCTCGCAAATTAAAAATCATGTTTTTCATATGTAATTTCGCAGTTACAAAATCTTCCGAACAACAAAAATCTCACAAATCAAAATAAACCAGAATTATATCTCACAGAAACATGTTGCTCTCAGATTTGCACTGAAAAATAATAAATTCTGCGAACTTAAAAAAAAAAAAACTAAGAAACGAAAAACTTTTTCCTTGAAATGTATTGCTTTCAAAATGTTATTTTTAACAATTAAAAATTAAGCCTTAGTTACAAATGGTTTTAAAATTTCCTTGTTCTCTTTCTTCTTCTCTTAACATCAATTTGAAAATTAAATAAATACAATAATGAATAACAATATTGGTATAAAAGAATTTTGGCACTCGATTTATTTTGCAGACGATAGGATATATCGCGTTGCAACAAATATTGTTTTTAAATAAAAATCTCGCAAATTCTAATCCCGCACGATTTGAATATGCTTCTAGGATTAAAAATTCCATCAGAAAAGTATATCTTGGCTCATGTTAGAGACAAAAATTCAAACTTTGTCACACAAAGCAATTTCTTAGTGCTTTTGAATGGATTTTCGAAAACATTAAAAATACGTCAATTTTCGACTAGCGCTAGAGTCCAAATGGGTTGTCGTAGGAACACCTTAAATAGAGATTTATTGGAAATTGTGTAAACTTTCAATGGTACTTTGACGTAATTTTCGAATAAATGGTAGTTTTCGAGCCATTAGTGAAAAACTTAAAAAAATGCATATTTGCATCATTTTTTGCATTTGTTTCCATGTTGCGTCACGAAATTTTGTTAAAAAAACCTCAGATTCAAATTCAGCTACCCCACAATTTGCATGGTAAAAATACAATATGACTGGACTATAGATGCTTAAAATGTTTTTAATACAGACTCTCTAATTTATTTTAAGAAAAAAATTTATATTTATGTAAAAATAACGGTACCTTCCATTCAAAAATTAAAAACCGATAAGGACAATACTTTTTTCTTTTCAAAAATGACTACTACGATTTTCATTAAACTTTTTCTGCATGCTAAAAGACTTCGATCTACTACAAAAAATTATAAAATTTTTCATAAACAATCTTGCTTATCATAATTTTCAAAAAAGAAATTTTTGAATTTTTAAAAAAAGTTTCAAATTATTTTTCTTAAATTCGATATCTCAAAAACAGGTTGACAATTTTTTTGAAGTTTCATTTTTATATGCACATTACTTCAGATTTGAAACCAAAATTTGTCCTTAAAAATGTTTTAAGAATTTGATATACAAAAATTAATTTTTTAAAAAACCACTCCAACGGTTTTAAAGTTTGTTTTTCTATACAATCATATTCAATCAAGAATTAAAATGACGTTCCTTTTTTCCACCTCAAACTATCAAAAGAGTTGTTTTAGCTAATTTAAATATCGTATTTTATGCTTTTAAACATTTTTCTCTCATAATTGTCTTGTCTTTGTATACAATTTTCTTAAGCCCTTAGCTTCTTGAACATAAGAGCAAGTATGTGCGACCCAGTCGTGCATTTTATTTGTTAAGGATTTTGTACTATACATTTTTTTGATTTTAAGTATGAAGTGCTTTTATTAAAAGAAAACATTTGATCAAAAAAAATTTGATCCAAAATTTATATGGGGTTTTCGCTTTTTTCACGTTAGTTTTTTTTTATGTTTATAAACTTCAAAACCAGAACTTTTAATTGATTAAATAAAACTTCAATACTGGCAATATAATTTAGTAAGTTTGATTCAAAGAAACTTTCAGCGGTATTCATAAACGCAAAAAACGCTAATTTATCCTTAGTCGGGTTAATTAATTCAATTAAACGAAACTCAAGAAAATAAACTAACTCACTACAGTAGGCAGGAACATTAACGTGTAATTAAGTAAACAACAAAATTCTGTAATTTTTGCCAAAAACTATATATGTATAAAAGGAAACAGACCATGGTGACAAAAACTCAATTTTCAACCCCAAAAATGTGCAGTTTATTAAATACTCTTTGGTTACATCAAAGTACTTGTTATTGATTGTACTAGATATTCTTTAAGATATAGAACTTAACGTAGACTAGCAGTTTATGCTATTATTATTATAAAATTTATATTAGTCTTCTATTTATATTACTTTTGACCAGCATTTTAGTAAAATTGTGAATTAGAAGATATACGAGCACGTTTCATAAATAGGGCTGAAATAGTGTTTAATTCTTGTACTTTTCTTAGCAATGATTTTTTTTTTAAGAAATTTTAAAAATCTACACAGCCAATATTTTTATTTATTGACATTGCCTCTAGTTTGTCAACGTTTAATTGCGAATTCTCGGGTGTCCAAACTTGTTTTGAATTTGAAAACACTCTTTCGGTCAGGGCATTTCAAGCTAGAATTAATAGCAGGCGTGTTTATTATAGTCGCGATCTGGATCTGGATTAACTTTTAACACGTGTTACAAAAACAATTTTTAAAATGTCCCATTGTTTTTTTTCTATTACGTGTAAAAGTTAATCCAGATCCAGATCCCGATGATAAAAAAAACACGCCTAGCGGCAACTTTACTGGCTAGAATAGATTTCTCATGTTCCTTAAAAAACTTTCTTATATAGTAATCAATTGTCCATTTTTTAATTTATTCTTCATTGACGTATTCTTTGACTAAACTAACCCTCCCATATAATTCGTCATTAATGATTTCTTTCTAGATCTTTTCCAAATTCTTACATTTGTTCATTGAAAAGGCGTTTAGATTCAAACCAGTGCTGTCATAAAGTAATGTGTTTAATTGGTTAAGTAATGAAAAAAGTAGATACTTGATTTGGTTTCATTGTTAGAAAAATAGTTTGAAAGATAAAATGAGGACATTTGGAGGAAAATTCAGTTAAAGAAGGACAATTTCCTGTCCTCTTGAATAAAATAAAATATAGAGGACAGGACTCCGAAAAAGAGGACTGTCCTCTTAAAAAGAGGGCGGATGGTCACCGTAGTTATATGTATATGTACTTGGAAAAATAAGAACAAAAATGAATCTCACTTGGTTTAGCAATAATTATTATCGAAAAATAAAATGTAGATATTTAAAAATAATTTCTTTCCCATTTAGGAACTAAGTCCCCGGGAACTTGGTCAACTGAGATCTTTGTTCTCATTAAATGGGAACTAAATCCACTTTATTGAAGTTTCCATAGAAGGTGGCAATTAAATTCCCAAAAAAATGAGCGGTTTTATTTCCCTTTTAATGTGGAATTAATTCCCTCTTCAATCTAAAAAAAAAAAAATAGAGTAAAAGCTAAGAACCTTAAATTGTTCAGTCTTATAAGTAAAATAGAAAAGTTGTCTAAATTTTGAACCCTTCATCAAATAAATTATAAATGTATGTATGTACCTACCTAAAACAACAACAAAAATATCTACTGTTGAACCTGCTCAACACTTGATGTCTTCAAGAAAATTATCTGATTACTATTCCATTCACAAATTAAATTAACCAAATCGCAAATAGGTTTAACCTAAACGCATATAAGTTTCACCCAAGCGCAAATTGATTTAACGCAAACGCAAATGGAACTAACCCAATCGCAATTCAATTTAAAAAAAAAAACGCAAATATAGTTAAACTATACGCAAATCATTTTAACCAAAACGCAAATTGAATTAACCTTAGCTTGATTTATTGTACCAGCTGTACTTTAAGGTTCTAATAGATTTTGGTATTATCCATAATATCTGTTAAAAAACCATAATTAATAGATTGGCCTTTCATTTTTTCGGAAGTTCTTGGAAAAATGCGCAAAACTAATTGAATTTACAACTGGGGTTTTGTCAAAATCTTATATGGTGAACTTTTTCTACTGTTATAAGCCGTCCATTTCTTCACCACACAGCTGGAACAACAAGTTGAGCCTGGGTTAATTCAATTTGCGTATTGGTTAAAATGATTTGTTAATAGTTTAAATTCTTAACGTATAGTTTAACTATATTTGCGTTTTGTTTAAATCGAACTACGATTGGGTCAATTCTATTTGCGTTTGGGTTAAATCAATTTGCACTTGGGTGAAACTTATTTGCGTTTAGGTTAAACCTATTTGCTTTGCGATTTGGTTAATTAAATATGCGAATGCTATATTTGTTCAGATTAAAACTCAATAGCTCACTACGAAATTTAGTTTTTAGGATTATGAAAATTATCAATGAAAAATCGATTGATTTTGCATTTGTGTAATTTTTATCGTTGAAAGTTAGTTCCTTCTTTATATTTCAAAATGCGTAGCTATGTACTTAGTGCTCATAAAGAAACTGGACTACTTTCTCACCTGGCGTGGGAACTAAGTCTACTTCGCTTAAGTGGATTTAGTTCCAATTAAATGAGAACTAAGTCCCTCGGTGCATTAAATTCCAAGGGACTTAGTTCCCTGCACCTTGATTTTTACTTGCGATATAGGTACTATAGGGCAAGTTTTGGATTCGTGCAAAAAAAAATTTCGAGATAACAATCAAACATGACATTACGATGATAGAGAACACGAAAAAAGTGGGTGGCACAATTCTGTCTGTCTGTCTGTCTGTCTGTCTGTCTGTCTGTCCGTACCTCAACCTACAGCCTAAACCACTGAAGCTATTTTCTTCAAATTTTGAAGTTAAGGTTTTTTTGTAACTCTCCAGAGGGGAAATTGAAATTTTTTTTTTAGCTCAAAAAATAACGGTACTTGCCATACAACCGCTAAGGAAAATCTTATTTATCTCAAAAACGGCTCGAACGATTTTGATAAAAAAAAATCGATGTATTATTGCAGATATGATATACCTTTTAGTAAGAAAAAAAATCACCAAAAACATTTATTAACGGTACCTGTCATATAACGGTTTTTTTTATTTTTGGTTTTCTCATTAACCGCTCATCTGATTTCAATAAAATTTTTTGCACAAAAGCTTTGTTAGAATATAAATAATACTGCATACCAAAATTTTTGAAAAAATAAATTGTGGATTTTTAAAAAAGATTCAAATTTTTTTTTTGAAAATTCAATATTTAAAAAACGGGTTGATGAATTATTTTGAAATTTCAGTTTTAAATGTATATTAATATATACTCAAAATTGGCATACCAAATTTTTTTTTGAAAAATGTTACAAAAATTTTATATATAAAAAATTAATTTTTAAGAAAACGGCTCCAACGATTTTAAATTTTTTTTTTGCATATATTGATATTTCTTTAAGTAATCAAATGGCATACTTTTTTTTGCGCTCTAAGTTATTTATCAGGCTGTTTAAACAATTAAAAGAACGATTTAAATGCTTTTTTATACTTTTTCTATAATTACTTGAATATTTTTTAAAGTTCTTAAGTTCCACACAACTTGAACATAAGAGCAAGTACGTGCGATCCAGTCGTGCATTTTATTTTTAATAATCGATAGATTTTTGCACAAAATTTTATTTTAACCACCAGCTACTTTCTGTCTCCTATGTGTTCTTAGAATAACCCATCAAAACTAATTTCAATATTATACACAAATTGAACCATCATATTTAATCAAAATAATTTTAAATTTAATTTTTCAATTAATTTAGTTTATGTAAAAAAAATTGACAAAAATAAAATATTCTAAATTTCTTCTTCTCACATGGCAAATAAAATAAAAAAAAAATTGCTCTTAAACCTAACCATCTTTAAGGTATTTAATTTTAAAATAATATGTCACAACCTCGCTAGTCTTCTTGAATAGAAACCGCATCACTAGAATCAATTCCTATTCAAGTTCTTCTAACTATTATGAATGAATATGATATGACTGCTTTAAGACAGACACGACACTTTGTTTTAATAATAAACGAGCATCACTCTTCCTGCCTCAAGGGGCTTCCCCCGTTCTGGACGATGATGCATTCCATACGCACATTCTTATATTTTGCTTTGGCATGAAAATACTCCTGACTTGATCCATTGTTTGGAATATACTTACCATGCACAGAGACAAATTGTGTACGACATAATGCAGTTTTTGGTCATTGAACGAAGGACTGCATGCAAATCTTAATTATTATCACAAAAACGACACATTCTTTTGTTAGTGATGAAAACAAACGACACAGAGAGTTATATTCTCTTGAACCTGATTTCCGGTTTGTGTGAAGGAATTATGACAATGCGGTAGCAAAACTTGTTGCATGCTATAATCGCATAGAATCGTTGCTTTAACTTATCAACTGGAAAAGTACGAATATTCAATCCTTTTGGTTGTCTTTTTTGAGTCAGAATCAAAACTTACTTACTTAAAATAACGATGAAATATTTACTTCCCCAAATTTTATTATTAACATATAGAAAGCTCTTCATAATAAGATGTCCTTTGTTTTTCTCGGATGCTTTTGGTGTAGGTATGAATAAACTATTCTCTTTGCCACACTTGTATTTTATATTCTTCTTCTGTAGGTATATAATGTGGCTCGTCATCGACCATTTTATCAAAAAGCCTATGCGCTATACGCTGTTACATGAGTGTTTGTTTGTTGTCTACCATTCTATTCGACCGACATCCTTCAGGGCCGCAGTATCATTTAAAAACCCTTAAATATTTTTGAACCATATTGAGAAATAAATTTTATTTTTTCTGAAAAAAATATTGTTATAGAAAACTTTGATACCGTCGTCATAGAGTGATAAAGAGTTAGCTCAATTTTTTCAATTTTTAAAAATAAAATTAAAAATTAAGTGTTCCTTACATTTTTTAGGTTTAGAACGGCATTCTTCTGCAACCCTTACTAGGCATTAAATTCGACAGAATTAAAAAGATTTGATATTACAGTAGACGCTTGATATAGTGAATTAATAAAAACCAGGCCTGTTCACTGTTTCGAGTTTGTTCACTTTTTCGAGCGGGAGTTTTCTAAGGCTTTCTAAAGATGAATTTGATCCAAAATGCACATTTCATTCGATGTGAATGTTTTTAATATTAATTAAGTATTAAACAAGGCTTTAACTCAGCTTTAAACAAAAAACAGAAACAATTCCTCAGAGCTCTCAAGCTATGTTAAATGCTTGCGCGACATTTTTATACAAAATACGTTTTTATATAAAATTTTGTGTGTTCACTATTGTGGATAGTTCACTATTTCGAGATTCACTTAATCGGGCGTCTACTGTATTTTGTATTTTTTAGGATTTCTTAAAATAATTTATAAAGATAAAAATAAAGATGAACTTACCTGGTTTTCACTTTAAGCCAACGAAATGCAATATAACAATAGATATAGAATTCTCATGCTTAAAATTAAACAAAAAATAGTTTTAAAATCGTCAACGGGGAAAGTTCTTACCAGAATTCCAGAATCCAGAAAAATATTGCTTGAATTTAATGATCCGGCGAGAACTATTGGCAATGCATTCTTATGTAACATGTCATACTGATTGCTTATGCATAAATCCAATGAATATTCGTTTTGATTATTTGTGACCCTAGCATATATGTATGTAATTCTCAAAATGAACTAAAAACTTTACTTTGTCAAACAGGGTCGTCTTTTATGGTCCCTCTTTAGAATTTGTGAGCCAAAAATAATTTCTCACACCAATTTTTGAATATGAAAATGAACGAAAAAACCATAGACGAAACACAACATTTTAATTCTTTTGATGATTTTTGTAAGGCTCTTAAGAACACAATTTTCTTTTTTTTTTATTTATTTTGGTTTTTATTTAAAACTAATTAAACTCACATTTTATAATACCGATTCCGAATAATAATGATTTTTTCAAACTTGAGACTCGAAAATCCAGTGTCACTCGCTGTTTTTGCCTAATACAAAAAAAGGATTCAAAATTTTTATTTAAACTTAACAAGACAGGTTCTGAGACAAGTTTTAAGACAATCTAATTGAAACTACTGATAGTCTCCATCAGTATGGCAAATTGGCCACAACATTAAATTATATGCGTTTTATTTCTTCTTGAATATCACACGCCTAGAAAAAAACACCCTTTTTTATTTTCTCCATAGTGTTCAGCATGATTTTCGATTTATTGGAATCATTGAATCTAGTAATTGGCAGTGGCACACACATTTTTCTTGTAATGGAGAAGACAATCGATGCTTTTAGTGAGGTTTTTCTTGTTAAGAAATTAATATTTTTTTATGAAACTCACAATCAGTGATTTTTAAGATTTGTACACAAAGTACATGACACAAAAAAATCACAAAAAAATATTAAATTCAGTAAGTTAATAAAAATAAAATGCACGACTGGATCACACGTACTTGCTCCTATGTTCAAGTTACCTGGAATTTAAGATCTTTTAAAATATGCTAGTCAATATAGAAAAAAATATAGAAATAATATACAAAAATCTAGAAAAATACATAAAAAGCATATAAATCGTTCTTAAAATTGTATCAACAACTAGTTAAATAGCTTAGCGCTCAAAATAAAGTATATCATTTTATTACTTGAAAAAATAGGAATATGTAATGCAAAAAAAAATAAAAATCTTTGAAGCAGTTTTCTTTAAAAATAATTTTGTATATATAAAATTTTTAGTTACATTAATAAAACTAAATTTTGGGATGCCAGTTTTGAGTATTTATTAATATACACTTGGAAAACTATTTTCAAAAAAAATCATCAACCCGTTTTCAAAATATTGAATTTTCAAAAAAAAAAAAAAATAATATTTTTTACAAAATCCAAAATTTGATTTTTTTTTAATTTCGAGATAAATTAGCTTTTTCTTTACGGTTGTATGGCAAGTACCGTCATTTTTGGATCTAAAAAAAATTTTCAATTTCCCCTCTTGAGAATTTAAAAAAAGCCTTAAGTTCAAAATTTGAAGAAAATCGCTTCAGTGGTTTAGGTTGTAGGTTCAGGTACAGACAGGCAGACAGACAGTCAGACAGACAGAATTGTGCCACCCACTTTTTTGGTGTTCTCTATCATCGTAATGTCATGTTTTCATGTTGTCTCAACATTTTTTTCTGCACGAATCCAAAACTTGCCCTATTGTTCCTACATATATCGCAAGTAAAAATTGATGGCAACGGAGAAGATACGTTTGAGTTAGAGATTTTCGGCTTTTGTCTTAAATCTTGATTTTTCTTGCAAGCTTTTACAAAGCCAACATTTACCAAAAACCATCCTTGATTTAATGCCAAGTTTCATTTTACGATCAGAAATATGAAAGATGGTAACGGAGAACACAGCTAATGGTAACACGAAGAAGACACGTTCGATTAGTTAGTTTTAAATTCTTGTCATAAGTGATCAAGGGAATTGAAAAAAAAGTGTGTACAATTTCATTGAAATGGGTTAAGGTTTACACGTGCTAGCGCTAGCGAGCACTTGAAAGTTGTTACACAAAATACATGGGGTTTTCACAGTCTTTTACTCAAAACATCAGCTTAGTTGTTGAAGAAGTTGAAGGAAAATCTATAACTTTGATACATAAATTAAGTACCGTAAGGAGTGTTTGAAAAAATATTTTCAAAAATTCTGTAGAATATTTACCCCATTTAAAAATATCATTAAATATCGTTCTTTTTGTGCATTTTTCCTATTTTAAAATTTCAAGTGCTGCTAGCACGTGTAAACGTTAACCGGTTTCAATGAAATTTTAAACATAATTTTTTTTAATTACTTGATCACTTTTTAGCATGGGGATCAAAGAAATTCAGACCTTTTAACAAAAGGGCATATGAGTAGTTGAAATTTGAGTGAGAAAAGTGCAATTTTGTCTTCTCCGTTATCCTGTTTTAAGTCAGTTAGACATGATATTAAAATCTATAAGAATCCCACCGTCACACTTTTTCAAGTCTAGCTTTGTATACGGAACAATATTACAAATACTAATAAAGTTCACCAAATTTACCAACTTTTGTCATTTTCCGGTTACGGAGAAGACATGAAATGTTCAGTCATTTTGACGTTTATATCTTTTTCTGCAGCATCCTTACCAAGAAAAAAGTCCCGGAATTAAGTAGTGTATTGAAAGTACTTACAAAAATCTCATTGCACATAGCGATATACATCACAATTTAAAGAGAGCTGATACCCGAAAAAAATACCGAAAAACTCGCATTTACGGAAGAAAATGTAGAAAATCTATTTAACAGTTTTGTCATTAACTCCAATATATATTCTTAATATTGGCTTACCTAAATATATTTTTTTGCCTTTATTCGAAATTGAGTTGCTTGGTTTCGATTTCTTTGGAATGGCCGTATATTGAAATTAAGATTGATTTACCTACAAAAATTAAAAGAAAGAATTAATTTATTTTAATTTTAAAATTAAGTTTTTATGTTTTTTGTTTTGAAAGGAGGTAAGAGTTTATTGATTGAAAAAAGGAAAAGGAAAATTGTCATATTAAATAATATTTAACATGAAAACATGCCTAACGATTGGCATATACCAGAAAATCCATTTGTTGTCACTATTATAAGCATTTTTACCAATGACTCACATGAACTGATTTTTGGAAAAGTCATTTTTTGTAATACAATAGTGTTAACACATCTTATATGGTAAATTGTAATTTTTTTACTAAAATATAAAAATAAATCAATTTCATCTTTTCTTTACTATTTTTTCGTTTGTAGAATTAAACTTTATAAACCGTTGTTCATTTATTTTCTGAGTTATTTTAACAATAAGTGCACCACTTTTATTGTGAACTTGCTAAGGTCAAAAATGGCGCAAACTCGAGTAATTTTTTTCAAAGGATTTTATCACCTGCAAAAAACCTTAAGAAACAAAGCACATGATGTCAAACCACGCATAAAAAACTAAAGCAAACATTCCTGAAAAATATTTTTAAAAAACTTGAAAATACACGTTATTTAAATTTAATTGCAAGTGCCAACAATAGGGCTGTTTTTTTTTTCTTTTTTAAGTTCAATGACTGTAAAAGCTTTATTGAACTCGGCAGTAAAATAAACATCATTTATATATTTATCATAATTAAATGCAAACCAATTGCATCTATTTGCTCCTCATCATCTTCTCCTTTTGCATTTGCATCTTCTTCTTGGAGAGCTTTTTCTTGGCTGACTTGTCTTCGGGTGTCTTTGCGACGAGCTCTTCCTTTTCGGTGAGGATAACTTCAAATGGTGCAGGTGCAGGGTGACGAGGTGACGACATGTAAGGACTGAAATGACCGTGAGCACGGTATATGAGACGGGCGCAGACATTGGGCACGAATCGCTTGAATGTGATGAACAACCAAACGATCAACGTCGCTCAACAACCACTGTAAAAGAAACTCAGCAGATTTCTTGTGCCAACGACAATTACAGCCTTCAAGAAGCGTTTAGAACGCTGCGGGGGTGGGGGGTTTGATGGCTTGAGCGGGCTCGTGGAGAGTTTTTGAACTCGTAGATTTTGTCCACGCGATTTACAAGGCTTGGTTGTATTGCGTACCATTTGTTGGGCTTGATTTCTCATTGTTTGTGGTTTAAATCGGAAAAGAACTTTTTTGACAGCTAAGATATAAATAATAAACTATAGACGGTGTTTTGCATAAGATGCATCAAAAGACAAGATAGTGTAGGTTGGATGGAAAAAAGAAAAACTAATTTATAGAAAGGGCGACGACTTAAAAAAGAAAATATTTTTAAAAACCAATGGAAATATTCTCCATGCTATGTTTGGGATTTTCAAGAGCCAGAAATGTATTTTTTAATTTTCTTTTCAACTAAAGTCGTTTAGGTAAAAAGTTAATTCAAACTAATTATGAAACTCAAAATTATTTTTTTTTTTTTTTTTTTTTGAGTTCAAGTCAAATAATGAGTGTGATAAACCAAAACGCTAGAGCGCATAGGCTGATTAAAAGCAAAAAAAAACAGGAAGGGTAGTTTCGTTAAAAATTACTTTAACTATAAAAATAAAATGCAAGACTGGGTCGCACGTACTTGCTCTTATGTTCCAGACACTACAGGTTTGAAAAATTTGTGTATAAAAACATGGAAACCAGGAGAGGAAAACGTAGAGAAGCATGAAATACGATATTTAAATTAACTGAACAACTCCTTTAACAGTTTGAGGTGAAAAAAGACCCATCTTAATTCTTGATTGAATATGATTGTACGGAAAAAAAAGTTTAAAATCGTTGGAGCGGACATTTTTTATATTTAAAATTCTCAAAACATTTTTAAGGACAAATTTTGGAATGCGAATCTAAAGCATGTATTTATTTGCAGATAAAAAAAAAAAATAAAAAAATAAAAAAAAATTGGTAGCCCGTTTTCGAGATATCGAATTAAAAAAAAAATGAAACTTTTTTAAAAATTCAAATGCTATTTTTTTTAAACTGTTTATATGCAATATTATTTAATCTTATCTGAAATTTTTATATAAGAAAATTGATCTTAATCCGTTTATATGATAACGAGAAAATTCAAAATAAAAAAAAAAAACTTTCTATGACAGGTAGCATAAATAGTTGGTAAGTGTAAAATTGTATAATTTTTGGTAATGGAAAAAGTATATGGAAAAAGTTTAATCAAAATCGTAGGAGTCGTTTTTAAACAAACAAATATTTTCCTTTGCGGTTTTTTAACTTTTGTATGGAAGGTACCGTTATTTTTTCATAAATGCAAAAATTTTTTGTAAAAATATTTTAGAGAGTACTAAAAACTCTAAACTATCAAGTTTCAAAAAAATTAATCATACCGATTTTGAAATATTTGATTTAAAAAAAAAAAATTGAAACATTTTTTAAAAATCCAAAAAATATTTATTTTTTAATTTAAGTGCACAAAATCATTTTGTATAAAAAAAAATTATTGAAATCAGTCATACCATTTACAAGAAAATCGAAAATTAAAAAATGGTTCCTTGAGAGGTACCTTTAATAACCATTTTTTGTAAAATGGTTTTCCACCCAAAGGAAGCCTTTATTAAAAGTAATTTATTGAGTTTATTTCAAGAAAAGTTGTCGAGCCATTTTTGAGAAAAAAATTATGATGTAAAATTGCAAAAAAAATTGTATGACAGGTACCGTTATTTTTGTTTCTAAGAAAAAATGAAAAAAATCGAGTGGGCATAATCACAAGAAACCAAGTTTGAAGAAAATCGATCGAGCCGTTTAGGCTGTATCCGAACAGGCACACAGACAGACAGACAAATTGTGCCACCCACTTTTTTGGTGTGCTCTATAATCGTAATGTCATGTTTGATTGTTATCTCAAATTTTTTTTCCACGAATCCAAAACTTGCCTTTTTGTACTACATACATATATCGCAAGTAAAAATCTAAAGATTCGTTAGATTTTAAAATATCAGATGAGGCCTTCCTCAGTAGACTTTTCAACAATAAAACCCGGCCGTGTTGCTTATATTTGTATTCAAAAGGACATGTAAACAACACGAATATAATGAATGAAGATATGACCGGGATGTTAAAACGGAAGTATTCACGCTATAGTTGTATCCTGTATCAGAACTATGATGCATACATAAATACTTTAGAATGCAAAAGAAAAAAAAGAGTATTATGTCGCTCAGCTGTTCCAAAAAAAAAATATAGAAAAAATCAAAATTCACCATCTTCACTCAGGAACACGTTGAGTGAGATTTACACTAAAACTGCAGGCAACAACAGACAGATAACATCAACATCATCGATTGTTCAGAGCCAGCAGCAGCATCTTTAGCATCAGAATTCAGAAGCCTCCATAGAGCCAGAAGAGAATAATAAGTCTGCCGCAAAATAAATAGAACCGCTGCTCTATGGATGGATATACGGACGCGATTCTTTGGCCAGAATCAGTGTTTATTTCGGCGTTGGAGCGTGCGTATCTTGGACTAACAAAAAAGTTTATACCGAACCGTCTCGCTATATACGATCGTGCTCGAGTTTATAAATAAAACAAAAAAATCTAAGCAAAACATCATCAGTTCCTCGATAGATACAACTCCCGATGGAGTATCCGCACGCACCACGTTATTGGGACTCCTCCGTTTTGGTTCTGATTGAGAGAACTTTTTCAATTTATTCCGAAATTTGTGTTTTTTTGAAATAAAAAAATATGTAATTGCATTTTTTCGTTGAAATTAATTAATTAATTAATTTGTTTATATTATTTGCAACCTTGCGAACGTGTTATGTGTCTGTGAGACTTGTAGTTTTTTTTTTGTTTTAAAAAAAGAAAAAAAAAAGAATTAAATTATTTGCATGTGAGGACATTTAGTTTCTTTATTTTTTTTTTGTTCTCCTCTAAATGTTGATTTTAATTTTTAATGTTTATATTTATATTTAATTCAAATTTAACCAACGATCTTGTGAAATGGCATTCGAAAAGGCCACATGATTCTATTTTGTGGTGGCAACAATGACGAAGGCGTCATCAGTGGCGATGATGGCGTCGGGCGGCTGACAAAAAACACACACAACATATTATTAAACGTGAAATAGAAAAAGTTTATTTCATTAAGTTATTTCTGTGAACCGTGAAATTGAATCATTTCGGATAAAACCCATTCACTATAATATACAAAGAGAGAAAAAGAGAGCATTTATGCAGTGTTTTATCGATGTGTTCGGACCGGAGTTTTCTCAAAAGTTTGATTGCGTGTAAAGGGTATTTCCCGGAAAAATCAAAAATGCACGTTTGAAATGAAGCATTTCGGCCTAACAAAACAATTACTTTTAAACAAAAAAAAAAAAATTAAACACCCCAAACAAACAAACACAAAAATTGTTTTTGTAACAAGAAACAAAAAAAAAATGTTGTAATTTTCGAAAGAGTTTAAATGAGAATCTTTATGTTTCCAAGTTTATTGACCTAATTAATTTAGAAAAAAAAATTAAATTCATAAGTAAGGCACGTTGTTTTGAAGAGTTTAATAATTTTTGGAATTATTATTTCTTTTTTTTTATTAAATTTTGTTTTATGAGATCGTAAAAGAAACTAATTTGATTTGATTCTTTGTTTTTATAGTAATATTTATTTTGTTGATCCTGTCTTTTACTTTATTTGTTGATATGTTGGTATTTGTTAAACAAAAATTATGACCAAGCCACTCAAGTCATAAATTAATATGCATTATAGAAGAATTTGAGGAATTTCCAACGCGATAAAATAGATGGATTATGGTCTAAAGTGGCACGCATTCCATTTTGAGTTACTGTCCTTTTTATTATTTTAAGTGTTGCCTGACTTAAGAAAAAAAAGCAAACTTTAACAAAAAAAAACTTATAGTTTTTCGGACGAATCTTTTGATATAACAGCTGGTGAATCTGGACCTTAAGAACAAAGCGTTGATATCATTGTTGCTATAGAATTTGGTTTACAGTGAGAAATGGCTTACCTACTTTGCTTGTGACTTGTGGGTTCACCATTACCACGCCACACTTGCTCAGAAAATTAAAACTTTAAATTTAGTTTATATTTTCAAATTCCGAGTAACTCTACGACTAAGATTTCTGAATTTATATGTACATAGTTCAAAATTAAACAGGATGTGGATTAATAGGTTAAGAATTTACAAAAAATCTTTTTAACAGGACAAGTGGTAAATTTTAGTATTTTGTACTTTTTAATACGAATTATTATTCACTTTTTTATTTCTGTCAGTCAAAAACGATCAATGAAATCTTTTGCATTAGACTAAGAGGTAAAATCAAAAACAACTCATAAGGTGGGGACTAACAAAAGGAACGGGAAAATATGTCTCACCATCATCGAAAAATATCATTGGAAATGTTTTAAAATACGAATAAAAATCCTTTTACTTTAAACAAAAATCCCGATTTAAAATAACACAATTTGTTAGACGATTCTAACTAAGAGTTTCAACCAGTTCAAAATAATTTTAAAATATTAGAATATAACAAATCCAAATATGGCTTCATATGAATTAAAAACATAAAGTTTTTCTTAACAAAATAATCACTTTGGAATAGGAACTCCTTATTGAGCTCATACTTTCACGTGTTATTTTAATCATTTTGCTGTTTTTGGTTTAAGTACTCATTGTTAGCAAAGTTACCTACTTTTGCCTAAAATTTCACAAAATTCTTATAACCTAAATAGGGCGTCAACAACTTTTGTAAAAATTGAATTGTATTTTTCTGTTGGGTTATTCTCATATTATTTCTTTAGTGGCTCAATAAATTTAATTTTGTTCCAATTTCACACACAGGAACAATAAGATCAAAAATAATAGTTGGTGTATTTAATAGTAGATGCATTTCAAAATGACATAAACATATTTTCTTTATACATACAAAAACACTGAAAGAAAAAAATAATAAGTTATTTTTCAAACTTTTTGTTGACTATGAAATATGACCTTAAGAACAAGTTCGTGTGATCCAGTCAAGAACATTTCTTAATTAATTGGTTATAGCTAGTTTTAAAAATCTTAATTAATAATTTCCATCATCTTTTAAAATTTTGAATATTTAAATCTACCCATTCTCTTTTTTTTTTTGGAAAATTCCTTACGACAAACTGAAAACGCATTAAACAAAAAATTCCTGAAATGAAGATAAATTATTTTTCTATCTTCTTTTCAACAAAATAAATGTCATCATTCGAATATCAATCTAATTTGTGACAAATTATTTGCTTTGACGTTTAGGTAACCCTTTTCTGTTAAAATGCAACTAAGGGCGGTATTCACCGAGCACTCATAAACGGCTCTTAAGTTTATGAGGCTCCTAAATCAAATAATATTTGTGCTATTCACCGACCACTCATAGCTCTTTTTCGAAGTTCGAAAATGAGAACAACTCTCTCTTCCCCAGGTGCCCCCAAACTCTGAAATCAAACTGTTTTCAAAAATTACCGCACTTTGTCGATACTTCTTGGATCCTTAAAAAACTGAGTGTTGCATGCACATAAATAAATTTTTTGTGACTAGTTTAGTCTCGGGGTGAAGATCATGGGCAGAGTTGCCACTTTACTGAAATTGCAGTAGATCTACTGCATTTTTTTCTCAAAATCAATCTGCTGCCTTAAAATAAAATCTACTCCACTTGAAAAATTACACTTCACGCCTTATTAATAATATGATATATTTAATTTATAACTATTTTGTTTGTTCTTGTTATGTTTTGAAGAAAAATAAATTTTATATGTATTTTATTTATTTATCAGTTTTGTTCGAATGACATATTAAGTTTTTTGAAAAAATAAATAAAAAAAGATATTTACGGACAAAGTATTTAATCTACTGCACTTTTTTTCCAAATATACTGCGAACATTTTTCTCAGAAGTGGCAACCCTGATCATTGGACGTTTTAGTTTGTTTTATATAGGGAAATGTTCGTACTTTACTTTTTAGTTTCGTTAGTTATTTCGTTCGAACATTGTCTACCACGTTTGCGGATCCAAAATGGACTCGTTCGCTTGAAGGGAAGATAGACGTCAAACGATGGTTTATATTAGCTGTGTTTAATGAAGAAAAACTAGATCAAGGGCCCCCCAATTCTGCAAGAGTGTGTACCCAGAGATTTGTGTACACATCAATTTTTGCGATTCCGCAAGAGTGAGTTTTAAGTTTTTGACAGATATCGAATGCACAATGAGTCAAATTTATTCACACTTGTCTTGGGTGTGAATAGAATGAGTATACAGAAAATCATTCACCCTTGCGGAATTGGGCTGTCAGATTTAAGCAAAAAGTACTTCTGAGGTAAATTTTAGCTAATTATTATCCCAAACAAACAAATCAACTGGTACTTCGACATTTCTCACTCACTTGCTCCACCACAAAAGCAGTCGCAGGAAATATTGTTCTCAACTGTTCTGAAAAACATAATTCAAAGTCATCATGGAACACATAGATAGTGATAGAATGAAGAACAATTTGGGGCAAGGTTTTTAATCATGGAACACACAATCCTGTACTTTTCTGTAATTTTCTATTCGGAACAGATTCATTACATCTTTTATTATCCTATTTTTTCAAGTTTTTACAGCAAAACGGGCAAAAATAAGCAATAAATAAAATCCCTGAAGATAAGAGAAAATTTTTTTAAGGATCCAAGAAGTACTGACAAAATGAGTCAGTTAATTTTCTTGAAGGGTTACTTCGAAAGTTTTCGAATTAGTTTTCGAAGAGAGCGCTCATAACTTTATGAGTGGTCGGGACCACTCATAACTTTTATGAGCGCTCATAAATATTCAGTATTATTGCTTGGTGAATAGGTTTATGAAGCTCTTAAGTTATTAGCGTTCGGTGAATACTACCCTAAGTATCTACCGCTTCTATAAAGAGGGCTGATGATTTCAAGTGAGTTAGCCGGACGAAACGCTTCTTTTTAAGACTAAAGGCCACAACAAGCTATTTTGAATCACTACGCTTCTATAGCTATTTTGTGTGATCTACTATCAGAAGATATACCTAGTGCCGGAGGGAGCTGCTTTAACCGCGGTGGTTTCTACATACGTTCACTCCACTGGACTCCAAACTTTTTTAAGGGTTATAGTTTTTTAATTCTGCCCTTAAATTTTATACCGAATCCAATATGCGAGAATCTACAATTTTCATATGTTCAAAATATTAATTGATAACAAAAAAAATAATTTATTGCTATATTCTTAAGGGTGAATTTTTTCAGTCACAATTGAACATTGAGTTGAGGATTTTTATTTTCAAATTGTGAATTTGTTTTTATTCACTCAAAGTTGACGTTTTCAACTTCCGATTTTCAATTTTAGAGTTGATCAACTTCAGATTTTCTCAACTCCCGAAAAAAGTAGAAAACAAGTAGAAGCTGGCATAGTAAACTTAAGAGTTGATATAGAAATATTATTTTTTTTTTGTAAATGCGTACAAACATTTTGCTTCAAATGTTTGTGATCTTCATTTATCAAAATACAGTAAGATACAAAAAAATCTATAATGTCCCCAAGCAATTACCTGAGTCAGAGAAAAAAAGCAGGTATAACTAATTAATTTCCGATCAATTAAACCTGATTTTCAGGTTGTTATTTTTCAACTTGGTAGATCTGGTTAAGTGTTTATTCAGATACCTGATTTTAATGTCGTGTTAAACCAACGATGGTTGCAGGTAAAATTTGTTCAACACCTTGTTAATTTAACAGTGCTATAAAATAGGAACCCTATGACTTTTACCTGCAAATTTAGTTAATTAACAAGACTCAATATTCAATGTCCAGCATGACAACATGAAAACATGAAAATCTGGTTAATTTGACATGAGAATCAAAAGTTTATTTAACAGATTTCAATGTTGCATAAACCCTGTATCTGTGTCATGAATCGATACGTCTTAGAACCGTCTCTTACGCTGCCTATTGTTCAACTCGTTAAGCATTATTCTGAAAGTACATAATGCAAATATACCATATCTTTTTTTTGTAGTACCTCATGGCAAGATGGTTAGTGCGTAGACTGTCATGCCTAAGTGTGGGTTCAATTCCCAGCTGTGCAGTGTGCAACCTAAGGACTGAAATGTTTTATCCGAGGTCCTGCCTCTTGTGAGGAACTGACAAGCCCTCCAAGAGTATGTCATAAATAAGTGCTGCTCATTTAGCCGCGTTCGGAATCGGCAAAAAAAAACTGTAGGTCCCTTCCATTCCTGCCAACAACACGCACACAGGAATGGTTAAGAGTTGTAAGTCACTAAGCCCTGGTTCTCCACGAGCTGTGGCGACACCCAATCTATATATATTTATTTTAATTTAACAATAATTTTTTTTGAACTGGGAACCTTTCATACACGGAGATAAACTCGTTTTACTTGAATGGTCTGTGTGTGTGCGTTTCAACACTGGTGTCACGTTGAAATTAACTGGCAGAGTGCTTTTTTAACATTAGGCTAGGTAAAATACAATAGGTTAAAGTTGTAAAAATAACCACATCAAACGTTGATTCAACCTGATATGTGGTAAAATAGAAATTCATTACATACAGTGCTAAAATAACACGATTTCGGTTAAAATTAACACTGTATTCACGTTAAAATTTCTTATTTACAAGAATTTAGTGTTAAATTAACAGTTCATCTCTAAAATCAACCTGAATATGGCAAGAAAATCCACCAGGTTGATTTTACACTGAATATAGGACTATTTAAAGCAGGTACATTTCTTAAATGTCTGTAACTTTATATGGGTTTGTGCACCTCGTGAATTAAACAAGGCCCAGGTTGATTGACGTTTTTCTCTGAGTACTATTACTATTATAATTGGGAAGATTAGCAATAATCTCTAATATTTATTATGTAGAAACAAAATTTAAAAAAAAAAAAATTGTCAACCCGTTTTTGAGATATCGAATTTTCAAAAAAAAGATTGAAACATTTTTTTAAAAATCCAAAAAATATTTTTTCAAAAATTTTGGTATACAAAACTATTTATATTTTTTGAAAGCTTCTGTATAAAAAAATAATTGTAATCAATCGTACCGTTTTGAAGAAAATCAAAACTTTAAAAAAATAGTTCCTTGAAAGGTACCATTAATAACCATTTTTGAAAAATGGTTTTCCACCCAAAGAAAGTCTTTACTAAAATAAATTTTCTTAATTTCTTTTAAGAAAATTTGTCGAGCCGTTTTTGAGAAAAATACGATTATGTAAAATTGCTAAAAAAAAATTGTATGGCAGGTACCGTTATTTTTGGTTATAAAAACAAATGAAAAAAAAACTTGTGGGCATAATCACCAAAAAACACTATGTACCAAGTTGGAAGAAAATGATCGAGTCGTTTAGGCTGTAGACGAACAGACAGACAGAATTGTGCCACCCACTTTTTTCGTGTTCCCTATCATCGTAATATCATGTTTGATTGTTATCTACATTTTTTTTTGTAGGTACGAATCCAAAACTTGCCTTAAAGTACCTACATATATCGCAAGTAAAAAGTTTTTTTCTTAAATTATCTAAATTCAAGAAGAGATTAAACTTCAAATCAATTCAAAATGTCAAGCTAAACTAGTTAATTCACCCGAAAATCAAAGCACACTCATTCCGCAAGTATTGAAAACGAAAAGACTTTCAAAACACTGAGAGTTTGAAAACGAAAGGATTTTTTAAATAATCGGAATTCAGAACAGGGGTGTATAGCTTGTCGAATGCCTAACTGAAGTCTGTGTAGACCAAGATACTGTCAATTTCATTGTCAGTTTTATTAGCAAAAGATGTGAATTCAAGAGGATTAGTCACAGTAGATTTCTTTTTCATAAATCCATGTTGCTCGTTCGTAAGAAAAGGTTTGCAGTCGAAATAAAAACTCTTAAATAAATGGAAGTTACCGTTTGTTTTGTATAAAAGTAATTTTTTTTTAATATTCTTGAAAATGATACAAACCGTTTAAAAATACAGAATAGACCGTTTTCGAATTATTGAGTTTTCAACCAAAGATTCCAAAAATCCAAAAAACACTTTCTCGGAAAATTGTATTATAAAATATTATTTAAATTTTTCGAGAGCTTCAAGAAAATCGAGAATCAAAAAATGGTTCTTTGGCAGATACCATTAAAAACAATTTTTTGAAAAATGTTTTCCCTTCAATGGGGTAGCTATACTATACTAATAGTAATTTTTTTTTAAAGAAAAATTGTGAAGTCATTTCTGAAAAAAATGTAGGTTCCGTTATTTTTTGTTCTTAGGAAAATGAAAAAAAAAATGTGGAGGGGAATGACAAAAAACCACAATGTATACCAAGTTTGAAAAAAATCAATTCAGCTGCTTAGGCTGTAGCCGAACAGATAGACGGAAAAGTGAGACCCACTTTTCCACCGAAGATAAGATACAAAAATGTGCTAATTCTTTAATTCTTTTTTTAATTTACGATGATCACCAACTAACCGACTGACTCACTGACTGACTAACTGACTGAATCTATAACGCTGGAAAAATTTTTGACTATATGAAAAAAGTTGCAGAAAGGCTTCCAGATGCCAAACGCGTGTTTGGAAAATAAAAGTCTATGTCTTAAATGATAGATGTGAGATACTTTCATACTTGCAATTAAAATTCAAATAGTACTCACGTGTATTTGAAATAAAATTTAATATCCTGATGTAGTTTATTTAAAAAATAATACCAGAGAATTTATTTTCTTAAATGACTGCAATATGTCATGCCAAGTCATATTTTTATTTGCTAAAATCGAAGGTGTTGAAAAGTTTTTGACAAAATTTGTCAAATTGTTTCGTGGATATTGACAGAAATATTGCAAACATTTCTTATAGCAATAGCAAGTAAAAATAAACAAATGAGCTATTAACAAACGGGCGTGTAGAGCAGATAACTTAGCCGGCACCAACGGGCGTCAAAATTATTTATATTTGTTGCTGAGTTATTTGCTAAAAAAGTGATGCTGATTCAGAAAGCTCTAAAATATTAGAATTTAACTTTTTTCCTTTCGCTCAATCAATTCATTATCTGATAAAATTATTTATTAAATTTAACCAGATGTGAATTCTTTTTTTTTTTTGTAGTTATGGGTGTATTGTTTTTTTTTTTTTTGCAATTGTTTATCTGAATCATAAAGTGTGTTAGAAGATATGTTCCTCTGTTCCTCACTAAATGAGGAACATAATTCGAAAATGGTAAAACACCACTGAACTGCCAGAAGATTGATTGTTTTGAGTAATTAGAAAAAATAATTGCACTTTAAGTATCTTAAAGAGATTTTAATTATAGAAAGGTATATTTAAAAATCTCGTGCTGTTTAAAGATCTATTTTTAATTTATCTTCCTATACCGACTATTTCTACACAAAACAATATTTCTTTAAACTATTAAACAAAATCATATAGGAAATTTCAACTCAATATTGTTTTATGAATCAAGGTATTTACATAAATGTAGGTATTTCTCAAACAAACATTTTGAATGAATAGATTTGGTCATTAACTCTTAATAAAACACTGAATGTATAAAACAATATATACATATACCAATGGCCTTCTAATTAATTAGTTCTTCCTACTTAAATACAAAATTGAAAAATGCTTGCAAAAAATTGTTAATATTATGATTTTGGATCAATATTCCTTCATTTTTTGTTACAAAGCTTAGGTAAGATAGTATACCAAAAGCTAGGAATGTATTAATTAACCTGATTTCCACAACAACATTACTTAGGTCACAGAAATATTTATGACAATTAAATTCAAAAATACAAGTGTAACACTCTGGTTCAGTCGATATAAAATAAGAACCTAATCGACCTAGTCGAAGAAGAGGCATGGCAAGTCATCACCTTGTCAGAGTCCAAGGAAGATGTTGATTTTTCTAAATAGTATTCTAACTTTTTTTTTTATTTTTTGGGCTATATTTTATTTTAGCCTTCACTTTTTATGTTTCTGTTAATTCCCTTCACAGAACATAAATCAATTAAAATTGATGTCGTAAATATTTACAACTTTGATTTTAATGAGCACGTTTTCCACGTGTTCGTTCAGGTTGTAAACATAATATTATTTTGTGAAAGTACACAAAATTTTGGTACTGAATATTTAAATGTTATAGTCTCCAAAAGTTTAATGTTTTCTTTTTTTTTTTTTTGTTACAAACAAAAATTATATCCGCTAATTTTTATCGATGGGTAGGCACACTTTTTTTTGCTGATGCTTCATCCTTTGCCAATATATTAGCTTTATATATTGAAAATTTATTGGATCAGATTCAACAAGTTATTAAAAACAAAAACAGAAAAAAACTTCAAGTAATTTTAAGAGAATTTAAGCAAGACCATTTTTGCTATATCAAGTGGAAATGATTGACTTTATTGTTATACAAAAATAATAACAAAAAGATCAGAAGAATTCACCTTGAAAAAAAAAAATATTCTCAAAATAAATTGCCTATATTCCTAAGAATATTTCCATAATAATTTGTATATGCTTTCCTTTGAGTACCAAAAGCAACCATAGGTATCATAAAATTCAATATAATCTTGTTTAACAATGTACAGAATACCACTTTTGAAAAGTTCAAAAGAGAAAAATTAGAAACCTTATGAAATTTACCTACCTCGTATTATTTTTTGTATATAAACGCATTCTAAAATTATCTTTCTTATTTTTGTATTATTGTTATTAGTTTAACACTTAATACCAATTGTATCAAAGATTTTTTAAATTATTTAGATTCTATTTTATGTGTATAGTTTTTTGCATTCATTAAACTCCTTGTTTCTACATACCAATAAGACTTGAATACAAATTATGTTCTGCTGTTTGAACTTAAAAAAGAAATATGAAAAATTCCCACAATTTCGTAAATTAATCTGTTGTTTAGACTTTCAGGAGAGAGGGGGCTTTATCTAGAGAGAACACTTAATTCTCACGCATTTTCAAAGTAATAAGCTATAGAAGGATAACCACTGTTGTACTAAGGCTTAACCCAATATCTGTCAATCATTATAATAGCAGTCAATCTCCACCAAAAATGTGTTCAATTAAAATAAATTTAGAGGCTCTATATTTGAAATAACGATTCTGAACAATATTTTATTAAAAACAAATATTTTACTGCCCAAAATTCCTTTAACTAATTTTCTATTAAATAAAGTATTTCAGCCGTTTAAGTTCAAAACACCGATTTGAAGCATTAATGGAGCTTATTCACTAACAGCCCTGTTATTGACACGATTCAAAACTAGAAATCAGAGTTTCAGATGCCTATTTTTGTTTGAATAATACCAATATGTTCAAAACCTGAAACTCGAAACCCCTATAGAAATAGTTTTACATTAAAACTAGTTTTGAATCGTGTCAATAATAGGGCTGTAACAATTTGTATGTAGATTGTGAAATTCTGCTTCGAGACCAATCTTTAAATTTTATTAATATTAATATTTCTAACTTTTCTTGGCTTTGAAAATTTTCTTTCCCAAAACGGCCTTTTTTCACCCCCATTGTGCAAGGGGAGGGTTCGGAGAAAATCAATAACGAGTTGCTATGGGGTGCTGAACCCAACGGTAATTCTCGAGTCATCGTCCGACCCCTGGTTTTTGATTTATGAGCAACAATGTGGGACTTAAACTGGGAAGTGGAAACCCTTCTTTTGTTCTTCTGACAGTATTGCCATCTTGGCAACACTTCTTAAATGTTAAGTTAGGACATGAACTATTAGTGTACTAAGGGCCAGTGCGTGAGGTCAAAATGAAAGGTATGCCCTCATATCTTGCAATAACGCCACTACTTTATCGGGGTTTTCCTTAAAGTGGAGTTTTTTTATAATTTTACTCCTTCAGGTGGGTGGGGCCAAATTCAGAAAAAAAATCCTATTTAAAACGAAAGGAAACTTAAACAAATAGCAACAGCGGAAATATTAAAAATGCTTCCTCATAAAGGATTAATTAACATCCTTTATATAATAAATGCCGCTCTAAGGCTGGAATATGTTCCAAGCCAATGGAAAGTTGCGGAAGTCATAATGGTTTTGAAACCTGGCAAACCATCTCATGAAAAGAATTCTTACAGACCGATTTCGCTTCTTCCAATAATATCGAAAGTTTTTGAAAGAATACTACTCCTGCGCCTGCAGCCTATAATAGAAGAGAAACGATTAATACCTGAACATCAGTTCGGATTTAGAAGCAAGCATTCAACAATTGATCAAGTGCATAGAATAACTGACGTAATTGAGAGAGCTCTTGAAGAAAAGAAAATTTGTTCGACGGTTTTTTTGGATGTGTCGCAAGCGTCAAATTACGACAGGTTCTGCCTGAAGGACTTTATAAAATTCTAAACGAATATCTAGAAAACAGACTTTTTCGTTAAAGACACGGAAATGAATATTCTAATTTCAAAGAAATAGTGGCTGGGGTACCACAAGGTAGTGTTTTAGGTCCAGTTCTGTACCTTCTATTTACACGTGATATACCTCAAACAGAAGACACTATCGTAGCAACGTTTGCTGATGATACTGCAATACTAGCAGTAGGCAAAACGATTAACGAAGCTACGATTAAATTACAAAATGCTCTTAATAATGTTAATGAGTGGGCAAAAACATGGCGAATAGCGCTCAATGAACAAAAGTCAGACCACGTGGACTTTACGTATAAAAAAATAAATAGATTGCCCGTCTTTCTTAATACCGGTCGTGTAACATTTGCGAATGAGGCAAAATATCTGGGAATGACTCTAGACGCGAAATTAAAATGGAAGCCGCACGTAAAAAAGAAATGCAAAGAATTAAAAAATAAATTAAGAGATATGAACTGGCTACTTGGTGAATATTCTAAGCTTAGTATTGATAAATAAGTTGATTTTATACAGGCAGGTACTTAAACCTGTCTGGACTTACGGTATACAACTCTGGGGTTGTACCTGCGATACAAACTTAAATAACTTACAAACGTTTGAATATAAATTGCTTAGGTCATTTGTAAATGCACCATGGTATATAAGAAACGAAGATCTTCACAGAGATCTCGGGATTCCAACGGTTCGAGACGAAATAAAGAGTTTCGCGTGAAAACATAGAAATCGGCTATTAGATCACGCTAATCCAACGATTATTGACATTCTTGACGAGTCGAATTTAGTACGCCGTCTGCAAAGAACAAAACCTTCCGACTTGGTGCGGTAAACGGAAAACCGCTTTAAAATCGCGGAATAAGCAGGAACTTTCACCGGAAAGTTACCTGCAACTCGTTACTAAACTTCGTTAAAAATAAATTGCTAGATAAGTTTCAACTTAGTTGCAATCGGGAAGTGGAGGTGGTTTTAGTGTAAACAAATAGCAACACTTACAATATCAAACAAGGAGCCCAATCATTATGTTTGCTTTTAATTAACGAAAGAATAAAGTTATTGTGCTTATTTTAAAGGGTGTCCCAATATTTATGGAAGATTTGAATTTTCCGTCACTAGTGCAGTAAAGTGTTAGCGACCCTAAAAAAAAAAAACTTTTTGACAACTAAAGTTAAGCGTTAAAAATATAGCATTACACGAGAAAACAACGTGTTTTTTTTTGTTGAAAAAGACTTCAAAATATTTTTTTCTTTCATGAATGATGTATGGCGTATGAGTGATTTTTTTAATGCAGGTAAAATGCTCGATTTTTCATCATCAAGTCCTGTAACCCCGGTTGGGGCATAGGGCGGTCGATTTTTACTTACGATATATCTATATATGTATGTATGTATAAGTAAATCCAACGACTTTTATAATAAAAAAAAATCAATGTTTTATTATGGGTAAGCTGTACTTGCAGGTAAAATAAAATGCACGATTGAATTGCACGTATTTGCTCTTATGTTCAATTTGCTTGGAACTTAAGCACTTTAAAAATATGCAAATTACTATGGAAAAAGTAAATAAATAAAATGCACAACTGGGTCGCACGTGCTTGCTCTTACGTTCAAGAGAACGCGGCTTTAAAAAAATTGTATACAAAACATCGAAATTATGAGAGAAAAATGTTCAGAAGCATGAAACAAGATATTTAAAATAGCTAAAACAACTCCTTTGACAGTTTGAGGTGAAAAAAGATGCCATCTTAATTCCTGATTGAATATGAATGTACGGAAAAAAATATAAATCGTTGGAGCGATTTCTTAAAAAAATATTTTTTTACATATAAAATTCTTAAAACATTTTTATGGGCACATTTTGGAATGCAAATCTAAAGTATGTATTTATGTGCAGGTAAACAAAATTTCCAAAAAAACGTTTTATCAAAATCGTAGGAGTCGTTTTTGAGAAAAAAAAATATTTTCCTTTGCGGTTTTTTTTTATTTTGTATGGAAGGTACCGTTATTTTTTCATAAATTTAATTTTTTTTCCAAAAATATTTTAGAAAGTACTAAAAAACGCACAAATATCGTCTTTAAAAATCGATCATGTCGTTTCCAAATATTTCGTTTTCAAAAAAAAAATTTGAAATATTTTCTAAAAATCCAAAAAATATTTATTCAAACATTTTGGTACACAAAACTTCCGTATAAAAAAAATTATTAAAATCAATCATACAGTTTTTAAAATTAGAGAAATGGTTCTTTGGGAGGTACCATTAATAATTATTTTTTTAAATGGTTTCCCACCAAATGTAAGCCTTTTATAAAAATAGTTTATTGAGTTTTTTTGAGTTGTCTAGCCGTTTTTGAGAAAAATACGATTATGTTAAATTGCTAAGAAAAATTGTATGGCAGCTACCATTATTTTAAGTTCTAAAAAAAAGAAGAAAAAAACGTATAGGCATAATCACCAAAAACCACCATGTACCAAGTTTTAAGAAAATCGAGCCGTTTAGACAGACAGACAGAGATGTGCCACCCACTTTTTTGGTGTTCTCTATCATCGTAAAGTCATGTTTGATTGTTATCTCAATTTTTTTTTCACGAATCCAAAACTTGCCTTACAGTACCTACCGATATCGCAAGAAAAAAAATAAAAAAAAAGTCGTGAAAAATAGGAATGTACGCAAAAAGAATTTTAAAATCGTTGGAGTGGTTTTCTTAAAAACTAATTTCTTATATCTAAAATTTTAGTTATTTTTTTTATTTATTTAAATATTTTTTTAAATATCCAAAACTTACTTTTATCAAATTTTGATATGCAATATTATAAGCATTTTGAAGAAGCTTTTTCATATAAAACCGTTATATGGCAGGTACCGTTAACAATAGCTCTTGGTAATTTTTTTTCCACCAAAGTATAAAGCATGCCTACAGTAACGCACTGTTTTTTTCTTGTATCAAAATCGTTGGAGTCGCTTTTGAGCTTTTCCTTAAAAGTACCGTTCTTTTTGGAGCTAAAAAAAAATTTCAATTTCCCTTCTGTAGAGTTACACTAACCCCTAAAGTTCAAAATTTGAATAAAACCGCATCATTGGTTTGGGTGTAGATCCAGATACAAACAGACACACAGCAGACAGACAGAATTGTGACACTTACTTCTTTCGTGTCTCTATCATCGTAAAGTCATGTTTGATTGTTATCTCAAATTTTGTTTTCTGCAGGAATCCAAAACTTGCCCTATACTTAGTACATACATACATATATCGCAAATAAAAATTGTTTACCAAAAACTGTTTTGGTACCTGCCATTAAACGGTGGTTTTGATTTTCTCACTAACAGTTTTCGATAAAGATGTTTGCCAACAACTTTTTTTAAAATCTTTATAATATTGTTTATCAGAATTTTGAAACAAATATTTATTTTTGATCTTTAAAAAGGATTCAATTTTTTTTTGAGTATTCAATATTTCAAAATTTAAATGTTTAAATGTTTTTTTTATTTTTTATATTTGTTCTTTAATTACTTGCATACCTTAAAAGTTCTTAAGTTCCAAGCAACTTGAAGATAAGAGCAAGTACGTGCGATCCTGTCGTACATTTTATTTTTACAAAATCTTATTCTTCTCAAAAACGGCTACACAGCTTTTCTAAAAAATTCAATAAATTACTTTTAGTGAAAACTACCTTTGGGATGGGAAACCATTTGCCAAAAAGTGGTTGTAAATGGTATACTTTGGAATGGAATGAACAATTTTTATAATTTTCGATTTTTTTGAAAATGGTGTGAGTTTCTTATGTGGAAGCTCTGAAGAATATGAAATAATATCTAGGTATTGTGAACTAAAATTTCCAAAAAAGTATATTCAGGATTAAATAAAAAAATTTCCAAATTATTTTTTTTTTTAACTCAATAAGTAATTTGAAAACGGTTCAGTCAAGTTTTTTTAAAACTTCCATACAAATGTTTAAAAACCGATGAAGAAAATCTCTAAAATATATTATAAGATACGAGGGCGGGTCAATAAGTCCCTAAAAATAGAAAGAAGGAACGCTCTTTTCAGAAAAAAAACTTTTCATTTTTCGACATAATCTCCTTTTAGCTGGATACACTTCATCCAACGTTTTTCCAATTTTTTTAAATCCCTACAAAAAATAAGTTTTTTTCGAAAGCCTCAAATATTCACTTGTTTCTTGAATAATCTCAGCATTCAAGCCAATTTTTGTTCCACCGAGCCATTTTCTTAAATTCGGGAAATAAGAAATAGTCACAGGGGGCATAATCCGGAGAATAAGTTTTTCTCCTTAAATCAGCACCGGTAATCGTCTTTCCTTTCTCAAAGTAATCGATATGGATGACAGCTTGCGCATCCCATCCGCATCCAAAAAACTGTCATCATCACCTTGTTTGCCGATAATCCTGCTCTGGCTTTCTTTGGCTTGGATTCAGCTGCAGAAACAGGGTTGGGTACGATATCCCGCTTTTTATTATCCTGTTTTTTAAAATCCCGATTTTTTAATCCCGCTTTTTATAATCCCGTTTCTTATTATCCCGCTTTTTTATAATCCCGCTTTTATAATCCCGATTTTTATAATCCTGTTTTTTATAATCCCGTTTCTTATTATCCCGCTTTTGCAAACAAAACTAGTTGTTTTATTTTAAAAAATCGCGCGATTTTTTAAAATAAAACAACTAGTTTTGATTGCAAAAGCGGGATGATAAGAAACTTAAGAAATTCGTGAAATATATGCAGAAGTTTTGTAGTGCAACGCATTTCATATTATTTTTTAACGTATCGATATCCAATACTTAGCAACTACATAATATTTAAATTTTGGCTTCGCAAATCGTTACTGCAGTAGTTGATAGCGGGGAAACTTTAAACCGTTACCGTGCGTTAGAGCTTAATTTATATATCTGTACCTTGGTTTTAAAGGGGCCAATGTCGAATTTGATAATTTTTGGGAGATCGAAAATTTTGCTTTTTAATTTCTAAAAAAGCATATTATTTTTGAAAATTAAGCTTACCTTAACCATCAGTATCTTGTTGAGAAACAATTGAAGCACATGTGCCATTATTCCATTATTAAAACATCTTCCACTGACCACTGAGTCAAATAAAGAACTTAAGTCAATATTGTACAAAATGGAAACTGGCCCTTTTAGAACTAAGGTACAGATATATTAACAGTGCTATTTATTAGGTCTCCTCAGAAAAATATCTAGTTGAACAACACTATCTTAAAATCAAACTATAGTCCTAACATGTTTTATCCAATTGAATTAAATGTCACTTAAGTCAAAGTTTGGACAGCAAATAAATATGATTTCTTACTTACACCTACCTTTTTTTTTGGACAGAGTTTAAATATCGCTGATAATTTATTTTATCTGTTGTTACAGGCTTTAACTTCATTTAATTTTGTGAGCATACAAAATGTATACCTACAGCCAAAATAAAAAAAAAAACTCTCAAATTGTCAAGGCCCCTTTGCTGAAAAAAAACTTGAAATTTTAAATTCAACATAAGAGCTTTACAGCTTACGATGAGGAAAGACTAAAACTTAAAGTTTAAATTGAACATAAATATACAAATTTCGTTGCAGTAAACGGCTCTTAGTCTTTAAGTCGAATTATTCTTTGGTTTTGCTAGGTACTAAACATTTAAAAATAATATAAAATGAACAAAATAGCCAACATTAAATCATTGGGGCTTAACTATGAGTTCGAAAAAACGGGTTTATCGGGAAAAGACGGGATTTTAAAAAGCGGGATTATAATAGATCGGGATCTTGAATAATCGGGATTTTGGGAGACAGGATTTTGAAAAACAGTATTTTAGTAGACGGGATTTTAAAACTTTTTTTTCGGGATTTTTGAAAAACGGGATTTTAAAAAGCGGGATTCCGATACGCTCCCGCAGAAACACTATTTACACTGTTCTTAAGTCTCTGGTGTTTGGTGATGAATCCGTGTTTCCTCCGCAGTCACAATTTCGGTTCCGGTTGAAGATAGCCAAACACTCTTTTGAAATGTTTAAGCGGTTTCGTTTGTCATCGATTGAGAGCAACCGCGGCCGCCATCTTACGGAAAGCTTTCTCATATCCAAATATTTGTACAAAATTGTAATTACCGAGAGGTGTGACAAGCCTCTAGACTCCTCGAGTTCTCTCACTTTCACTCGCCGATCGTCCAATATTAGACCGTGGATTTTATCGACCATTGCCGGTGTGGCAACTTCAATCGGGCACCCAGAGTGTTCTGCGTCATTTGTGCTGGATTGTCCGCAGCGAAATTGGGTAAGCCCATTGTGGATTGATCCAATAATATTTTTGGAGCTTTTGTTTTGTTTCCGTAGGGGATTTTTTGCGCAAAAAATAGTGTTTTATCAGCACGCGAAACTCGGATTTTACCATTTTTTAAAAAACTTTTAGACTGCTTCTGACTAAAACCGCTCAACAAAACTATTTGACAGATATGAAAAAAATGTCAGGGCATTCATTTGAAATATCCCTTATGACAACCAGATTTTTTGATTTGAGATTGCAAGGTGATAAGTGAAAATTTTCAGACACTTATTGACCCGCCCTCGTATATACAAGAAATACACTCTTAAGCAATTAACAGTAGGGACTTCTCCTAGAACAATATTTTTTTTAACTTTGAATTTTTTCATTCATATTTGAAAAAAAAGTGTAGGGTAAGTTTATGAACCTTAGATTACTCTTTAACGTAAAATTAAAAGATAGCTAATAGACCCCAAAGCCCAAAGATTCATAAGGTACTACCCATAACTTTGCGAACTACGAATTGCAAATGGTCGTGAATTTGGTCGCTGATAGTGCATATTGGGATAAAATGTGCAGAAAAATGGGTGCTGAAAAAGAAGTGAGGTTAAGTTAAATTCAAGCAAATTTTTCATTCGCCGCTCTGTGGAATGTATTCTACTGTTGTGGATGGTAAAAAAGCGTTTGACAGTTCGCAGAAAATATTTTCTTGGTCGCATAGAAAATATAAGAATGCTAAATTTTACAATTTCAACCTTATTGGCCTTATTGGCCATCTTTTCTTTTAAAAATTGTAGATACTATTTATACTTTATTCACTTTGTAGAAAAGTTAAAACAACAATTAGTGATATTTTTGTGTTTTAAATAGGGAAAGCAAATTATCGTATTTGCAGGTTAAAGTGCCATGTGAAAGACACTCTAATGATTCTAAGCGATTGTTAAAACGTTTGGAACGATTTGCTATTGATAAGACAGCAGATGGTGATATTATTCAAATTTCTTAGAAAGATATGACTTCGACACAAAAAAAGGCTGATTATTAATGATAGAGACATGTTTTTTTTTTTAGTTTTTGATAAAACAAAACGAAGGAACTAAAAAAAGGAAGCTGCAACATATTTGCAAAAATTCGAGTTGAATAGAGGAACAATTCCAGAATTTGTGCTCTTTGCTTTTCGATTTGATGATTCTAGGACCATCATGTTCTAAAGCCTAGTACGCAGATCGAGCAAAGACAAATTTTATCTCTACATTTTTTTTCTCGAGACAAATTCTGGAGATGTAGAGATAAAGTCAAATGAGAACAGTAGCGTAGTTAGAAATTTAAAAATTATAAAATATCCTTCACTTCACATAAATTTGAAACTTTTACCAGAAATGTGATTCCTTCAAAGCATTTGTTTGCAGAGCAAGAAAAATTGATCACATGCTCTTGATGGAGAACAGTATAATGTGGATGGATGAAAATACCTCTAAAAGGTCTGAAATTTTCAGTTTTTTTACTTCTCTGAAAAAAGGCGATTCTAGGGCAATTTGGTATTACTTGGATTAAAATACACTTTTTCCGTCAAAATATTGTTTGTCTGTCAAGCCATCAACTGTCAAATTATATTAAAGGATCGCTACGATGGCAATGGATTAAAAAACCACTAAAAATTCCGAAATTTTGGAAGGTTTTTACTTCTCCGGAAAAGTGATTTAGAGCACTTGTTTGAAATTTGGATCAAATTAATTTTTTCCTTCAAAATATAGTATGTTCTTCATCTTTTGAGCCATCAACTGTCAAATTCCATTGAGGGATGGATGTGTTGTCGATGGCTTAAAAAAAAACCTGCTAAAATCAGATATTTTCACAATTTTTGTACTGATCCCAAAATGTATTTAAATTAGCCAACTCTGTTTGCTGATTCAATCCAACTCGATTTAACTCAGTTTGGGAATCAGTTTAATTTTTGTATTGAAAAAATATTTTCCGCATCTGAATGTGGCCCTTTTGTACCCTTTCCCATTAGCTACGCCACTGACTGATTAAAAACAGCTGTTCTATTTATTCTATTCTCATTCCATGTCATCATTTTCTGTACGCATTTTATATTTTATTTCCGTCGTGCATCCTCACGTCTTAATATTGGAAAGAATGAAACAGGGAGATGATTTTAGTTTATAAGAATCGAAATATATATAAAACGTCACAATTTGTCCGGAAAAATAATGCTTCGAACATTTTTTTTCCGCGCAAAAATAAGTGGAGACTTTCTTTTGCCTTTTCACGTACAGCGGTTACAACTGTCAAATTTTGCGTTGGAGCTGCGTACCGCTTGGAACAAAATCCGAGATAAAATTTGTCTTGGGAAAAATTTTATATGGGAGATAAATTTTATCTCGATCTGCGTACTAGGCTTAACTAAAAAAAGTGTTGTCTTGTTGTCTGGTCGACTCAAAACTAACTTAATACTAACCATGCTGCAGGATCGGCTTAATATTATTAGGTACTGCTATAATTACATGGGATTTTTTTGATACTACTGATTAAATCGATTTGAACAAATTGTTAAATTTACTAATTTGTTTTTGTTTTTTATACCAACAACCCACTCGGGCGGCTGAACATGATCTGCCGGGCCTGACAATATGCGGAAAGTACCTTATATTTTTCATCGTAGAAACAGGATTTTAGGAGAATAATAATTTGATTTTAAAGATGGCAATGTATCGACCGTTTTTTGGAAGCTGATAAACATTTCTTAAAAAACAAAAATATCTACAAAAATGTATTCATACCTGATTTTACAAGAACCCCCTCCCTGTAAAACAAAAAAAAACTACTTTTTCCTATTTTGTTTAGTTTTTATTAGGCTTTTTGTATGCGTTTTTAACTTATGTTTCTAGTCTAATCAGTCCATAAAGATTGAATTTTGAATTACAGAAAATCAAATTATATTCCGCTCAAAGTCTTTGATTTATTACTAAAGTCACTGAAAATGTTATTTCAGATCAACAAAACAGATCTTATTTAAAAAAAAAAAAGAAAACTAACAAATTACCTATCACCTAGATACCTATTGTTTTGCCTCAATCAATTTAGCTTCTGTTTAGCATAAAACATACAAGCTAAATCAGCTGCCTTCCCGTCAGTTGTGCTAGAATTAATTGATAAATCAATGAACTTGGAACAAATTTTAGGTTTTTTAGTTTTGAAAAATTAAACAATACATTTTGCTCGACAGTGAATTTATTTTTAAATTTTGTTTTTGCTTCGATCTCAAATTAAAAAAAAATTAAAAATGATCAGCTTTAAAAAAGAAATATTCTCATACTCTAAAAAATACATAAATTAAACAACAATCACTTTTTATTAAGATAGAAATTACAAAAACAAACGAATTTTCGGATGTGCCTTAAAAATGAAGTGCTTTACAAAAGAGACAAAGGATATCAAAGCGTAGTTAGTCCTTTTTTGTTTTAAATGATTTCAATAAAATGCGAACGTTATTCGAAAAAATTGCCACAAATTCGATATTTACATTCAGCCACTGGCCAGGACCACCACCACCACCGGTGGACAGGAGACGGGATCACAGATGCCTTCAAGGACAAACTATGGAAATACGACAACATCAGGTGGCAAGAAAAAGAAAATTCCATCAAAAGTCGTGTTGCTGTTGTTGTTGTTAGTGATATGAAAACAATAATCAATAAAACATTTTTGGTTTTTGGATTTTCCTAAAAATACAAAAAGAGAAATAATAAACAAAAAAAAAAAAAAAAGGGACAACAATATTCGAATCCAACGGGGAACAATATTGTTGTTGGGGTTATAATAAATACACCTTTTACGGTATATGAAAAAAATGTTAGATATATTTCGTGGTTTAAAAAACCTTGTAAAGGTCAGTCACGTTAAAACCGATTCACCAGTATTTCGTTTACACTATTCAATCACTGTGATGGTACTTATGGCGTTTTCATTGATAATAACGACACGGCAATATGTTGGCAATCCAATTGATTGCGTTCACACGAAGGATATACCGGAAGATGTTTTGAATACATATTGTTGGATACATTCGACGTACACGCTGAAATCTCATTTTCATAAGAAACTCGGTGTTGCTGTGCCTTATCCAGGAATTGGAAACTCTGAAGGGGAGGACCATGAGAAAAAACACTATAAATATTATCAATGGGTGTGTTTTTGTCTATTTTTTCAGGTTCGTACATTTGTTATTATTTATTATGCTCAATGTATTTGAAATTATTTTATAATTTTCTGATGAAACAAAATTTGTATACTGAATGTTTTAAAATATTTCTTAGCTTTAGTTTCTGGAGATGAATTTCATCGATTGATAATAATAGCTTCAGTTATTTGATTAGGGGAAAAAAGGTTTTTAATTTTTGATATTTTACGATAACTGTTCCAATAGCTAGGTGGTAAAATTTAGTAGTAGTCATTGCATTTTTTTTTATTTATGAATGAATGAAATATGAATGAATTTTTTTTATTAAATAAAAAAAAAAGATATTAAAAAATCTGTTTTTTGAAATTAATTTTTCCACACAAAAAAATTGTCCCAGTTCCAGACCAAGCTCCAGATTATTTCAGAGCTAAAATCCTATTACATATTTATCTTTATAATTTTACCATCTAATCCAAGTTCATTAAATTTCTCATTTTTAAATTCAAAATATATTTTATTGTTATTCATTTATACTTAAAAATAAACTATACCTTTGATTTGAACCTCCTCCGACCGACCCACCACCACCCACTCACCGGATCAAGACCATAGCCGTCTGTCCAGATCCAGAGCCAGACCACCGACCATCGCGTCGATTGAAAAATTAATTTTCATCACTTTTTTACTTCGGGGACTATTCTCTTCCGGGTTCTAGTAAGAATTGAGATTTATTTCGGATCGGAATCACTTTTGCTTATATCTATACTTTTTTCGAGCGGCTTTTTTGGGTGGTGCTTCGTTCTCTTTGTACAGTGAAGTCTTTTGCGTAGTGAAAAAAATTCGCAAAAGAATAGGAAACATTGCTTTTGTTGATCTTCATTCAATCGTGGCACTCATTCCTATGGGAAAGAAAAATTGTATGCACTCATCAAATCAGAAAAATAAAATAAAATAAAATAAAATAAAATAAAATAAAATAAAATAAAATAAAATAAAATAAAATTAAATAAAATTAAATAAAATTAAATAAAATTAAATAAAATAAAATAAAATAAAATAAAATAAAATAAAATAAAATAAAATAAAATAAAATAAAATAAAATAAAACAAAATAAAATGAAATGAAATAAAATAAAATAAAATAAAATAAAATAAAATAAAATAAAATAAAATAAAATCAAATAAAATAAGATAAAATAAAATAAAATAAAATAAAATAAAATAAAATAAAATAAAATAAAATAAAATAAAATAAAAGAAAATAAAATAAAATAAAATAAAATAAAATAAAATAAAATAAAATAAAATAAAATAAAATAAAATAAAATAAAATAAAATAAAATAAAATAAAATAAAATACTAAAAAAAATAAAATAAAATAAAATTAAATAAAATTAAATAAAATAAAATAAAATTAAATTAAATAAAATAAAATAAAATAAAATTAAATTAAATTAAATTAAATTAAATTAAATTAAATTAAATTAAATTAAATTAAATTAAATTAAATTAAATTAAATTAAATTAAATTAAATTAAATTAAATAAAATTAAATTAAATTAAATTAAATAAAATTAAATAAAATTAAATAAAATTAAATAAAATTAAATAAAATAAAATTAAATTAAATTTAATTTAATTTAATTTATTAAATTAAATAAAATAAAAAATTTAAAAGTGTTTACATTTTTATTATGTAGTTATAAAAACGCATTTTGATTGTTAAATACAATACATTAATATTTTTGCAAAATGTTTAAAATGCAATACTACTTGAACCACTATGAAGTAGCTTCTTATGTACCTATATGAATTTTGAAATAGTTGAAAAAGATATTAATGAAATATTCGAGACAACGGGGCGAAGACATTTTTGATCAGAATGAAAAAATCGCATGAAATGGATATCAACGTTGCAAAAGATAAACGGCAATAGCCATCTCCATGTGGAAACTTTTGAAAGTTTGGCTAATAATAAGTCTGTTCGTGTAGGTACTCGCACATAACAGCCACATTCGTGTTCATATACGCAAAAAATGTGTAGTTTTTAGTGGAAGAGAACGCTCACAATTGAGTTAAGAATGTCCCCTTCAAAATTTGATAGACTGTCAAATTTAGCCAAAAAAGTACACGAACAAACTTAGTATCTGGTTATTGAAAAGAGTTATCAAAAGTGTTTGTGATAAAAAGATTAAGAAAATATTTTTCCATCAAAGCTAAATAAAAATAAAATTCATGACTATTTTTTGTATATATAAAATTCTTAAACCATTTTAAAGGACAAAATTTAGTATGCACATCAGGAATATAACAACAAAAATAAAACAAAAATTATAACATGGTTTTATAATACAAATTCTATAAACTACTGAAATAAATCAGCCAAGTAATAGACTAGCATTAAAAAAAAATTGTCATTCCATTTTTGAGATATCAAATTTTCCAAAAAAAAAAAATTTAGACTCTTAAAGTTCAAAAACTATCTTTTAGAAAATTTAAATAAACTTATTCGAAATTTGTCATATAAGAGAAACTATCTAAATCCGTCCCGACGATGATGAGAAAATTCAAAATAAAAAAACGTTCTACTATTAACTGTTGCTTATTGAAAAATTTTATAATTTTTAATAGTATCTACTTATTTATTAATTTATTTATTTAATTATATACATTTTTCATTCACTTTGCATATAAATAATTTTTGCTATAGTAAATTACATTTGACTTGGTTTATATACTAGTTTTGTTTTTTATTCTGTGATATTAGTTTTAAGTAACACAAACAATTCTGTTTCAATAATTCATTCTTTTTTTTTCATATGAAAGGTTTTTTTTTGTTGTAGCATTTTCCTTTCGAATCACTATGTTATTTCATGTTATAATCAAAAGTTGTTATAAAATTTTTCAGAAGTAAGATATTAGTATATCATCTCTGTATGTAAATTGTGCAATCCTATTATGTAATGTAAAGGCTACCTCAATAAATAAAATAAAAAACTGATTTTAGTGTATATAAAAAGTTTTATACAAATTGTAGGATACGGTTTTGAGAAAAAAAAATGTTTTCTTGACGGTTTCTTAACATTTGTATGGAATGTACCGTTATTTTTTTAATAAAGAAAATTGTGTTCTTAGAATATTTTGGAGTGTTAAAAAACTCTTAAATAACAAGTTTCATAAAATTTGCAATTTTCAAAATATTTGATTTTCAACAAAAAAAACTTGAACATTTTTTAAAAATCCAAACAAAAAATGCTTGGAAATTTTGTAAATTTTTTTTTTTTACATTTTTTGGAAGCTTCTGTTTAAAAAAAATGATTGAAATCAGAATCATCGTTTTGAAGAAAATAAAAAATAAAAAAAAAATGGTTCTTTGGAAGATAGCATTAATAACCATTTTTTGAAAAATTGTTTCCTATCTTAAGGTAGCCTTTACGAAAGTAAAATGATTACATATTTTTTAACAAAAGTTGTGAAGCCATTTTTAAGAAAAATTGTAAAATTGCTAAAAAAAATTGTATGGCAGGTACCTTTATTTTTAGTTCTAGAAAAAAATGAAAAAAAACACATGAGCAGAAGTACCAAAAATCACTATGTACCAAGTTTTAAGAAAATCGATGAAGCCGTTTAGGCTGTAGCCGAACAGACAGACAGACAGACAGAATTGTGAGACTAACTTTTTTCGTATTTCCTTTTATCGTAATGAAAAGTCTCGAGTCAAACCCCTGTGATCCCCCCCCTGGCTACGGCCTTGAAGTGTGATGCAATTCAACAAAAAGATTACACAAACATGTTGGAATTCGTAAAATTAGCAGCTGTGACAACTATACTATTGAATTTTGTGGTCTTTTTTTTTTCTATTTTAAACAGGTAACTTATATAAGAGTTCAGGGCCTTTTCATTGGCTCTCCCTTAATTTCGCGAAAGTTAACGAAACTGAGCAGACGGATATTATGGTTGAAAACATATAAGACTGTGTACCTACTGGCTCGGTAGCTTAAGCTGACATAAGCTCAGTTAACAGCCTGACTCTCCTCCTTGTGAGGAGTCACAAGTCACAAGCTCTTGCTCTTTCTTGCGATGTGAAAAAACACTTTTCATGGTTTCAAGAAAACAAAATCAATTATGTATATTTGTCTCACCCTAATATTATTTTATACAGATACACTAGCTAGATTTGAGTATTATATCAAAATCGTGCCACCAAAACATAAAAGAGCTCTTTTTTAGTTAGAAAATGGATTGGAAAAACAAAGAATATACTTTTATACTTATAGCTCCTAGCTCTGCAAAACTTGCAGATGGCCTTTATGTCGGAGATCAATACCTCTTAGTTCAGAGAACACGTTCGATCTCATATTTGTATTGTATACTACTCGTATAATATACCTATGCCACCATTGCGATTGTAATTCCAAAAATAGATCAAGATTATTCAAAATGTTTCTCGACGCTCTGGAATCTTAAGTTCCCCGATTTATGACTGTATCGATTGGAGTACTCTGGTATACAGTACAAGTTGTTGTTATTTGGTTTCGTTTTTCTGCCCCTTTTGAGTTTCAAAAACGTTTTTTTTTTTTGCTTTTTTTTTTGTTTCTTTGAATTGATTTCAAAATAGAGTTGAAATTTTGAAACCGTGCACTTAAACGAAATCCAATCGGCTATATAGCCGCTCGACTTGCAGTCAATAATAGAATTTTTGTAAATATAGACAAGCCAAGTGATTTCCAAGTTTTGATTGTAAACACGAGTTTTCGTCTGCCTGCAAGTAATCCATTAGATTGGAAACTACCTGTGATGATGTGATGATTTGCTCTGACATAGGAATAAGCACATATAATACAGAATAGATGGTTGGTGCTTTTACTTCTTTTTTTTTTTTTGAATTGATATGCCTACTAACAGTTTTTGAAGAATGTTATTCTTACATTTTATCTTGTGATGTAGCCAAGAGAATTATCGCTGTCAGCTTTATAGCATGATAGATTAAGGGCAAGTTATCTGAAGGCAAACTCAAAGTCCAAAGTTCTTCAAAATTTTTGTTGTTATAGTGACGTAAGGAAAAAGCTTTATTGTTTCATCAATATGCTTCATAGATTTGAATATTTTTGTTTTGGTTTCCTAGGTAGAGTGACGTATTTAATAAACCGTAAAACTAGGGGAATGAAGGAAAAATTACGTTCAAGGGTTGAAGGTCCTTTGACTTTTCGAATTTTAATTAACTTTTCCTGCTTACGTTTTTATAAATTTCTTAAATGAAGTTGACGTGTTTTGATTTTCTGGACTAAATCTTGATACCCTTATCCATCTTATCCTCGTTTACTAGAAGACCAACAAGTTTCGCTTGTTTTTCAACTGCCGTGAAAGACTCTGTTGGGAGCAGCCGATGATGTCAATATCACCGGAATACCCTAAAAATGGATAGATCAGTTAAAAATAGTGCCTTAAGTGTTAACACCTACCCTGCGTACTTCTTGCTCCAGAACAAGATTGAAGAAACCACATGATAGCACATCTCTCTGCCGAAACACTGTATATGTTTGGAATAGTTTGGAAGAGCTTTTCCCTGTGTGCATATTGCATCGCGTATTTTTCAATGCCAAGTGGCAAAGGTGGATCAGTTATCCAGGGAGCCTAAGTTCAGCAATCGCTATATAAAGCTATTGACGATGAATGCTGTCATATGCGGCTTTGAAGTCGATGAATAGATGATGAGTCTCAGCTTTAAATCCGTTGCTCTTTGATAGACTAGTCATCGGACATGACTCCTTCAACCCAAACTTGGTTGGTGAGTTGATATGTGCAACTTTTCAACACATCTCCTTCGTGCTTGAAGAGTTGTGCTGGTTAACCATCAGATCCGGCAGCCTTGTTGTTCTTGAGGTTTTTTATAGCTAAGTCTACCTCTTTTATACTGGATTATGGTATTGGAATTTGGTTCGCTTCTCGTCTGATTTTTTATTTTACCTCTGATGCTAACTCAGCAGCTGCTGGAAATGCTGATTGAATTAATCTACTATTCCCGGTGCATTGGTGACTAAGTTACCTTCGCTGTTTCGAAGATCCTGTGTTTCGAGTTTAAAGTCAGCAGCCCGGGAGGCTGCGCACACCCTCTTCTTACTACGGAAGGTATTCTTCTAGTTTCTTCTTCTTGCTTGAAACTCCTCTCTCACTGCATCTTCTGTCACCTTTCAAGCTGTACGCATTCATCATTATCATACCAGGTGTTCTTTTTTGGGGGTGGCCGGTAGCCTATTGTGGTTTCGGTTGCCTCTTTGATGATATCGCAATACTGAGGCCGCGTATGACAGCATCTATAGAGACGAGCTACATAGAGCAATGTCTAGTTTTGGCATCCCTGCCAAACTCGTCCGTTTGTGCAGGATGAAGATGGAGAATGCACGCTGCTCCATCAAGGTCGGCAAAGACCTCACCGAAACCTTTGATGTCAAAAAAGGTTTTAGGCAAGGCGACGCGCTGTCATGCGACTTCTTCAACATCGTTCTTGAAAGAATAGTGCAAAACTCTCACGACAACACTAGAGGCACAATCTTTCAAAAGTCCATCCAATTACTCGCTTACGCTGACGACATTGACATAATCGGACGAACAAAGCGTGATGTCAGTGGTGCTTTTGTGAGTATTGAGAAGGAAGCCAAGAAGATGGGTTTAACGGTGAATGAAAGCAAAACGAAATATATACTGTCAACAAGAAAGGACACAAAACACCGACATCTCGGACAGAACGTCACTATAGACAGCTATAATTTTGAGGTGGTCAGAGACTTTGTCTACCTAGGATCTGCTATAAACTCAGCGAACGATACCAGTGCTGAGATCAAACGAAGAATTACTCTTGCCAATCGCTGTTTCTTTGGGCTAAGAAGGCAATTGAGAAGCATAGTCCTCTCTCGAGCAACTAAACTGTCCCTGATGTATAAGACGCTTATTATCCCGGTCCTAATGTATGGTGCAGAGGCATGGACACTGCTAACGGTGGATGAGAACGCGTTAGGTTTTTTTGAGAGGAAAATTCTCTGGGTGATTTTTGGTCCCGTCTTCATATAGATGGGGAATGGAGAAGAAGATACAACAACGAACTGTATGGGCTGTACAGCGACACCGACCTAGCCACAAAAGTGAAAAGCCAACGACTAAGATGGCTGTAAGTAGGTAATACTGAGACCAGTGCTTGTTGGTGATGTCTGTGGCAGAAATGCACAGCGGAGAGCTTCTCAGTCAGATGCGCACTGTATAGACTCTGGTGACTCCAGATATGCTAAGGTACTCAACGTCGATTTTTTTCTCAAAGGCGTGGACGGTTCGTTGTTTCTTTCCATTTGACAGTCGAGCTCTAAGCTTTGCCGCAACAAGAAAATGGTCAGAGCTGACGTTTGTCCCTCGAAAAGTACGCTCATTTTTGATGTTACAAGAGTTTCTTCCGTTGAATACCACATGGTCGATTTGGTTGGAATCCTATTGCTACTAATCACCCTATTACGAACTCCTGAAAGGTTTATTAGTCGGAGGCCGTTATCATTAGTCTCTTCGCAGAGGCTGTGTGTACCAACTTATCTGCCAAAGGTGTTTTTTTTTTCAATTTGAGTATTAAGTTCTTCCAGCCAAATTTGTACATTGTACTCCAGAAAAGCTCCTTAAGTTCTGTTAAAGAGGTCATAAAACTCATCCTTTAAAGAGCTTTCAACTCCATTATGAAAGGCGTGTGCACGCACATATAAGGCTAATATTTTGGAAAAAAGGCTTAGATGCGAATTACAGCTAGGCGATCACTTATCAGTTTAAAGTCGATAACTTTGATTCCCAACCGATTTCCCACGATGAATCCGCATCCTTACATGTTTTCTTGAAGTCTTCCATAGGAGCTCTAATAAATGTCATAATCTTTTTTTTTTTCGTCATACCTGCGATCCTATCCATCGCATCTCCTGGATTATGTTACTGTTAGGGCTGGCCACGATACCAGAAAAGTCTCGGTGTCGTTTGGTATCGTTATCGGAAACCGAAACCATACCATACCATTTGAAGCTGGTTCAAATCACCCAAAACGATACCGAGACCAAACCGAGACCATACCGAACCTTAAGTACCGAAATTTACCGAGACTCTCGGTGGTATGGTTTGGTATCGGCAGAAAACATGGATTTTTGAATGTTAGTATTGATTAATAACTTTTTGTTCTTGGTGTCTCGAAAACGGCTCTAACGATTTGCATGATAATTTTCGTAAACGGCTTGTAAGCGATTTGGACTGAATGCGACTGAGACCGATACCGATACCAAACTTAGTCATACGTTACCGAGACGAGACTTAATAATAAGAGACCGATACCGAGACGATGCCGACATTTTACAATTTAAACGATACCGAGACGATACCAATAAAAGTCTCGTTTGGTTTGGTATTGTGGCCAGCCCTAGGTACTGTCTGTCTTATACCACGTGAGGAGAGAGTCTAGTTTTTAAGTTGCATTACCTATTTGGTGTGTAAAGGGTTCTCTCTGGTCCCAAGTACATATTCCCAATTCATTATCTGCCGAAGACCGACGCGACGTGCCAGGTCTTGATGCCATTCGAGCCTCTCTCTTATAACCAAATTTTGTGCGTGGAATTGCCCTAAAATCATTTGTTTTCTTGAGCAGTTGAAAATTTTGGGATGGGACCACGACTCCACAACGTCTGCACCATCAAGTGCCACCCAAGGTAGTTATATACGCAATGCCACTGCGTTAACTCTTCTTAGAACATAATTTTATTTATTCAACAACTAGAGACAAGTTTCCTCGTCACTTCTTTACAAAATAATTTGCTTTTGAAGCTTTTAAATCTCCCCTGCCCCAACTACCACCGGCGTGTGGCATTATTTTATGTCATTTTCAACTAAGGTATCACCTTCAGTCAACCGAAATAAATAAATCTTTTCAACTAAACAACAAATGAAATGCATTGAATTCCAATGAACAGATGTTTAACTCGAAATGGTATTTTCATTTTCCTAGAATTTAATATCCTGTTCAATGGTATTCAAATGACAAGCAAAAACTAAAAGTTGGTACTTTTTCAAAGTCATTAAATAAATAATATTTCACTCATAAACATTAAGTCAGAAAAAGGTGAACTTTTTCAACATGTGTTCTGAAAATATTTTTTTTTTTTTTTAGTTTTAGGAATTAGAGTTCAGTTTTCGACGTCGACATATTCTATCATCACTCTTAACATTTTTGGCTAGATGCTAGCGCAATGCTCATAATATACATAAACTTCAAACATATCCTGGATGTGCCAACGATAAAAAGGAAATCTGTTCAATAGACAATAACGAAACGAGCGTGTGTTTTAGAAAAACAAACTGTTCACAATACAATTTTGACATTGTTTAAACTCTCACAGTGGCTGTTGCTGATTCGAATGTGATCTGGCGTGTGTATTTCTGCATGTGAGCAGCATCTGAAATTATGGTTTTTAATTTTAGCATTTTGCATAAAGTCCGAGAGGTAGTGTTCCATATCTATGTTATGCTAAAAAGATATAAAACACACAATTGATAAATACATTATCAATTTTAGCTTTTTGATACACATTTCTCTCATTCAAATGTTGTTCATTTGATAAACAGGCTAGTACAAAATTATTAGAACAATAAAATGTGTTATAGATCGACAAACGGTCACGTTCTGACCAAGTCTGTGATTTAGATCAGTTCATATAGTTAGGTTACTCTGTAGAAAGGGCAGCCACGGGCAACCTGGCTCAGTGAACCAATTAGCCCTAAGAGTGCGCCATTTTTTTTTTTTAACTAACAAACCTCTATTATCATTTGCAAATTGCAACTTTAAGTCTTGGTCTATTCTAGAGTATTTTGTATTCTGTCTCACTTTCTATGAAGCCAATGCGGTTCCGTGGCGAGAGTGATGTCGTGCTCAATGGTTTTTGGGGGAGGCTGAGGGATGTTATATTTAATTTTTTGGAAGCGAGTCAAATGCTTTATGCATTAAAATTCTGCTCTATTTCATTGTTTTTTTTTTTTGTACGCTACGCATGGGCCCAATTAACTGACTGCAGTTCGTTTAGAAATATAAAAGTACAGAGAGAAAAATCTATAAAAACTGCTGTCGTTTGTGAATGCAGTTCATCACTCTTGGACGACAGCATCATGGAATTTTTAATGACGATGAATTCCTTTAAGTTTGTTTATATAGATTTATATTAAAAATTTTAAGACTCTTTTCTTACATCTTTCTCACGAGAAGTCTTATAGTTTTTGTTTGTTCATATAAAATATTTATTGAAAATTATTTAGTTTTATGGGTAGATGCAGGTTTAAGCGCTTGGTTGGGTGGGGAAGTGCAGACAATTTAATTGTTTTGGTGGTTGACGTTGTGTTAACAAGTGGTTTATTAAAATATTAATTAACATATTTAGCAACAATAATTAAACACAAAGTGCATACAATATTGTATACAAGAAAGATTAATTCAGCCCATTAGAATTCATTTTTAGAACTGCAATTTGGAAGTATAATTTAATTATGTATTTGAAAAATTTAAGCCGAAATGGCTTTTTACCATGTTGAAGTATAAATGTTCTGTTCTGAAATTTTGACTTGAAATAAAAATTTTAATTTGTATCTAGGCATAGGTTATGCTAAAGTGATTGACTTAAACAATAGTTAAGGGCTGCCATTCCAAAATAGCTGAAAATAGTATTATTTATTTTATAATGTTCCAGTCCCAGGAGACAGGCAATAGTTACTGACTTACCGAAATAACAAAAAACAGACCATCTCTGCAGTCAATATTATAAGTTGTTTCAAGGAAAATGTAAAAGGGAAGGTTAGCTTGGGTGCTGATAATAGTTCCGTGAAAGTAAAAAAAATGTCACCTTTAGGGTAAAGTTTGGTGATATGGCACCACGGGAGGTATGGCACCCTTTAAGTATTTCCTTCTTAATTACTTATTTTTAAAACAAAAATATCAGAATATCATAAAGCTTAACGTAAGCTCTCAATTGATGCAGTTAAAACTGAACTAGCTTTTTTAACCTAAGAACAACAACCGAAAATAAAAAAAATAATGACTTATTTGAGTCAATTTTTTTTTCTGTGCATAACTTAACAAAGTGGAGCAGCTGAAGTATTCGGCACCAGGTGTTCGCTTGGACGAAAAAAAGAAGATTGATTCGTGTTTATTTTTTTTTAATTACCGCTATAACTTAGCATACTCGTTTTGTCTGAGTAATTTGGAAAGCAGTGGTAGGTAATATCAAGGGAGAAATGGCACCCTTAAAGCTTAGTACAAATTGCAATGGTGCCATTTCACCCACTACTACATTTTGATAACTGTCCACTGACTTTCTAGGACTGTTTCTTTTTTACATTCGAGCCGAAAAATTGTATTATTTGACTGCATTAAGTGTGGCAAAGATCCATACGAAAAGTAAAGATCCATATCACCCTAGCAGGTGCCATATCACCCGCTATTTTTTCACACGTCTTTTTTTTAAGGTATTTTAATTTCTTTTAAAAATATGTTTTTTTATAAAAGCTTTCGTAATCAATCTATTTTTTTTTGTTTTAAAACTTAAAATAAAAACCATTTTTACTTTTTGAGTTATAAAGAAAATTAAAAATGAGTGCCATATCACCCGACTTTACCCTAAGCATAGTACGCAGCTAAAGCGAAACGAAAAGTTTAATACATACAGAAATTGACACAACGAAATTATTATAAACGAAAATTTTCTTTCTGATTTTTGTTGTCTAGTACCCAGATCGATAGTGAAATGTCAATAAAAAAGAAAATCGTAATAGATTACTAGATCCTTGTCTTAAAATCTCGCGCGAGGTTTTGATTTGCGAGATTTTGATTTAAAAAAAATATATAACCCTCTCAAAACAGCCTAACGCGTTCTCATCCACCGTTAATAGGTCCATGCCTCTGCACCATACATAAGGACCGGGATGATAAGCGTCTTATACAGGGACAGTTTAGTTGCTCGAGAGAGGGCTTTGCTTATCAATTGCCTTCTTAGCCCAAAGAAACAGCGATTGGCAAGAGTAATTCTTCTTTTGATCTCAGCACTGGTGTCGTTCGCTGAGTTTATAGCGGATCCTTCCTAGGTAGACAAAGTCTCTGACCACCTCAAAATTATAGCTGTCTATAGTGACGTTCTGTCCGAGATGTCGGTGTGGGGTGTCCTTTCTTGTTGACAGCACATATTTCGTTTTGCTTTCATTTACCGTTAGAACCATCTTCTTGGTTTCCTTCCAGTTAGTTCCATTACCTGTAAAAAACAAAATGATGATGGAGGTTATTAACAATGATAAGGGATGTACAAACTTTTTTACTTATGAGTACAATTAGTTGGAAAGAAATGTGAATGCGAGATTGTTTAAAGCGAGATTTTTTAATTGCGAGGTTATGAAAAACAAGAATTTTAATTTGCGAGATTTCGTTATTCAAGATTTTAAAAAAAGCGAGTTTTCGTTATTCGAGATTTTGGTTTGCGGGATATCGTAGCGCCCCCATGTAATACCCGTTCAGTGGAAATGCGAAAACAAATATCAAAATTTTTTGTATGAATAATTTTATTTCACGCCGTGCGTTGTCATTTTTCGAAGTGAATATCCAAAATGAAAGCTTGAATACGTAAAAACAATGCAAAATTCAACCATATCTCCTTTTCTGTCTAATTTATTAAGAAAAATGTATATCTCGTACATTTCTATTTTCTCATCAAAAACACAAGAAAAGTGAGAGAATTGCGTTTTTATAGAAGACTGAGGTTGAACGTGAAACGTGATAGCGTTTGGAATTTACTGAGATTGAATCCACGAAGTGGTTTTGCACCAGTAATTAATGGTACCTCCCGAAGAACCGTTTTTTTGTTTTCTTCAAAATGGTACGATTGATTTTAATAAATGTTTGTAAACCATAAAGTTCTAAAAACTATAAATATAGTTTTGTGTACCAAACTGTTGAAAAAATATTTTTTGGATTTTTAAAAAGTGTTTCAGATTTTTTTTTGAAAATCAACTATTTCAAAAACATCATAACCGATTTTTTTAAACTCGATACTTAAGAGTGTTCCGGACTGAAATGGTGATTTCATGAATAAGATTGCGAAGCGTGTACTTGTCCGATCAAAGCCATTAAGGAGTCTATGGATAGATAAACTTATTCTCTATGCCATCATTGGAAAAAAAATTTAATTTTGTGCTCTAGATTTTGGTAAAAGCCTCTAAGAAATCGAGAAAATGGCTAAAATGGCTGTTTTTCAAAGCAAATGTAGCCTACACTATAGCATTTTTTGCAAAAAATTGTTCAATAACATAAAATTCCATATGTTTATTATGCCACTATTGGAGAAAATTTTTAATTTTGTACCTAATAAAAATTTTAATAATGCAAAATAAAAATGCTTGTGAATTTTGAAAAAAAAAAACCCATTTTTTACAGTCAATTTTTTATACCTAACGGTATTTTTTTGACAAATTTTTTTGCAGTGGATATAGATTCAATATATTTTTCATGATTTTCATTGATTATGTTATCATATTTGTATCATTTGATATTGAAATTTTTAACTCTTAAAATACACTTTTTGACAGAAAATTTATGTTAATTTAGAAGTTAAAATCAGTTACTTTTAGAATTTTTTTTTAATACAATAATACGCCCACTAGTGACCAATTAGTAAAAATGCAAAGTTTTGTAAAACAAAGTATCTGATGAAAGTGAAAAAAACGGTCTTATATATGCAAAAAAAAAGTTAGCAAATGACTGGTTTTGTTCAGTTCGGAACACTCTTAAGAGTTTTTCAACACTCTTAAATTTTTTAAGAAGAAAATTTTACATTTTTGCAAAAAAATAAGGGTAGGTACCTTCCATAAAATGATTTCAATTAAACTTTTTCCATAAGACTAGTGCGTTCTGCTACCAAAATAATAACATTTAGTAGTAGGTGCCTCAAATAGAATATTTTTTTTTCCATTTTGAATTTTCTCATTATCAGCTGAACGGATTTAGATTAATTTTTCTTTACAAATTTCAAATAAGTTTAAAAAATATTGCATATCAAAATTTTCAAAAAAAATTTGTTGAATCCTTAAAAAAAGTTTCAAAATTTTCGTTTGAAAATTCGATTATTCAAAAACTGGTAAACAATTTTTTTGAAATTATATTTTCATATGCACATAAATAAATTAGGATTTGCATACCAAAATTTTCCGTTAAAAATGTTTTAAGAATTTGATATCTAAAAATTAATTTGTTTAAAAACCGCTCCAGGGATTGAATTTATTTATTTATTTAGTATTAAAATGGCGTTCTTTTTTCACCTCAAACAATCAAAGGAGTAGTTTTAGCTAATTTAAAAATTATGGTATTTCATGCTTTTAAACATTTTTCTGTCATAATTTCCATGTCATAACTTATATCTATATTGTTTTTAAAACCCTAACCTTCTTGAACATAAGATTAAATACGTGCGACCTAGTCGTGTCTTCTATTGTTTTAATGAAAATGTAACAAACATTATAAGTAGATAATAAATTGTCGTGAATGAGAAGCAACTGCAAATTTATGTGACAGCCAATAAACAACACCGGTGCGGTGGTGATATCAGAGTCCAAATACCTACACAAAGTGAATACGTTTATTAAAAAAAATCATGACCAAGAAAAACTAACCATTCTATTTATAGGATGATAGGATATTATTAGGATTAGCTCAAATTAAAAGGTAGGTCTTTTCAATGTGGGATTTGTAAGCCCTAATGAAGGCTAAATGTATTGTCTCTTATGGTTTAGTGATTAGAGCATCGGATTAACATGTATGAGGTTTGGGTGTGAATCTATCAACCCTCTTTTGCCTTAAATTGTTTTTCCTGGGGAACGAACTGTCTCTTGTGAGTGAGTGATAAACTGTCCATGAGTAGATATCTCTTGTTATCATGATTATGTACCTTCCTCTCATCTTAGTCGGTTGGATGTAGCATACAATTTTAGTTTAAAAAACTACCTTCTTGTGCAAAAACCGGCCATTTTTTCGAATTCTTTTGATACACTAAAGTAAGTACCTTTGTATTTATCTCAAAAATAATACTTCTGTTCTATAACATTCAAAAATGTCAGGCGAAACCCCCGAAAATGGCATTCTGCCGACAAAAAAACGGAATGGCCACGTTTCAAAAACGAAGAAGATTGGTAATTTCTTTGGTTCTGACAGTTATTGAGCTTTGATTCTGAAACATTATTTAAATTAAATTACTCGAAATCCATTGAACTGTTCTTTTTATGTACATTAATGATCTTGTCTATGATTGGCTTCCTAAAAGGTATATCCACTGATTTCTACAATTTTGGATAAATAATTTGTTTTATTCTCGTCCGTGCATCATATCCTTGGGTTTTTTTAATTCGGGTAACGGGTACCCTAATAACACTTCTTATGTTCCAATAACAAACTGTAAGCTCTAATAATTTAGTTTTTCAAAAATTTGTATTTTACGTTGAATCTAGTTTTAGTTAAGACAATAGCCGTGTTTTGTTGAAAACTATATACAGTTGCGCGAAAGCTTTTCAACAAAACGATGCGGAACAAATTGGTTTATAAAGCTCTTTTTGTAAAATAATTCCATAGCTCCAATTTGTTCCAAAGCATTCTTCGCTAGTCACATTTGACTGCAGAAAAAAGGTAAAGTTATTGGCAGCTAGTGGTTGTTGTTGTACTGCTTGCAAAATTTCAACTGGCTGGGGTGCAACTTCTCAACAAAACAGGGCAATCGATAACTGCAATGGTTTCTGTAGCGGTTTGTTATTTTTGGACTTGAAACAAAAATTGTTGGCTTTTGAAAATAACCGCAACTTTGTAAACACAATTTACCATCAATACTAAATGTTTTATATCCATCACGTTGTATTCACATAATTTTCGTGTAAGAGATCTTTAAAGCAATATTACTAACGTACCCACCTCCACCCATTTGGTTTTGCCAACATGACAAAAAAAATTTTAATGCAACATGCGTAAAAGGTGTATTTTTATTAAATTTCTTTAAAATTTAATTTACTATCATGTGTTTGAGTAATTTATTGACTTAAGTATCGAAAAGTTTTGACTTTAGGAATAAATTACTTAAAATATTCCCAAAAGAAATCCCATATCTGCTAAAAAAATCATTACAAATATTTTAGGAAATTCCCGTTTTTTTTTTTTCGTTGACGATTTGGCTATTTGCCAAAATAAATATGTCAAATTCAAGTTATGATCAATATTATTTACCACTATGATATTTAAGCTCTGAAAATAATTTTCACTAATTTGTTATTTTGCAAAGATATAGGTATTCACTAAAAGGTGATTTAGTATGGTAATGAATGCATTGTGACGCGTGTTTAGACGTTTTTCATTAACGAAAAACGACACACAATTTGAGAGACAAGAACATGGCGTTTACAGCAATTGACGTGCGAATATAAATACTTTTTTTCTTTTGCCTGACACCTAAATGTTGAATTCTAAATGTGTTAAGAAGCCTCTGGCATTCACATTCAGGACAATACAAATTGTTAAAATAAAGTGTTCTTGTTGTACTCTCAACATCACTTGATTATGATCAGAGGTGTTTAATAAAATTTTTATATAATTGGTTTTATATCTTTTAGCTGTAATAATTAAATTAACTACTTCCGGTTTTTTGAATGAAGCCATTATTGATGGTATTCACATTTAACTCACTCCGCTGCCTTATTTTGACGTGAAGGTAATGCTCTTGTATCATTCCTAGTGAGATTTGAATTTATGAAATTTTGATTTGTGATACTGTAATATGCAAGATTTTAAATTGCAAAATCTCAGTTGACATTTATAATATTTTTTGGTGTGAAATGTATATGAAAAGCTAAATATTGTAATTGCAAAATTATGAAAAGCTGCATTATTAATTTGCGAGAGATTTTTCAGATTTAAAAAAAGCGATATATATTTTGTTATTCGTTTGTAAAAAAATTGCACTTTTACATTTTTCCTTTAAGCCTGGCTTATAGTTCCATGCGAAAAAAATATATGCAAATATTTTTACATGTCAAAAGGTCAAATAAAAAAAAATTGTTTGCATGATTGGCTTACAGTTTTATGCAAAAAAAAAACAATTGCTGTCATGAAATGTCATGCAAAACAATTGACCGTAAATTGTTTTGCATGCAAAAAAAGTGTGGAAATAAAATATATTTTTTTTGGAAAGATATATTTACCCAAGGCATTACTTGTACGCAAATGGTTTTTTTTGCATTCAAAAATAATTGTTTTCCTTTTTTTGGTCTACATTTATGTAGTTATTTAATTTAATGCTCTGATTTTTATATTAGCCGGTAAACATCGATACTAAATTGCGTCTTAGAAGGTTACGATAGTCATCTAACTGATGAGCCCAACTATCGTACCTGGGCAAAACGCAATTATGGAGTTGAGCTCACTTGAAGTTTTAACTTGAATAATAAATATTCAGTCACTCCACTTTAACAGAAAATTTTCAAATTTTCTTCATATTCTATTGTCGCTGCCGAACCTGGGACTTTTACCGCCCCAGGCAAATTCAATTTTGGTGCCCCAAACGAAAATTGTAAAAATTAATATTAAAAAGTTTTATTTAATACATTTTAAGGATTTTCGATAAAATAATTTTACGAAATATTGACATTTAAACGCTGTTCTTCGCGATTTCATTTTTACAAATCTTTAAGCGATTTCTTCTTCTTCAACACGATTCAGCATCTCTTTTTCAATGAAAATTGTTGCAAAATCTGTTAATCGCCCTTCAGTCATAGTTGAGCGTAAACAGTGGCGTAGCGTAGGGGGGGCGGAGGGGGCGGTCCGCCCCGGGCGGCACTTTATGGGGGGCGGCAAATTTTGCGGCACTATATACGGGGCGGAGTTTAATAACTAATAGGTAAATTTTGCCAATTTTTGCAAATGTATTCATGTGAATTACTGAATTTGCAATCCAGGCGGGAGTTTACGTGATCAGAAAGGCTACGCCTTGAATTTCAATGACCGCATTCACGACTACATGAATTGAAATAGCGATTCGCGAAACTATATTGCTGATTACCGAAGGTGCCCTGCAGTTCGCATAGTTATTTAATTTTGGCTCCCTAGAAAATTCTGTCCGGGGCGACACTGCAACCAAAAGTTTTGTCGTAAACAGAAAATTATTCCCAAAATTCTTTTGAACAATAAATAGGTACAAAGGTAGAAAATAAGAAAATAATGATTGAATATTCAAAATATAATTATGTTCTTAAGAACTTTGCAGCTATTACGGCGGGTATATACAAAACAACCATTCAATAAAAAGAAAATACTTATTCCCATTAAAGTGTTTTCAAGGAAAATGTACTTTTTGAACTTTTTCTTTTAAATTTTTAATTAAAATCAGTCACAAAGTTTTCAAGAAAACCAAAAATCATTGTTGTTGAGCTGCTTTTGAGAAAAATAAGATTTGGTAAAATGGCTACAAAAATTGGGTTTGGGTCAAAATTCTGTTTGAGGAAAAATTCTGTTTTCAAAATTTTATTTTTCATAATTCTGCTTTTCAAATTTCTGCTTTTCAAAATTCTGTTTTTGATAATTTCTTTAACAAAATTTTGCAAGTAATGAAAAATTTTCCAGACCATTTTTTTTTCTCATTATTTGCAGAAATTCATAAAACAGAATTAGGAACTGCGAGTTGTAACATTACATTAATGTACCTAAGCATACTGGAATGAATAAAAAAAAAAACATTTTTGCAGCTCGAAGAGGCTTGCATATTTCGTCAGCCTAGACGTTAAGAGTGAAAAGCCACTAAATACACATTTGTTTTAATAGTTATAGATGGTTATTAAACTCAAAAATCTTTAAAATATTTTCAATTTGATTGAATTTTAGAAACAACGAGAATACATTCAAAATTCTGAACACTTTTGGGTGAGAATTTTTTTTAAATGAAAAAAGGAGTTAACAGTTTTTCTCTGTAAGGCGAAAATTTGTTTTATGTCAACTGCACACGCTGATAGTTAGCGTCAATATTTACTTAAGCAAAATATTGTGACCTTTCCCTAAAAAATCATTAAAAAACCCACAATCATTAGCTTTGTATGGCCTTATCTGGAACCTTATCTATAAAAATTTCGTAACACAAAACTGTTCTGTATTTCGATTTAGGTTAAGCCCTTGAATAGATTCTCTTCAAATTGATTCAGCCTTTTAAGGTTTGGTTAGAAGGAACATTGTGTTTTTAGCTCCAAAAATAACGGTATTTGGATTAAAAACGACTAGGTTAATTTTGTTCATGAATGCTGTGTCCAAAAATTTTTTTAGGCAGAATAAAAAGCAGAATTTTGAAAAGGAGTTTCTTTCTTTAAACAACAGAGTTTTGAAAAGCAGAATTTTGAAACCAATTTTAACCTATTTTCAAGGAAATTGTATGGCAAGTGACAGGTACCGTTACTTTTGGTTAAAGAAAAGTGAACAAATTTTGTCTTCCCTATCAATCAAAATCTCGAGTTCGATGATGAGAAATCACTTGAGATATTTTTTTCATAAGCAAAATTTTCTTTGGACCAAAACTTTAAACAAAGCTTTAATTAATATAACTATACAAAACTCATTCGGAAAATGAGACAGTTTTCGAAAAAGTGTCTTCTTAAGCTTTTTTGTAGAGAATCGTAAGGTCTAGAAACTCTTTTATGCCCGCTCACGTTGACGCAAGCGTAGTACCTAACTGAGTTTGAAAGAAGTGGAACTGAATAAATAATAAATTTAGCTTTACGGAAAAAATTTTATTATTTTTTTTTGTTTATATTGGTCGATTTTTTTTTTTAATTTGAATATTTACAAATTTGGGAGGGGGCGGCAAAATTTTCCACCGCCCCGGGCGGCAGAAACTCACGCTACGCCACTGAGCGTAAATATGATTTTATTATTTTAAGTTTTGAAAAACTAGCTTCCCCCCCCCCCCCCCCTGTAGCAACACTTACAGGAAACGTTAAGAGAATTTTTAACGCAGTTGTAAAATTTGGATACAATTCAAGCAAATGGTTTGAAGCTAAATAATTTAAAATTGATAGCGTTTTGATGTCAGTAAGATTTGACGTTTGATTGAGTATATTAATTTCACTCAAGAGATCCCTAGCTATTACATCCTTTTGAACTTCGTCGTCAATTCTTGCTGTTAAAATTGCTTCAAGTTTCTCGCAATCCTTAAAGTCCACATTCTTTGAAATATCGCAGAGCCTTACGTTCTTCTGACTTACAAAAGCTACAATAGCAAAAAAGCGTTTTGTTATTTTGTATCTTATTTTTTTTTTGATAGCTCATGAAAGTAAGAAAAACGTAAGGCAATGGAAAAGAAAGAAAATCAGATCTGGAGAAGTAAACAAATTCTAAAACAGTTTTTCCGCTGTTGTCATTGTCTGATTAAAAAAGTCAAATCTTTTGTATGGATGTTTTTTTGTGTGTTGCTTTGGGACATATAGCCTACATGGTAGGGTTGCCAGATTTTTCTCGAAGCTCGATGGGACAAATGGCCACAATTATGGAAAATCCCGGGATTGACTAATTTTGCCCGGGACAAAATAAATTTAAACGAGAGTTGAAAATCCATTTCCTCATTTTATTTCTTGAAAAAGTTGTTTTTTGTAAATATTTTTCTTATTAATTTCCAAACTAAAACTTTGACGAAAAAAATTAATTGTCTAAACCAATTTTTTTTCAAAATCGCCCGTTGGCGTTATTCATATTAAGTACAATTTTATTTTAAGTATTCATTATTCAATGCTCTTATCAATTTTTAATCAAACACTTAAAGCTGTATGCTTAGCTGACAAAAAATAGAACTAATATTCTTTCGGAATACAGAAAAAAATTGGTAAATGTTTTAATTATAATATTATTTTGCCAATTTTAATGATAGTGACAGCAACTATCAGGTTGCCAAAATTTTGAGTAAAAGTCACAAGATCTTTAAACTGCATGAAATTAAACAGTCCAGAAAAACGAAAACCATCCCCGGGCAAACCGGGACGTCTGGCCACGCTACTACATGGCCAACTTCAATGATTATATTTTGATGCTATACAAACGCCGCACAGTTCGTGCATGCAACGGTGAACGGCAACAAGCTTCCCAAATGTAAAATACTTTTACAGAGAGGTATAAGAAATAAATTTGTCTGTATGCCCTCGTATACCTGGAAAGAACAACAAAGAAGAATGAAGAAAATACAGTGCAGTAGTTGCTGATATTGTTTAAGATTCAAGGAGACGCATTTGTGTTACCCTTTTTTCAGTTTTTAATTTTTTCGACCAATTTGATTTTGCCGCCCTAGCTGAGTGGCGCCCCAGGCAACTGCCTGTTTTGCCTTAAGGCAGGTTCGGCACCGTCTATTGTTATTTAATTAAGGGTTAACGAATGACTCAGTGGGTGGCTTATAATGTTTTTCAATTTGATGCGCAGAATAGTTGAGAAATGGTTTTGGAAATTTTTATTTTCTTTTTCGCATGGGAACTGTAAGCCATGCTTTAGGAATAACCCTGCTAAAATGTTCATGAAAAACTGTTTAGTGGTACCCTTGACTCTTGTTAAAATATTTGTTAGCGGCACTCATGCCAATTGTTGCCTTTGACTAGGGTTTCCAGAACATCTCTTTTAAAGAGAACATGTTCTCTTTTTTGACTCTGATCTTTCTTTTTTCTTCAAATTCTTTTTTTTTACTCTTTTTTATTTTGTACTCTTTTTAATCTCTTTTTTTTCCTAAGTGACCAAAATATTAATTTAACACACTTTACATTTGTACTTTTGTATTGTCCCCTAAAATATAAAATAAAGCATTAATACCAGGGAATATCAAATAAAGAAGCCAATCCTTCGTACGTTTCACCCTCCAAAACCCATTTGTTTACATTGTTGTATTTTGAATTTCATTTCGTGTTGAAGAATATATGTGAATTGCAACAACAATAAGACCTGTGCTGAATGATGTGCTGACGGAGGAGTTGATTCTATGTGTTCGTTTTGTCACTGTTTTACACTTCCTTTGCGAATCTAAGGCCGTTTTCGAAAACGTCAAATCAAAGTCAATTTGATTGTCAAATGATCGTAATTTTTTGACGCAGATTGCAATCGTCATATGCAATCGTCCTGTCTTGCATAAAAACGGATTTATGAACGTAATTCAATTTACTCTCAAATGCATTTTATATTTACGGACACGTTCTCTAGTTTCTCAATTTTTTTACTGTCAACTCGATTTTTTTGGTGCGCAGCTGCACCGCAGATGATGTTTTCAAACATGTGACTTTAGCAGTTTGCGTTAAAGAATATTCTGCAAATGCATTTGTGATGCAGATGACGTTTTCGAAAGCGGCCGTGTACATCAGCTGTTCGCTTCTGCTTGTAGGCAAATCAAATTGACAGCTGAAGATTGGCTTCTTTTTTTTATATTCTCTGTTTAATACACTGAAGCAAGAACCTTCCTACTCAGGATCGATGGATGAACTAAGAAAAGAAATAAATATGGGAAGACATAGACAAAAGTATCGACTACCGAATTTCTTAGGAAGATTTACTGGATCACTCAAAGTTGTTTGACCAAGTTTGCTATTTAAACAAGTTTCTTTCTAAGGAAAATGAAAATTTTAAAAACAAAATAACTGTCCAAAAGTGGGCCAGTTTCTTTAGTTTGTCTACAAATCTAGAGTTTTATTCAGAGCTCTTAAAATGTGCCAATCCTTTTCTGTTTTATTCCTGCGCAGAATATGAACGTGGAATGTATTTTCTCGTTGATGGGTTCGCTATGGACAAAAGGAAATCGTTTAAGAGTAGGATTCTCATGGTTGCCTATAATTTAAGAGATTTTAGCTGTCAAAAGTTTTATGAAACCTTTTTATATGAAAATAAGTATCTTAATCAAATTCGGAGCTCCCAAAAATATGACACTTCGGATGAGGAATAAAATTAATGTCTATTTTGCTCACAGTACACATATTAAAGGTAATATCAATAGAGTTTTGATTTTTGTTTCTTCTGCGCATATATCAAAATTTGGGTCAAATGTCAGCATTTGTTGTTGTTTTTACGTGTACTTAAGTCATCACGCTCCCAGCCCTTTTTATTTGTGACAATTTCAATTTTAATTTGTATTTGTTTTTACGTGTGTTTTCTTCCTCACGCTCACAGCCATTTTTTATTTTCGACTGACAACCTGCGCAGTATAATACCTTAGATTTGTGTACTGTGTATTTTGCCTACATTTTACTAAAATTCTGCGGTATTTTGAATTCAATTATGTAGGTGTTTATGTATTTTAGTTTTATTAGTTTGAAGCGCAAAAAGGTGTTTATAAAATATACTGATTTATATCACAGATATGTTTTCTTAAAAAAGATGTTAAAATAAACTACCTATTAGTATTAAAACTGCTACTTCTTGTGTACCTATATACAATACTTGTATAAATATATATATTTATAAAATAAATTTAAAGTAAACTTTTGGTCATATTTATCAATTATTTTGATGATGGTGTGGTGACCGAGGGGGGGATTAACAATAGAAGTTTGGAGTTTCAAAAATGTCCTCTTTTTTTTAAAACGCGTTATGGACACCCTACCTTTGACCCTTTTAAAGAAAATTAAATATTAAGTTCAGTTAAGTAGGTAGGTACCTACCTTGCGAATTGCAAATGGTCGTGAATTTTGACATTTCGCATTCAAATTAGTTATCTGTTTGGTCGCGGGCAGATGGAAATTGTCATAAAATATAAACCTATAAAATTGGTTCAAAAAAAAAAATTTGAGGTAAAATGTAAGCGAATTTTTCATTCAGTGCTTTGTGGAATGCGTACGACGTTGTGGAATGCGAATTAGTGCTTGACAGTTCGCAGAAAATATCTTTATCTATATCTTATTTAAACAAATCTTAGGCCGCCATTTTTTTTTTAAACTGTAGATAGGATCGTTTATTCACTCTGATAAAAAGTCAAAACAAAAAGGAGAATGGGCGTTCCATCCCATATTTCATAACATTTTCTGACCTATATCATTGCAAAGGTCTCAATCAGTGTTATTATTTTCTGTATTGACATAAGTTTGTATCTCGTAGAGGGAAAATGTTATAGCGCAATTACTGTTGCTGTGCGGGTGCTCTATAACACCTATAAAAGTTATTGGGCTAAAACACTTTCCCTGCACTAGATACAGACTTATACCTACTTTAGACAAAATAGCACTCATTGAGACCTTTCAATTAATATTTTTATGTAGGTCAGAAGGTATTATAACACCTGGGATCAGTGATGGGACTTGGGAAAACTAAAGTGGTGGTAGATAGCCCAAAAAAAAGGTAGTAGAAAGGTGGTAGAAAAAAAAATATTTTAATGGTAAAAAAATCATTTATTTATAATAATTAAATCAAAAAAAAAATCAATAGCAGCCCATTCAAATTAAAAATTATAAATCACATGTAGTTCACAATCGATAAAATTATTATTTCTTAAAGCATCCGTCTTTGCATTTGTATTTAGAAGCATATTTAACAAAAAACTCTGGGGGATCAAAATGTTCCCCGTTTCCCAAAAGTTCTTTCGCAGCTAAAATGTTGTGAACAGTTGTTGTGTTTAATTTAAAAACTGTTTAATTTATTTCTTTTATCATTTTTTTATATTTTTGAGATGTGAAAATTTACGTTCAGCTGCTGCGCTACTGTGTGGTTTAATAAAGTTTAACATGTATGATGACAGGTTTTCAAACATTAAATCTCCCATACCGTTTTTCAAATTTTTAATAAAAATCCACTCCGGTACAATGTCATCAGTTTTGAAACTTCCTATTATTTTAAATTCGCTGAAGAGTTTTCTCCACTCAACATTGAGCGTTTCAGTGGTTGTAGCGCTGGGCGGAAAATATTTTGTAAGTCCAATGACTATTGGCAGTGTTCCAGGAATCACTTTTTTCGGAACTAAATATTTTAATACTTTAATTTTATCATCAAAAAAAGTAAATCGTTCTTGAATTTGTTCACGTAACTTAACATAATAGCTGCACATAAATTTTCGTAGCTCCATGATTGTATTTTCATGTATTTCATTTTCTAGTATATACAGGGTGTCCTGTAATGAGTGGATAATACTGCAAATGGTGATAGCAGGCCTTATGACTGCTCAGAAAAAAAATATAAGAAAAATATTTTTCTTGTGGTCTCCATGGTATAATTTATTTTCGAAAAATGTTAAAAAATTCAGGGTCTCCTAAAATACCTAATTACAATGGCCACCCATAAAGGATTCTTATTATTTTTGTATTTTTATAATATTCTTGAATAACCGTTCTAAATGATGGGTAGTAAATTTTAACACCAGCTGATGCATTTTTTGTGTTATAATTTTTTAAAATATTTTTTTTATTCAAAAATAATTCAATATTTTTTTTCACCAAAGTTTGAAAAATAATAAAGGGAAAAAATTGTATAAGAACATAAGTGGCAAATTTGATAAAAATTGGCCTTTTTAAAGTACTTTCCAAAATAGTATAACACATGTTTGTGTCTACAACCATAACCAATAAAATTGGCATTTAATCTACTAAAGTAGTTTTTTAACATTTTATCGGATGAAATTAAGGTACAATGTTAAGTTAACACTACGACGACGAATGAATAACTCATATTGTTTTTTTAGTTTTTATTGCATTTAAAAGTAACCGTTCTTAAATAAAGGCAGTTGCATTTAACACTAGTTGCTGGATTTTTTTTTTATAATTTTTTTAATTAATTTTTTAATAAAAAATGATTAAATATTTATTTTTATCAAAGTTTGATGGCAACAAAAATTGAGTGTCTGCTAAATTGTATGTCTGCTAAATTTACTAACTTAAATAATAGTATGCACTTTCAAAAAGGTTTTGATTTAGGTATGGGAAATGCGATAAATAAAAACAACAGTATTAAAAATTTTGATTTATTTGTTTTTTAAATAAATTTATATCAAGTGTTCAAACTGTCCCCCATTCACTGTGATACAGGCTCTGCATCTTCTAATGAAGGACCTCTCAATAAAACGAGCATATTGGCGCTCATTTATTTTCATCACAGCGTCTTGAACACGACGACGAAGTTCCGTAATGGATGTAATTGGTTTAGTATAAACCATTTCTTTCAGGCACCCCCAGTAAAAAAGTCCAAAGGATTTAGGTCTGGCGAACGTGGTGGCCACAAAATTGGGCCCAGACGGCCTATTCACCTGTTGGGATATTATAAAAATACAAAAATAATAAGAATCCTTTATGGGTGGCCATTGTAATTAGGTATTTTAGGAGACCATGAATTTTTTAACATTTTTCGAAAATAAATTATACCATGGAGACCACAAGAAAAATATTTTTTTTATATTTTTTTTCTGAGCAGTCATAAGGCCTGCTATCAACACTTGCAGTATTATCCACTCATTACGGAACATCCCTGTATATATACTTCAAAAATATAAACCAAAATATATTTGACTGTATGGCAAATAGTTTTCAGAATTTTGTACATCCGTATTCAAGTCAATATTTTCCTGCTTTAAAAAATTTGTCATTATATTTAACTTGAAAGATTCCATACTTTCGACTTAGAGGTCGATTTTTGTCGTCTCAGATTGAAATTTTCTATTCAAGTTTTTAATTATTTTTAAATTCAAGGCAATACAATTAAAAAAAAATTCTTCATTTTTCAGAAAATTGAAAATGTTCATAGCTTTTTAGTTAGGCTCTTCGAATGAGCGTACCTAATATATAAAATCAAATAGGAGATTCCACTGCTCTATGATTCTTTTGACGGAAATTTCTAAAGAGGGCCACCGAGTTTGACAAACTTTTAAAATTTGATGTTCATCGACACCAAGTACTTTCTGAAAAGTTATGAAATCTTTTTGTTTTTTTTGAGCTATGACAGAAATAGAAATATATGCCCCTCAACGATTTTTCAATGTGTCCTGGTAAATACTTTGCAGCATAGGTGGAGCACAAACTTAAATTATGGCAGCTACACCCAATCGTTAAGACATTAGGATTCACATTTTTCAACCGTGTGCTAAAGCCAGTCAGTGTACCCGTCATAACAGCAGCAGTGTCTGATGAAAAGCCAATCATATTGTCAGCGGGAATACTAAGAGACGCAAGCGTTTCAATAACTTTGCTGTAGATTGCTTTGGCTGTAGACTCTTCTAATTCAAATAAGCCAAAGAATTTGTCCTAAACAGAATTAGCCACAGAGTCAAAGTACCTTAACACTACAACAAACATTTTTTTGAAGAAACGTCAGTGGTTTCCGCATTTTACTCGTAATATTATTTAGTTCAAATAATAATAATTATATTATTAAAAATGTACATACATATCAAACGCAAAAAAGCAATGATAAAAAATGACAAATTAAAATTACTAGCAGCAAAATGGTAAAAGGTGGTAGATTTTGAGTTGGAGATGGTAGGATTTTAAAAACAAAAAAAGGTGGTAGAAATACCACTTAAGTGGTAGAAGTCCCATCACTGCCTGGGATGCAACTTGTACAGCGAAAGATCTATAGTGCAATGCCAAAATTATTATTGGCTTTTACACTTTCCCTGCACGAGATACAGACTTATATCCACACAAGAAAAAATAGCACTCACCAAGACCTTTCCAATGATGTAGGTCGTTAAATCACTTGGGACGCAATTTGTGCAGCGGCAGAGTTATAGTTCAGTGCAATAGTTATTGCGCTATAAAACTTTCCATGCTCGAGATACTGACTTATGCCCATATACAAAAAATTAGTACGCATTGAGACCTTTCAAATGATACAAGCCATAAAGTGTTACAACGATGGGACGCAACTCATACATTTATGCCCATTCTCCTATAGCTGATGTACATATTTATTGCACTGGAAACTGCTTAAACAAATATATTCGAATTCGCAGGTTGCAGCTAATATTAAATGCACTTTTCCCCCTATATTTCCAAAACTTTGCTAAAATTATCACCCCTATTACGACTATCAATTATCAACTACAACTTGATAGTTGATAAATTTTAAAATCGATGTTTAAAAATGCAGCTATGGTAAAGGTTTGATTATTGTGAATGATAGATAAAGACCGTTGCGAAACACAAGTAAACTAAAAAAAAATAGGTTGTTGTATAGTTTTTTAATAAATTGAGTTTAAAAACCCAAGGTTCAAGGTTCAAGGTTTATCAACTATGAAGTTATAATTGATAGTCATAGTAGGAGTGAATATCTTCTATGAATCTACGTGAAATTAGTACCGCTAAGGTCCAAAGGGGTACAATGCGTATACACCTACTCTGTGGAAGTCGGGAACTGAAATATTGAACTGATACAAAAGTGCTTCCGTTTGACTTATTTTCTTTTTGTTTAAACAACTTTCACAAAATAAAACTTAAGAATTTATTAGCTACTTGTTTTTTTCTTTCGAGAATCAAAAATTGTGCTAGCTTATCACATTTGAAATGTGTTTTAAGGTAAAATTAGCAAAATATGAATTTTATTCTATGTATGGGTCAATATTATTTCAAAACATTCAAGCCAATATTGGCTGATAAGCTGCTTTAAACCCAAGCAAAACTTATTACAGATTTAACCAAATGTGAACAAACTGGACCTTATTATTGCATACTAAACATACCTACTCAGTTTTAAGATAAGTTTAAACACAAGTCTTAAGAACTTACCCAAAAAATTAAAGTATCCTGTACTTTAAACTGTTTTTCTTTTTCATACGTATAAAAACTGACAGGTAATATAATTGACGTATGATGTGTGTTTGGTATAAGCCCACTATGACCATTTTTTTTTCTGAGTGTTTAAAGGTCTTTTTGTAGAAATGGCTATGTGTGTCGCACGTGTCAATCGGAGGGTGTCGTCTTTATCCAACGACCACTGCTTTTGAACTTGTGAGGTAAAAGGACTTTGGATAAGTTTCTCAAAAGAATATGTTTCTTTTTTCAAAAATTATCGAGAGAAAAATTAAAGTTTTCGCAACTGGTCATGAATAAAACTATGTTTTGTAGAAGAAATTGATTTTGAGAAAAATGTTAATAGGTACAGGAAAACTAGCGTCAATCCGTTTTTTATACATCAAATATTTCTTAAATATATTTTTCTAGTAAGAACAAATATAATTTTGACTTTTTCAAATTTTTTTCACGTTGTCTCTATATTTTTTGAATACCAAACATACATTCATACATCTGATCTGATATCTCCAACGCTTTTCCAAGTTGATTTCATCAGACAAACAACACGTGCCATCGAGTTGTTTATTTAATTTGTTTAAATACATAAGTATGCACGAGTAAATGTCCATTAAAAAATATGATTTAAGTATTTTTTAAACCACTCTGATGACTTAAAAAAAAATGTATTAATTATAAGAATATATGCAGATGGTGTTTTCTTATGAGTGATTTTTATTTTGATAACTAAATATTATTTCCGTTTTCCTTAGAAACATTTTTTAAAAGCCTTAAGAGTTCTAAGACACTTGAGCTTGAGCCATAATTAGATTTTCAATTTTTGTTTATCTTTTAGAGAAAATCAAAGTGAAAAAATTAAAAAAATTAATTCATTAATCTAGGTTTCGTGTATTTTGATCCTTTATCAACCTTTGTCTTTATTTTTGCTTAAATAAATTACAACCTTTACTAAGTGACATGGAGTGTCTATTAGCAGTAAATGAATGCATTCCTTTGAGTCCAGGTGACAGTAAATGTATTCCAATGTAACATTTTGTAGCCTGTTCAAATTTTTTGACACACGCAGTAAAATATACAAACAATTCAGCCTTGTTACACATTTTAAAATATTGTCAAGTGTCAAGCATGAAAAGTGACAATCTAAAAGAATAGATTTTTGTTTTTTTTTTCGTTTTTTTCTTAAAAAAAAATTTAAAAATGTCCCCTCAAACCACCGGTTTTGGGAAATGGAGACACCAATTATAAACTAACGATAATGTGTCAGCACCCACTCAGAGAAAGATTTAGTGCTCTATTGATAGCTTCCTCCTAAAAAGTGGACACATGTTAAGTTGCGTATTGTCACTTTTCAAACATACATACATAGATACTTTGGGAAGGAATATCTACTGCTGCTGTATAAATAATAATTATTTATCTACTTTATTATAAATTATGATTAATTGGTTTCTATATAGCTTTTGGTTCTTAAAAAAAGAGCATTAATAGGTGCGGTGGAATGTGATTTTGATTGACGCGTGCAGGCGCTTTAAGTAGCTGCGAGTATATTTATATCATTATAAAACTTCCAAAATGTTATGTTCAACAATAAAGTGGTTCTAGAAGTTATTTTCTTCTTTTTTTCAACAAATTATAAATTTGCCTCTAACCGCATAGATATTTCATTGAAATTAAAAAAGTTTTGAAATTGAAAAAAAATAAAAATAAATTACTTTCGACGTGTTTTCCTTAGAGTCGCACTAATAACGTTGAAGTATTTATTCGATTTTAAAATTTTAAAGACTGTTATAAATTGGCATACCCTATACTCATTCATTTTACAACACTATAGGTGTGTTTATTTTGTTCTCACTTCTTCGCTTGAAATGAAAGTGCTCAAAAAACAACCTATTCTGAGGTTTGCCACTAAAATTTCGTGTCGCAACATGGAAAAAATGCAAAAACTGATGCAAAATATTTTAGTCAAATATTTTTCTCAAATTTATTTAGTCGATTTTCTTGAAACTCGGTACTTAAAGGTTTTTTAATACTCTAGAATATTTTAAGAAAAAAAATTCTTTTAAAGAAAAAGTAACGGTAGTTTCCAAACAAATTTTAAAAACCCGTTATGGAAAATATACTTTTTTTTGTAAAACGGCTCGTACGGTTTTTATAAAACTTTTTCTGTATGCTTAAATTGGTGCGATCTAAACTAAAAATCAAAAATGTACACCAAGCAACACTTAATAGTCCTTGCTCATGGAACGTTTTTTTATTTTGAATTTTTTCACTACATCGACTGAATGGATTTAGATCAAGATTATATACAAATTTCAAATAAAATTAAATAACATTTCATACCTATCAACATTTTCAAAATAAAAAAAATATTTTTGAATTTTAAAAAGTTAAGATTTCACTTTTGGAAAATTCGATATCTGGTTGGGTGATTTTCAGCAAACTTATACTTCTATGTCCCTCAGCGATATTAGGTATTTTTTGCACTTTTTACAACTGTATTAGCTAATAGATCATAATCTTAAATATATATATACAACTCAAGTATGTATATTTATTTAAAAAAAAAAAACTATTTATACCCCAAATGTCACTACCGTGGCATGTTCCCAACATGAGGTTACCAATTATTTCGTTAGAACTCTACTTAAATTTAAAAAAAACAAAAATTAATATGAGTTATATTTATGTCAAATATATAGCTGCAGTCTTAGGCCAGATCCACACTAATGTGCCGATACTGATACGGTCTCGCTACGATAAAATATATTTACATTAGAAGCAATGAGACAATCGAAATCGTATCAGGAATCGATGATGTGAATATACTCATTGATTCCTGGTGTAAGAATACTATATCGTATCGAGACTTTATCGCTATCAGAACTCATCATATAGAACTATGTGAATCTGGCTTTAATATTCCATATTTTTGTAAGCTTAACTCCTTTACAGAATTTGCTATTTGACTTCAATATCTGTCCCAGCTTTGAAAAACATGATATCAAATAATTTTATTTTATTTCCGTGTTCTTATACCTACAGCTGTGTTATAAGGTGGATTGTAATATAAGTACATGCATCGATTCTGATCTGCAAACGTTGCCGTATATTTACATGATAAACAAACGACTCTCTCAGTTTGGCGCGAAAAAATGGTTACTACCGTGGTATGCGTTATTTTGAGCACCATAAACTTTTATTCCTAGATCGAACCTTTTTTGAATAGTTATTGCTGAACTTATCTTAAATTTGTTCAAGAAATATTTTGACTGTATAATAGTTTCTTGCAAAGTGGATTTTAGTGTGAAAATGTCACTACCGTGGCAAACGAAAAAGTGTCATTTCATCATTTTTACATTTATAAAATTGTGTAAGAACGTACGCTTAGAGTACGACCACTTTAAGCATTAACTTTAGTTACTGATTCTTCTGCCCTCCTAGAGGAAATGAGTATAAACATTAACTCACACTCTCTTAGATTACTACCCCAATTCCGTCTAGATCCTCACAGAACCGATTATGGCAGAAACGAACCAGTTACTAGAACGTTTAGTGTTTTCCTATTTTTACCTTTTCTTATTTCTAACTGCTTGAATTAAGCAGACCCAACCATTTTTCTCTCATTGATGGCCGTGTCGCGTTTGGAAGGAAGTTGTTGTGTTATTTTGGCACCAGCATAACATAATAGCTTTCTTTATTTTCATCTTAAAACAATTTTGATGCATAAGTTCCGATATGACTTGCAATCGTAATTGCCGTCATACTCGGTGTAAATGGACTTTTGCGTGCGGTATCTGGGGGGGATAGAGGCGTGGGATGATTTACTTTTAATTTTAATTTTAATTTTAATTTTAATTTTAATTTTAATTTTAATTTTAATTTTAATTTTAATTTTAATTTTAATTTTAATTTTAATTTTAATTTTAATTTTAATTTTAATTTTAATTTTAATTTTAATTTTAATTTTAATTTTAATTTTAATTTTAATTTTAATTTTAATTTTAATTTTAATTTTAATTTTAATTTTAATTTTAATTTTAATTTTAATTTTAATTTTAATTTTAATTTTAATTTTAATTTTAATTTTAATTTTAATTTTAATTTTAATTTTAATTTTAATTTTAATTTTAATTTTAATTTTAATTTTAATTTTAATTTTAATTTTAATTTTAACTTTAATTTAATTTAATAATCAAGGCCGGGAAAGCTATACATGCAAGCTGTGCAAATATAAAGAAAGCCACTGCCAGTGGCTATGTACCTATACTTTTTTTAATTTTCCAAGCTTTGAAAAAAGCTTGTGAGCGCTTGTGTCTACCCTTTGAACATCGATAGCTTTCTTCTTAATATTTACAAAACCAGACAAGCTTTTCATTGTTGGTTTTGTTAGAAAATGCACTACACGGAAAGAATTCTTAGATCAGATCACGAAAAATACCTTGGCTCGGGATATCGTAACTTACGACTATTTGTTTGCAATTTGCAAAACTGAGCGAAATGAAGATATTGATACTCAAAAATCGTAAATCAACACTCTTTAAGTATCAATTATTCTATCGAGAGAAAACAGAAATTGCGAACAACAAATCGCAATTTGATCCAAATATTCCTCAATCGCACAATTTGTAAACTTGCAAAAAAGATTTGTGATCACCACTTTCATTTCGTGAACTTGGCACTTGTAAGATCAATCTTGCTCTTACCCTTCATTTTGCAGATATACGAATTTCATTTAATTTATTTGAAACAAAAACTTTACGCTTGACTCTACTTGGATTTGAACTTCGCAACCCTCCAGTTGCAGAGCGAGCATGCTACCACTAGGCCAATCTATATTATAGATCGATGGTGTCAGACATTAATGATTAGATACATGCCTTGCCGTTTTTTTTTTGAAATTTTTTTGACAGTTTTTGAAATTTAATAAAAAAAGGATATATCTTGTAATTGCATCTTTTAAGACTTTAGGCCCGTCTGGCAGGAACTTTCGACCGTCCGTCTGGTATGACACATTTTTTTTCATATTCAAGAAGATATCAGCTAATATATACGTAAAAATCAGCTTTGTGCGAGTAGGTTTGCAATTTTGACAGTTTTTGAAATTTAATAAAAAAAGGATATTTCTTGTAATACCATCTTTAAAGACTTGACCTTTCGACCGTCCGTCTGGTATTACACATCTTTTTTTTTATAATTAAGAAGATATCAGCTAACATATATGTAAAAATCAGCTTTGTGCGGGTAGGTTTGCAATTTTGACAGTTTATTTTTTTTAATTTAAGAAAAAATCAAGAAAGGATATTTCTTATAATACCAATTTTTTAAATCTTAGGCTTGTCTGACAGAAGCTTTCGACCGTCTCTCAATATTTTGTTTCTATAAACAAGATAAGTATATGTCTTTAAGTAGTTTGTTGCTTACTAACTACTAACACTACACTAAGTGATGAGCCTGATAAGCACTTAATTTGTGTTTGGCAATTCTTTGGTCGCAAGATGTTGCTTGTACTAAGCTCTCTTCGGCAAAGATCTGATAGTGTAAACAAAAAAAGATGGCATAAGCTTACATATGTGTGAAAACTTTAGGTAGGTTGGTGTTTCAGTTTCGTCAATTTTATAAAATTTTGAAAAAAAATATATGGCAACCCTGCGTCTACAGTAAAATAACCATATCATAATTTGTTGACTTGATTAAATATGTATTAGGACTATATGCAGTTAACGTGTTATATTTAATATCTACATCTGACTAATCAATGACATTTTCTAATACCAACTTTAAAAACACGTCTGGCAAGCTATTTTCGTCCACCAAAACTGGTCTGGCATCTTTTTTTTTGATGTACAAAAAGACATAAGTTATTATAATATCAAAAAACAGCATTCTTAAAGTAGATATGTTGCATTTGGAAGTTTACATTTTGAAAAAAATAGGTGGCAACCCTAGAATTGCGAAAATTTTCTTAGATCTTTATTTTTTGACTAATCTGTTCACGAATAAAGAATACACTAAGTTTTAGCCTTGTACGTAACAAATTTCTCAAGTTATCCAATCTTTTATTAATCTTTAAGAGCTTTAGGCTCGTCTGGCAAGCACTTTCGACCGCCAAACCCGTCTGGCATAGTTTTTTTCATGCATAAGAATGTATAAACTAAATTACAAATAAGTGTCAGCCTTGTGCGAGTGGATTAATTTTGACCCTTTTTTTGCATCTTGAAAAAATCAGATGGCAACCTTTCGAACGCGGCAACCCTGTCAGACCGTGGTTTTCATACATTACTAGACCCAAATCAGACATACACAAAGTTGTAGCCTTGTGTCTAGTAGGTTAGTCAAAGTGGCTGGTAGCTCTTAGACTATAAATTGCGACAAGAAAGTCGTGATTTAGGAATTTTTTTGGTGATTTGCAACTATTCTCATGGAGTTGCAAATTGCGACAAAAAAAACGCAAATCAGTGATTGTGCAATGTTGTTTGTGAAATTATGCTTTTGGAGAGTAATTTACGCGAAAAAAGTTGTATTTTGCTATGAAAAGTACAATTGATTTTATGGATTTTAATTGCAAATCACGAAGAAACAAATTTTGTAAATTGCTGCGTTTTGTATGTTAAATTACCAGTTTTTGTATTAATTTGGGATGAAAATGTTTTGATTTACGAATAAAACATGATTCGTTAATTGCAACTGCAAATTTTTCAATTGGTGATTTTTTGATTCTTTCCGTGTATTCAGGTTGCATTTTTATTTAGAAAAGGTACCGATGCCATTAGGAACTGGGCCTTTAACATGAAAATTAAGGAAAAGTGGTATATACCATTTTCTGAGCTATTTCATTTGATTTAACTCAGTTTTAGCAATTGTAAAACACATCTTCGAAAATTTTTAAAAAATTACAGAAATAACAGGGTCGCGCAGAATAGTGACCCATTTTCTTTAAATGTTGTAAGGAATATGTTCATTACCACACGATATAATTCAGAAACATGTTGACGCCATTTCGTCTATCAAATGCTTAATACTGTTTGCGCTGTTATAATTTCTTCAAACATATGCAAATTATATGTTTGCATTTTGTTCAAGAAAAAATTCAAAAAATGGATTTATAAATTTAAAGAAATAACAAATCAATATGAAATATCTAATTCTTAAATGAGGTCAACACGCTTGTGAGTTATAAGTTTAAATGAAATATTTCTTTAATCCAGTTTATGTGGTCACACAATATTGTTTATAGAACTTAAATAATATTGTTTTATTTTGACGAAGAATAAAAAAAAAATTTAATGGAATTTCGAGTGTGATGTATAATTAATCTTGTAGTTTTTTATTTATATGTCAGTTATTAGACAGTTTCTCAGAAATTACTCTACACGCGGCATGAAAAGAATAATAATCTTAAGATTTATTTCTTCCGAACTTGTCATTGTTCCTTGTGTGATGAACGTGACCTTAAACAAATATACCTATCTAAATGATATCTGTGCGTATGTAGTTTAAAAAATTCTAATTTCAGAAATTTTTTTTATACAAATTAAGTTCCAAAGTCATGCTGATGGGCTAGTTAATTCATGACAATATGTCTTAAACATTTCAAGAGATTTGAGAGATTAAGTCCACGTACATGCCAAATGTCTTGTCAACACATTTCATGATTCTCGAGGTATAAGTTATTTGATTTTCGCCTATAATTCAAGAAACAAAAATAAGAAAACAAAAATATATCAGCTCAAAAAAATCACTTGTTGTTCTCTTATATTGTTTGACGTACTAAAAGTATACGATAAAATAGATATGGGTCAATATTTTTCAGAATTGAAAAGCTTTAAAATACATTGTGCTGTCACTAGCGCAAAATTGATGGTATAGCTAAATACATATCAATTTTTACTTATTTTCCTGTTTTCGCTAATTTTTTGAGGGGTGACAATTTTTTTGAATATTATGCAAATTTTTTGGCACTGTTGAATTATATCAAACTAAGCTCTATTAATTAGATGAAGGCGTGACGTATTAATTCAGTCACGCTTTAGTTACCACAAAAATCTTTTCAAATTGCACGAATGTCAACAGAGTAATAAAATTATTTCACCCCCCAATCAAATTAATTACGCCTACCAGACAATCATTTTTTTTTTATAACTACGGGAAATTAAAGTTGAAAAAAGAAAAGAAAATGAACAAATTAAAATGATTTATTTTCTTTTTTATCAAATTTGTTTTTATATTTGCTTAAATAAATTTATTTGCCTATATATAAAAATATTTTGATTAAAATATTATTTCCTGGTCTTTTTTTTGTTCAAAATAATTGATAAAATTTCAAGTGATCTACAACCTGTTTTTTGTCAAAAAATTTATGTTGCACATTAATATTTTTGTCATGTTAGTAAAATATATTAACATTTCCGGCTTCCCTAATAAAATACAAAAAACGTTTCCGGTTTTCATAGAGACAATTTTCTGCTACTGCTTCTATTCATCTAGACCAAACCTTCTGGCATCCTCGATGACTTAATCTTCAACACGGAAGACGTTTGGTCTTATTCGTTCTCCCGAAACTGATGGATGGTATTTAAAGACTCTCTGACTGAAGCATTATTATCAATTAGCTCGATGTGGCCTATCCAATGTAGTCGACGTGATTTGATTTTCTGGACTACATCTACATCTTGATACAGCTCATAGAGTTCGTGATTGTATGTTCTCCGCTATTCAACCTCCTCAGACACAGTATAAGAGTTTTATAGAGCGTGCACTTCGTCATTCATGTGAAAAGTTTTGAGCCCATCTCTTGCGCCAAAATGAAGTAGTACCGGTTTACTAGGGTAATTCTTCCCTCGCTCTCCATACTAAGATGTCACTCATGAGATAAATGTTTTTAGTCCTAGGTACATTAAGTCCTTAACTACTTCAAAGTTGTCGCTATCAACAGTGACAGGAAAATACTGTGAGGAAGTTCGACGTCGGGCAGCTACGGTCACAAGAAATCGCACGGTTCTTTTCCGATAGAGTCTCTCGGTCTCTCTTAAAAAGTCATTTGCCTCCAACTGCAAATATCGAGAACCAAACCAATGGAAAAACTACCAGGAAGCCATCAGACATGCTGGGACCTCGCACGACCATCACAGCGAAACCCCTAGTTCGACAAAAAATTCTAACGAAGCGTTACACTTTTTCACTTTTCCGCCAAACCCCCTTTCAAAAATAATAATTATTTACCGAACCCTAATGTTATTTACCGCACCGAACCCTGGGTTGATTTAATACATCCACCCATATAAGGAATAAAAGCAACCAGATGTTGTTTGAGCTGAACACGCATGACGTTGTTGGTAGTTTTCTACTGTCTCTCGGTTCACACTCTCTTATGTCTGAAAAGTTAACATGGGGAGGTTGAATTTCACTACCAATTGGTCTTCTGCTTTCGCCTGTTGTTTAGTAGAAATTTAGTGTAAGGAAAGCAAGAAAACCACGCTGATTTAATTAAATTTGGGAACCAAATTTAAATTAGCAAGTAGAAACACACTGCTGGGTACGAAGTGTACTAGATAGGAGTTTCGAAAAACTTTTTGCTTTTAAACTTCTACCTTTTCCTGTATCTATCCAATCCTCCCGTTTATTTCTACGCTCCACTTCTTCTAAGTGTAGGGTGGACAAGGTTTAGCCTACAATGATTTTTCTCCTAGTCTTTTGCTGGGAGCAGGGCTGTGTCCCACCGATTATTTCTGTGGCTACACTTCTTCAAAGAGTACCATAGACAAGCCTGTCATCGCGGATAGTGCACCGATTTCTCCTCCATTCTCTTGCTGGAGGCAGGGCTGGCCCCACACCCGTATATAAAATACCGTGTTATATAAAAAAAATAATAGTATAAATAACGAATATTGTAAGATACTGTAAACTTGATTTGGAATTAATAAAGTTTGTTTTGATTGGAGTTTGGAAACTTCTACCCAAGTTTTTTGCTTTCTTTGGGATAAACCCTGGACACCGACGAGCCTACCTCAGCCTCGACAAAAAAGCATCACAAAATGCCGGCAAGTACATGCAGCCAAACAACAGCCATACAAAGCGGCGCTGCATAGAAGGACTAAGGCTGCTCGCAAGCTATACGAGCAGAAGAGGAGAGAGGAACAGAAGCTTCTAAGAAGGAAAAAAAAAGAGCATGAGAAGTGCGCGATCGAGAAGTTAAAGGGATGCCATTGCAGGAATGAAGCTCGGAAGTTTTACCAAAATGTAGAGAGCACCTCCCAATGTTACAAGGCCCGAACCGAAGCCTGCAAGGACGATCAGGTAGAATCGCAGTTGGTGCTGAGGATATGGAAAAATCATTTCTGCAAATTGTATAACGGCGATGACGAACCGAATTCCGCTACCATGCAAATTTCACCATTCAACCTGTACGACGTAGGCCAACAATTCCGTCCACCAGATCTCGACGAAGTGAAGATAGTTACATATATCTAAACTTATGTCTAATAAAGCTACTGGAGCTGATGGCCTTGCAGCTGAGCTATTCAAAGCAGCTGGCGATGAATTGGTTAAGATAAGACTATGCACCAGCTCATCTGTAAAATATGGTTGGAGGAAAGCATGCCCGATGAATGGAACCTCAGCATTGTTTGCCCGATCCTCAAGAAAGGCGATCCTCTGGACTGAACCAACTACAGTCTTCTTAATATCGCCTATAAGATCTTCTCTGCCGTACTTTGTGAACACCTGAAGCCATTCGTCAACAACGTGATAAGTCCATATCAGTGATGTGGCTTTAGGCCAGGGAAGTCCACCATCGACCAAATATTCGCACTACGGCAGATCTTGGAGAAAACCCAGGAGTTTCAAATCGATACCCACCACCTTTTTATCGATTTCAAGGCCACGTATGACAGCATCTATAGAGACGAGCTATATATAGCAATGTCTAGTTTTGGCATCCCTGCCAAGCTCTTCCGTTTGTGCAGGGTGACGATGGAGAATGCACGCTGCTCCATCAAGGTCGGCAAAGACCTTACCGACACCTATGATGTCAAAAAAGGTTTTAGGAAAGGCGGCGCGCTGCCATGCGACCTCTTCAACATCGTTCTTGAAAGAATATTGCAAAACTCTCACGTCAACACTAGAGGCACAATCTTTCAAAAGTCCGTCCAATTACTCGCTTATGCTGACGACATTGACATAATCAGACGAACAAAGCATGATGTTAGTGGTGCTTATGTGAGTATTGAGAAGGAAGCCAAAAAGATGGGTCTAATGGTGAATGAAAGCAAATTGAAATATATGCTGTCAACAACAAAGGACACCCAAAACCGACGTCTAGGACAGAACGTCACTATTGACAGCTATAATTTCGAGGTGATCAGAAACTGTCTACCAGTGCTGAGTTCAAACGAAGAATTACTCTTGCCAATCGCTGGCTGTTTCTTTGGGCTATGGAGGCAATTGAGATGCAAAGTTCTCTCTCGAGCAACTTAACTGTCCCTGTATAAGACGCTTATCATCCCGGTCCTGATGTATGGTGCAGAGGTATGGACAGTGTTAACGGTGGATGAGAATGCGTTAGGTTGTTTTGAGAGGAAAACTCTCCGGTTGGTTTTTGGTCCCGTCTGGTCCACCTCGGACTGTAGCGCCACCTAAGTAAGTAAGTAAGTAAGTAAATTAAGTTCGAGTAAGAGAGAGTTTCGCAAAACATCGAGTTAGAAAGAAGTAAATACTCTAGGGAAATTTTAGGGGAGTACAAAAATGTGACGAAAAAATTCGAGTTAGACTGAAATTCCACTTAGTAGTAGTTGACTGGTGCATTAAACCTTAAAGTATGCAACATTTTTGTTTGATTTGCTTAAAATATAACAAAATTTAATGGGACCTTGTTAAAGTTGTTTCTATTCCAAACTGGAGTTTACTTGATGAAGTTTCATAATAAGATTATCTTCGGGTGTATGTCTGCTATTAAAGATTGTGTGTCCTAAATTTAAAGCTCACATAAACAGAACATAATATGTAGTAATAAAATATAATTTATTTTAATTTAACTCCTTTTTTTACTTTCAGGCCATTTTATTTTACACCCCAAGATGGCTTTGGAAATCTTGGGAAGGCGGAAAGATTCACGCTCTCATTATGGACTTAGATATAGGAATATGCTCCGAAGCCGAAAAAAAGCAAAAAAAGAAATTACTTTTAGATTATTTATGGGAAAATCTTAGGTAAGTATTAAAAATAAATTCACACACAAAAATAGAAAACACTAATTAATTGTGATCATTAATAATTTTCATATTATCAAATTTATAATTCAGATATCACAACTGGTGGGCCTACAGATACTACGTGTGCGAATTATTAGCACTTATAAATGTGATAGGTAAGTTGGTTTTCCATTTTAACTCTTCCAAGGTGTTTTTGTGTTTACATTAAAAAACCACATATGGTTATCGATTAAGGATTGGTGTGTAGGTAATTAAAAAAAAAAAAAAATAATCCAAGTACACGTACAGTTTTGTAGGTCATCAAAATTGTTTGTTTTATTTATTTACATATTTATTTTTAGTTTTCTTTTTTTTTCATAAGGCTCATTTTTGAACTCAGAAAGGTCGATGTAACGATTATATTGTTTGATATTTAATTGAAATGCAACTCTTGTTTGGAATACCAAGAAGATCAATGTAAATAAAAAAGAAATGAATTAATGGAGATCACAGCAGTCAGCCACAGAATGAATACAGTGCAATTTTTGTTTATATTTGAATTCGATGTTGCTTATAAAGCAACAGTAAGAGCAGATTTAACTGAGAGAACATTTTTTGTAAAATTGAATGTAAATACGTGACATTCAAAAATTTAAGGTGGCTATTTTAAAAGTTTCTTCTTTGAATGGCCATATGTTCATTCATCCATTAAACGTTAAGCAAAAACAATGAAATCAATAGGTACCAACGAACTAACATAATATTTCCATAGCACTTTTTTCAACTTCATAAGTTAAAATTAATGATATAACGTTTTTTTTAAACTTACAAGAAGTATTTAAATTAATTCTAAGGCACTTTGAGCCAAAAGAGTAATAATTTATTTACAAAAACTCTTTTAAAAAAGAATTACATAGTGGGTATATGGCCGGGCCACAGGCCATGTCTCTACGCGTAAATTTAAAGATCATTATATTGATTGAAAAAATTATTTATAAATAAAATGTTTCAACCAAAAATCGAGGTAACGAATTTTTCGAAAACAAAATTGGAAGCTTTGTTTTTAAATTTTAAATTTAAATTGCAAAATATTATTTCGGTATTATTTTGTGTTCAAAAAAACTGTTTAAATTCGTTTTGTTAACATGTTATGACAAAATAAAAAAAAAATGAAAGCAATCCTACTAATAACCAAATATGTACTTCCAATAGAAGGATTTTTTTTATTTTCGATTTTCCCAAAATTACCTTTTATTCGTATATAAATAGATTCTTTTTCAAAAAAGATCCTTCACAGTTTTAATAACATTAAATATTAAAATTTTCTGCAATTGTTTCCGGGATTTTGTTTAAGTTATCATGTTCCGTACTTTATGTACTTTATGGCAAGTGATGGATTAGTGCAAAAAAAAAAAACAAAATGCACGACTGGGTCGCAGTTTGAGGTGAAAAAAAAGAACTTCATCTTACTTCTTGATTGAAAATGATTGTATGCACACACAAAAAAGTAAAACCATTTTAGCGGTTTTTAAAAAAATTAATTCTTATACATCAAATTCTTAAAACATTTTTAAGGACAAATTTTGGAATGCGAATCTTTAATATTTACTTATTTATGTGCATACATAAATACAATTTTTAAAAAGAATTATTGTCAACGCGTTTTTGAGATATCGAATTTTCAAAAAAATTATTTCAAACTGTTTTCAAAAATTCAAAAATATCTCTTTTGAAAATTTTGATATGCAATAATATTTGAATTTATTTGACATTTTAAAATTAATCTAAGTCCGTTCAGTGAGAAAAAAAAAACAAAATAAAAAAGAACTACTAATAGTTGCTAAGTGTAAAATTTTATAATTTTTGGTAGTAGATCGTACAAATTTAAGCATATGGAAAAAGTTTAATCAAAATATTAGGAGTCGTTTTTGAGAACAAAATATTTTCCCTAGTGGATTTTTAACTTTTGTATGGAGATTTAGCAAAATTTTTACTGGACAGCAATCATAGGAGACAAATTTGTTAGCGTTATTTGCGTTATTTCTTATCTTTAAATATTTTAGAAATTAATAAAAACTCTTAAGTATCAAGTTTAAAAAAAATCGATTACGTCGTTTTCGAAATATTAGATTTTCAAAAACAAATTTTAAAACATTTTTGAAGAATCCAAAAAATATTTCAATTTAAATTAGCTTACCTCACATCAGTGGCGTAGATAGCTTTTCGCTATGGGGGGGGGATAGATCTAGTTCGCTAATTCTTACTTGCGATATAGGTTATACTAAAGGGAAAGTTTTGGATTCGTGCAAAAAAAGAATTTCGAGATAACAATCAAACATGACTTTACGATGATAGAGAACACGAAAAAAGTGGGTGGCACAATTCTGTCTGTCTGTCTGTCCGTACCTCAACCTGCAGCCTAAACCACTGAAGCGATTTTCTTCAAATTTTGAACTTAAGGTTTTTTTGTAACTCTCCAGAGGGGAAATTGAATTTTTTTTTAGCTCAAAAAATAGCGGTACCTACTTGCCATACAACCGTTAAGGAAAAGCTTATTTATCTCAAAAACGGCTCCAACGATTTTGATCAGTATGTATTATTGTAGATATGATGTACCTTCTAGTAAGAAAAATAATCACCAAAAACATTTATTAACGGTACCTGCCATATAACATTTTTTTTATTTTTGGCTTTCTCATTAACCGCTCATCCGATTTCAATGAAATTGTTTGCACATAAGCTTTGTTAGAATATAAATAATACTGCACACCAAAATTTTTGAAAAATAAATTTTGGATTTTTAAAAAAAGATTCAAAATTTTTTTTTGAAAATTCAATATTTAAAAAAATTTTATATATAAAAAATTAATTTTTAAGAAAACGGCTCCAACGACTTTTTTTACATATATTTATATTTTTTCAAGTTACCAAATGGCATACTTTTCTTTTGAGCTCTTAGTTATTGATCAGACTGTTTATACAATTAAAAGAACGATTTAAATGCTTTTTATACTTTTTTATTAATTACTTGAATATTTTTTAAAGTTCTTAAGTCCCACACAACTTGAACATAAGAGCAAGTACGTGCGATCCAGTCGTGCATTTTGTTTTTAAAGTTTTAATGATTAAAAAAAAAAACAAATAACAAGACTTCATTGAATTCATTATGTATGCCATAAAAAAATTATATTTTTTAAAGATAATATACTATACGCATTAATTTGAGTATAAAAAAAAAACGGTTATAACCTCGTCTGCTGTTAAAGGTATTTCGCGATGAATAGCTAGAGCAGCAAAACCATTCAAATTATCCTGCAAATAAGTAAACATCCAAAGCTTATCACACTGTTATTAAAATAGACATATTTTTAATAATCTCACTTCGTTGGTCATGCTTCTTTGTATTGTTTTTATTCTCTTTAAACTGGAGAAAGTTCTTTCGGGAGCTGACGTTGAAACCAGCAGTGTAGCTAATATCTTTAATAAAATATATATATGAGGAAAGCTTTCTTCGGGGCAGCTATCGAGCGCTGGTCCGGCAGCCAAATATGTTTGGTAAAACTCAACAGTTTCATTAAATTTTTTTGCTGCTTTGTCTATTTCAGACTAAGAATCCTTGAAAAGAACCGAAAACCCTTCTTGTATGTTTTCATGGTTTGTAAATTTTTCTCAAGGGTTCATTACATAGAAATCGAGAAAAGGATTGAAAACACGAAAATATTCTGGGCTTTTGTGCTATGTGATGGAAAGCTGGATGGAAGCTCTTTTTCTTGCACGTTTACCTATTATCAATTGGTGAGACACGTAAAAAGAAATTTCAGAGTGCGTTTCTTTAACTTATTTGGTTCATGACTGGTTATGTTGAACAATTATCAATCCCAATGGGGGCGATATATCCCCCTGATCCCCCCTTTCTACGCCACTGTCTCACATCCCTGGATTAAAAAAAAGAACTTTTTTCCTTCGCACATGCGAAGAGTTTTAGAAAAAGTATTATGGATGACGTGGTGACAATTATTCTGACAGCAAAATATAAGCTATTGGTGACTGGTATGACTTAACAAAAAAGATTTTTAAAATTAAATAAGACAAAACGAGCTTTTAGTTTACATTTGAAATCATCTTAAATTTAAAAGCAATTGGTGAATCCAAAAGACATTATTTAAAGGCTAAATGGTTTCTTAAGAAACACTAGTTTACAGAATTTTGGGTCATGGTAGGGTCCTTAGACAAAATATATTTTCTAGACTAATTTTGGGTCACTGCACACGAAAATCAAAATCATTTTTCTTCCAAAGAAGCGTTTTCGAGATATGCGTAAAAATCATTTTCTCAGCAATTTTTTTTTTTCAGATACATATTGGCATAAATCTCGCTAACGGCTTAGCTAATTTACATAAAATGTGTATTTTCTGAATGATCTGATCTGTCTTCTTCCGACGATGTACTACTTGTATAAGTTGGAATGAAATTTTCTAAGTTGAAGGCATTCAAATTTTGAAAAACGAGTATTTTTGAAAAATGTTTAGTTGTTGGCTGCTCCAAATGGATGGACAAAAAAATATTTTATATAATTTTAGGGACTCAAGTGAAAAACAATTTTTCAAACAAATTTTAAAACAAATATAGAAATATTTCATTTTTTTTGTTTAATGTACTTTTTATTTCATTTCAATTCAAAAAAGTATCTAACTAATGCAAAACTGTGAAAAAAATCCACTGGAATTGCGGTTTTCTTGTCATTTTGATGACAACTTTGCATTGTTTAGGAACAACACAATTTGTTCCTTTACTTGGTTTGTAAGACTTTGAAGTTTTGGTGAGGAAAAACGGTTCGATGAATCAATTTGAAAATTAACAAGAATATTGATGATTTAAAAATCTATAAATTTGCATACCAACGCAGGCCATGCAATCAATATTTGCAAAGAAAAAAAAAGATTTACGAAAAGACCACAAAACGTCGGTTTTTAGTACTTTTTTTAAACTAACGGTGAACGGTAAAAAAAAATAATTTCTACAAAATCATAAAAAATCTTGTAAAACGCTTTCTCAAATTTCCAAAACTGTCTTTGAATTTTTATAACATCATTATTTGCTGAGATATTGGTAATCAAGGCTAAAAGTATCTTTTTTCATTCAAAGTCAGATAAACCATGTCAAAAAAAATCGTACGAAAACAACAAAAAAACTGAATTGAAGCTGAATAAACAAGGTATCTGATCATGACATTTAATTGACTCAAAAAAATGTATTCATAGAAATGAGGACCTTCAAAAAAAAATAAAACAAAATAATTTTGTTGTCTCGTCTCATTTTTTGCAATAACGCAATAACGGTACTTCAAAAAAATTTGTTTGCAAGCAAATCTCGAAACAAAAAACATAATACTGTAAAATGCTTTTTATTTCAACTACGATATATCGTTGGAAAGGAATTTTTATGAACTACAATAGTTACTACAAGAGTTCATTTCAAATATATATAGTGAAAAAAGTTATTCGTTAGTTAAGGATAGTTTATTTTCCAAAAACACCAAAAACACAATTTTGAGCAGCGAATAACTTGTAGGTATACAAATTTTATTTTATTTTTTAAACAGCTCGAAAGAGTTTTTTAATTTATTTTTGCATTATTTTGTTCAAGAATTCAGATGGAACGCTCCTTGTTTAAGATCAAACTTCATTAAAAGAGTCATTTCAGGGATTAAAAGAACAAATTATATATGCTACGAACATTGGTTAAAATATTATAAATACCTGACCCTCTTTCCAACACAATGTCCCAGGTGAGTTTTGGGAGCCCTTTTGGGAAAAAATACTTGTCTTACTGATTCGATCAAATGTTGTCTACAAAGGTATATAATATAATTCAGTATTACTCCTACATCTTATAGAAAATTTTTTCCAACAAATAATCAAAACCCTGACTCCTATTTAATCAGTTTTTGTTTAACGTGTCGTACATTTGTGTGAAATCTAGTTTTGAATTATGTAAAAGTATGCATATGTTGGTGTTAAGGAATACCCATATAAATATTGAAAACCATTTATATTTGAGTTTTACAAAATGTTTATATATTTTTATATTATGATAATCAATAAATTGATAAATCACTCCATATTCATAACCCATCAGCAAATCCTAGAATTATTTGCTAATAATAATAAATAAGTAATCCCACATAATTGAAATAAAAGAACTGAATTAACTGACTCTAATAAGATTCGACATCACAATTTTAATTTGCTTATAATTAAGTTTAAACTCATTTTGAATTTGAATTTTTTCTTGAATTTTTAGGTTTTATGATAAACTAAGCTCCGGATAAGTCAATTTTTTTCATTTATCCGAAGTTCGCTTGAAGGAAAACACCGCGAAGGTGAAATTAAAATTGTATCAAATCGCCGCCGTTTCAGCTTTACTACCATCATTAAAGGTAGTTCCTTTAATGCCAACTTTAAAGGTGCTACCTCTAAATATCTACATTTCATCCTCCATCAAAATCAAAAGCATTATTTAAAAAATTACTTTGGGTCAAATACAAATTGAAAACAAAAAAATGTCATTAATCCTTCGATCTGAAAATTTGTTTTTAGAAATTATGAGAACCTGCGCTTATTAGCACAACAAAAAAAACATGAATTGATGTTTAAGATTTATATTTAATATTTCCTTGTCGTTTGTTTTCGTTTGCTTGCGTCCAATTCTTGTAAAAATATAAATCTTAAATTTTCTCTCCTCTTCCAGGTCAAATGTTTCTTATGAATAAATTTTTCGATGGCGAATTTATGACATTTGGCTTAGATGTGATAGCATACATGGAAGCCGATCAGGAGGATCGACTAGATCCAATGATTTACATCTTTCCCCGAATGACCAAATGTACATTTTTTAAATATGGCTCAAGTGGGGAGGTAAACAAAAATATTTTGTGTTAATTATTTTTATTACTTCTGAATTTTAATTTTTTTTTAAATTCAAAATAAAAACAAAAAACAAAAACTTTTTCTTCAAGGTGGAAAAACATGACGCCATATGTATTTTACCATTGAATGTTGTTAATGAAAAAATTTATATTTTCCTTTGGTTTTGGTTTATATTGTTAACGATTTTAACAACACTTACACTTATATACAGGGTGGTTATTATATTCTCGCCTCGTATGAGAGTTTATTTATTTCGTATGCGATTTAGGTGAGTTCATTTTTTATACAAACAAAAAAAGAAAAATTATTTAGTAGTAAAAAAAAAAATGTTCTTTATGAAACATACTAATCTCGATATTTTATTTTTATAGGTTAGTGCGTCGAGACGCTATAGAAATAATTGTGCGGCGATCGAAAATGGGCGATTGGTTTTTATTATATTTATTAGGAGAAAATATAGACACCGTCATATTCCGCGATGTTGTACAGGATCTAGCGAATCGATTAGGACACAACCAACACCACAGGGTGCCTGGCCTTAAAGGTGAAATTCAGGATGCATGATATTGGGAGTATTAGTAAAATACAAACAAATAAAATAAAAATTAGTTGTAACAAATATTAAGTTCATTGTAAATTATTATGTTTAAGGAAACAAAAAAAAAAACAATTTTTATTTTTATTTTCATGTTAATTTATTTATTTAAATAAATTGTGCATTTATTTAAGTGAAAAAAAAAATGCATACAGAAATGATGATACTGTGTTCATGGGAGAGATAAAAATAATTTTTTAAAAAATCAAAACAAAAAACACAAAAAAAATAAATAAAAACATCGACTATGAAAATACAAAAAAAAAAATAATAAAGTAATTGAAACGAAATTTCGAACGAATTCCAGAATCTGCGCGTAATTTTATACAAAACAAAAAATAAAAAAACTTTAAAATTTTCAGTTTGTATTCATAAATAATTACATACCTACTGAACCTCTAGACATGAACTAGGTATTAATATCAGAATAGTATTAAAATAAAAATAATTATGATGGTACTATATTGGGGAGCAACAAAACACACACAAAATTTCGAATACTTTGTTAGCAAATCTCCGTCCAACGAGATGATGTTGAGGCATAAAATAGGTGACATTTTTCTTCTAATTGATGATAATTTCTAATTTATGTTTGTACAGAAAAAAATTAGTATTTTTAAGTTTAAATTTGTAATAAAAAAAATACAATAATAATATTAAACTGCCATTTTACAGAACCATATCATACGAATGTATTTTCTCCTCTTATAATTTTCAAGTCACCATTTGCCAAGAAATAAGAAAAATTGCATATTATAAAACCTCACCATCTCCCAAATATTATAAAAAAAAATTAATAAAATATTTATATATAAATAAAATATATTTCGTCAACACACTGCCAACAAATAAATTTAATAAAAACTTAGGTAGATATATCAACAAAAATAAAGCCACCCCAAGGAAAACAAAAAAAATAAAATGGAGAATTAAATGCATTTTCCAAGTTGAGCCCTAAGAATTCCCCCAAAACAGCTACCATCAAAAACCCAAAAATTCAATATTGATTAAATTAAAAACACAAAATATTTTAAAATTTATTTCCATTGTAAAAAGTAGTAAAGAATTTTTAAAACAAAATAAATCATTTTCAAGATTAAATTATAACAACAACAAAAAATTAGATTCGTTCCTGACAATTTTACGCATTACTCATTCTTAAATAAAGCCCATTTTTTATTTCAACACAAACGTATATATATAAATATAATATTAAAGACGAACTAGATATTGAAAAAAAAAAATATTATTTTAAAAACAAATTACCATCATAATTAGAGCGAATTGATTTTTTTTATAAATAAACTAGTTAAATCTAAAATAAGAATAAATTAAAAAAAACAAAGATTAGTAATACAAAATAAAAATTGCCATTAGCTTTTAGTCAATTTAAAATACTGAAGTAGCAAAATTAACAAAAAAAAAATATCTATTAATTATAAGAAAATAAAAAATTAAAAACTAAAATAAAATAATAAAATAATAGATATGATAGGCAAACAAAAATTATAAAAAGAAAACTTTATTTTCAAAGTTGAAATAATATATAAAAAATGTAAATCAAAAGCAAAATATAAAAATAAAAAATAAAAAATAAAAAATTAAAAACTTTAATTAAGAAACCAGAAAAATACTAATAGCAATATTTTCGACAACGAAAATGATAAGTCAATAATTCAGTTTAATTATAAAAATGAACTTAGAAATTTAGATTAGGAAAACAAAATTTAAGTAAATAATAATAAAATACAGATAAGAAATATAAATAATTATAATAATAATAAAATCAAATACAAACATAATAATTCTGTATTAGAAGACGTGTATGAATTCGAATGCGATGTATGAATTGAATTTTTTGTATGAAATTGTAAAAAAATATATTATAATAAAATAAAATAAAAATATCAAGTAAAGTAAGATTTCTTTTTTATTTATTTTTCATTTTTTTTCAGTTGTTTTAACTTTTAATATAGGATTATAAATTTTATTAAAAATAAAGAAAGAACTGAACTCTTCTTAAAATGATGCTCTGTATTTTCCCAAAGAAAATGAATTATTATTTAGAAAAAAGAAACAGTTTCTACTACTTTGGTTTCCCAATTTTTCTTTTATATTTATAAATTAAAGTGTTTGTGTTCAGTTTTCAAAAAAATAACAACATCATGTCAATTCTTCAACGTATATAAACAATAATGTACTAAATTATTATCTAAAACAAAAAATCTATTCCAAGAAATTTTTGTTCGTAGATACAAGAGCATAATTAATAAAATTAATAAAAAAAAAAACAAAATATCATACAATTTTATACTGCCAATTTAACTTAAAGAAAAAAAAAATAATAATAAATCAATACAAACTAGTTTTAGTACAGTTTTCTCAAAAATGCTCTTATAATTAAATTTTTATTCTTAGTTTTTTTTCTTTTGTTAAAATTTTAAATCAACTTTAAACAAAAATTATTTTTTTTTTTAATTAATTTAAATCAAGAACTTACGAAATGAAAAAGAAAAAAACTGCCAAGTGTATTGTTTAGGAGTTGAAATCATGTGGAGGGATTGGTACACGTGCTTTAAATATATTATTCAACATAAATTTGATTTTGTTTTGTAAAATGTAATTTGCCTAGAGCTTTGTTTATTATATTTTTAACACGGCTTCTTTTATTTATATCATTTAGTTTAATTTTTGCCTGTTTCATAATAACGATGACGATATGAAATGCGTTAGTTGTTTTTATATGTGGTAGGTGAAAATCTTTAGGTATCGGTATCCTTTTGCTTACAATTAACAATAAGTGAAATACTTAAATATTCTAGGAGTAATTGGGACTTAAAAGGGTATAAATAAATTACTAAAAAAGTTTGAACTACTTTTCTTAAGACGACTCAGAAGCAAAAGGTGTATGTGATTCTTGCACAATTATTGCTTAGGGTGAACTGTTTTTCACAGCACCTCAGAGTGTGAACAACTCAATTCAGTTCTACTTCCTCCTTCATTAGTAATGGCAATCGACTTATATGTTCTTTTCTCAAATCAACATTTAATATTCAGCTGAACCAATTCTTAACATTATTATGGAAAGAAAACAGACTGCCGCAGATAAGATTAGATTATGCTTCTCAGGCACGGGAACAGAGCTTTATCAATCTTCTGTCGAAAAATCATAATTTGGATGAAAGAACTTGAGAGGTTAAGGAATTTAGTTTAAGGTGCATTTATTGCAGGCCTCATTCGTCACTCCTTTAAAATTGGTTGTTAAAAAGAGTTAAATTGTACCTTTACAAAACGCCAAGTAAATTTTCCGTGCGAAAAGCAACAAAACTCGCAAATAAATCCACACACGATTAGCCTTGCGATATGTTGATTGCCATTGTATATGTCAGTTGAATGCTTAAACTTGAATGGCAAGTCAGTATCGAAGCTCTTGGTATGAGAACTTCCTCTGATCCTGTATTTGACTATGGTTGTTTTTAAATACGTGGTAGACCGGGCTTATCCAACGAATTCGAAATTTAGTTGGATAGTTTGTATTGCTTCGTCATCCATTGTAACGCGACTTTAAAGAATGCGGTCTGGCCGCCATTTGATTTTGAAGAAATGAAATTTCAATCATCAACTCAACTTCCTTATTCTTTCCAGCGATTTGTGGTTCAAATAATTTTGACCAATGTTCACAGGAACACTTTTCTAAAAAGTTCTACCTTCGATTATGTGAATTCTCAAAAATTCGACGAGAACGAGATTAGGCCAGTTATAGTATACAGCATCCACCAGAATTCGGCCATTTACAATATTTCCAACGATCCGTCAGATCGAACTGACGGATCGTTCTGCAACGCAGCTCGCATATTCGTTGTCAACTGCAGCTTCTTACTAACGTTGAGTTCATCTGCAGGTGTTGATCGCAGGATGACAGGTAAATATGATGGAAATTGCCGACCAGTAGTACTTATCATTGCTCCTCCAGAGCGTCTTGCATTTTGTTCGCACATCTTTCATTGTTTGCTTAAGTTACTTGGGTGAAATTTTGCATTTATCCGGAAGATGATGACTTTGCAGGTTTTCAACACCTGCGCCATTGCAGAGTTTCTTGAATTTTGCATGTTATTTCATCTTTCATCTGAATATTCAATGACAATTTCAACACACTGAATGAACCGTTCAACCGCCTTTTAACCAGAGATAATCAAATAAAGATTTCAAACAATTCAATCCCCATTTGTTTACATTGTTGTATTTGTTATTTTATTTCGTGTCGAAGAATAGATGTGAATTGTGACAACAACAGCTAGAGCCACTCCTATTGGGATTGTGCTAATTGATGTGCTGAATGACGAGTTGATTCTATGTCTGCATTTTTCACTGCTTTTCACTAATACTTTGCAAATTTAATCAATCCAGCTGTTCATTTCAGCTTGCAAATGCAAAATGAAATGACCACCGCCGGCCTAGATTTGCCATCTTAATTTGATAACCTCCGTTTCTAACAACTAGCCTTTATTCCAGAAGAAGCTAGGGAAAGCACAATGGTTAGGGCTGCCACAATACCAGAAAAGTCTCGGTTTCGTTTGGTATAGGTATCGGAATCCGAAATGGTATAGTAAAGCATGCGAAACGATAACAAGCATTATACAGAAATTATTGGCCCTGAGTAATTGATCCGAATCTAGCCCAAAGTTGATTTTAACACAAAGTCCGTAGAATAAGACACAAATTTCACTTTTAAATGTTTAGAAGCACCTCAAACTAAATTTAAATAATATGATCTGATCTAAGCATTTAGAAATTAAATTTGTGTTTTATTTATTAAAATCTACTTTAGGCTAGATTCGGATCTATTACTCAGGGCCATTGAATTTACCGTATTTATTTTATTTTCCTTCAAGCTGAACAAAATCTAAATGCGTAAAAAGTGTATGATTTTTATTATGAAAATCTTAAACAAAGAAAACGAAAATGTCAAGTTTTTCACACGTTTCTGTATGCGCATTGCCATTGGCTCAAAATTATGCAATTATTTTTGATGTATTGTTCTGGTCGATTTTAAAATAACTGCATTGCTGACAGGCTTTTCGAAATGTTGCGTATAGCACACTATAAACAGTTCAAAGGATCTCCCAAACCCTCACAAAACATTCGCTGACAATGGATTTTTTTATTCGCTATGATCTCGCAATGCTTTGGGGAGCCTCTTTAAGGTTATCGATGGACGTTTTGGACCATGTACTATGTACCAGTACTTACATTAGGTAGGTTTACATTGACGGCACTATATCGAGACACAACCGTTTCGTATAATTTGTCAATGTGGAAAGATCGAATAGAGAGAGAGAGAGATAGATTTCGAATAGGTATACTACTCAACTATCAAATGTGAGTCTAAACACGTAAGGCTAACGCCAGATAATGCGGAGATCTCATTTTCGTAAGGGACGAAAACAATAGATTTTATCAAGAAGAAGCACAGATTAAATTAGTCTGAGATATTTTTAAAGCTAATCCCAATGCTTTGTATTCAACAATTCTATCGAAATAGATTCACCGCATTAAAAAAACATTAAATTATTGTTGTCCTGAAAAGAAAGATAGTAGATACTGCCGTTTTAAGAGGGAAAAACATACTAGATTTGTATGGCTGTTTTGAGTTAGGGCCAGTTTTGGCACCTTTGATATGTTTTCAAATTTTGGATATCATTTCTGATTACTTCGATAAACTGCAACTGCAATGCACTACTGCAGGTATTTCAGAAAAGGTACAATGACACACGGAGAACAAAAACAGTGGTAACAAAAAGTTAAAAGCAACAAATATATCGCTGGAGTCTGAGAGACTCAAGGTAGGTGGTAAAGGGTTAAGAATAGATGTTATATTTAAAAACACTTCAGAAAAATTGACGTTTTAGCACTTTTTTTTTTGGAAAAAAATGACTACCATATAAGCATTTGTAGATCTGACAAATAATCTAAGAAAAAAAATATTTGTTTGAAGATACGTGTAGTAATTCACAATAATGGGTGCGTCATGATGTGATGAGAGATTTATTGCTCCCCTTTTTTATCCCCAAATGTCAAAGAACACCCATACGACCGATGCAACTGAAGAAATTTCTCCGTTTCGGTTTCTCTCAAATTAACTGTATCATAAATTATAAGACTATTGCTTGAATGAAAATGTTTATAATTGCAAATCCAGCTTTAACGAGCATCACACAAAATTCTTATAACGTATACCTACCTACACGCTACACCTTTTGAATTTTGAGATTAAAACCTCAATATTGGTATTAACATTAAATTAAATATGACGCTCTTTCAAAAAAGACGACACAGATAATTATTATGAATATAAGTTAAAATACAGTAAAAGCTTCAATAAGCAAACCCTGATCGTCCCCTAATCTTTGTCCGGTTATGAGAACTGTCCGGTTGAGAGAAAGGTTGCAAACGTGCAACTTTCTCTTAGCACAGCAAAATGAAATGACTACACAAATAAAGGGCAGTAGAATATATACTGTACAATAACGGAACACGGCAAAGAAATAGGAATCATACTTTGTTACTCGAGAAAATCCCTACTAAGCTTTCAACTGAACATAGATCTATCCGGATATAAGAGCTCCGCTTTCGTTGAACAGAGATTTTTGACGAATCTGCTTGTGTTTTAAAAACATAAAACCTAAACTACTGAAAACAAATCGTACGCTTTTTTATTTAATTTGTAAATCCAAATAGGTTCCCTAAGTAAAATACGTTTTTTATTAAAAAAAAAAGTCGGTTCCCCAATACATCGTCCGGTGAGAATTGGTTTGACGTATACGCCCTTTCCACTTTTTTGGGAAATCGCATTTATAAGTTTACAGCGCAATTAAAATTAAACGGGTCGATAGAAGTTTCTCATTTTTTCATAAAGTATTATTTAGCATATTTTCTTTCTAATGATAAACTTAAAGCCTAGTCTTTTTAGTTTATTATTGTTTATTAAAAGATTTTATTTATACCTTTTTACTCGTCCCTTAAATTCATATGCACATGCACATACGGCAAACCACAACTTAACTTTGTGTTTTTGCTGACGCGTACGTGTATACAATAACATACACGTATTAACTTATCAACATGCACGTACGTCAAAACAATTCTGAATATAATTTTTAGTTTTCTTATCGTATCATAGAAATCTGTGGACATACGTCAAAACAATATTTAAAAAAAAAACGGAATTGTATCGAAAATTTGACGGATAGGTATCCAAAAAACGTGTCTCCATTTTTGTTTCTATTGTACCTATACTTACTTAGCTAACCAGAAAAAGAGAAATTGTAAGCAAGAAACAGATTGGCACAGCAACTTTGACAACCAAACCACATCGTACTTTTAAGAGTCACTGGTTTTGAATGGCTATAAATACATCAGCATAGCAACATCGACATCGGTATTAACGTTAGAACTAAACTCTAATGGCTGTTTTACAATGAGACGTGGGGCGTCGCGTTGAAAAATTTGCCTGTCAACGCAAAAGTTCAGGCATAGGAATTTCTGTTTAGTGTTTACAATGACGCGTTGAGCATTATGTTACGATTTTGCATCCATTAGTAGGTACACGAACCAACTTAACGTAAGCGGCTGCAACGCAAAACTAGAGATTATTCAACTTTTGCGTGCGTTTTGACATTTCGATTTCAATTTTGGCATGTGGCCATCTTGTGTTGAAAAAAGTTTGAATTTTTTTGCTCGATTTATCTCGACGCGGCCGTAACGCTTGTTAAATGTAACGTACGCATCGCGAACGCGAACGCGTCGTTGTAAAACAGCCATAAATCCGATGTCACTGTGCAAATGCTACCAACTTTAAGGTGAAAATTTTCAGGTTTAGCAACATTCAAATGCAAATGTGACAACCGATTTTCAACTATTATTTTTATTTGTTTGTATGCTGTAAAAAGCGCTGTTCACGTTGTAATCTATTTCACATGACTTATGATGTCGAAGTTTTCGTTGCGTTGATGTCGAAGTTACTGTGTCAATTTGTTTCTCGCATATTTCTTCTTCAATAATCACAGAATTTCAAATAATAACGGTTTGTTTTCAGGCGTATGTATGAGAAGACAAAAGTATATCGAAGTATACTTTTGGGCGCTGCTGGTTTCAAATCCATTGGCGACCAACAGGCTAGGTTTTTGTGATTTTGTATATTGCTAGCACTGCTTTGGTAAACAATTTAAAATTGATTGCGTCAATTTTCCTTTCGTTTAAATTTTAACAAAAGTGAAAACCTATTTTTACTTAAACAAAATGAAAAAAACTAATAATAACTATAATAAACACCAAATAATGCTTCTTCCTTATATAAACAGCAATGTCCAGTATCTGTATCATTCAAGATTGCTGCACTATACGCACCGCGATTCTGGCCGTTCATCACTTTTCGATACTCTTTTGATAAAATAGAAATTTTCTTTCTTTTTCTTCTTACAAAAAAAAATTAAAGAGAGTGCAAATTTCCTACCAGAAAAGTCCCCATCTTCATCCTTAGCTTTTAAATAATTTTCCGTTTCTTTCTATAATTCCTCCGCATCATAAAACAGAAATTGCGCTCTGGAAAATTCGGATGATGTAACTATCAATTTTATCTTCCACTTCAGATTTAATTTACTTTTGTCAGGATTAACTCTTAGTTTACTCAGAGTTAACTTAAAACACTGATGATAAACTCTGATTAAGCTATTTTTGTTTAGTATTGAGTGGTGGAGTATGGTGGTCCTTGCCTCTAAAATATGCTTTTAAAAGAACGAATTCAAAATAGGTACTCATACTCACATACGAGTATAAGATTTAGACCCGTTTGCTCTAAAGAATCTTAAGTATTTTCTCGTATGGTCTACTTAAAAGCTTATGTTTTACTTTTTCCTCTGCGTAAGTGCTTATGTCCTACTTGTGTTATGTTCGCTTAAGGGCCTTGGTTATTAAGGAATCGAAAACATTTTCAAATACTTTACTAGTACTTGTTGATTCTCAGATTCTTCAGTGCCCAAATTTTACTTCATCAGGAATTGGTAATTTGTTAATAGTTTAAATTTTTGTATGCAATTATTGTAAGCCTGAGGGTGTATGTAGGTATGGAGAATTTTGCTTTATTAAACAATATGCACATTGAAATAAATGGATTACATTAAATTAACTCTCGTCAACAAAATAAGAAATCATTTGATAAAATTTTTGAAATAATAATTTCTTAATTACAATTTTAAATTTATAATATTGGATCTGATTAAGTGAAAATTTTAAGTATTATATTCACAAAACATAAATTAAATTGAGCATTATTATTTTCAGTAAAAAAAAAAAAACATAATCTGCGCTTTGACATGACTTTTATTTTAACTAATTATTATATTTTTGTTTAATTTAATATTAATAAAAAGTAATTTAAAATAGATAATAGCAGTCTTCCATAATATTAGGGCAATACAAATTTCTGTAAACCTATATTTTTATTTTTTGTTTTCTTTTTTTTTAATTAAAAAGCTTTAGCGGCTTTTTTAATAACCTATCCGATCTTAATGCACTTTTTAAAATAATAAAAGTAAAACACTCTCTCCACAGACTTAACCTACAAAACCTTTAGTGTTGTATTTGATGTTGTTTTCAAAAAGAAAAAAAAGAAATAATAGAGATATTTTTTGTTGATGTTAAGTTTTGTGCCTAAATTTCGTTCTTCCAAAAATTCCTATATAGTATATAGAAGAACATAAGACATTCCAATATCAATTCTTTATACCAACCAAAAGGCACCTCTCTTTTTCCTTTCTTCACTGAAATTTCCTCCAATGGCACTTTTATCCAAGCACTTTTAATTAAAAAAAATATTATCAACAAAATATTACAACAAAAAAAAACTTTCATTCTATGGAATGCTAAAAATTTAAATAAAATTACTCCTAGTCCCAAGGAAATGAAAAAATTGACTTATATTTAAAATAAAAAGGAATATGAAATTTATAAAACTGCCTTAAATAATAAATTAAAAAAAAAAAACAATACATAAACTTGCATATATACACTGTAATGTATGGACAAATATTTTAAATATTTTATTATCTTTGTTCAAAAAAAAAATATTAATTAATAAAAAGTAAATAAAATAATACAAAATTGTAAATAATAAATAAACTAACAAAATATAAATAAACAAAAATTTAATTAAATAAAATTGTTCTCCTGTTCGGTTTTTGTTTACAAAAATATATATATATATACAATATATATATATTTGAAATTATATACAAAACTAGTCTTAAATTCCTATTGTAATATATATATAGCTAATACAATATCAAATTTATATAAGAAAATCTTTAGACAAAAACAAAATATACTTAATAAAAATATAATTTGAACATTAAATCTTTATTTGCCATGAAAACGTAGTTATTAGAAAAAATTATATGATTTATTGTTTTATACACTAAAAAAAAATAAAAAATAAAAATGTAAAAATAAAATTCATCGAAAAAAAGAGAACAAACAATTCGCCGATTGCCTTCAAATAGAAGAATTTCGATATAAATTCACTGCGAACACAAAAAATAAAAACAGACAAAACGTTATTATCAAACGTGAAACTTTTATTAAATCATATTTCAATACAAAACAAATAAAACAAAGCAAAAAAAATATACATACTAAAACTATACAAAGAAAAAAAGCGGTCAACAAAAAAATACAAAGTTTTAACGAACTCTCAAAAACATAACATGGAAACATTGATGTGGCACTTCTAAATTTAGTTCGAAGTCAAATCTTTTGAAAATGTTAAAACAAAGTGTAACCAAAGAAATAAGAAAATGAAATCATACCAGTTTTATCCAGCAATGTTATTAAGTTTCATAGGTTTTCGTGTTTTTAAGTAGATAAATTAAATTGGGACCAATTCATTCATATCTGAATTGATTGGAATAGTCAAAGTTGAGATTTTCAAAGTAAAGAAATGGAAGTGTTTTTAAAGTTGTTTATGTTTTTATGTCGAAAAAGAAAAACAAACTTTTTTTGTGAAAATCCCTGCGTTGTTGGTATATAAATATGTAAACAGTTTAATATAAGAAACCATATTTTAGATTGTTTTTTTATAATTTATCAGTATATACAAAAATGAGAGAGATATTTTAAAAATAACAATTTGGTAAATATTTAATTTTGGCATCAATATTTCCATTAAAGTACATAAATTAAAAGAAAACAAAAACACAAAAAAGAAAAGACGATTAAATAGAGGAAAACATTCAGGATTGTATAACATATTATATACTTAGTAAATGATAATTCATTAAACTGTAAATAATATACATGCACACATAATTTAGATATATACTACTTAATAACAACGTTGTATGATTTTGATCAAAACAAAAAAAATAATAAAGTATAATAAAATTTTTCGATTTGTTAAAAAAAGTATGAAATTGTTTTTTTTTGTTTGCTATTAGCCCAGTCAAATTAGTCAAAAAAAGGGCATCAAATCGCATTTTTCGATGGACAAAATTTTTTTTATGGAATCTGTTTGGCTACGTCTCCTGATCATAAAAACGAGTTTTTGGGATTTTTGAGGTTAGGGAAGACCCGCCATCTTGAAAAAGAGTTTGGTTTTGTTTTTATGCAATAACTCGCTTGCATTTTATTTTACAACAAAACGTCCTACTACAATCTTGTAGAAAATAAAATTACCTATAAAATAAGCTATTAACAACTTCTGTAGGTGGTTTCATTTTTGAGATATAAGGGACCAATGTTCCCCTATGGGTTGTGTTTTGGGGGTGGTATGACTTTTCTTGAGTTTTCTAGGTAACCGTTGTTTTTTTTGGATGATGCTCCTAGAATCATTTTCAGTTCTTGTATCGACCTATAAAATGAGCCGTCGATCGATATCATCGGCCACGAATTGTGCGCGTTATCCAATTCATAGGATCACACTTTATGAGTAAGGAGAAAAACATAAATATATTTTTTTTTCGAAAATGTTTATCCGGTGAATCGTACAAAAAACTATTACCTACTTAAAATGTTGTCCATAGTCATGATAACAATTTAACATACATGGTACGTGGAGTTGCATCCGCACCACACAGAAAGTTGTAAAGCAGCCGGGAAACTTTAGACACCTACATTTCTTGTTGTTGAAAACTGAGTTATCTTTTCTCGATCCAAATGTAAACCGAAGGTATTGCATGCGATTTTACAGGTGTTACCTAAAAAAAAACTCAATAAGATTTCAAATTTATTGATTGGTATTCATTTATAAAAATCAAAACACAAGTGCTCAGACAAAATTTTCGCACTATAGATGAATGCAAAGTACTGTGCAAAAATAATTTTTAAACGAAAAGTCGCTGACCCAGAAGAGCTTATTGTGGCAGGGGAAAAATTCTTGATGGCGCTCTATGGTGGAGGAAAGACAACTTCAATTGACGAACTTCGTTATAAAAAATTTACGAAGTCCGTGGCAAAAACAATTTATGTTCACTTCCCCCCACAAAAGATGCACTACGACAGCATATATTTCGGAGGTATCACCAGGTACAAACGTGGGTAGGAAACGACCAGGATCCGGAAAAGTGGGGTTGGAAAAAAAATACAAAAATGTATGTTCCTCTGATGACCACCAAGGAACCAGCTCCTCTCGAAATAATGAAGGTTATTTCTTGTTCCTGCTCATCAAAATTTGGAGCAGCTTGTGGATGTCGCCTAGCGGGTTTAAAATGTTCCGCCGTCTGTGCACACTGCAGCGGTGAAACTTGCAGCAACATCCCCAAATGTATTACAATTTCTGAAGATTATTGCGAAGATGAAAGTACCCTGCTCTTGCAGATTCATAACGATGAAATGACACCAAACGAAACGATTTTTGAAGCTGATGTATGCGATGATGAAATGCTACCAGGACCTTCAAAAATCTCAAAATATTCCACTTAATATTATTTGTCTCCCCTTCAAATACTTTCACAGAGAAAACTTAATGTATAATACACGTTACCTCTTTTGTTTAATCATTTTTCAAATTATTCTGTTAATAAAAACCAATCAATAAATTTGAAATTCAATTAAGTTTTTCTTCGTAGTACCTAGGAAACCACATGCAATACCTTTTACATTTGGATTGAAAAAAGATAACTCAGTTTTCAACAACAAGAAATGTAGGTGTCTTAAGTTTCTCGGCTGCTTTACAACCTTCTTTGTGGTGCGGATGCAACTCCACGTACCAAGTATGTTAAATTGTTATCATTACTATGGACAACATTTTAAGTAATAGTTTTCTTGTACGATTCACCAGATAAACATTTTCGAACAAAAATGTATTTATGTTTTTCTCCTTACTCAAAAAGTGTGATTCTATGAATTGGATAACGCGCACAATTCGTGGCCGATGATACTGATCGATGGCTCATTTTATAGGTCGATACAAGAACTGAAAATGATTCTAGGAGCATCATCCAAAAAAATCAACGGTTACCTAGAAAACTCAAGAAAAGTCATACCACCCCCAAAACACAACCCATAGGGGAACATTGGTCCCTTATATCTCAAAAATGAAACCACCCACAGAAGTTGTTGATAGCTTATTTTTTAGGTAATTTTATCTTCTACAAGATTTTAGTAGGACGTTTTGTTGTAAAATAAAATGCAAGCGAGTTATTGCATAAAAACAAAACCAATCTCTTTTTCAAGATGGCGGGTCTTCCCTAACCTCAAAAATCCCAAAAACTCGTTTTTATGATCAGGAGACGTAGCCAAACAGATTCCATAAAAAAAAATTTGTCCATCGAAAAATGCGATTTGATTTCCTAATTTGACTGGGCTATATATCATATCATAAATAAATAATAGGTACCTACCACATGTGGGGTAAACTGCAAAAAGTTATCATGAAGCCTTGAGCCTAACAGGAGCAGGTATTTTTTTTACAGAAGTAAAAGTTGATCTTGCGTTCCGTAATGTTTCATCCGAAAATACCAAAATCAATGATAGGATGATTTTGATCATTAAATCAAAAAATCTTCTATTTGAGCAAGTAATAAATGCTGCAGCTGGTGTATTTTGTCAGACTACCATTAAGGCTTATATGTATTGCGTTACCTGCTCTGAAATAGATTTATTTTAACTCAAATTTTCATAAATTCGTATAGATAAATATAAGTTGTTATGAAGGAAGGGTGTGCCTGTCAAATCTGAGCTTATGTATGTTATTAATCATATCTCGGAAAACACCATGGTGGAAGGATATAAGCAAATACATGAATTATGACAACAAATGGAAATGAGTCCCCAAGAGGTAATCTTTTTATAGAAAATCCTTCTGTAGCTTCGGTTGCAGTAAACCGCACATCGGATTTGGGGGTGCGGCATCTTTCATGTACGAGCGTCAATCAAGACGCCATAATAATAAGTGAATCGTTGACAAATAGAAGAAGTCTTTCAAGAAGCGCAAATGTTACTTTTGGCTACCGCATACGTACGAAAATCGGAGCATGGAACGTTCGATCCTTGTACAGCGATGGTAGATACGAGCAGGTTGAGCGTGAAATGCTTCGTCTAAACATCAGTATCCTGGGCATAAGCGAAACTAAGTGGAGAGGAAGAGCTGAATACAGATCAGACACTGGACAGACGAGAATGCTGTATTCCGGGGAAGATGAAAGAGAGGGTGGCCAAAGACTGCATGGTGTCGGAATTATGTTGAACGAAGAAGCGAGGCGTAGTTTGATCTCCTGGGCGCCCATTTCTGCGAGATTAATGACAGCAAGGTTTCGTTCAAAAATTCGTAACGTCACAATTATTCAGTGCTACGCCCCCACAAATGAAGCGACCGAGGAAGACAAAACCGCGTTCTACACTCATTTTAACTCGGTTTACAGTAGTGTTCCGAGAGCCGACATCATAGTCGTTATGGGAGACCTCAATGCCCAAGTCGGTTCAGACAATTACGGACTGGAACGCGTGATGGGAAGAAATGGCTTGGGGTCACGGAATGAAAATGGTGACTTGCTTGTCGACTTTTGTAACGCGAATCGTCTTGTGATAGGTGGGACTGTATTTAAGCATAAGACGTGCAACAAAATTACCTGGGTGCATCCGGATGGTCAAACCGAAAACCAAATTGATCATATCATGATTCAGCAGCGATGGAGGAAGTCTATGTGTGATGTCCGGAGTATAAGAAATGCCGATGTGGGAAGCGACCACCATTTGGTTCTGATGAGTCTCAAACTACGAACCGCTGCCGTACAAAAACCAGCGCAGGATGCAGCAAGGAGCTCAAAATTCATTACGAATGCTTTAAATGACCCCAACATATGTCGAAACTATGTCACCACCCTTAACGACAGAGCCTCGTCATTAAACGGAATCCAGAATTCAACAATTGATGAGATGTGGGGTGAAATTAAAAGTGTTTTTATGGAGGCTGGATCCGAAACTGTACCCAAGCGAACGAGACGTAGAGACTCTTGGATATCCCAAGACACCTGGGATAAGATCGAACTTCGCAAATCGTTGAAAATCCAAATAAATGCTGAAGCAGATGTTCAACGAAAGGCTGACTTGCGAAGAGAGTACCGCATTGCACATAAGATGGTCTATCGCTGTGTGAGACGTGACAAGAGGGTGAAGGTAGATGGACTCGCAAATAATGCGGAAATCGCTGCCAGAAGAGGAGATATCCGGGAATTGTACCAAATAGCCAAAGATGTTATCGGGAAAAAAAGCAACACCAATCATCCTGTAATGGATGTGGATGGCACACTTTTGGTATCAATTGAGGATCAGCTTCGTAGATGGAAGGACCATTTTTGTGCCCTGCTAAATGAGGATTCAGTTGAGCAGAGTGCTGAAGTGCCCCAACTAAACGAGATGCGCAGGTCCTATAGGGGTATTGACATCGAACCCCCGTCAGAATCGGAAATCCAGACATCAATAAATCTCCTCAAAAACAACAAGGCAGCTGGACTGGACGGAATTCCAGCTGAATTCCTGAAAGCCGATCCCGTAACAGCGGCTAGTATTTTACATCCGTTGATAAAAAACATTTGGGAAAACGAAAGCTATCCCAGGGATTGGAAGGATGGTGTGATTGTTAAGTTGCCAAAGAAAGGTGACTTAAAGAATTGCAACAATTGGCGTGGTATCACCGTTTTGTCCGTTTTCCCAAAACTAATGGCAACCATCATTCTCGAGCGAATAAAGGATAGAATCGAGTCTACACTCAAGAGGCATCAAGCTGGCTTCCGCAGTGGTCGATCGTGTGTCGACCATATCAACACCCTGCGTATCGTCCTCGAGCAGTCGATGGAATTTCAATCACCGCTTTACCTCATGTTCGTGGATTTTGAGAAAGCCTTTGATCGAGTTAACCGAGAATGTATATGGAGATCGTTGCTTGGTAGAGGAATTCCACCAAAAATAGTTGCCATTATTAAAGAGTCCTACAACAACGCAAGGTGTTTTGTTTTGCACAATGGGCAGCTATCCGACTCCTTTGTAGTGCAACAGGGTGTGAGACAAGGGGATGTTTTATCGCCAATTCTCTTCCTGCTGGCGATGGACGACGTATTGACGGCCAGTGTAGGTACAGCAGAGCTACAGGGCATTCAATGGAGACCGTTCGAAAGGCTCAGTCATTTAGACTATGCCGATGACATATGTCTACTGGCAAATAACATCAGTGGGCTGAACGGGATGTGCCAAACACTGCAAGTGAAGGGAGAGTCGAGTGGTCTAAGAATAAACAGCAATAAGACAAAAATAATGCTCACAGGCCGCTCCACACAGCAGCGTATTATTCTACAGGAGACGCCAGTTGAAGTAGTCGAACAGTTCAACTACCTTGGCAGTATTGTCTCTGCAAACGGTGGTACGGATCTGGACGTTAAAAGTAGAATAAATAAAGCTCGTGCTGCCTTCGGTACTCTGTCCCCAATCTGGAAATCAAGTCAAATCTCCTTACGCACTAAGTTGAGATTCTTCGAATCCAATGTCAAATCCGTGCTGTTATATGCTTGTGAAACCTGGAAAGTCACGTCTATCATTTCGAAGAAATTGCAGGCTTTTGTGAATCACTGTCTTCGCCGCATCCTAAAGATTCGCTGGCCACAAATAATATCAAATGAGGAATTGTGGCGCAGGACAAGTCAAGAGCGGCTGGACGTCGACATAAGAAAGCGTAAATGGCGTTGGATTGGTCACACACTGAGGAAACCAAACAATGAAATTGCAAAGCAGTCCTTTGAATGGAATCCTCAGGGTGCACGGCGGGTTGGAAGACCAAGAACAACATGGAAATCAACTGTCTTAGCGGAAGCAGAATCCCAGAGAAAGACGTGGCCACAGCTAAAGTACCTTGCAGCAGACCGTGAAGGATGGAGACGTTTTGTTGACGCCCTATGCCCCAGCCGGGGTTACAGGACACGATGATGATGATGAAGGAAACAGCTTAAATTATTGCAGTATCATCGGCTTTCTGTCAAAATCTCGTAAGTCATATTAAAAAAATTGATTAGAAAGTACAAAACATCCATTTAAAAAGTAATAAAACGGCCTTTTTTGATCATAAAAGGTTTTAAAACTGCTCGATATATCCAAACGAAACCATGACACAGTTACGAGATATTGATATTTTAATTCAATGATAATTTGTGATCTGAAATACATTTTAATGTCGTTTATAGAGATCTTGACAGAAAGCCGACGATATTCAACATACTAACATCTATGAATATGTCCCATTATTATAATCATTTTATTAAAATTAAATAAAGTAACTAAGTTAAAAGTTCTTAGCAAAACAATTTTGGACCGGAATCCCACTTAAGAAAAATATTATTTGTATATAAGTGAGGGGTCAAAAACATGCAGTGCTTAAAAAAAATATTCTTAAATTAATATTTTTGTATGAAAAATTTAGTTTAGGAACCGTTAGTTTTGGCCTTAAGACCTTAACCTTTAAAAGATCCATTTTCTCTTTTGTCTTGAACAACTTTAGTAACGTTTGCTACTTTCTTTAATGATATATCCCCTACATAAAACCGAGCTACGCCACCATATATAAGAAAACGTTGAATTCCCAATAGTTTTTGTCAAATTTCCAGTTTGTCGAGTGCAAGCAATTAAATCTTCCGGCAAATCGAAGCAAAATGAGGTGGCAATTGCAATCGAAAAATGAATTTGCTTCTGCAATTTGCTTTTCAATATCAGCCATGATTTTTGGCAGGAGCCTTACAAAATACCACAAACCAACATCTTGAATAACATAGTCTGACATTTTGTCAGTAATCTGAAAATTAAAAAAATATATTTCGCAATAAAAATCTCACAAATAAACTAAATTCTCGCAAATTAAAATCTCCAATAGCATTTTTTTCAAAACTGAAAACAAATTAAACTCGAAGACGAATCTCTAACATTAAGAATTTCACGCAAGAAGTGCAAAATTTTGATTAAAAAGTGTATTTGCTGCAATGCAATTCAGTTTTGCAAGATTTTAATCTGTGAGACTTTATATAATTTGTGTAGCATAAACTTTGACAAAATCAAACCAATTCTTAAATCACTTTAACGCTTTAATAAAAGTAAACATAAGTTGAATTCTTCAGTCATTAAAAAAATATATTAATTTAATACTTAGTAAAATATACTGAACGAAAACTCAGTTTTTGCAACTACAGTCTTTCGATTCTCGGCAGATTTTTAATACGTGTAAGTAGATTTTTTAATTTTTCCTTAAAAAAAAAAAAAAAACAATCAAAAAAGAAAATTCACCCTCTCCCTTGTTTTCTGATATCAATCTACCTCTATTCATCTGTGTAGGTTAGGGTAGAGGGAATACATGCAAAGTTAACGGTGTGATCAGCAATTTTCTTTTATATAAATTGTTTTGCTTTCAGTTATTCTTATTACGTAAAGTTGCACAAAATTATTACATGAAATTTAACTTTCAAAGAACTTCATAGAATGGTTGGTAAGAAATGCCTTCTACAAGAAGGAGAAGCAAGAAGCTTCATTTTTTATAGAATTTATTAATTTGAATTTATTAAAATTTATTCATATTTTTTATATTTACTGGCATTAATATGAGGCAACATTGTGGAAAGTATTCGTAAGGTGACAATGATAATGTGTTTTCCCCTTTCTAAATAACTTTAGTGAAAAACAGAATTAAAGAATATTGACTTTAAAATAACCTAAGGAATAATGTTGTATGTACGTATAGCCGCTAATAGTAAAATTCGATTTTAGATTTGCCTAAATGTATGCAATACAAACTTCTGGATATGTACATCGCTTAACAGCCGCTATACATTAAACACACAAATATAAAAATGTCTACTTTTGGGATACTCCAAAGATATAGTTAACAAAAACACTCGAAATATGAATGTATTTTTTCTATCCATTAAGTTGGCGTTTTTGAAACTCTGGGTCGCGACTCCCTAGGGGGACGCCAAGAATTACTAGGGGGTAACGGACGCAAGCCATTATAGGTAGGTACTAAAAAAAATAAAAACTATATTTTTTAGTCAGACGGGTGCAACTATTTTTTTGTATAATAAATGTTCAAAACTTGGTTGTATCTTTGAGGAGTAAACAATTAAATAATTTTCATTGAAGGAAGAAAACGTGAGTTCACATAGGAATGAAGTGGTGAATGTCACTTACTTAAAGCTCTCTTTTGCCAGCTCTGGATATTTTCCTCTTCTCTATATCCCAAAATTATCAATTGTTTTTACATTTAATTCTGAGCATACCATGCAGCTAAATCTGTAGCATTTTCGGTCATCTTTACCGATGGATGATATCGGCCATTTCCACCTTCAGAATAGATTTCGAGAAAATTACTGAATAGTTTTTTTTTTCAAATTAAGCAGTCTCTCATGAAAGGAATGTGAGAGATAACAATAAAGGAATTTATTTGTGACCTCTTCTATTTGTGAGAGATAACTGTCGTCATAAGCGCCCGCAGGATTTTTTCCAAGGAGAGGGGGGAGGTGGCAGACACACCAATTGAATTTAGAGATATAAAATTTTCGAAAAAAAAAATTATATTAAAAAATTTATTTTTTTTTTTAATATTTTGATAGATATACAACTTGAACTTTTTGGAATTTTTGTATAAATAATTTAATCCTAGGCCTTTTAGAAAATAATGATAAAATTAAAAATCCAAAATAACGTTCGATGGGAGTTGATACTTATCCAGAATTGAATTGGATTTCGAGAAAATTATTAAACAATTTGGAAATTCTATACAAAAAGTTTCGAATTCCTTGTTTAAAATTATCAAAGATTTTATTAATTTTAAAGTTTTAGATATTTGTTTCCAAAAATTAATTACCTATTTTTATGTCTATGGCTTTTCACTACGCTATGACGATGAGTTTATTGAGCAAGCTCGTCGCCTAACGGGCGTAGTAAAAACTTTCAAACTTAACAAGCTCTATTGATTTTGTCGTCACACAGAAAATGAGATAGCTAGTTACATTGAACAATGTACATTCCTTGTTCCTGCTTATAGAAAAGAGAATGGACAGTTTCAGTTACCTATACAGTTCTTTATAGGTTTATGTTGCTAAAATCTCTTGTGTAAAAACAGCTGATGACAGCTGATACAAAAGCAGTTCAAGGTATCTGAAATTTACTGAAATTATCAAGTAAGCTAGATAGTTTTGAAGATAGAATACTCGAACGCACGTACTGGTTCTTTGATGCACATACTTTCATATGAAACATCATTTCAGGCAAACAACAATCCGCAAATTATCTGTCCACTTTCTTGAGAAACAATATCCGTCTGATGCATATTTATTTGAGTTTGCCTGGAACTTTTTAAAATATCATTTACCTATGGGTTCTTTTTATATTGGCAAATGCAAGAGGAACAAACCATGCCCATCGAAAGGTGTCAAGAAAATAGCTTCATATATTTTAAAAAGCATATCGAAAATGAGGATTTTCAGATATATATTCGGCCTGATCCAGAGGCAGAGTGGGGCAAACTATGAACTCCGCCAAAAAAAAAAAGAAGTATTTGTTGAAATTTGTACTAAAATTGAAAAAAATATGTAAACAGCGTGGTATTTCCCAGAGCCAGGGGGGGCCCCTTGCCACCCCCTCCGGGCGCCTATGACTTTCATGGCATATATGGACTCATCTGATGAAATTTCGTCAAGAACTTTCTGAACATAGGGAAAAGATAATTTTTTTTTTTTTTTTTTTTTTTTTACACTTCAGATTCTTTGTTGTAGTGAGCTTAGAGCAAGCTGCAAACCTACAATCAGAGGCTCATCATAAGTGCATGTGTTAGTGGTTAGTAAAATAATGCGAGCTAACACATTTTTTTTTTTTTTTTTTTTTTTTTTTGTCCGTGGGTTGGTGCAAAACCTGCATCAGGCTCTATGAGGACCGGAAAACGCATGCTCATAGAAGTGTGAGATTCTTACTACACTAAAACCACCTCCACTTCCCGATTGCAACTAAGTTGAAACTTATCTAGCAATTTATTTTTAACGAAGTTAAGTAACGTGTTGCAGGTAACTTTCCGGTGAAAGTTTCTGCTTATTCCGCGATTTTAAAGCGGTTTTGTGTTCACCGCACCAAGTCGGAAGGTTTTGTTCTTTGCAGACGGCGTACTAAATTCGACTCGTCAAGAATGTCAATAATCGTTGGATTAGCGTGATCTAATAGCCGATTTCTATGTTTTCGCGCGAAACTCTCAATTTCGTCTCGAACCGTAGGAATCCCGAGATCCCTGTGAAGATCTTCGTTTCTTATATACCATGGTGCATTTACAAATGACCTCCCCCTATGGGGCTCCCAGACGTTAAATGCAAGAGGTAAGGAAATAGAAACTTTCTTAACCAACTCCGATCTTTCTCTTTTAAACGATGGTAGTCCGACTCATTTATCCACACATAACACTCTCACTCACGTAGACCTTACTTTTGTGTCTCCTCAACTTCTTCCCTCATCAACATGGGATATAAATGACTTCCTACACGGAAGTGATCACTTTCCCATTATCACCAGTATCTGTCTCGGAAAACATAACAGCTCCTCCACACCAACTCCAAAATTCATAACTGATCGTGCAGATTGGACTCGATTTCAATCCAGTGCACTCGAATATTTCAATAAATACCCCCAATCCCAAAACATTAATCAAGAAGCAGCCAAAATTATCAAAGGTCTAAGATATGCCGCCAATACATCCATCCCTCAAACAAAACACACTCCGTTAAAAACCATTGTTCCTTGGTGGAACCCAGAAGTTGCCGCATTGCGAAATAATAAACAACATTTATGGAGACTATTTAAAAAATACCCAAATGATAATAATCTCAATAATTACCGCAAAGCCAATGCACAATTCCGCAGGAAAGCTAAAGAGTCAAAAAAGGAATGTTTTCACAATTTCACTGCTAATCTCAATCCCAACACATCATGCAGAAAAATCTGGTCTGATATTAAGATGCTAACAGGTAACTACTCATCCCCCTTAATTAAAGCTATTAATACAGGTCTCGAAACTATAACTGATCCGTATAAAATTGCTGAATACTTTGCCGAATGTTGGTCAGACTACTCAAGTGACTCCAACTTCTCTGCTACATTCCGTGACTCTAAACACTTTTCATTGAACAGTAATAATAGTTTTTTCCAGCCATCAAGATCTGCAAGGCTTATTGAATTACCTATCAACATTGTCGAATTTGAAAACTCTTTAAATTCCGTCAAAGGCAAAACCCCAGGCTATGATCGAATTTCATATCCGTTGATTATAAATGCACCTTTCCAAGTGAAAAAACGTATACTTTCTCTGTTCAATAAAATTTTTGACCAGGGCACAATACCCCAAGTATGGAAAACCGCCACCATAGTCCCCATTCCAAAACCAAAAAAACAGTTGACAGATACAAACGGCTACCGACCTATCTCATTATTACCTTGTATGAGCAAACTCAAAAAATTATTTCTAAGAGATTGCTCTGGTATATTGAAAGTCAAAACTTTATCAACTTAAATCAAGTTGCTTTCAAACAAGGCCGTAGCACCATAGACTCCCTTCTTCACATCGATGAATTTATTTCATCCGCACTTTCTAGTAAAAATCACGTTTCCATTGTATCTCTAGACTTTGAGAAAGCCTTCGATCGGATCGGTATTCATGTTATTTTAAACAAATTACTCAAATGGAACATCGGACCAAAAATTTATAATTTTGTTAAATCTTTTCTTTCCAACCGAAAATTCAGATCCAAAGTAAATTTAACATTCTCAAACATACATAGCTTATATAACGGAATACCGCAAGGATCACCTCTTTCGGTAATCCTTTTTATTATTGCCTATGATGATCTGAGTGAAATCGTCACCAGATTCAAAAATATCGACCATACTCTTTACGCTGATGACTTGTATTTATTGTCAAAATGCAACGATTTAAATCGAACACAAAATCAATTAAATTTAGTATTAAACGAAATAAATAACTGGAGTATCCAATCAGGTGCTCTATTATCACCAAGCAAAAACAAACATTTGCATATATGCAGAAAAATAAACTGCTCTAGTTTCAGTATTAATTTTAATAACATCAATATACAAAATGTAACTAATTTAAATATCCTAGGCGTATTATTTGATAGTAAGTTCACTTTTAAAAATCATTGCCTAGAACTAAAAACCAATCTTGTATCTAGACTAAATATAATAAGATATTTGTCATCTAAATATAGCTACGTCCATACCAATACTCTTATCCACATAACTAAGTTAATATTATTATCAAAGATCGACTACGGATTGGCAATATTTGGAAAATGTGCACTATCAAACCTAAAACTACTCCAACCTACTTACAACGCAGCTGTAAGATCATCTTTAAGAGCTTTTAAAACAACACCAATTAAAAACCTGATGACTGAAGGTGGCTTCCCAACAATCGTAGAACGAAGAGACATCTTAACATCTCTACTGATTTCTAAAATCTGCTGCTCATATCCCTCCCCCATTCATAATGACGCTGCCAAAATACTGAAAAGAAAGAAAACTCCAAAGCAACCATCGACTTTGTACAACGCGTTATCTTTTGCCAACAATTTCGAACCCTGTCCAAATGTTAAGAGTTTAACAATAGAGAAATACCCTCCTTGGCTGCTCCCACTAGAAAGCTATTAACATCAGTCTCTCCAAATACTCAAAAGACAAAACTCCCAGAGAAGTCTTCATTCAAAACTTCCATGAGCTGTTAAACTCTTTCCCTATAAAAACGTGGAATATTGTATATACTGATGGTTCCAAAAACGATGCTGAAGCTGGCATGGCTATTGTCAACCACAATGGAACTCTTCTATGCGCTGAAAAGATTTCATCTATTTTTTCCATTTTCTCAATTGAATCTTTGGCAATATTCAAAGCTACACAACTCGCAGTTAAGACGAACAGATAAACTTTAATATGCACGGACAGCCTCTCAGCGCTCAAGGCTTTAAGCAACGTTAAACACCGTTCTCCCGTTATCAATAACATCCGCGACAACATAATTTCCTTCAGGGATAAATTAATGCTGGCTTGGGTTCCATCTCATATTGGAATAAAAGGTAATGAAGCAGCGGACATCGAAGCAAAAGCAATATCTACCAACCCTAATGCAGAGATCATAGAATACCGTCCCTGGAAAACTGATTTAAAAAAGCTCATTAGAACTCACTGAATAAACAAAAAAGCAGAAATATGGAACGAACTATAAATTAATTAATCCAGAAGGTAGCCCAACCGTATACCCTACAACTACCAAAACTAAGATGAATAGATGCTTTTTAAGACTTCGCCTTGGACACACAAAACTAACGCATGGCCATTTGCTAAGTAAAGAACCACCACCGATATGCCACTTTTGCCAAACAAATGAAACACTATCAATAAATCATTTAACTTCAGGCTGCAATAGAATCAACAATTTATCTTTATCTTTATTTAACCATAAGCTTTCACATTTACTTTTGGTTCCATCTGAACCAAACATAAAAAACGTTTTCAAATTATTGGAAATACTGAAACTAGACAGTAAAATTTAAGTTAATTCCCTCTTGAGAGGGGGGTGGTTGGTGATGCATAGAGGGGAGGTAAACACTTTTTTCTGTGCATCACCAACCACCCCCCTCCCATTTCTTACACAATATTTATACATAACTATCTTAGTATGTAAATTATGAATAATTACCAAATATTTAAAATTACATTATAATATTTGCTATAAACTCTGTTTATCATTATTTAAGTACCCTATTTTTTTGTAAAATCTCAGTAGAAAGCCCAAGGTGCTCCAGCTGATATATTATTACTTTGTACATTAATGTATAATTAATAAATACTAATAATAATAATAATAATAATACAAATGACCTAAGCAATTTATTTTCAAACGTTTGTAAGATATTTAAATTTGTATCGCAGGTACAACCCCAGAGTTGTATACCATAAGTTCAGACAGGTTTAAGTACCTGCCTGTATAAAATCAACTTATTATCAATACTAAGCTTGGAATATTTACCGAGTAGCCAGTTCATATCTCTTAATTTACTTTTTAATTCTTCGCATTTCTTTTTTACGTGCGGCTTCCATTTTAATTTCGCGTCTAGAGTCATTCCCAGATATTTTGCCTCATTCGCAAATGGTACACGACCGGTATTAAGAAAGACGGGCAATCTATTTATTTTTGTATACGTAAAGTCCACGTGGACTGAATTTTGTTCATTGAGCGCTATTCGCCATGTTTTTGTCCACTCATTAACATTATTAAGAGCATTTTGTAATTTAATCGTAGCTTCGTTAATCGTTTTGCCAACTGCTAGTATTGCAGTATCATCAGCAAACGTTGCTACGATAGTGTCTTCTGTTTGAGGTATATCACGTGTAAATAGAAGGTACAGAATTGGACCTAAAACACTACCTTGTGGTACCCCAGCCACTATTTCTTTGAAATAAGAATATTCATTTCCGTGACTTACACGAAAAAGTCTGTTTTCTAGATATTCGTTAAGAATTTTATAAAGTCCTTCAGGCAGAACTTGTCTTAATTTGAATTTGAGGCCTTCGTGCCACACCTTGTCAAACGCTTGCGACACATCCAAAAAGACCGTCGAACAGATTTTCTTTTCTTCAAGAGCTCTCTCAATTTCGTCGGTTATCCTATGCACTTGATCAATGGTCGAATGCTTTCTTCTAAATCCGAACTGATGTTCAGGTATTAATTGTTTTTCTTCTATTATCGGCTGCAGGCGAAGGAGTAGTATTCTTTCAAAAACTTTTGATATTACAGGAAGAAGCGAAATCGGTCTGTAAGACTTCTTTTCATGAGATGGTTTGCCAGGTTTCAAAACCATTATTACTTCCGCAACTTTCCATTGGCTCGGAACATATTCTAACTTAAGGGCGGCATTTATTATATAAAGAAGGTTGATCAAACCTTTACGAGGAAGCATTTTTAGAATTTCTGCCGTGATTAAGTCATAACCTGGAGCTTTATTGGACTTAAGCTTCTTTATTTCTTTTTTTAACTCGGCAAGTGTAGCATTTCTTATTATGTAGCTGTCATTTGATGTTAAATTCATATAAAAATTTTCGTTGAGTACTTGTCCATCGAAAGGCTTAAATGTTTCCTCCAGGTAATCGGCAAATACCGTAGCTTTTTTTTTGTCACTTTTAGCCCATTCATTTTGGCCTTTCTTAATAGGAGGCGCTGGAAGCTTTGGTCTTTTTGTTACTTTTATAGCTCTCCAAAGTGAGTAGTTAGAATCTTTTCCTGCTGTCAGATTTTCGAGGTAATTTTCAACTTCACCGTTTTTGAAATCTGATATTCTCGTTTTAAGCAAATTACACAATCGATTTAAATTAGCTTTGTGTTGAGGAGCACGGGTTCGCTGCCATTTCTTGCGTGCTTTTCTTTTTTCTTTCACTAAATCTTTTATTTCTTGCGGATATTTTATATCTTTGCAGCGCGGCATTTCCCTTTGATAAGGTGTGTTATTCCATGCGGCCTTTTGTATCATATCAACAAAGGTATCTACTGCGTCTTCAAGTTCGAGAGACATTTGTAATGATATTCTTAATTCAACGCTGTCCTCGATATCTTTCTTAAATCCATCCCAGTTGGTTTTACCGTTTGTTAACCTGGGTGGTTTTTCAATTTTTATAAGACTTTCGCTCGTATTGAGTATGACGGCAGAATGGACCGAGAAGAGATCAAAGCTCTCTGTAATTTCAACATAGTTAGAGGGTTTTCCTTTTACCATAAACAAATCGATTAGGTCAGGTATTTTTGACGGATCAGTTGGCCAGTAAGTTGGCTTTCCAGTTGAATGAAAATCGCAATTATTTTCCATTCCTGCCTCATATAGCATTCGACCTTTTTGAGATATGCATCTTGAGGCCCAGAAGGTGTGTTTTGCATTAAAGTCACCACCAACAATGAAGTTTGGACTTAGTGACTTTATCAGTGTTGTAAATTCACTCTTATCAATTTTGCAACGCGGAGGGCAATATATTGAAGAGACATTGAGAAAAATATTTCTAGTTCTAACCTGAACACTACTCAATTGCATTGATTCCACCTCTATTTTCAAGCCTATTGAGTGTTCAATGCACTCTTTTATATATAACGATGATCCACCTTTTGCTTTGTTTGACGGATGAACAGCGTGGTAGTCATGAAACCCGTGGATTTTAAGATTTGATTCATTTTTTGCATGCGTTTCTGATATCAAACATATGTCGATATCATTTTCCTGTATAAACATCTCTAATTCTCCTAGTTTTTGCCATAATCCGTTGGCATTCCATGTAAGAATTTTAAGTTTTTCCATCATATATTTTTTGAAAGAGGTTTGGGTCGAAAACAATTAGCTATTACTTTAGTGAAAAACAGAATTAAAGAATATTGACTTTAAAATAACCTAAGGAATAATGTTGTATGTTATGGACGTATAGCCGCTGTTTTGCAAATGGTAAAATTCGATTTTAGATTTGCCTAAATGTATGCAATAAAAACTTATTGGATTTGTTCAACGCTCAACAGCCGCTGTACATTAAAACACAAATATAAAAATGTCTACTTTTGGGATACTCCAAAGATATAGTTAACAAAAACACTCGAAAAATGAATGTATTTTTTCTATTCCATTAAGTTGGCGTTTTTGAAACTCTGGGTCGCGACTCCCTAGGGGGACGCCAAGAATTACTAGGGGGTCACGGACGGTCGCAAGCCATTAGGTAGGTACTAAACAAATTAAAACCAACATTTTTTAGTGAGACGGGTGCAACTGTTTTTTTTTATAATAAATGTTCAAAACTTGGTTGTATCTTTGAGAAGTAAACAATTAAATAATTTTTCTATTGAAGGAAGAGAATGTGAGTTCACATCGGTATGAAGTGGTGAATGTCACTTCAGCGTTGCCACGATGAAATGAACAAAATAATGACATTCTACAAAAATTTTTTTTATGAATTCTATACGCAGGGAAACAAAAGCGTATCTAGTCACGAATTTATATCAAAATAGTAAACCGCTTTCGAGAAGATTTGAGAACAAGAACAACGTACTTTTGAGCTTTTAAACTGTATAATTTACTGTATAATAAACTGTTGGCAGAGAATTAATTTTCGAAAAAAAGTGTATAATAAAAAAAATTTTTGTTTTAATATTTTGATATGCAACTTGAACTTTTTGGAATTTTTGTATAAATAATTTATACCTTGCCCGTTTAGCCAATAATGATAAAATAAAAAATCCAAAATAACGTTCGATGGTAGTTGATACTTATCCAGCGCAAAAGACCGTCATTGGCGTATAGGAAGGAATTATTTCTAAGGTGGGCAGCCAGTCATCATCAAACGAATGATTTTCATCTAGGCAATGTGAAGCCAATGCCGGTTTTTGTGCACTATATAAAATATAAATAAATGACTTTTAGCCTACAAAAACTGAGTCAATTAATATAAGAAAAGTCACACATTAATAATAAAGCGAAAAAAAAATGTACATAAATAATCATTCTTCTTCAACCCACAGAACGATACGCTTTTAATTATTTACTCGTGAAACCACAAAAATCTTAAATTAAAAGAAAATTTAAAATTTTACTACACTCATACATCAAACAGAAAAAAAGTGTTGAAAACTATGCACAAAGCTCCAAATTCCTTTTAGTTTGCTTCCACCATTTTGATTTTCGTACGTCCACTTACGAAAGAGCGGTCAGTGAGCGCTCTCACGTCTGACCGCAAAAGTTAACGAAAACTAAACGAAAAGCTCCACTTCGCAATTATGTGCGCGTCATATGAATTTCTTGTTTTCGCTCGGTTTCGTACGACCACTTAAGTTGGCTTCCGATTATGCTAGTTTTACTTCAAAGTAAATTAACAAACATTAAAAATTCTAGCAAACTCAACTCTGCAACAATGGGCCATATGCATAAACGGTAGTAAGTGCTTTTACTGGTAAACTTTGATAGTTTTTACTAATTGTCATAATGCATAAAACCGAAGAAAAAACTATACAAGAAGTATTTACTGGAGTTAAAAGTATTTACTGGAATCCGATGAATTTAGCCAGTAAATACTTTTAATGGTATGCATAAAAACTAGTAAGTACTTTTTATTTCCAGTATTTACTGCAAATTGTTCAAGTTTGTAAAAACCAACTTGAACATTTGATAGTATATACTTTTGTATGCTGAATGCAAAAATTCACAGTCGTGAGTCAGAAAAAGTGGCACAGAAAAGTAGAAAAAGAAGACATACCAAACGAATGGCTTACAGGAATGTGTTCTATATATAATTCTGCAAGCTGCTCTCGAGATCGAAAATCACATGTGAACACAGTTATGAGATACGCGAGAGAACCTCTCAAGAGTTTTATATTGAAATTATTCTCAAATAAACACACACCTTTAGCCCATAAGTACAAAACAAAAGTGTTTACAAAAGAGGAAATAGAACGATAAATTATAAAAGAAATTCAAAACAACAGCTTCCAATTTCACGTAAACACATTCATTCCGTATATACTACCAATTTTGGGTGAATCAGTAGTATTTACTTGGTTGAATTCAGTATTTACTACTAGTATGTGGATACTAGTTTATTTCATATGTAGTTCTTTAATTCGAACATATTTTTTCATAATCTAGACTTCGGCACTCAGTGCTATATTGAATTCATTTTAAAACATCTTTAAAGTTATTGATAAAATTTGTCTGCAGTACTCAAATATAATTTGACAAAGGCGGCTATTTAATGGGCCCATAGAATATGTATTTTCAAACCACCTTTTGAAGTTGACATTTAATATGTTATCCATCACCTTAGTCGAAAAAAGAGTTAAAGGGTCGAATTCATAAACTTTGACAGCAGTCCTACTCCAAAAAGTTGTTAAAAACTTTTGTTCACCCTTGTCCTAAACTTATCTTACTTGGACAACGGCATCGATTTTCTAATATTTGTCAAGCTTTGCATTTTATTTAATAAAACAAAGTATATTTCCAAATATTAAGAACTTTTAGAAACTGTGTAACTACTCAACCGTCTAACAATTTTAAATTCAGAGTATAAACATTATTCAATTTGATTTTTATTTTAAAAAAAGAGCTTGTTTTTTGAGTCATTTATTGAAAAGAAAAATAAATTTTTCCACTCAAACTTTGATCGCATTTCGAAAAGAAACTTCAAAATATGAATGTAAATACTAGACCATTAAAAACAAATCAAAGCTGCATTAATAAATCAAAAAAAAAATATCTTGAATAAAAAATCTACCTGATGGGTACAAATTATACCTAATATTTATTCTCCAACAATCTACAAATTATACCTAATATTTATTCTCCAACAATCTTCGGTTTCGATAAGGGATGCCAAATCAAGTGTATTCCTTTTGCCACAACTGTTGCTGGAAAGTAAATTTGTTTTTCCTGACGTCTCCTTTTTGATGCTCGTAGGTTTTAAAGAAATCTCATACTTTTGTGAAAATTTTTCTATTTCTAACCAAGTTTTAAAATCATTCCTTAATGTTGTAAATACTGGCACAGAAAAAGTGTATTTTGATCCAAATGTCACCCAATTGCCCTAAAATCATCTTTTCCCGGAACAGTAAAAAACTAAAAAATTCTGATTTTGTTGAGGTTTTTTAATTCATCCACGTTATATTGTTCTCCATAAAACGCAGGCGATAGGTAGAAGCAACTTGGTTTAGATTTTTATAAAATTCTAATTATTCGGTTTGATTTGTGTGTTACAGAGCAAATAATACGTTAACCCTGAGTCGATGACAAACGAGTTGATACATACCGAAACCGAACTGTAAGCTTTAATTTTAAACAAACCAAATCGAATTACGTTTCGGTTCATGTTCCAAATTTGTCAGATGTAGCGATTTATCGCCAAACAGAAGATTTGAAATTTCATTTTGTGGCAAGAAAATTGATTTGACGACGTACGCAAAACAGGCAATATTTAAAGCTTTTGGTGATTTAAATTTTTTGAATTCAAGTCTTTATTTTTTTTTCAAGCTTGTACTCAAACTTAACATTCGTTTTATGATGGAGCCATCGTAGTATTAAATCTGAACGCATCCCAAAACTGAAAAAAGATTTCTTTCCTATTCCTAAATTAATTTTAATACATTTTTTAATTTGGTTATTTATAATAATAATAATAATAATAAAAATTTTGCAATTTTGAGATTTTTTGGCGATTTACATTATATCTTACGTTTGGTGATTCCGTTTCTTAAACCTGACAAACTTCTCATCTTCAAGGTTCAAGCTAACTCGGTTTGATACAAATTTAAACCGGTTCAACTATAGGTTTGTGCTTGCCTTGGTTTAATAAATTGGGTTGATGCTTCTCGGACAGTGATGCAATGTGTAAATATAAACAAAATTAAGGTGGGCAAAAATTGTTTTTATGTGACGACCAAAATGTAACTGTAGGCAAAATTTAAACTTTGGTGGCTGAAATTTCATTCACAGTTGTTCAATTTTGCTTCTTGGGTGGGATGAAGAACCAGAAAATTTTAACTGCCGATTTTTCTAAGGTGGGCACTGCCCACCTCTGCTCCCCCCTTCCTACGCCTATGTAAACCGTACTTATTTTAGCACACAGACAATTTTTCATAAGCTTTGAGCAAAATGAGATTTTTCCCTCGGGTTTTTAACATTAATTTGTATTATTTTTAAAAATATTTTGAAGAATGGTAAGAATTCGTTATAAACCAAGTTTCAAAAAATTCAATTTGAATATAATGAGTTCTCAAAAAAATTTGTTATATATTTTAAATCAAAAAAAAAACTTATCAAGACAAGAAAATCATTAAATTTTTTCTTTCCGAGATACTATTAATTTTTTTTTTAATGTGTGGGGTAGTTTTTAGGAATATTGTAATGGTGAAAAATTGTATGGCATAGATACGTAACGCTAAAACTAAATTTGGTTTGAAGAAAACTAAGTAGTGTTAAATTTGAATTTGTATGGAAGAATATATAAAATCTCACAATTGAAACCAAAACAAAATGGCGGTTGAGTGGGAAATCTTTTGAATTCAAAAATAAAACTAAAACGTCGGACAACATTCATTCATGATTATTTTATTCAGCAATAAGTATGTTGTCTTAATTTTTTCAAAATTTTGTCAAGTAAGTATTGCATTCAAACTTTTCTAAGGATAGCATTTTTTTTCAATGAAGTATTTAATTAGAAAATAGTAGATTTAATTGGAAAAACAGGGTACGGACATGCAATGGTACTGACATTTTGACCACACTTTTGCAAGCCATGGGGAATAAGTAGCAAACTAAGTCAAGATATTGAATGTAGATTGTAGTAAATGTTCGCCTAATTCAAACAAGTACATTAAATTTAAAAAAAAAGCACTGGACACAAAAAATCACAGTTGGCACGGAATCACCCATACATATGTATATATTCGGCCTAATCCAGAGGCAGAGTGGTGCAAACCATGAACTCCGCCAAAAAAAAAAGAGGTATTTGTTGAGATTCGTACTAAAATTGAAAAAAAAAATATGTATACAGCGTGGTATTTTCCAGAGCCAGGGGGGGGGGGGCAAGTGCCCCCATTGCCTCCTCCTCCCCCCCTCCGGGCGCCTATGACTGTTATGGCATATATGGACTCATCTGATGAAATTTTGTCAACAATTTTCTGAACATAGGGAAAAGATCATACATTTTTTTTGCAAACTCTGAACACAAACGAAGTTTTGCGAGGAATCCTATGAATTTGTCTTTTGCAGTAATAATTATTTCCTTCTCTCCGAAGGAGGCTCGTGTTCAAGAGTTTAAGTGGTCTAAAAGATCAGCGAGAAATGATAATTTTAAAAGCCAAGTGGGGATAGAAAAATGATTTTACTATCCAGATTTTGAGTCTTGTACGAAAATCAATTATTCAGCTTTTGATTCTAGAACTCGTATCAATACCTTTCTTTTTGATTATCTTCTGAGCTCTGTGTGATAAAGGAGATTTTAATGGGTTGAATTCATATCGCTTTTTAAATAACTGACAAAGTATTACATAATTATGAATGCAAACAAAGGGGTCACATACTCAAAAAGTATGAAAAACACTGCATGTAGTTGAGCGTGTATATTAAGTTTAAAAACAAAAGGTATGCTTAAATGTTAGATATGATGATGTTATTGGAAAGAAGAAATAGAAAATTCATTATTTTTATTTTTGTGGACTATAGAATGAAATTCAAATTAATATTTTGTGTAATCTTTAGTCCAACCTTATCGGCCTTATTTTGGAGACTTTTTTTCTGTTGATTTTTTTTTTCAAATCTCGAAATATCTCTCGACTATAGGTGCTCCTAATACGGTTATATCTTGAGTATTTTCAATCAGATTGTTTAAAATAAAGTCTTTGGACTTAGGGAAACTAAACCCAGCAGACCATCAGTTTCCATTTTTTTTTTTTTTATGAATTGAAGTGGTTTTACCCCCCATACAAAAATTGGAAAACCGCACGGAGAGAATTGAATGAAAAATCACCAATTGAAAAATTTGCAGTTGCAATTTACGAATCATGTTTTATTCATAAATCAAGGCATTTTGTTCCCAAATTAATACAAAAACTGGTAATTTTACATTCAAAACGTAGCAAATTACAAAATTTGTTTCTTCGTAATTTGCAATTAAAATCCATGATTCAAGCTTGTACTTTTCATAGCAAAATACAACTTTTTTGGCGTAATTTACTCTCCAAAGGAATAATATCACAAACAGCATTTGAAAATATTGATTTGCGATAAAAATTTAGTAACTTACATCATGCACAATCACTGATTTACGTTTTTTCTGTCGCAATTTGCACCTCCATGAGAATAGTCGCAAATCACCAACAAAAAAATCCTAAATCACGACTTTCTTGTCGCAATTTACTTCTCGAAGAGATAGAGCACCACAACATGGCAGGTATCTCATCATCAATGTGTGACACCAACGATCTGTAATGCAAATTGGCCTGGTGGTTGCATGCTCGCTCCGCAACCGGAGGGTTGCGAGTTCAAATCCATGTAGAGTAAAGCGTAAAGTATTTATTTCAAATGAATTAAATTAAATGTGTATACCTGCAATATGAAGGGTAGAGCAGGATTGATCTTTCCAAGTGGCAATATCACGAAATAAAAGTGGTGATCACAAATCTTTTTTGCATTTTACAAATTGTGCGATTGAGGAATATTTGGATCAAATTGCGATTTGTTGTTCGCAATTTCTGTTTTCTCTCGATAGAATTATTGATACTTAAAGAGTGTTGATTTACGATTTTTGAGTATCAATATCTTCATTTTGCTCAGTTTTTCAAATTGCAAACAAATAGTCGTAAGTTACGAAATCCGGAGCCAAGGTATAAATCGGGATTCATTTTTCGTAATTTGCAGCTCATTTTTCGTGATATGATCCAAGAATTCTTTCCGTGCGTTTTTTTCAACCTCTCGTCTCTACTACGGGCGCCAAGAAAGTACTGCTAGATATCAAGATGTAATTGTGTGTAGCACAACCTGTAAAAGGTCATGGTTTTCTTGTTATTAAAACAAAAAAAAAAAATACAGATTTATATCTATACGAATGGAGCACCCAAAACGATAGGATGACCCATTAATAAACCAACACCTTTTATATTCTAGGTGTTTGTTAAACCACTAATAGTCTTTTACCAAAAAACCCGGTTCGTGGGACTCAGTTTTGAATAGATTTGATCAATCAAAAATCTTGTGCTTATTTTTGTTCATTTTAAAAGAAATAAAAATAATTATATCAATATTATATTATTTTTCAGTCTTGTATGATAATTTAAAAGCAGTTAACTATTTAATTCTGCAAACAAGTTTTGCCATACATTTGGTTTTTTTTTGAAAAAAAAAGACACAATTGTATCAAATATGTACAGTAATTGGCTGTTTTAAATCTAAAACAACTTTGCACCCATAAAAGTTTACTGCACTGACGTCATCTTTTGCTAATTTTTTCTCAAGAAATGACCATAAAACAACTGGTCAGGTTTGGAACCTACATTTGATGTCAATGTTGCGTGCCTGAAGCTGGATGGTGATGTGGGAAGATGGTAGGCACATAACATAGAGAAGGTAACAAAATAAAGCAAAAATCTATTCGAAGAATTAAATATAGCAAAGCTGAATGGAAGTGCAAAAACCAAATACATACATGTGTATTTCTTGATCCGAAAAAATTGAAATGTATGTTAAACTGGGTATATATGTATACTTTGCCGGAAATTCCAAGTATTTTGATTTATGAAGTTTTTAATAATTTAGAAAAAGATAATCCAATGTCAAAATCAAAGATTATGTTATCTGTCTAATTACATATATACATATGTTTTATGAATATCTATATCCAATTATATTGTGGTGCACATGTAAAATAACAATGAAACATATCCACTTTATGCTAATAGACATGATATCGGTTTGGTATTGTATCCCTCCAACTCCCCTCCTGCTTTTTAGCATTTAATACTTTTGATCAAAAGTAAACGAAAGAGCTGAGCATCAAACTTTATTTAAAGAATAACACAGTAAGTACCTTATACACAGTTTTATTCCTCTTTTGTATTACAATATCTTATTGTTGACTATTCCTAACTTTGAACAGTGAAGATATAATTTTGAGTTGCTCAAAAAAGTAGGTCTTATACAAAGTGATGGACATTAGCAAAGTTAAATAACTCCCTACAAATGTTCCACCCTCTCTGTTTTGGAGGGTTTTTGCAAGGCAAAACAAATAAAAGCATCGATTATGTATGAAAATAAAATAAAATAAAATAAAATAAAATAAAATAAAATAAAATAAAATAAAATAAAATAAAATAAAATAAAATAAAATAAAATAAAATAAAATAACATAAAATAAAATAAAATAAAATAAAATAAAATAAAATAAAATAAAATAAAATAAAATAAAATAAAATAAAATAAAATAAAATAAAATAAAATAAAATAAAAGAAAGCTTTATATTTTCCTACTCTGATGGATTATTTTAAGGACAATTTCCATTTGTAGGAGAAAACTGTTTTTACTAGAAAATAAGTATATAAGTTTCCGTAAGCGAGATTCTGATTCATTTGATCAACAAAAATATCGGATATACTTAATACAAGTGCAAATAACGTTATCTCTTAGGTAGTCAAAAATTAAAACAAAAATTTATTTGCGGCTGATGAATTTTCTGAAAGTAATCTTTAAGTTTAAAAATAAGAACCAAATTTTACTTTTTAAGTCAAATAATCTTCTCCTACATGATTTGTATCGAATTTGCATGTATGTAGGTTATTTGACATTGTAAATTCTAAAAATAAATTGCCAAATATAATTACAAGCACAGTGTTACAGTTTCGTGTGAAAAAAGTTGTTTTAAATTATGTCTTACTGAATTGATCAAGATTTGCATCGAGAATATAAGCTGTATACATTGGCGTTGTCGGATGCCTCTATGGAATTCCCTTCAGCTAACCTTTTTCTGAATGCCAATATGTTTTGGCATTTGTATATATGTACTAGTATCCGCCCTGTGGTCGAAACTCGACCTTTTAGTCTAGAGGTTCAAAATTTCAAACTCCCTCTGGAGCTCTCTCTCCCCATTATGCAAGTGTTCGCTTAGGCACAGTGCAAACAAAATCAAAATTGTATTTGTCAGAAGTAAAAAATGGCTATTCGTGAGACACGTTAACGCAACACCAAATTATAACACATATTTTGATAGATGCACAGAACTGAACAAAAATTGAAACGCCAGTGATAAATTACCTTTAACATAATGTACTTTGAATAATTTTGAATGAACAGCAACAACTTGCGTGTGCTACCACCAAGTATATAGGCTGGAGTTATAGCTATTTCACGAGAGCCACTTCGATCATCAGACTCCTTTAGTGGTGCTTAGTCTGGTTATGCTCGTATTAATTGAAAAACTCTTTGCCGTCATCTGGGGCCAAACCATGATAATGTACTTTGGTTACACAGGATCCTTCAACAACAGTAGGTAGTTACTTCTTATCTATCTTTGGGTGGCCCTCTTCAAGATGTTGCCTTATTAGTTCTTCTAGTTTAGGTCGTTCATCCAACAGTCAAAAGATTAATACAATAGTCAAAAGAATAAAAGCAAAGATTTTTTTTTTAATACTAAAACAAAAAAATATTTGTTAATAGCTTTTAAAGTGAAGTATAACTAATGTACAAAAAACATGCAGGTATTTCTTTTATTTCTTTATTTTCTTTGAGTTATATTCGAACAAAAATTAGAGTTTCCATTTTTTCACTCAAAATCCCAATCAATAGTCTTCATCATCTTATAAAATTTCATACTTCTAAACACAACCCTCAAAAAGATAAAATTCATTTACCTGAAAAAAATCCAAATAACCATTACCAAGCTTAACGGTTACATGGACAAATAATTTTTAGATTCTGCACATCTGGTGGGATAAAACCTTTCCAACAGTACTTAATTCATGCTTTTGCGTTGAGTATTAACGGAGCAAAGTGTACTTAAAGAATTTTCATACATTTTGCTAAGTGTATTAATATACAGGGTGTCCCACACCTGAGTGGAAGTATCTTAGCGTGTGGTTCTTGGCTATATTCTAAGAAACAAATTGTATTGGGGGAAAGTTGTATCTCCCCTCCCTGAGGAAGGGGGGGGCAGTTTCTGAAAAATTGACTTAAAATGCAAAAAAAAAAACATTTAAAATCAATGAAAACACATCTAATAATGTGCTATATTTTTTTTGAAAGTTAATACTCACATTAAGGAAACTATTTTGCATACAACTATGATATCAAAACTTTATGAAAAGTATAATCTTTCTTGTCTATCGTCCGACAATGCCTTGATATCAAATCTAGCTTCTTAAATATATATATAATTTTTTCTTTTTCAAATATTTATGTTCTTTTGCTATTTATTTATATTTGTTTATTTATTTATTTATTTATTTATTTATTTGTTATTTTTTGATTTCCATGTATATACTTATTTATTTATTTGTGTCTTTGCACACCAATTAATGTTCATAATTATCTAATAAAGACTGATTCTATGTATTTATCTATTAACTTATACTAACATACTTATTTATTTACAAATAAATTAATTTATTTATTTACTATCTATTTATTTATTTATTTATTTTTATGTTTATTCATTTGTTATTTATTTATTTATTTTTTTATTTACTTATTTTTGTTTTTATTCATTTGTTATTTATTTATTTATTTTTGTATTTATTCATTTGTTATTTATTTATTTATTTATTTATTATTTATTTATTTATTTATTTATTTATTTATTTGTTTAGTTATTTACATATTTGTGTATAACTGTATTTCATCATGCAAACATATGTAATTGTGCTCATTTATTTTTAAAATATTCCTTAGTTTTGGTATTGGCATTGCTCGTTTTATATGTGTTCAACCCACCCCTTCTCTCAGAACGCTTAATAATCAGCGATCAATATCATGTGTTTTGTGTTTTGTATTTCTTTTTTTTCTCATTTAATGAAGGTTTTTAATCGTAGCTTTTGCTTTAATTCATGTATAAATACATGCCAGCCCTATGTATTGAATAAAAATAAAATCTCATTACTTGGCAGTAGTAAGATAGCGTATATACCAATCTCTGTAAATTGTGCAATATAGGTCTAAGAAAAAAGAAATGTAATTTTTTGGCTACAACAAAATATATATACTATGATATCGCCGTTGTTCTATGAAAACTCCTAAGCTTCATTTTTTTCGGAACCAAGAGACCTGTTGTAAATACCATATATTTAATATAATATTAACTTTTTAGCTCTGTAAAAGGTCTCTAAATCTTGTGTTAGTCAGTTTCTAAAGGAAAAATTCCCCTAAATTAAACATTTTCAAATTCTGCTGAGTAAAAATCCCTAATAATTAAAGATTAATATGTCCAAGAGTTTAAATAAAACAAAGCAGTCAGTGGTTGAACTAAGACTAAATTGTACTTATTCATTATATAACTAAAACTAAAAGCTTAAACTATTATTGATGTATGCTATCGAGTGTCTCCAGAACTCTTTGAGCTGTCCTTTAGGAATGACCTTTTCAAATCAAAATATATTTTAAATCATATTTACATTTTTTCATTTTTACCCCATTTTGCCCAATGTATGATGCTAAGTTTTAAAAAAAGTATCTACATATGAAACTATAAAGTCATTTCCTCTATGCCAATCCTTAAGTTCATATATAAGTATAACCCTTAGAAGCAAAAAACACTATTGATATAAAGTTAAATTTTGAAAAAATATCTAGCCCTACGCTTGGCTCTAAAAATAACTTTTCAAACATACATATAAGTAATTGTTTAAATCGGAGTAGCTTCATGTTGAAAAATAACAAGCCAGTGATTTCGAAGTCTTTACTCTAAATATAACTTTTCAAGCACAAAGAGTATATTCAAAATTGGATACTGTATTTTGTATCCCATTTTGCCCTATAATATAAAATTTTGAAAAATATCAAGCCCTTAAGTATGTATTATGTAATATGCAGGCATGAAAATATGGCTCTCACTACCTCATTATCTTTTAATTAAAACTTTTCAGAGACAAAAAAATTCTGAAATCGGATTCCTTTTTTTCATCCTAAGAATAGAGCTAAATTTTGAAAAATATTAAGTAGTAAGCCCACCATATAAATGTAACTTAACAACACAAACGCAAATTCAAATCGAATACCTTTTGTTTTGGCCATATTTCACCCTATAGATATGAAGCTTAATTTCAATACCTGTCTAGCCTTTAACCCATTCTTTAAGTTAATCCTCTTAGAAAACTCTTTTGAACAGAAAAAGAAATTTTATAATCTCATTCCATTTTTGTGTTTACCCTATTTCACCCTTCAAATAAATTTCATTTAATTTTAATATAAATTTGTATCTAAACTTTAACTACATACTTAAAAATAGTCCTATTATGAATTTATTTCAAGGAACCTTCATGTTCAAGAAGAACGCTCTTGCTATCTTGGAACATTGCTTGGACCATCATCGGCCCTTATTTTTTTCTAACTACTAGCCGACAAAAATGCCTAAGACTTTTATTGCTTCTTGCTACTTTATTGTAATGAAATAAATAAGATATAGAATTTATAATTTTAATCACACACACTAAAAATATCCAAGAAATTATGTTCAGTGTCAAAAACCTTTCTGCATGGCGAACACAAAAAACTATTCAAACTTAAATTCGACCTTTTTTCAGACAGGTCATAGTAATAATATAATAAGAAACGGTCTTATAAGGTTAATAAAAAAAAATTGTTTGTGTATCTAACCAACTTCACTGCGAATGGAACGAATAATGATCAGATTACCTCAAAAAGTTTTGATTTATGTTTCAAACAGAAAATTTATTGATTTGATGTCAGACAGATATCAAATACTCGTAGGTAGGTATATACAAGAAACAGGTCCAAACTCCCCCAACCAAAAACAAAAAAAAAAAACCGTCTGCGGTCAGTCATTTCAATAGAAATACCTCTCTAACTTTGTATATACCTACTTTTGAAATGATCAAAAAAAATGAGTAAAAACAAAACAGTAAATGAATTCAAATAAAAGGTAGAAGCAAAAATACATACACATTATGTACCTATGTACATACTTCAATATTTAAAGCCCGAAGCCATGCTTTAAAGATGCTAAGGCTTTCCTCCAGTTTAGCCATACCGACAACATTATATGGCTCACACTGCATTAGATACAAATGTATCTTTTCATTTATTTAAGGTTTTTGCAGAATTATCGTTAACAATAGAGAGCTTAATTTAACTCACCATACCTCTCATCTAACACTTGCTTGAATCTTCCAGCTGAAAAAAAGGCTTACAAAGCATAATAGTATCAAAATTCCACTGGAAGTGGGAAGCGTAGAGTCGTTCGTAGAGTCGAGGCTTGAACACTGGCTGGCCGGCTCTCACTCTTGAAGACTTTTCGCACAGAAATCAAAAAATAGTGATGAAGTCACGGAGTGGTGAATTTATACTTTTATAACGATCGGATCACCGCCGTCAAACAGGTAGATACTTTGTGAAAATGCACTCAATGGCCAGTCGAAAACAGGTAACCGACGAGTACGGGTAACGTTTGTTTTATAGGTACGGACTTTTGTAATTCTAATTTTGTTTGAGTGTTTTTGTTGTTTTTTTTTATCTCCATTGTTTTGCCTCTTTTTTTATGTACTTTTAACGTGTCTTGTTGTGTGGGTTGGAGTAACCCTTTTATGTACACGTTTCAAATGATATAAGCGTTGTATAAGCCATTAGCCATTAAAGTATTATTGGAAAACCGTAGTTTTATTGTAAACAAGATTGTTTAAAACTTGAGAGATTTAAATTAATCCAGTTTAAATAAGTTCCAGCGAAATATAAAAAAAATATATTTTTATTCGTGTTATACCAAAATTGCTCGTTTTTTTTTTTTTTGGTTTCTTTCTTTTCGCCAATTTCAGTTTCGTTAGATCAAAATCTACTAATACATGTTCAAATATAGCAAAAAACCTGTTAAATTCGTGCCATTTGAATTGAATTATAAGCCTTGTTGTAGTTTTAGAGACAATATTTTTTCCTATAACTGTTTGCAAATTTTTTTATTAATCTTACCGTTTTTATTTTATATTTTATTTTTATTTTTTGTTCTCTTAATTTTAACTTCCCATCCCATCATCACACGATAGATGTATTAGTTTAAAAATAACAAAAGGTGTATCTCAAGGTAATCTGGAAGTTTTGTGATATTTTGTGTGCGAGATAGTTGTCTGTGACTGTGTGTAACTTGTTGGTGTCGATTATACAAACATTTACTTGGATTACTAAAAGTAAATAAAACAACAACAAAAAAGTAACGACATTTTTGCATTTTGTCTTTAATGCAGTTTGTAAAATGGTAAGCTACAAAAAAAAAAACATAATTTTTATTTAACAAACCAATTTTTATAATTCATTGACGCCTACAGCTGAATTTTAAGGTTTGAAAATGGCAAATGTGTCATCAGATGTTTGTATTAGCTATTGAAGTGCTAATATGTGTACACTGCTGTGCAAAAAACTATATTGGTTTGATGTATTTTCGAATTTGACGGACTTTCGTATTTACTTTATGTCAACGAATACATTTTAGTGTTTCTATATTTTGATTTTGAAAGAGTGTTTGTTTTTTAAGAAGGTGACAAAGTAGGGATAGATAGTTAGCAGTTATTTTTAGAAACAGAACATGAGTTTTGAAGTGATAGTTATTTATTAAATTGGTTTTCACTGACTTCGTAGTTATTAAACTATGCATTACGTCGTTGGATTTTAGTTTGTTTCATTTCCCACACCTGCTCTGTATTAAATTAAATATGTGCTAAGATGCAAGCCGGTTGAGAAGAGGGGTTGGGGATTTATTAGACTAGTAGGGCTTCAGTTATTGATTTCACTGATCAATACAATTATGTCACAGAAACAAAAGTGTAATTTTCCGAAAATAGTTGATGCCTTGAACTTGGGCTTTAAAAATATTTTAACATTAAAATTCCAAAAAAAATACTTTTTTGTTTCTCTATATTTAAGGTTAATTTCTATACCGGCTACGTTTATGCAAAGTTACGTAGGTACATATTGAAATAATTTGAATCTTCAAAATTCGTAAAAGCATCAAACAAATCTCTCTTTCTTCTTTGCTAAATTGTTATGGAGTTGTTATATGGCCTTTTCGATTGAGAACGGAATGACAGTTCTTGTTCTGAAAAGAAAAGAAAACTGTTCTGGATTTGATTTCAGAATCGAAATGAGAAGCGTTCACACTACGTATCGAATCGGTCTTCCGGATTGCTAATCGAAAAGGCCATTAGTTTTTTCATATAGCTAGTTTTATAAGAAATTCACTTTAATATTACCCTTTCAATAGATTAAGAGGAATCTCAATTAAAAATCTGGAAAAGGAAAGCAAATATTAGAATAATTTAAAATGGATTTTTAAGAAAACTTCTTGTTTGTCCGGTCCTTACAATATTCCGTCTATATTCGTTAAAACTTTTAGGTCACCTATTTTTTGTGCAATAATAAATTTTAAAAATGTTTACCTTTTTATAAATCCGCCGTTTGACTTCGTTTGTCAAGTATTTAGATTTTAACGTGTTTCGACAATTCGATTGGCATCATCAGAAAATAAATAAATAAAATTAAAAAAAAAGTTATCACAGACTTTACATTATCGCGGCGCGGAGACGTTGTAAGCGTGGTTATAAAAGCAACTGCTTAACCACTACTTTGTAATTCCCAGTAAATTTTTCGTGAAAACAAAAATTTAAACATTTTGTCGCTTTCCTAAAACGACTAGAAACTGTTTTTTGCTACTTACGAACGAAGATTTTCCGCCAAAGGAACATCAATTCCATGACATGTTTCATAAAACAAATTATAAAATATAAATATAAATAAATAAATAAATAAAATAAATAAATATATATATATAAATGACACAAAAAATATAGTACCTGATAAAAATGATAAGAATTCTGATAGTTGAAAGTTGGAAACATCGCTAAAATTCAACCATTATTTGAGGCAGTGAGTGCAAAAGTGGTGTAACCCATTTTTTGGCATTTTTGATATTTTTGTCTCGTATTTTTACATTTATGTATCAAAAGTCATCAAAACTAAAATTTTAATTTCTTAAATGTCTAAGCTTTCCAAAAATGTGACGTATACTCCTGGAATCTCAGTTAAAATAGTATTAAAAATTTATTCAAAACGAAAAATATGGTAAAAAAAAGTGGGTTACACCACTTTTGCACTCACAGCCTCATTTATGAAGTAATTTAAATATTTTTGTATTTAAAAAATAATGGTAATTTTACGGTTTTTCCGACTGTCAGAATTTTAAGTCTGATGCCAGATTTAAATAATGCAACTAGAAAGAATATCAACAATATTAAAACTATTACCTTAGATTATCTTTGATTTGCAGAGTCTTTGAGAAGTTGACCAAAAATCTGATTATCTAACTCCAGCCAGACTTTCAGATTTGATCAGATTATTTCTAAAAATAATTTCGAGTAAAAAAACAAAAAATAGCACTTAAATAAGATTTAATCCCTTGGAAACATTTACGACCATCTTCTTCGAATTTTATGCAGATCAGTATTGGAGTAATTATTATATGAAAGTATACATTCAGGCACATCTTTTAGGACATTTCAAAGACAAACTTGACTGAGTTCCTGATTTTATTTGAAACTTTGAAATTCGGGACCATGTTCTAACCTAGCTTTTGAAGCCCCTGTCTGAAGTAGAAAAAAAAAATAGGAAGTACCACAGAGTTCAGCATCCCCAAGTCATTAAGTGTACCGTATTTCAATTCAATTCCATTTGTATTAGGAACTGGCGTGAGAAATGATTTTTGATACCAAAATTCGACAAACGGACCCCTGTGCCCCACTAGTTCGTAGAACAGGGCAAGGCGCATAGCGCAACTGCCCTTTGTCCAATCCCTACCCAAGTAATATCGTTGGAGCTAATAGAAGCAAAACTGTTCTTTAGCAGCTTGTAAGCAGTGAAATCCAAAGCTTAAGCTCTTAAATAGATTATTGCACAGCTCCCTCCATTTCATTTAAAAATTATGTTCTACAATCGAAGTTTCAGAACACTTTTAGCTCTATTAATTTTATAACGACTCACGATTTAAAAATAGCTCTTTAATAACGTTCAACGTTTTTTAAACGAGCTAACTATTTATATCAGCACATAAAGAAGCATTGTAGAGCTGCTTATTTTCAAGTTCAAAATACTAACGCATGACTTTATAGAAATGTCAAAAAATAGCATTTCAAAAGCTACACAAAAAACGGCTGTAGAGTTTAATTACTAATACTTTCACACAAACTCTTGTGAAGTTAACACTAGCGCATGCGCTTGAAATCTCTCTGAGCATTATAAAATCTATCTCTGAGCATTGGGAAATGTGAAGACTCGATAGAGCTACAGCAAATCGACTATAGAGCTTAATACTAAACCTCTCTCAAATAAAATACTACTACTCAATATTAGGGTGTTCCACAATAAAATATAATAGCCATGACTTCAACAGGAAAAATTAAACCAAAACTAGAAAATAAATGTATTCCTTTCACTTCCTGGTGAATACCGAGTATGCACCACAAATATCAAATTAGATGCTAAATTCACATTTTTTTTTTATTAAAATCAATTAAACAGTTTACGTAAAAAAATTTTTTAAATAATTTTAAATCTATGGCTGAGTCGCAAAAGTACTTGCTTACGTGCAAAGAAACCATAGTGCACTTCAGTGTTGAATAGAATTTAAATAAACAAGAATTTTTTTCCAGAAATTAGAATTAGCCAATGACTTTCAATTTCCGAACACCCTACTTTTTAAGTACTGAACGCAAAACTCTCATTTTGTGGAAACTAGCTCTAGAAGAGCTCGGTTGAAGACAAACTATGATCATAATAAAAAATATGGCGACGGAAAAAAAAAATCATTGAATAATTTTTCTTTATTTATTTAAACGAATGCAAAATCTTTCATTTCAACAAAAACACAATAAAATATTGCAATGAAAACAAAAATATTTAATTTCATGATTTATTAAATTTATTTATCAATTTTTTTGCATTGTTTAGGTAAACTTTTTTAAATATTTCACAGCGAAAAATAAATAATTTCGAAGGCGTGTTGTTATTTTTCGAGGTACCTTCAGTACAATTGTGATAAAACTAAACGCGCACTAAAAAATCACTTACATGGCACTCACAAATATTAATTTTATTTCTCACTACGACATTTTCTCTGCGATTATTTAATTAATTTCCACGACATCACATGACCTTTTCGATTGCTACTATCACACACATGAAATACATCTCCCTAATATTATTTTAATTTATCATTTGTATTATCTAAACTAATACAAACAAAGTGCTGTCAAAAATGTTGCTTTAAAGATATCTGAATCATGAACCAAAGAGCTTCAAAGCCATACTAGCCACTGACAAAGAGCTGGCTTCGAGCAAAAATTAGCTCTCAAACTCAATGAATTCGCTGTAAGCATGCTTTACACTTGCTTTAGAAGCGCATCTGGAGCTTCTTTTGAAATCAAAGAGCTTAAAGATTTGCTCTAAAAACGCTGTTAAAGCATTTGAAGAGCTAAAATTGTTACTTGGGTAACACACGAGCTTGCTAGTAAGTATCTGAACGTTTTCTTTAAGCGAAGATAAAATTTACTTAAGTGCTAAAAATTTCACTTTCCATACCTTTCAATAATCTGACGAAATATAAGAGATCTTATTTCAGTCTATCTAAGTACTCGCGCCTTTCCCAACCTCATCGTTTTTGACTCGTGCATCGGCGCACTGTGGGCGTTCAAAAATCACTATAGCGTGTGACTTAAATCCAAAACTAATTTATCTACTGGTTCAGAAAATATTTGCAGCTAAATAAACCGAAAGAATTTTCAAAATCGTTCAAAGGGCTCGGCTGATACACGTAGTCAAAGTGTCCTAATTTTTGAAATCAAATAAAAAAGTAAAAAAAATTTCAGATTTTCGCCGGAAAAATCTAAAAATTTGGTTGAAAACAGAAATTTTTTGTTGAACTAAGCTGTTATATGCAATTCAACAATTTTTATTTCAATTATAACATTTTTTTAAGTGGACATTTTTAAAATTTTCGGAACGCTGTTTAAGAGCCATTGGTCTTTACTCAACGGAACTCTAATATGTGACTATTTCTTAAACGATTACTTAGAAAACTAGCTGCCGTTTTTTATCGTATTGCATTGCAGATGACAGATATTATTAAAGAAGGTTATTTTTATTATGGCTGAAATTACAATCTATTTATCTTTATAAATAGATAAATTGGTTTTAAGAATCAAGACTTATTCCAGATGTATGCTGAATCATTTGACCCACTTATTTCCTCACTCAGACAGGAAAGTGTGCAGAAATTGAAGAAGGGGGGAGGGAGGGTAGAGTTCCTAAATTCTTCATGGTGAAGTATGAAGTTCATTAAAAATGATAAGAAACTATTGATTCCTCAATTGATTTTTCATAAACAAAAATGTTAAATTTACATAAAACACATACACAGGGAGTCCCCAGAAGTCATAGATAGACAAAAAAAAAAAAAATTGTTTTCCTTGACCCAGTTATGTAGTTAATTTTATTTTCAGTTTTATTAACTAAAGCTTCATTTATTCATAAATCCGAATGAAATAGAAATTGAGAGTTTCTATTTTCGGGTAATAGGTACGCACATACGGAAACAGCTTGATTTATTTTATGTACGATTTCAATGCTGTTAAATATATGAATACAATAAATACATGAATACAAAACCTCTTTCAAAAGTTGATCTTTTCTTTTTTCCTACGGATATTCTTTCAGTTTTCTTAAATTTGTTTGTATATTTTGGTTTTTTGACTTTTTTGTAACACTGTTAAAAACAAAATCTCTGTCGAAATTAGATTTTTAGAAGGTAATACAACTAAAACAATTGTTATAGGTATACTTTTAATAATATGAAAATACAAAAAATTCATTTCACATTTTTTGTTTCTAATCTTGTGCATAAGCCATCATTTCTTTAAAACTTCTGTTTCATGTTTATGGCATACAAAAGATCCTACTACTATGGCATACAAAAGATCCTGCTACTGTTTGATAAAACAAAACTTGATAAATAGTCGCAAATCAACAAAATATTCTGAAACACCCTGCGTACAATTTTTTTCAAAACTCATGAAATTGATAGCTTCACCTATAATAAGAAAAGATTAAAATCAAAATATATGTATCTCGAACTGTTCAAAAGTTATGATTTTTGACACCAAAAATGGAAATCGTGCCCACTGATGTGCGTCTGTGAAAAGTTCAGAAGATTTTAATTGTGGTCAAACAAGCTGTTCTTTAAACTTTATCACAATTTTTGTTTGTCCAAAGCGGTCCACTAAACTACGACAACGGAGACTTATTTATTCCCAATGGCTTTTTTGCACTTCATTTTGACTCTTTTTGTGTGCTAGGCTTCCACTTTAATTGGGGTAGTTTCGTTGATTTTGATTTCGGAAATAAGGTGAGGTGGGATTGAAGCCCCGCCTACATCTATCTTTCTAGCTTGAAATCTTGTTTTAGGCAATATTAAGGAAGAAGTTTTTTTTGGATTTTGGGCTTAGCTTTCCTGATACGGAAATGGAAACGTCAACCGCATACACAATCCCTCTTTAGCTCTAGACTTCTATCAGACAGAATTATTCTAAAATTTTCCCTATTTTAAAATTAAGGAATTTGTTTTTAGGTAGGTACATATCATCGGTCGTTAAAGATTTTAGAACTAGTTGATGGAAACAAAAGGAACCTTAACACAGTAACAAGACATTGATATTTGAATTCAGAGATTTGGCATGCCAATCTATTTTGTACACTTTGCCTTGGCTTAAAAGAGTTTAAAAAAATTACATCTCAAATTTTTTGTTACTTAATTTTATTTTTTCCAAACATTTGTCTTCTTATAATAAATAAGGAAACCGCGTACTCTTTATTAAATTCCATGTACATATTGTCATACAAGAGTTAGGATATATAATGTTAAACATACATATGCATTGCGTTTGGTAGAAATAAGTTAACTCCATTTTAGAAATTGGTTCTATACGTCCATTCCACATCGAACTAGATTCTAAACTTTCCAAAGAACATAATATTCTTAAATATTCCAAATTTGAAGTAAATCGGTCTTCAGGTCCTAGCTCGAGGTTAAGTGGACGTTAAGACGCAAATTATGTTTGTACCAAACACCACAGATATAGACCTATGTATATATTATGTTAACCATATACAATTTTGTTCACATCACTGTTATAACTACACTCGTTAAAAACTTTTCGGACTTCATGGCCATTTCATGTTGAGACATTTACCTTACTCTTAAAACATTGCGTTGGATGGTTATTTTTCTATATAACATACCTATAGACTTTACGTGTGGGTTTTTAACTTAGATGTTTGCAAAAAAAAAATTATTTCTTTTGATGGATATAAGAAAATAATGATGGATGTTTTACTTAAAGTATCTACACTATATACTCATACATATTCTTAGATTACATTTATGGTTACGAACCGGATACGATTAATCTGGAAATTCAAAAAAAAAAATAAAATAAAGGGTATCGACCGGTTCATAATCTTGAAGTGAAGTTATAACTCCTACGAGTTGGATAAACTTTTCTGCAGAGCACTTTTATTTTTATTTAATTTTGTATTCAAGATAAAATATGATGGTAAAGGTCAAATAGAGTTTATTTCAATTTCTGATAAAACAATAAACTTTAAGATGCTGTCACATTGAAATTTTGTGCAGACCTCAACTGAAAATTATTAAAAAATAAAAATAAAACACCAAAAGTATCGATCAATTAGAAAATAAAGTTATAACCTTTTTAAGGGAATTGTGGTTCATAAAAACAGCTAAAGATTTAAGGCAAAATCTTTTGATTTTTCAACTCAACCATGGCTTTGTTTGACTAAGAAAGTCTTAAAAAAGTATAGAAAACTGCTTTATAGAAATTCCATTGCCTTGGTGTGCGTTCGTATAGGTACGTTTGAACAATCGTATGACACCTTATTGTTCACCATATCTCGAGAGCGAATAAGGAAATACACATTGGTTAAATTTTATTTTACAAATAAAAACGTCATAAGGAAGTTTAGAAAGAGGTTTTCAAAAAAACATAATTTGAGGGTCTCTAGATTCAAGGACATTAATGTTGTTAATGTGGTCACACCGAGCCGCTTGGTATTTTTATAAAATGATGGGGTCGGTGTAGTTATTGCAAATTATATTGTGATTTTATCTTTATTTTGAATATAGTATTAACAAATATGTAATAGCAATAATTTGTAATTTTGATGCCTAATATGTTTTTACACAACTCTAACACCTTGGAAATCTTAGATCGAAAAAATTGTGTTGTTTGATCTTTTGCCACCAATCGGATTATCACAAGAATATCCAATCCAATAAGGCGACGGAATTTTAACATATATGTAGATTTTGTAGTTGTATCCAAATAAAGACAAATTATCAGTGCGTTTTTTCGTACCAAATGCATTATTTATAACGTTTTATATGGAAACAATTAAAGAAGAAATTAATTCATTTTTTATCTCAGCTAACATGAGTCATGAAAAATTTCAAATATGTTTAAAGGTTTTGAATCACAATATGTATCGCGTTTATAACCGTATTGAAATAAAATTCACGACTTGCTTTTATGGTCGAGTCTCTAAGAATCTTGAAAATTGTGCCTTTATAAAAAAAAACATGGATATTATGAGGGACAAATGTTTAAAAAAATTGAATTCGTTCTTTACTTTGCTAAAACAACTCTTTTAACAGCGCCAGCGTAAGCTGAAGGCAGGAACGCCATCTGAACTCATTGACATAAAATATTAATTTATGGATATGGAAAACAAATTTTGAAAATCGCTGGAGCGGTTTCTTAGAAACAATTGAATCGGTGAGTGGAAGAACAGTACAAGTGCCATTGCAGAAAAATTAAAATAATTTGGTTATTGGCTTAAACATATGTTTTTAAAAATAAATTTGAAACTTTTCAATCATGAACAATCCTTTTTACATTTTCATACCAAAAAATCTATTTTTTTGTCTGAGCAATAAGAAGTAATGCCTGTTTTTCCACTCATCGATTCAATTTCTTATTACCTATATAAAATTTATACCACATTTTTAAGGAAAAGGATTGATGCAAATTTTAAATGCAGATAAAAATAAAATTTGAAGAAAAAAACTATCGAGCTGATTTGTAAATTTTTATATGCAGTATTATTAATTTATATTTATTGAAAATTTTTGTAAAAGCAATTTTTTTTTAATTCGATCAGCCGATAATGAAAAACTTCAAAATCAATCGCTCTAGGGAAGGTAGGTAGGTACTGTTTAAAGTTACTAAAAGTAAATATTTTAATATTTTATAGAAAATATATTGAAAATTTAAGAACTTTTTGAAAATAGAGATAGTAGAAATTTAAAAAAAAAGAAAGATTATCTTCAATGGTTTTTTAACATTGGCATACGTTCTATCGTTATTTTTGCATTATAGTTGAATATTTTTATAGTAAATATTTCTTGGGATTTGATGATCAGCTAGTTAGATGCAGTCAATTAAAGAGAACTAAAAGAAAACAATCAAGCAAAACGTAGTGTAAAATATTAGACCAAGAGCCGACAGCAAATTTTGGGAGTGGGGGTATAACCAAAATCAGAGTATGAGGGATTATAGGTACATGTATCGTGATATGGAATATGAAAGTCTGGCAGATTTTTTTCTCAGCCTTTGGTGGGGGTGGGGGTTTTAAACCCGCTTGGTTTCCTCTTTATATGGTAGGGTCATTAACACTTCAATTCACTTTTAAAAGATAGGATATGATGCTCTGTCATTTTCCCTTAGTCTGAAGACTTATATCTTGGTGATCCGATAAATAGGACCCATGATTTAACCTTTTTAAGCAAACCTTATTGGCGTTTTTTGTGCAGACTTTATTTGTTGATTTTCTGTTTTGCTAAAAATCTCCAAAAAAGGGATGATAAGGTTCACGTAAAATGGTTATATCTTGAGTTCTATTAATCGGACCGACAAGATTGCGGTGTTTATGCTTAGAACAAATGACTGGGAATCATATCGTTGGCTTAGAGTGAAAAGCAGCTAACTCCTATTTTGCATTTTTTACAAAAAATTATTTAAATAAAAATGTTCTCATTATTAGAATAAAACCAAAATTACATAAACTATTTTTCAGCACTCGTTTTTGTTAAATTCGCTGAAATTTAAAAGATTTGATAGATTTTTGTATTTTTAAGCAATTTTTGAAGTGGTCTATAATGACAAAAAAAAATGTGGAGTTAGCCGCTTTACACTCTAAGCCGACGATATCCGATTTTTTTTAAATGAATTAAATGGTTTATAGCCCTGAAAATAAATCAGGAGATCTAGCTTTTTTTAACCCCCCACCCCTCCCAAAGGCTGAAAACAAAACCTGCCAGACTTTGGTATTTGATATCACGATACATGTATGTACCTACAATCCCTCATACTCCGATTTTGGTTATACCTCCACTCCCAAAATTTGCTGTCGGCTCTTAGACTATATGAATTAGTTCTTTTTAATTAATTACATCTAACTAATAAACTAACTGATCATCAAAGACCAACAAATATTTACTATAAAGTTTCAATATATGTTCAACTAAAATAACACGTTCAATATTTTTATAAAATATCCAAAAAAAGGGTTTAAAACCCGTTAAGTACCAAGTTTAAAAAAAATCTACAGGATCGTTGTCGAATTATTAAGTTTTCAAATTAAAACTTTTTAAAATGCCAAAAATTTTGTTTTGAAAATTTTGGTACATGAAACTATCAAAATTTTTGAGTGCTTCAGCATCAGCATTAAGAAAATAATTCAAATTAGTCACACAGTTTTCAATAAAATTGAAAAAAAAAAAAAGTTGTGTGCGAAGTCCTACCTACATATCTTATGATAATTTTTTTTTGAAAATTAGTTAATTTTCACTAAAATTAGTTTAACAATGTTTTTTTTTGAGAAAAATTGTGCAGCAGTTAAAAAAAATGAAATTTTGTAAACTGCTTTAAAAAAATGTGTCACTGGTTGGGTAGAGTGGGGTAAGCTGGATAAAATGAAGACGATCATATCATACCAACCCATACGTGCTGAACTGGTCTTAGGTGGATTTTGTCTGCCGAAGGTGAACCGCACGCTAGTTTGTGTTTTTTGGGTACAAAAGTAAACACACGGAGATAGCATTCATACACTGGGCCAATTCACTTCATAAAAACTGGTGCCAAATATCAATACCTAAGTTGAAACTCATTGGATGGCTTGTGTGTGTGTTTTATAACTAGTGTCCTGTTTAAATGAACTGGCAGAGTGTTACTTTAACAGGAGGTCAGGTTAAACACAAATAATTCCATTGGATTGGCCTGTGTGTGCGCGATTCAACACTGATGTCACGTTGAAATTAACTGGCAGAGTGCTACTTTAACAGGAGGTTAGGTTAAATTCAAATCGTTTTACTTGAATGCATTGTGTGTGTGCGTTTCAATACTGATGCCACGTTGAAATTAACTGATAGAGTGCTTTTTTAACATGAGGCCAGGTAAAATACAAAACGTACAAATAATCACATTAAACGTTAATTCAACCCGATATATGGTTAAACCGAAATTCATAACATACAGTGTGAAAAAACACGACCTTGGTTAAAATTAACACTATATTCTCTTTAAAATTTCTTATTTACATGAATTTTGTGTTAAAATAACAGGTCATCTTCATTAATCAACCTGAGTACGGTAAGAAAGTCCACCAGGTTGATCTTACACTGAATATAAGGTTACCAAAATCAGGTAAATTTCTGAAAAATCTGTCCGCTTTCATAATCTGGCAATTACGAAATTGCGCAAACTAAAATCTCGCAAATCAAAATCTCGCAAAGTTGAATTGCATTGCCATGGGGTCATTTACGTTACCTGTATAGTTGTGCTTTGAATCAAGTAGTAGTTTGGGATCAAATTAATTCCTTTATAGAGCTTCTTTTTCCACATTTTAGGCCTTGATCCAACTTACCCCATGGACTTGGTGCATTAGAAGTAATTTTATTCTTGTGCTATAACATATTTGAAATTTTTTCAAATTTATTTAACAGGCCAAAGTTTCATTCTTTCTATGAATTCTGGTTTCATTGTTATATGTATTATGAATAGGTGAAAAGTTATGAGACTTCAAGCTAGAAGCTATTAGCCCCACTCTACGCTACCGTTATTTTTGATTCTTACAAAAAAAAATAAAAAAAAATATGAAAATTATTTTTTTTTTTTTTTTTTATACATCACTACACTTTTATGATTGAAGCAGATAATCTAAATAGATTTGAACATAATCGCAGGAGATCCCTCTTTTCATATCTTTACAACCTCATAGGATGAACTATTTAGCCTTGAGTCTTTTAAATTGCAAATTCATATAAGAGCTGTTGCGCCACCAAATTTATTTATTACATTTATAAGAGCTATATAAACCACATTACATAGATATGAGTATGTATTACTATGTTTCTTAAGTTGATATATAGTCTAAAACAAAAACAAAACTAATTCATTTTCTATTATTTCGGTTTCTTCTTCTTCTAATAAAGTGTATGTTTATTAATTTTATTCCCGCCCTTTGACTTAATAATTGTAATCAAATTTATATATTATTTTCTAAGAACTGACAGCCAGTGTTGGTACAGCTGAGCGACAGGGCACTCAGTGGAGACCGTTCGAAAGGCTCAGTCATTTAGACTATGCCGATGACATATGTCTACTGGCAAATAACATCAGTGGGCTGAACGGGATGTGCCAAACGCTGCAAGTGAAGGGAGAGTCGAGTGGTCTAAGAATAAACAGCAAAAAGACAAAAATAATGCTCACAGGCCGCTCCACACAGCAGCGTATTATTCTACAGGAGACGCCAGTTGAAGTAGTGGAACAGTTCAACTACCTTGGCAGTACTGTCTCTGCAAACGGTGGTACGGATCTGGACGTTAAAAGTAGAATGAATAAAGCTCGTGCTGCCTTCGGTACCCTGTCCCCAATTTGGAAATCCAGTCAAATCTCCTTACGCACTAAGCTGAGATTCTTCGAATCCAATGTCAAATCCGTGCTGTTATATGCTTGTGAAACCTGGAAAGTCACGTCTACTATTTCGAAGAAAATGCAGGCTTTTGTGAATCGCTGTCTTCACCACATCCTAAAAATTCGCTGGCCACAAATAATATCAAATGAGGAATTGTGGCGCAGGACAAGACAAGAGCGGCTGGACGTCGACATAAGAAAGCGTAAATGGCGTTGGATTGGTCACACACTGAGGAAACCAAACGATGAAATTGCAAAGCAGTCCTTTGGATGGAATCCTCAGGGTGCACGGCGGGTTGGAAGACCAAGAACAACATGGAAATCAACTGTCTTAGCGGAAGCAGAATCCCAGAGAAAGACGTGGCCACAACTAAAGTACCTTGCAGCAGACCGTGAAGGATGGAGACGTTTTGTTGACGCCCTATGCCCCAGCCGGGGTTACAGGACACGATGATGATGATGAAGAACTAACATAGTCACCCCGATTACAGAATCAGACGGATGAGCTGCGAGGGAATCAGACTCAATTTTGACATTTTTGCTATGAACCAAATGCCAAAATTGAGTCTGACTCCCTTAGCAGCTAATTTGTCAGATTCTGTAATTGGGGTGAATAGCTAAAAACTAATCAAATAATGAAGTTTTCAAAGATCTAAAATTTAACAAGACCGCTATTGATTCAATGAATATCTTGCCATTGTGATGCGGTTAAAAGTTCCTCATTAAAATATTTAACAGTTTAACCATATTTCTTGTATTATTCACAAAAGAACTCAGTTAATTTCCCATCTCATCATCATCTCTTATATAAAACTTTGCTATGTAGGGAAGTGCGTGTTTCTTTAATTTTTGCTATGATGTGGTTTTTGCAAAATTAATAAATAATTTTTACAAACAAAAGAAAAGCAAAAATATTTTATTCATCATCACCATCATCATCTCAAAGCAAAAGCTCTTAATGGAGTTCATCAACCTTAAGATGGGAGCTATTTATGTAATTTCATCTATTGGCAGCATTTTTGTGTTTGTTGTTGTTGTTAGTTGCTGATGGTGGCTGCTCTTCTGGAATACAATGATGTGAGAAGGAAGAGATACTTGCTGATGGAAATCATTAGTTCCGTTTTTATTATGTTGTCTTAAAATTTACCGAAAGCCTATATATAGTAAAGGTATATAGAGAAGATATAAAGATATTGGTAAGAAGAGGCGTTAAAACATTAATTAGGTTGTAATTAAGAAACAAAAGTATGTCTAACTGTAAATGGTTGAATTGTGAGATATGCACTCATAGACCAAGCATTTGTTTTGTGGAACATATGAAATTGGGCTTTCAATAAAATCTAATATTTATTATTTATAATGATTGAGATGTCTAACAAAGTGGGTTTCATCATGACGTCTGATGATCTATGCGCCCGTTCGTGTGCTTTAACTTTTGTGTGTCCTTGCATCCACTGTGAATCTAGAGCCTATACGAGTTAACCGATTTGTTAAAAATGCCAAAATGCTGAATGGACACGATCCCGAATGCCTTAATCACGAATGGACAATATCCCGAAAGCTAAAATCCCGAATCGACAAAGTCCCAAATGACAAAAAGTCCCAAATACAATCAGGATTGAATCCTCAATTTCAATACTTTGTTAGTACTATTTCACTGCTTTCAAGGAAATCAAACCGTTTTTGACTTGTGCTCGCCTTGGCATCATATGAAATTGTCTATAAAAGAAATTTGGAAATAAATAATCACACTTATTATGATTTTCAATCATCAATTTGATAGTTGATAAGTATTGCTAATGTCAATTGTTGAAACACTAACCAACTATTAATTGAAAATTGTAAATATTCTTGCAACTCTCAACGGTCTCCACCTACATCATTTTCAATGATCAAGATATCAATCACGTTGTTTATTGTCTAAATTCAATATTTATCAATCATCAACTGACAATAGTCAATCGTAGCAGGTGAATACAAATCTTGAATGTGAAAATTTCACGGCCGTGATTTTTAATACCAAAAAAAGATATTATATTAGCCCACTCGGGATTTTGACATTCGAGATTCTGTCACTCTTGGTTCTGGCATTCTAGGCTTTAGCTATTCGAGATTTTGACCATTCGGTATATTGTCCATTCGTGATTTTGGCATTCAGGATTTAGGTACTCGGGATTTTTTGCTGTTTTGGGATTTTGGCAGTCTTGGTTTCGTACCCGACCCCTGACATATACAATTATTTTTTTTTTATTTGCAAACAAATAATCTTTTCATTCTGACTTACCTTCATAGCTTCAAAGTCTTCAACAAAAACTGTAATAAAATTACATTTTTGTTTTTTTAGCAAGAAAAAAAAACTCATACGGGAACCTAGGGATCATTTTAAACCCATTATAGTGGCAATTTTTATCCTATATTATTATCCTACCTTCCTTAACTTTACGGTACGTCCTTTTTTAATCCTCATAACGTTTTCAAGCAGGGTTCGAAAATTCGTATATTTATTTTGGGTTGGAGTCAAAATAGTGATGAGGAAAAATTATGTTTTCAAAATTTTCATTTTCATTTTCATTTATTCTGTTTTTCATAATTCTGTTTTACAAAATTCTGCAAATAAGTATTTTTTTTGGAAAAACTGCAATAAGGAGTTAATTGCTTTTCGGTAAAACCTATTTGTAATTTGGTTAATTTAATTTGCAAATGCTATATTAAGTATTTAATATTAAATTCTTGGCTAAGCTGATTTTCTTAGAAAAATGTTTATAGTAAAAAATGAAATGATGTGAAAACATCTTAGTGCTCGGTATAAAAAAAAACCATAGCTCTCGATACGGGGAATATTAATAGTCGTATTGCATGGATGGATATGGTCTTACAAGTTCCCTTCCGAAAAACTATGGAAATTCGAATAGATAACGAAGTTATCGTTAAATATTTTAATGGTTTCGGTATTTGCTTAAAGGGCAAATTTTTAATCTCTACTGGAAGAAAAATGTCGAAAACTGATTCAAAAACAATCTTGTTTATTTTTATGAATAGGTCGCGAAGAGATTTTTTTTAAGTAAAATTAGTGTGGGACTGCCAGCTATGGGTAGATTGTTATATTTTGTTTTCGTTCATTGACGTTTCAAGTTTGTGTCGTGCATACATTTTGTTACAGATTCACAATTTTTTCCATTATTGCGGTTTTGGCCCGATCTCTGAGGTGAAAACTAAGGATCGAATAAAGTTAAGATGGAAATACTTTTTCTCGGTTTTCAAAAAATCAACTTTAAAACGAAGCAATCGAAATTCGTTTTGAATGACAATCCAAGCACAAATATCCAAATAATTATAAGATGAAAAAGGTCTTTTCATAAGTCCAATAATAAAGTGTTTTTGGTAAAAAAAAACAAAGGGCGGGATCATGAATCCCCCCAAATTTCCCCTATTCATAATTTTATTATTATTATTATTATGCCCCGCCCTCTTACCCCTCCCAACCCGCGCGCGGGGAGGACCTTATTTATTTTGTTATATTAAGTTATATTAAATGAAAAGTTATTATTTTTAATTAAATGTTATTTTAAAAATCATTATGTATTGTTTTTTTTATAAAAAATAAATATTGGGTAGCAAGAGTTTATGAGCTTTGAATTTGGCTTAAGAGCCAATTTGTTTATCAAGTTGTTTTTTATTTATTTGTTAATTATCCGATTTTAAATATTTTATGACTTCTTTTTTAAATTTGTTTTGATTATTTATAGATTTTATTTCACTGGGAAGATTATTATATAATTGAACTCCTTTGAACATCATTGTATTTTGTCCACGAGCGGTTGATTTATATGCTAACCTAAAGTTTTGACCATTTCTAAGAGCTAATGGTTGCGATTCACTAACATATTTTAAATTATTACACAAATACTTTGGAAGCGTTCCATTTTTCATTTTAAAGATAAATAATAGAACGTAAAGTTTAATTTGTTGTGATATATTTAACCAGTTTAACCTTTTCAACATGTCTTTTATACGAGTTAATCTTGCACACTTTAAAATTATTCTCATCGCTTTGTTCTGAAGTCTTTGCAGTCGGGCTATATCAACTTGGGATGATAGGAATAAAATAGTAGAGCAGTATTGGAAATGAGGCTTAATGATTGCGTTATAAATTTTAATTACTGTACCGAATGACACTTTTTTCCTGATTCGTGATAGAAAGTATATTTTCTTTGATACCTTTTTGCAAACGAAATCCGTATTAGCTTTCAAGTTTATTTTACTATCAATAACAACGCCTAAATATTTAAATTCATCAACACGATCCACATTCTCACCATCAATTTTCACAACATTATGATCTGCATTATTAATGCACATATACTAGAGCTGTGTAAATCGTTCATTTCAAATGATCGAATCGTTCAAGAATCGATCACCAAAATGATTCGATCATTTCAATCAATCGATCTTTCGATCATTTTCATTTCGCTGAATTTATTATCGATTCAATTTTCATTTCGATTTCGATGGAATTAAATCTCTCCGATTTTAACAAATTCAATTCAATACTCTTCCCATTGTGATTGAATCCGAAACAATACATTTTTGATTGATTAAAAATCTCAACAAATATTGAATTTCCACAATTGTTTAGTCCTCAGGAAAAAGGTGATTTTAAGCCAGTTGGATGAAATTTGGATCAAAGTTTATATTTTATGTGAAAATATAATTCGGCCCCTATCCGTCTAGACATTAATTGTCAAATTCCATTGACGGATGGCTACGATGTCAATGGATTAAAACACCTCTTAAAAATCTGAAATTTTTGAATAATTTTTACTGCTCCGGAAAAAGGTGATTTTAGGGCAATTGGGTGACATTTGGATCAAAATACACCTTTTCTCTCAAAATACAGTTCATTCTCTATCTTCCAAGCCATCAATCGTCAAATTTCATTGACGGATGGCTATGATGTTAATGGATTAAAAAACCTCTAAGAAGTCTGTAATTTTTGAATGATTTTTACTACTCCGGAAAAGGGTGATTTTTAAGCAAATGAGTGACATTTAGATCAAAATACACCTTTTGTGTCAAAATATAGTTCATCCTCTATCTGACAAGCAATCAACCGTCAAATTCAATTGAAGGATGGCTACGGTGTCGATGGATTAAAAACAACTAAGAAATCACAAGTTTTTGAAGAAAAATCGAGATTCATCGAAATGATTGAGATTGAGATTGGGATGGAAAATCGAGAATCATCGAAATGATTGAGATTGGGATGGATAATCGAGAATCATCGAAATGATTGAAATTGGGATGGAAAATCAAGGATCATCGAAATGATTGAGATTGAGATCGATTGAAATGAAAATTTGTGATTTCAATCATCAATACTTCTCAATGATCGGATTAAAAAAATCGAATCGATCCTGATTGACACAGCCCTAACATATACTTCGTTTTTTTAATATTCAATTTTAACTTATTTGTAATGAGCCATTTACTAATTGATTGTAAGTCCATATTTATTTTTTCATAACATTCTCTTACATCTTTTCCCGAGATGAAGAGAAGAGCATCATCCGCAAACATACATAATTTACAATAGTTCACTGCCAAATTTATATCATTTATGTACAATAAAAACAAGAACACACCTAAGACTGAACCTTGCGGCACCCCAGTCTTAACGTCATTAGGATCGGTAACACTACTGTTCACCGAAGTACGCTGAGTTCTAAAATTAAGATAAGACTCAAACCACTTTAACTCATTATCTTTAATTCCGTACTTTAAAAGTTTTTTAAGAAGTATTTCACGATCAACAGTCTCAAACGCTCTCTTGAAATCCAAAAACACTGCAACAATTATATTTTTACTGTCCACTTCATTCTTCCAGTTTTCTATGACCCAATTCAATGTTGTTTCACACGAGTATCCCTTACGAAAACCAGATTGCTGTTCCATTATTAAATTATTATCCTCCATATAGCTTTTAAATTGCTTTTCCACAAGCTTCTCCAAAACTTTCTCATATGTTGGCAGCATGTTAACAGGTCTATATTCTTCACATAAATTTGTATTTGGGACTTTTTGGATCGGAACTATCATTGACTCTTTCCACCTGTTAGGGAAACAGCCTGTCTGCATTGACTTATTAAAAATTTCTCTTAGAATCGGTCCAAGGATTTCAATTCCGTCTAAAAACATTCCCGCATTTATAAATTTATAATCTTTCTTTTTACCCATAGTTTTTAAAATATCATTTATGTCCTTAGAGCAAACCGGTTTAAAAGTAAAAATAGTGCTTACATTATTGATATTGTCAGAATAATCTATTTTTGGAATATCCGCGATAATATCTTCCACACTTTTTATAAAATATTTATTGAATTCACTTGCAATTTCTTTACTATCATAAATCATATTTCCTTCAAAAGCAACATTTTTAATTTCACTTCTTTGGGTTTTGAGAACTAAATTTTTAATATTTGTCCATAGTTTTTGGGGATTACCTGATGTGTCAATCTTCTTTTTTATATAATTATCTTTTGCTACCCGAAGTTCGCTTTTATATAAATTTCTCGCCGAGATATAATCGCTCCATGATGAGCTTTGATTACCAAATTTATATTGTTCATATTTTAATACTTTAATTTTTCTTAGTATAGAATAGAATTAACATTTTCAGATTTTTTTAGAAAATTGTGTTATTTATGGTTTATTTTTTATTTTCATTAAAATTTTGTTGCAACTTCACATAAAGGCACCTCTTGCAAGTATTAATAAAATTGTATTACAATATTGTTCATAAGCAATTATGTTAATTAACAAAAAAGTTATTAATAAAAATTCATTTAACCCATTTTCACACATTATGGTCAACAATGTAAAACGTCAATGTGACCTTAGACGATAATATCTTGTTGAATAGTGACAACGCTGAGGCGGAAGCTTTGATGATGCCAAGACTGCCTTGGATAACACCCGGGTTATTCAATATTTTCTCAGAATTCTCTGAACATATTTTGATACATTGAACACGATTTGTCAGATAACTCTTCAACCAGTTCAATAAATGACCATGGAAACCTGAAGATTCCTCTTTTTTCAGCAGAATTGTATGGTTTACTCTGTCAAACGCTTTGAAAAGTCAGTGTATAATGGAAGGTGAACCAAATAAGGCCCAGACCCTAAAATAGCCGAGAGCACCCAAAAACAAACATCCAACAAGTAACGGGAATTTTATGTTCTATATTTTCGTAGTCCCATTCCATTCCAATTCAGACAAAAAAAAGTCTGTTGCTGCATTTCTGTGGAATTTGGCAACCGAAACAAGTTTGTACGCGTTGTTATAAACAAAAAAAACGGTTCAATAAATATTAACTTTTCCGGCAGATTAATTCGAGGAAGTACGGTTTTAATTTTTATGGTAAGATATATTAAGCGAAGGGTAATTGTTTCTAAGTTTCATTTCCATACATTAGCTCAATTTTTATTTATAATTTTATAAAAAAAACAGTCTTTCATCTTCCTAACAAGGCCCAGCAAAAAATTGAAAAATTTCATTTCATTTTTTGTTTGATTTCAAGCAAATAATACAAATAAATAAATACAAATTTATTTATTTTAAGATTTTTAAAGTCAAGAAGCCTGTTTTTTGTTTTCTCTTTCTGAATAAAATATTGAAGAAAAAAAATATTTTTCCTAAAGATTATGTCTCTTGCTTAATATTTATTTAAAACTGATTTTATTTCATTTAGAAATCCGGAGTAGTTTCAAAGAAAATAATAAGGTTTTTCAAAATACTCCAAAAATATATATTCTTTTTGATTCGCAAAACTTAATTTTCTTTTCTCGGATACATAACTAAACTATATTTTATTTAGTTCACAAAAATATTGCATAAGATATTCAAGTTATTAAGGAAAAACAATAATGTGGGCCTTATTTAGGTCACCTACCAAACTTGCTTTCCTTTTTCCATAGTACTTACACAGAAATTTATAAATAAAGTAAGATTAGTTGCAGTTGACGAATCTGCGTTGAAAAGGTGATACCTTTATACTTTTTACAACTTCACACATCATTTTTTTAACAAGTGATTCAAATAATTTGTTGGAATCAACTGTAAGTTTGGCAATTGGGCTATAGTTTTCAACACATTGTCCCGATTTATAAATTGGTTTAATGTAGCTCTCTTCCAACAGTCAAGAAAGCCAACCTTTTTTTAAGAGACAAATTAAAAATATTTAGCAGTGGTTTTACAAGATTTGATCTGCAGTTTCTTAAAAACACTGCAGGAATGTTATCAGGAGGCATGCTCAAACAGTTTTTCAAAATGCTTAATTTTTAAAAAGACCTCTTCTTCTGATAGAGAAACAGAAGAAATATCCAAATCAGTTAGAGAAGAGCTAACAGAGCTAAACTTAGAATCAGATCACTACTTACAATTCCGTTGTAGCCGAAGGAATTCCAAAGGACTGCCAGAAGCAGTTCAGATTTTATTGATTTAAGGTGGCTTCTCAATCGAATTTAATGAAATATTTTCCGACAAAAAAAATTACTTTTTATTCTTAGTTTATATGATAAATTAAACATTTATGCCAAGTTTTGTCAATAGACAATTAAAAGGTCTTTTCAGTGCATTTGCATCTTACTTTGAAAATTTGGCAATGCAATGGTTTCAGGGACTTTAGATCCAGATCCAGTATAAGGAAGTTTCCTGAAATCAATGCCAAGATTGTAGAAATATATTCTGTTTGGTTTAGAAAACACCGGAAATAATCTTAAGCAAAAACGTTCTCAAAAAGTTTTAGCAATGTACAAAATTCCGTTTGTCAAATGATTTCTTGTACTATATATAACCTCTACTCTTAAAGGTTTAGGTTAATTTATCAAAAAGTCAACACACCTTTAGATATTTTCATCCCAAGTGTTAAATAATTTACCGTTGTTGTATGAACTTTCTCCTTCCACATCTTTAATTAACAAATATAATGATGAAACTACCTTAGTCTTCCACTAAAAGCATCACCATCAACGCACTTGTTGAATTATTTTTTTTCCTCACCGATGCCACAGTCATATACGACTAGGTACCAATCTGGTTTAAATAAAGTAAAAATAAAAATTAAAATGTATAAATTATACCACCAGCATAAAGAAACAAGTTGATACAACTTTACTTGCCCTAACCAGATATCATTTTATCAAACTGTCAGCAATCATGTGTAAAACACTTAATAAAAAAAGAGCTCTGCTATGTTATTTGATGTTTTGTGTGTTCTACTCTTAGATTTGGTAGAGAACTGATTCTATTTTCTATGATTAAATTAATTAAATTTAACACACTTAACGAGTTTTTTTAACTTAATATAAAAATTATGTAAATTTAATTTTGTTTATCTAGTTAATCGTTGTTTAAAGTAAACACTTAAGCAAACAACGAAAGAGTCTAGGTTAATATTGTAAAGCTTCTTTTTTTGTTAAATTTTGTTTGTTGAATTGAATTTTTCGCTCTTAAATAGTAAGAAAAAAGAAAAGAGAGGAATAAAATATAATTATGTATTTATTTGAACAATAACTATGTCACATAGGCACCCATCAGAAGCCTTTTTAATTAACAATTTAAATATTTTGTCAGTCATTTAGCACAAGCGCAAGTTTGCATATCAGCTCTTTTGTTTTGTTGAAATACAATTATTTCAATCTGTGTTATAGCCCTGTCACCTTTAGACTTACTTAATTGTTCCCTTAAAAACAAGAACTATATTTTGACTTTATAATGGTGCAACAAAAATTGAAATAAATCAAAGATGGTGGCCACACACTCTTACTGCTCGAGAAGAAAATTTATTTGGACTTGTATAGAGTTGTACTTTTTTTTCATTATTACACTCATTCAGTTAAAAATTAACACTTCATTTCAAAAGTTAGATAAAACTTTAACAATAATTATTTTATACCTATTCAATGAGTATTCTTTTACAAAAAGGACAGGGACCCAATGTAAACCATTCTTACATCTAATGATTTCGTGATAATAAATCATTATCACTATGTATACTCTGTGAATCATTACCACTAAATTTACTTAACTAAAAAAAAAGAACCGTTTCAATAAGAATAACATGCAAGAAGGTGAAGCGAATATTTATGTATCCCGTCCACAAATTACAAGAGTATGACAAGACTACTGATAAGTTTGTGAATCGTCGAATTTTCATTGAATTTCTTTGGTTCTTTCTTACGGACACGAGTTTGTATTGTACACACCTTAAATTAATTCTTTTGAGTTGCATTCATAAAATGCAGCCAAGAAGTCGCGTCGTGTCGCTTCATGTCGTCAAGGTAGATGGTATCTTATTATTATTGAATGCATTTGCGTTGACGTGATATCAAATTAGGAAGTCGTTTTGAGCATACAGAAACAACAACAAAAAAATACCTACAGTAATGGCTTAGATATTTTTCAAGTGAGAAAGAATAATGGATGGAGTCAGAGTTTTATGCATTAAATAAATTTTATAATTTAAATATTGCATTCGTGTTTATTTTATTGAAATTACATTGATTGGATCCACTTGCACGATAGTTTTTTTGACAGCCAGAAGTTTAGGAGCGCAAATAATTGAAAATGCATCATTTTTAAATGATCGTTTACCTAAGCAGGGATAATTTGCTCCAGCTAGCACTTTTATTAAACAAAAAATTCAAACATTCCTGAAAATCAATTTTTCTTGTTCTTGTGACGTTTTTTTATTTTTTTTTTTTATTATTTAAGCGCTCTAAGCTTGTAAATTTGGTTCTCGAAAACAGCTCCAACGATTTGAATGAAATTCTCGAACTTTATTCTTATGGATGAAAAAAAAATACTAAAAATTGTTTTTCTAAAATTCAACCACTGTCACGTCCCATTTTCTTATTTCCTGGTTTCCCGAAAACAGTTCTTCATTTGCTCTATTTCTCGGAAACGAGTCAAATGATTTTAAATTTATTTTAAGAGTTTATTATAATAAGAAAGAAATACAAAAAGAAATCTTAAAAGGGTTTTCAGCTAAATCCACCTACTGCCACGCCTACATTATTATTTATAAATTTATCAGAAATTACTCTACGGATTTAAATGAAATTTTAAGAGTTTGTTTGTATGACCAAGAAAAACTTAATTTTAGTTAAATTCGCAGCCAGCCACACCCACTTTTCTAATTTATTGATTTACCAGACTCAATTCTATCCATTTTGATGGTATTTTCAGAGTTCGTTATTATAACAAAAAAAAAAATAAGTAGTGGTTTATATAACGCTCACTGCCACACTTACTTTTACTATATTTAGGCCCCTTGGAAACGGCTCCAAAGTCAAAGGTGAAATTTCTAAAGTTTGTAGTTTATTAAAATCCGCCTACTTCCACGGCAAGTTTTCTAATTAATTGATATTCACAGGCTTATATGACATTTTCAGATTTTGTTGTTATGAGCGAAAAAACTAAGAAAGAGATTTAATTAAAAACCACCTACTGCCACACCCACTTTTATTTTTTTATAATTTATTGGAAACAGCTAAAATTCGGACTCGGATAAAATTTTTAGGACTTATTTGTATGGAAACGAAGAAACAATTATAGAAAGTGGCCAACTGCCTTGCCAACTTTTTTCTTATTTGTTGGTTTATGGAAAACCGACCTTACTGGCTCAGTTTCTAGGTTACAACTCAAATTATTTTCATGATTTTAACAGAGTGTATTCCTATGAGAAAGAACAAAATTAAAGTATAGTTTCAGCTATATTCGTCAAATATAACGCCAAATTGTATTATTTATTTGTTCGTTAAAAACAGCTCAATTTTGCTCTACTTCTCGGCAATAGGCCGAATGATTTGAATAATACCTTGAGAGTTTGTTCTCATTAAAAACACGAAGAATGAAAAAAATTTAAGTGAAATAAGACATCTATTGCACCCATTTTTATTATAATTGGTTTCGTTTGAAAATGTTGGTCTTATGTAGAATTAGGCGTGGGCCCAAATTCACTTATTTCCTTGTTTCTCAAAAATTCATAATTTTCACAAATTTTTTAATTTATCGGAAATAATCAAAATTTTTTGGATGATATATTCAGAGTATTTTTTTTTTTCTAAATTTGGTCTTGCACTTTTTACTCAGTTTTGTAAGTAACTTAACTTTCTTGAGGGATATTTTTGTCACTTTTTGAATGCTCTTAAGAATCATTTCCTGGAGCAAACAATTTCGTTTCAAATATTTTTATGAAATACACAAATTCAAAGGTGAGTCAAAAAAATTAATCAAATTTGATTCAAAGAATTTGAAGGTTAACATTCATGTTTATCCTACCTAAATGCATAGGTATGATTTTTAACATGATAACTTTAAACTCAAATTATCAATCAATTTTCAAGAATTTTAATAACAAAATTCTACACAGTATAACATGAATTTTGATCATGCTTCGTACACATTTATGTAGTTTAAAAACCATAATGCAACCAAAGCAAATAAATTCCATAAATGCGTGTGTAATGATTTTAACATAGGTGATGATGATGATTAGTCTCGTTAATGGACATATGAGTAGAGTTAAGGAAGGATAGATAAACGATTCAACAAACATTACATACATACAACATATTATAAATGCTATCACAAACCAAAATTAATTTTTTAATTACTTTTGTAGGCATATCTGCATAATAATTGAAGCACACATATTACATAATATTAAATTTCAATTAATTTAATAGCTTTGATGGTTTATTTCGAAAAATAGCCAGCGGTCATGCAATGTACATATAGTTTCATGTGCAATATGTGGCGTCGTAATAAAATAGTTATGACCTAAATATTGTTTATTTTAATGGATAAACTGGTTGAAAGGAAATTATCATAATTGTAATATTTTATCAATTATATAAAGTTATTGCTAATTACTATTAAAATAATTCTTAAGCATTATTTTCATATCAATGAAATTTATGTTTGCACATTTTCTACAAATACTAATTTGAATTTCATTGAGCATTAAGAAAATTATTTTGGGAAACCAAAACACAAATTATCGTGGTGACAGAAGGAAATTAAAATTCTTCATGTTATGGCATATTGCTTGGATAGTAAAATAATTTTAATGCGTACTTAAAATAACTAAACGTAAAATGTTTAAAATTTTAAAATATGTATTTCTAGTAATAAGGAAAAACAAAAAAATCAATGCACGACTGGGTTGCATGTACACAAGCATAACTTTTATGGCTCTTTTTGACAGGCACTAACAGCAACATATTTTTACTAGGAGCGCAGGTACTATAAGTTGGAAATCTAAAAAGTTGTTTTTTACATATAAATTGAACATTAAACACAATATTATTACATATGTATAAAGACAAAGCTAATAAGACCCAACAAAAAAAATTAATACGGGATCTTAAAGTTCTAGTCATAAGTTATTGCCTGGTATATTAAACTGTTTGAAGTATGGCTGATAAGCGTTATAAAACCATAATCAAAGAGAGTTGGGTTCGACCCTAACTGGTAACTTTACCATTGGCATTGGTGCCCTAGGAAGCTAGAGGGGCAAAGTTATTTTGATATTAAAAAGTCGCCAATTCATGATCAGGTCAATTCTCGATTTGTGAAGCTGTGAAGTGATAAATATGATAACGCCTTCACGCCAAATGCGATTCTCGAAGTGTGAAAAAATGAAAACAAATGCCAAAATATTTTCATATGATAATTCGTTTATCACAATCATTTCATTCTGTGAAAAGAAAAATGATAAACTGAAACAAATTGTGCTCATTGCATACATCCAAGTCGCCATCTTGGTCTTTCTATGACGTCACAATCATCTTTTTCTATGAGCAAGTGGTAGCATTTTTCATGTTAGTACTTTTTAGTACTCACTTTGACAGCTGTTTTTTATAAAGAGTTCGGGAATCGCCTTGCGCGATTTTGTGAAGTGATAAAATGATAAAACTCTGTGAAAACTGAATTGATAACTTTGTTTTCATTTCACAGTTTCACAGATAGAGAATTGACCCCCAGGTGTTCAATATGCAATAAAATGAAGACCAAAAATTGGTTTGCCTTCAAGATATTAGAGACAAGAACATTTTTTAATATTTTTGTAATTTTCTTTTTTAAATCGGTGATTATTTTTTTTTTTTAAGTTGTTTTTTTTTTTCACTTTAAAAAAAATTATTTATTGAATTTTTTTATATATCCTACCAATCATCAATTATGAATGAGTGTATGGCAAGTTAGCAAAACAACTTTGATTTACCAAAAATGAGAAAGTGATTAGATGAAAATTTTTTCGTTCTATATTTTCTATGCATTTTTTTTTTAATTTGGTAAGAACTTCTAAGACATACAATTTTATTGATTAATATAAAATTATATTATATAAATAATTAGTCCTAAATTAGTTGTGACACAATAAATTTTTGCATTCGATGTTTTCTATGTACATATTTTTAAACGAAACTATCTCATTTGGCCCAGTAAAAACATAATAAAGCAATAAACAGTTCAGTATAATAAAACCCTTTTTCGAATGCTAGTTCATACGAATTATGAAACAAAAATAAAAACCATAGAAAATATTGCACGAAAATGGCTAATTTAAGACAAATTATTAACCAATTTAAATTTCAATACGATAGGTTCTAAGAACTTTTCCAAAATTCTTTGTTGATTTCATATAAATTTAGGAAAATAAAATAAACATACAAAAACTTATTTACAAATAAAAAACGGTAGATTATTAAGCCATAAAAAATTAAGTATATAAGAAGTTTTTACCCCCTTTAGATGTATGTTAAATTAACAGAGCACCCAAAAAAACAGAGAAAATATTGAAAAACAAAATTGAAATTGTCAAAACTAATTAACGCCTAATTAATGACAAATTATCCACCTTCCCATTTTTAGATTTGCCAAAGTTGCTTTGCTAACTTGACACTCATAGAAAACAACCCAAACATATGTACGTAGAAAACATCGCATGACAATATTGATTTTTTCACAGTTAATCAACGACTAACTTACGGTTAATTATTAAACACTAAAATATTAAATTTTAGAATTTTGTCCCATTTAAAAAAAAGAAAACATAGAACGACAAATTCGAAATTGTTTCAACTAATTAAAACTAATTTGTAGTTGTAAATTATGCACCTATCTATTTTTCCATCTGTAAGAGTGTCTTTGCTTACTTGACATCAAGTTAGCAAAGCACCTAGGAAATATTGGGCAACAAATTGAAATTATCACAATTATTTCACGACTAATGGCATATTATTTACCTATTCACTTTTCGATTCGTCAAATTTGTTTCGCTAACTTGAAACGTATCAATAATTATGAACTAGTGTATAGAATAAAATTATTTCGAGGCCTACATATTATCTGTTCTTAAGATAATTCGAACCCAAAAAATTTTCTTAACAACTTTCATCATTTGTTTTACTTAAATCTTAAAAAAAATTCTCAGTCGATTTTATTTTTAATTTTGATCAATTTTTAACTACGTTAAAATGCGTTTAATAAAATTAACCCGAAGTTCAAAGCATCATTTGTTCTCGAGTTATTTGAGACAAATGAATTTATTATTTAACTTATTTTTTTAACGCTGTAGTAAAAAAAACGATAATTGAATTTTTTGAAATTCCATTTTTCACTCAATTAAAAAAATTAAGGAACGTACGAACGTAAAAACGGCAAAACATACCAACGGACGAACGTACGTGCAAACACAGACATATCTTTCTAAAAATTATGGATTCTGATCTTAGGGACCTCAAAATGTGAAATGATATTTGACATGGTTGCACGTAGTTACTCTTGTTTACTCTAGGTCAAGAACTTTAAAAATTGCGAAGATGGTAGGTGCCTATTGTGAGATAAAAATGTTTAATATTTGGAGCTAAAAAAGACTACGATCAGAATTACTAAACATATGCAAACAAAAGATTTCTGGGCGTTTTTTGTTTTTGTTTTAAATATGCTAATTAGAATAAATTATTAAAGAGCAGTTGAAGATTAAAATTAAAAAAAAAATGCAAGAATAGCTATCAACAATATAAATTGAAAATTAAAGTGCTAGTAAGAAAAATTTTCTATTCGGTATAATTTTATTCAAATCTGCAATATCTAACAACAAAACTAATAAAGATCTTAGATAACCTCACACAAATATTCAAACTGTATAAAGTTGGGAGATTTATATCAGGAAATACCAATGCTGACTCAATTTTCGTAATCTTAAAGGCTATTCGTGACATGGTTAGAGTTTTTTATTTTGTTGTGTTTTTAAGATAATAAACCTATTTTTACATAAATTGTCAAAGAGAATTTTGTTACTTTATTATTTCACTTTTTTGTTTACTCTTTTCTACAAAACAAAACACTTGGTAGGTACCCACAAAAATGTCTATACCATTTTAAGACCAAACCTTAAGCAAGAAAGTTGCGATTTTACTTCGTAAATAAATCTTTTCTTCAAACTGCGAAGTGATTATCTTTTTTGCTTATTTTCTCCTTTCATCTAGCAAACTTTAACAGAATGATAAAATATGTTTCTTTTTTTTATTTGAACTCGCTACAACAGCATTTTTATTTTATTCTTCTGATTGGGGTATATAACCTAAATGTTTGTAGGTATAAATAGGTATACAATATTGTATCTGCATTTATGTATCGGATATACACGCACGCATCAAACATGAAATTGCGAAAAAAAAAGTTATAAATATATCTAGTCGTACCTATCAAACCTATCTATCCATATTCTATGTACGTGACTATTTGAGAAAATTTGAGCTTTAACCGTCAGCATCACCGATCGATTTTTATCTTGCAATAGATTTATATGAACAGAAAATGGTTGATTTTATGTGAGCTTTCGTATGAGTTTTAGAAAAAATGGTGGCTGTATTTTCATACAGTAAAAATTGTTTTTTATTTATAAATAAACAGTATTTTGTTTACAATAAAATCTAGTTGTTATTACATTTTCTATTTGTTATTATAAAAAACTGCCTAGTTATTTTAACAGAGTTGTTGTCTAAAAGTTATTTGAATTTTGAAATTAGCTCTAGATGAGAAACAAAGTATGTACCAATTTACCAGTTGCCCTTCTGCTATTCTTTCAGTCACCGCTTCAATTATTTTATAAATACAATTTTTTTGGCGGCGCGACAGCTCGTGGAGAACTAGGGCTTTAAGACTTAAAACTCTAAGTTTAAATATTTAAAATTTTGTTTTGCATTGATTCAAATTTGTTCAAGAAATCAGGTGTAATTTTTTTTTAACTCAAAGTTTAGAATTTTTTAGAATTTTAAAGAATGAATTTCGTGCTTTTTACTATTTTTCTTATGTTGACCAGATTCGCATGTGCTCAGTTTTTTTAATTCTGAGGATCTTAAATATATGTTAATAGGTAAACAAGTACACAAACTTGTTTTGTTCAACTGTATTCAATTCAACTCAAATTAATTTAATTTAAACCATTTTAGTTCAATTCAAATCAATTCAATTCAATTCAATTCAATTCAATTCAATTCAATTCAATTCAATTCAATTCAATTCAATTCAATTTAATTCAATTCAATTTAATTCAATTCAATTTAATTCAATTCAATTCAGATCTGCTCAGACAAAAAAAAACAAATCAATTTTGTTAAAACATTTTTAACTACGAAAATAATGACCAGGGATAGGATTGTGCTAACTTTGCCTCTTTTTGCGTTATCATATGAAAGCATCGAATCTATAAAAATACGTTTCATGTCCTCCTTATTCCAAAAATAAATAGGTTTTTCTGCCTTTTTCCTTTTTGCCCTTTTTCCTTAAAAGTTTATTTTTTTCAAGACTAAGCAAATCTTAGAAAAAAACAAAAGAAAAAAATTAGTTTTTAGTGTACGGAATTTTTTATTAATTTACAAAACATTGACAATAACGGCCAATGCTACTATTTGTCAAATTTTTCCTCCTCGTTTCAATAAATTAGTTTGTTTGGGGCAGAAGAGAGTGCTCACCAGAGATTAAAACATTTCTTCTTCCTGACAAATTCTACCCAAAAACAATTCCTTGGGCAGAAATTCAAAATCCCATTTTGACGTACGTCAGATACAAAAAAAAAAATCTTGCCAAAGTTGTCACCAAACCGTTCCACACTTCTAAGGCAATTTGCTTTTCTAAGATGGAATTTCATCTTAATTTGATAGACTGCAAATATTTGCCCAAAAAACTCTGGAACAAATCTAAAATATTATTAATTTTAAAGAAAATCGTTGAAGTGAATGGATGTATTGTATAGGGTTTTGAATGGGTTCCATTCGGTTTTTTGTTAAACTAGATAGATCTTTTATAGCTTCTTCAAGGAGCTTTTAATAGACAATCGTAGAAAGCTGTTTCTTGATAATTTTAAAAAACTGTTTGCAGTTCAATGCAACTATAATTGTACGTTAATTTATGTAAGTATTCGCTTTATTTAATAAATGCCTTTGTTTGCCTTTTTAAGGATTTTAGTTAACCTCTTCGAATGTTTTTAGGTCAACAAAATCCTTTCCCTGAATGACAAATATGGTAACCTCAAATAAAATTCAATATTTTTGCATTGAAGCTAAACGAATATAAAAAAAAATGTACCAATTTACTCGTATTTCAAATTTTTAATCGCAAGCTACATGCTTGGGATTTTTTATTCAAATTTTAAAAATTTATTATTAATTTAAAACTTAAAAATTGTTATGTCATGATAATCTTCTTTCAAAGCAATTTTTTTTTTTAATAAATTTATGTTTGTATAGTGAGAATTGTTGTGGGTTGCAACCATCAATCTTTTGCTTGCACGTGTTTGTGATAAATTGTTTTGTATATATACCTATACGTATCTATATGGTTGGATATTTTTCAACTGTTCCCACATAGATACACCTTTACGACATGGATTGGATATACTCTACTCATATTTTGCTCTTGATTCTCACACACTTATTATACAGAGATCAATAACACTGAAACTCAATTAGGTTTGATGCCCCTGGTGTAGTTTTATCGTTCTACCAAAAGCATAGGCTTTCTGTTTCCCATTAGGTACATGATATGATGGGACTTGCATTTTTTCTTATTTTCAATTTATAAAAAAAATGGAAAATTAAATTTCCAACATTTAATTTTCACAGGAAAACCATTTCAGATGGTACGCAATTTTATGACATAATCTTCCATCTTTGCTGATGTCCAACACATAAGTATATAGCATCAATCCACCACCTGTTGTATGAACATGTTGGTTGGTATCTATCTACTCGAAAACCAGCTTTCTCCATCTGACCAAAAATTTACAACAACCTATTACTCAACGACAAGTTCAATTTATCTTGGGTTGTATAGGCCCGCACAATATACCAAAAAGGAAATACCATATAAATTCAACTGTTGAACTGAATAAATTAATGAAATAAAAATCAGAAAAGTAAATGATTTGCGCAACTTCACAGTGTCGCCAATAAAGTCCTTCTTCTAGTGCAATTATTCAAACTTGCATATCGAATGAAAGGATAATTATTAATTTTTAATTTCAATTAGATTTTAATTTATTTATTTTATTATTTTACAGAAACGACATTTTAATGCTCGTAAAAGTTATCTTTAAGTCAATCAGGAAAAGAAGGAACATTTAACATGTTTCGAATTCAAACGAAGTCCCTTCTCTATTTAACTCACAAAGGGTGCCAGACGCGGAAATAGCTTAAAAATATTTAAAACCATTTAAAAAAAATTACACAAAAGTAATCTGGTGTAATATGAGTTGATTGACACTAATTCCCAATCCACTGTGTCCTTTCATATCCTTGTATTCCTATCAACGAGTGCCGTGAATCTCAGGTTACATTTTAAGACCTAAGGTTTGCAGGCATATACAGCTCAAAATTAAAAGAATTTTCAGACATATTTTTCAACAGCACTGTAAGCATAGGCATACTTGAAAAGTGTTCACAGCGTACTGTGAGTACCAAAATGAAACACCAAATTAAGCTGAAGTTACCCGGTTTAAACCGTGTCTATATTATCAAGGTTGTCAATCCTTTCTCCATGTTATTTTAGAGTTGTTGCTCTATTTTATAAATTTCGTATAAAATTCGTAGCTAGCTATCCATACTTTCAATTAACAACAATACCTAGGTACTAATAAACAAAAAGGTATAGTATGAAACTCTACAGAAAAGTCTTCAAAATATAAATTGGCAGAATGCCTTAAACAGTTTTAAGAGATTGTCTCTGATGATTGCTGATTGCCTATTTGAAATTCAATACATCACATCAAATAATGTAGTTTAAAAATTTTAATTTGCACAAGGTGTAGGTATATGTTTGCATATTATTGCTTACCTGTTACTAAACCAAGGCTAAATAAGGTGCATTATAGTCCATTAAGTGCTCCATCATGTTGCCTTTGTTGGCAGCGATTTTTGATATGGAGGCGCACTCTTGACCTTGAAATTCAATTTTCGGAACAACCAGTTTCGATTTTTATTTTGTCTTCAAGAAATAAATAAAAAAAAATGTGACAGTAAAATGAGTAAGCACGAGTATGCATTCAGTCTTATTGGATATACAAAAAAAAATAATAACTGAACTTAAAAGTTGTTTTCCTTGAGTTATTTTTTTCCGTTAAATGATTGGATATTCTTAATTCGAAGAAATATACCTTTTTTGGTAGATCTTAAAATAATATTTTTGTATGCAGCTGAATAAATAACGGTATGGTTTTTCAAGTATTGACAGTTGATTTTGGTAGCATTTAAAAAATAAAATATCTAATACTTATTGCTATAATAATTATTTCTCTTAAGTTTATTTGGATACCTTAAGTCAACTCTAGAAGGTTGTGTTGGATGAACAAAGTATGTATTAGATACCTGATGCTTATCGGAATGACTTGAAATTATAATTGGGACAGAAGAAGAGGTTAAATTAATATATTATGACTTTTTTTGGCTATGACCGGAAACTTTTCAAACCACTCCTACATGCTTCTATTAAAAAAAATAGTCAAATTAGAAAAAAAAAATAAGAAACTGGACTTTTGATTTTATTAGTCTCAACAATCTTAAGTATTGCAACGCGCGTCGTTGCAAGAAGACAAATCTATCTATTATTTCGCATGTGATGAATTATTTCCCATGAACTTATTATCCTACACCGCATACATTTAATTATTGCAAAAACCACAGCAAAATTAGAATTTTACATTTCACGGAAAGATCAAGAAAAATTACTTGCATATCACGAAAAATTGAACCAGGTTTATACTTTGGCTCGGGATTTAGTAATTCACAATTATTTTTTTCCAATTTGGAAAACTGAGACAGTGAAAATATTGACACTCAAAATTCATGAATCAACACTCTTTAGTATCAATTATTCGATCAAGAGAAATAAAAATTGCCATCAACAAATTGCAATTTGATCAAACTATTATTAAGTTCAATTTGTGAATTTGCACAAAATTTCGGTAATCACCACTTTTGTTTCAAAATATTGCCACTTGGAAGAGCAATCTTGCTTAACCCTTGGTTTTAAAAAAAAGTTTCGATTTAAGGAAAAATGTTTTGCGATTTGCTATACAACATAAATTTTCATGGAATTTCAAATTGTGACAAAAAATCCGTGCTTGCAAGTAAAAATATTTGTTGGCTTACAAATCAGTGATTGAGCATTGTATATTAGGTACAGGGTGGCACACAAAAAATGCTACAAAGATGATATTTAAGGATGTTGAATGAGTTTCTTACCCAGAACTGCGCCGAAGTTGTATCCCATTGAACAACATTGGGTTCCATCAGCAGACCAGTTATGGTGGGGCTCGAACAAAAATTCCCAAACAAATTCATTTCCAGGAACTCCACTTTTTGCTGGCCCCCGAGCCCGAGGTCACCTGACCTTACTGCACTAGACTTGTTTTATTGGGTTATGTCAAGCAGAGAGGCGTACAAAACGAAACCTAGGCATTTGACTAAACTGAAGCAATCCATTAAGACAGTAATTGAGGCGATCCTAACTTCAAACTTTCTGGCCGCAATGAACAATAATTTTCTCGTACATCTCTTAGAGATACTTCTTTAAAAAAACGCATTTCAAAGTCTGCACCTATGAGAAGACGACTTCTTCCAACTTCCACCATAGCCCAGGAAAAATATACAAACAAAAGGCTAAATTGCGGAACAAAATCCAAGTGAAGGTATACACACGGAAAAACTTGTATTTTCGAAATTCGAACATTTTTAAAACAGCAATATCTCGTAAGTGCCCTATTACACGACGACCTTAGAGTCATGACTTTTTTCGAAATCAAATTAGTGCGAAGGTGAGATCAGATGTTTTTTTCTCGTTCGCATTCATTGAATTTCGAAAAGTCATGACTCTAAAGTCATCGTGTAATAGGGCTTTAACTGAGCACTCGTATCAAAAAAGTTATGATGATACTTCTTGTTGGAAAAATTAGCATAAATTATTTTTCGACAACTTCGTCATTTAAGAGAAAAGACGTAAAAACCGATATTTTTGGCTTTTGACCAATTTTAGAAATAGTAAGAAAATAGTAAGATGATTTAAACGATCAATTTTACAACAAATATGAAAATATTCCCTTGTAGAGTGTCATATAATCTGTAAATTGTGTATACATTTTTTTTGACAAAATTTATCGTTTAAAAGTTGTAGGCGAAAAACCCTTTGGAACTTTTCACCTTTTGAAGAACTAATATCTTCTAACTGTTCACTCCTATGAAAAAAGTTGAACACTATTTTTTGTAGACAATATAATAACAAATAAAGTAGGCATAAATTTATCTTTGACAACTTCGTCATTTGAGAGGAAAAAGCAAAAAACCAGATTGTTTAACTTTTGATGAAGTTTTTAATATCGTGATAGCCTTGAAACTATCACTCGTAGAAAAAAAAAGTTATATTTTCTTGTAGAAAATTTAATAGTGTAAAAATTTCGTAAAAAGTTGTTTTCGATAGCAATAACCGTTCATGTGTTACAGGCGAAAAACAGACATTTTCGTCAAATAACGTTTTTTTTTTTTTAAATGGCGATATCTCCTCAACGATCAGTCGAAGAAAAAAAAAAGCGTTGACATTTCTTATAGAAAATTATAAGATCTACAAGATTTGTATGAAGTACTTTTTGATAGCATTTACCGTTATTATAAGCGAAAGCCCAATTTTTTTTGACATTTGACCTTGAATAACTTCTAAAGTGCACACGATTTGTCAATGGACTTTTGGGTGAGTATTCCTTATACCAAAATAAAGATTATTGCATTCAAAAACCTTCACTTGGATTTATTCCACAGTAAAAGTAAATTTTGCCTGTATTTTTTTTTGAGGCAAAATATTATTTTTTTTTTTTGTGAATTTAATTTAAAAAATGGATATACATATGTATTTTTATTTTTGAAAAGGAAAATGGGCATTTCGTATCATATGTAATGTATTTTTTGTAAGGGAATTAGCCTATATCTTATGCAGAGGAAGTTTTATAGTCCAATAACTGTTGAACTGTTACAGTTATCGACCAATGAAACCTTCCCTGCACGTGATACAGACTAAAGGACTGAGAGCCAACGATAAAAAGTCAAGTCATATGCGTAAAGTTGTAAGTCATATCAATAATAGCCTTTGAGGTGTTAAACCATTAGCCGTTTGTCTGCCTACCTTAACACGTGTCAAACAGGTGTAAAACTTGACATACATTTTTACATCGATTTATTTCATAATGTCTTATTGATCGGAGGGAAAAAGTGTGCATGCAAGAAATATTAAGCCTGCAATTTTGAAGAATTCTTGCCAAAGGTCAAACTCCATGTTGTTTATCCTAACGGTGGGGACGATGCAAGTAATTTTTAATCAGCAGTTCTTAATGCAATAATTTAACAACAAATGTATGTACCGTAAGGGATACAAATGTTGGCACCCCTAAGGAAATTTCGACTTCAATCAACCACAACTTTTCTATCTGAAGAGTGATGAGAATTCTTTGTATATCAAAGTATTATTTAATAAGATTTGCGTTGGTTAATCAAAGAAATCAAAGTAAAATTAACTTTTTACGACCATTTTAAAAAACTTTACCAAAAACTACAATTATTGGCACCACGATATAAATATTGGCATCCAATTGGGTGAAGGTAGGTATGCAGTTGGCAAATTCTTAAGATAAGTTGGCGTTTCAATGAGAAGTTGTCAATTTTTTTTGTACTCAATTAGACACACAAACATTTTGTAACCACCAATTAAATTTAAAAAAATCCTTATGGCAATTTAAAATAATGTCAAGACAAGAAACTACCAATATAATCCAAACTATTTATATTTTAATTCTGAGAAATATACATTTTTTCCAAGACAAAATATATCTATACCCTATGTAACTATATTACTAGAAAAACTAATTTATATAAATGCATAAAGTATGTAAAGTATATGTAAATGCATACATTTGTTATGTTCTTCTTAATTAATGGCAGGAACACCCCTTTAATTAATTTAATTGCGTAACCTTAATAAATTAACTTTGATTCATGTTTTTCATCACTTGTAAACATTTATTATATTCCCACTTCTTTTCTTTTTTTTTGTACTTCTTCTTCAATGTCCAACATCAAATTATTCTTATTTCTTTTGATATTCTTCCTTTAACAAAAAACAAGTTTTGAATTGAATACAAATATAAAACAAAAAAAAATTAAAAAGTTAAAAGAAAAATATTCTTTTGACTCTTTGGATGCTACAAAAAAAAAAAAAAACTATCTTTGGCCAACGCAGTTAAAGGAGAACTCTGCGAACATAATAAGTTGACATCATTCCAACGTGCAAGATAACAAGACTTACAAGTTCAATGTCATCGTATAAATAAGAGACTGCTCTCCTTTTATTTGTTTCTTCTTTTTATTATTATTTATTTATTTATTTATTTTCTTATTCCCTGTTGCATTACAACTTGAAACTTTAGAACTTCACAAGGATATTCCTACACACTCAGAAAAAAAACTGTGTACAGGAATCAAAAATGTTCACCAAAATTTCCTTAAACATTTTAGTATAAAATACATTTTTGTTGAAATGTAAAGTGGATCGCTGATAGAAAAAAAATATTTCAAAATGAAGTGACTTTTGATAAAAAAGTATCCTTACGAACATACATAGTTACGTATAAAATTTTTAAAACATTTCTAATGAAAGAAGGAGACACACTACTTGTGAGTATTTACTTAAGCTAAGATAAAAATTAGACATCAAAAAGAATCATGGAAGCGTTTTTGAAATATCGAATTTTCAAAAAAAAAAATGTAATTTTCTTGAATCCAAAATATATTTTTTTTTTTAATTTATGAAACAAATTCTGCTGGCTATGTGAAAGTTGAAAATATAATCTGATCTTTCAAAAAAAGTTATTTTCGAAATATTGAATTTTCCAATGGTTTTTTTGTTAATTAAAAAAAAATTAAAGTTGTGCATCGACCACCAGTTTTAATTTTTTGAATTTGAAAAAAAAATTAGTTAGTTATTGGAAAAGTGATAATGATGATTTTCATTTATTAGAAATGTTAACTTAAAATCTTCTGAATTTGATTAAAATCCGACAAGAAAATCAAAAATAAGAAAAGGGAAAACCTAGTTGATAAACATTTTTCGAAAAAAAAATATTTTGAATCTATTTATTTTATATATTTTGTTTAACAAGTTGGCAAAAACGAATACTTTTCTCTCAGTATATGTATCAAAAGAACAAAAATAATATATCATTTTGTATATCAACCTGTATACATGGTGCAGACAGAGAGAAGTTTAGATAAAACTCTTACGACTTACGAGTCCAATCAGAAGATGAATTGAGTTATGCATTATATAGGTTGTACCTACAGGAAAAATGAACACAATATTCTCATACTTTTTTTTAATTAATTTTTATTTTACTTGTTTTTTTTATATCAACTTTTACTGACTGTAAATAATGAGATTTAATTTTTATATGACAGCTGCAACGTTCCCACATGGAGATAACCACATTAGTGTAATTATGCATTCTGTCCAAATGACCCATACAACCTACCCACACTAAGCAAAATCTACATAAAGCTGTAGGTAAAAGTGCCTACGTGATTTGCCAACTTGACTGACAGAACGGTCATTTTAGCAGCCAGAAAGAATTAATGGTTTCATTATCTCATGAAGCCGCCGCACTACACTACCTTATACCAGATGATGTAAATACTACACAAGTTCAACATTCAGCACAGTGGATATAGCCTTTCCGCTTGTTTGGCAGATGAGATTCACTATCAGAGATTTTATATCTATGAATATGTATATGTTGTACTTTTAGGTACCTATGTATGTATGCATATAATAATAAATCTACGCTATATAATACCGTGAGTGACCATCAAATTGATGTTAACCCTATATGTATGTAGGTTTGTGTTAAAAGCTACATTGTCTCATCCGTCATTATTTAATGATTCGCGTCAGCATTAATGTTAAACATAATTAATGAATAACAGATCAATGTACTATATCTATGAAATGTAGGTACCTATGTATTATCTAGCGTAACTTTGTAGATATATACATAGTTCTAAAGGGAATTAGCAAAATCCTAAAACTTTTGTATCCACCCTTTGAGGATTATGTACTTAATGACCTTTTAATGGGCTTTTCAGATATTTATTAACCCATTTATCATGTATTTGATGAAGTTGATCTGTACAAGTACATTGTATGTATGTATGCGCAAAGAATTATTTAGTAAATATGTATACTTTAAAACTTAATTAGTTTTTCTCTACTGCGATGAAAACTTAATCTTTTAAATAAGTTGCATTAAAAACATAAGAACTTCGCATATGCGTTAGGAACGCAGACAAGAAAGTAATAAATTATTTGTTATCAGTATTTTATATTTGCAGTAAATTCCTAAATATATTTGTTAAATTTAAATTTAGAAAACCAACATTTAAAATTAGTGTTAGGTACATAAACTTTTCAAGTGTCATTTTCTAAAAAAAAAAAACATAATTTCAGTCTCAAGTCCTTCCGTTTATTTATTTTATTATTTATTTTTATTTTAAAAACCTGCGATCTTTTATAAAAACAACACAATTTAAGGAACGTTTAAACTCTTAACATTGAATTTAATTTAAAATTGATTAGCCATCAAAAATGCATTCATTTTCTTATTGCTCATACAATATTTTTTATCTACCACGTTTTATGGAACGAGGCCTAAGCCATATTCTTATACACTTTGGCTAACGAATGGTAAAAGCAAAGGCGTGTGCGGTTTGTTCTACCGATGGTCCCAGCATAGCCACGAACAGCCTAATTTATTAGAATTTTTAGACTATTGACTATGTAGATTTAGACATCAGTTTCATAATAGTCCTTACTAGTTAGAAATATGCTTTATTTAAAATTCAATTAAATTTCAAGGCAGACAAATATTTTTTTTTTTTTTTTTTTTTTTTTTATGAATTACTTTATTTCATTTAAAATCATCTTAAACTTAATGTACATAGCTTATATTAAACAACCGATGCCGTTGTCCAAGCTAGACAACCTTAGGACAAAAGTGAACAAAGTTTTTAAATACCTTTTGTAGTTGGGACGGCTGTTTTCAAATAGACAATATTTATAAATACGACCGTCTCAAAGTTCATATTTTTTCAACATGAAAACTTTAGTTCAATTCATTCAAACCGTGTCATCAGAGAGAACGTGTCATTTTTAATTGCGATATATGTGCCTATAACTATACATAGGTATACAATATACATACATACAAAAAAGAATGCATTCGCAAAAAAAAAACAAATTCAAGATTTCGATCAAGTCTGACATTACAATGTTTTTGAAGAAGAAAAAAGTGCAGACTCAAAATTTTGTCTGTTGGTCCAATTGTTCATCAGCGGCTGCCTATGCAGCTGAAAATCCATTTTCTTTAAACTTGTTACTCAGCGGTGTTCTTTGTTATTCCCTTAATAAGTTTTTTTTTATTTTTTCTTGAACCAAAAACAACGGTACCTGCGATACAGTTTTTTAGCAATTTGAAAATTTGTATCAAACCACAGATTTTTCTTTAAAAAAAATAATTATGTAATTACTTTATGTAATGACCACATTTAGGTGAAAAACCTTTTTAGAAAATAGTTATAAATTTCTATTTTCCTAAATAAGACTGATTTTGATAATTTCTTTAATTTAGAAGCTTCCGAAATGGTTAAACATTATTGAATACCAGATAATAACTTTGTTTCACTTTTTGAAAAATATTAATTTTTTTGAAAACTCAACATGTAAATATTTTGAAAATATAGATATGTTTGAATTTTTTTAAACTTGGCACCTTACGGGTTTTCAATACTCTCTAGACCTAGACTATGTATATTTTTATTTTTTATGCAAAAATTAAGAAAAATCTTGTTTTTCAAATAAACGTCCTTATATTTATATTTATATTTATATTTATATTTATATTTATATTTATATTTATATTTATATTTATATTTATATTTATATTTATATTTATATTTATATTTATATTTATATTTATATTTATATTTATATTTATATTTATATTTATATTTATATTTATATTTATATTTATATTTACATTTATATTTATATTTATATTTATATTTATATTTATATTTATATTTATATTTATATTTATATTTATATTTATATTTATATTTAAATTTATATTTATATTTATATTTATATTTATATTTATATTTATATTTATATTTATATTTATATTTATATTTATATTTATATTTATATTTATATTTATATTTATATTTATATTTATATTTATATTTATATTTATATTTATATTTATATTTATATTTATATTTATATTTATATTTATATTTATATTTATATTTATATTTATATTTATATTTATATTTATATTTATATTTATATTTATATTTATATTTATATTTATATTTATATTTATATTTATATTTATATTTATATTTATATTTATATTTATATTTATATTTATATTTATATTTATATTTATATTTACATTTATATTTATATTTATATTTATATTTATTGAATTTATATTTATTGAATTGCTCTGTCCTCTTATCGCACCTGTCCGCAAGTAGAGCTTTTGGGGGGAGGGGAAGACAGAGCTTTATAGATAAAGTACTGACTGTAGTCGAAGTTGAAGAAATTCATGCTTGAATTAACACTACACAGCATACGAGACGAGATATAGGTTTGTTTGAGCTATAAGAGGTTTGGTGTGTCGTATTTCATTGGTAGGTAGATAGAAGTGTCGAAGATTTCGTGTATAACGAGGGTAAGTGATGTTAAACGAGATAAAGTTACAGAGCGAAATGCAGTCAACGGAACCATCAGAAATTGGTCGATGAATGAAGAAAATGTTTGATAATTCTCTACGTTTTCTAAACGAATTAAATTTAATTAGCTTGAAGCGGTAAAAATAAGGAGGCTAGATCAAAGGATTGTTCCATGATAGAACTTGAAGAGCAAAGTGAAGGAAACGACAATGGATGCTCTTGAGAGGCGTATATTCAAGCCTTCAAGAAGTGGTCTAACGAAGGTTATGAATACGAAACGAGTCTTATAGAGGTTGGAGAATTACATGGACTATCTTTTCACAAAGCAGACCACTAAATTTGCTTTGAAACTGATATCATCTACAAGAGTGAGAAAATTGAGCTCTTAGTCACATAATATGCCAATGCCATTGATTGCCATTTGGCAATGTTAAATTCCAAGAAATTTTTGAGACACCAAACTTAAAAACTGTCAAGATGGTACTGAATAATGAAAGAATAAATAATAATTTATTTGGGCGGCGCAACAGCTCGTGGAGAACCAGAGCCTAGTGACTTGCAACTCTCAAACATTCCTCTGTGCGTGTTGTTGGCAGGAATGAAGGAATGAAAGAATCCTGTGGTTGAAGAAATAGTCTTCAAAAACTTGGTATCATCGGTGTATATAGCGAGATGTATGAAGACCATTTCAAATTTTCAATGTAACTAATAGTAAGAAATAATAATGAACAAAAGTGGGCCTAGGTGGCTGCCTTGGGGGACACTGGAGGTAGCTATGAAAGGGCAACGCGGTAATAGTGGTAAAAGGAAATTCATTTTAACAAAGAAAATCCGAGGCCTTGAGTGAACAATTTTAAAAATATTATCCGATGGGAAATTTTGTCGAAGACCTAGCTGAAATCGGTTGAAATACATAACATCGATTTTGTAACCTTTTGTTAAAAAGAAATTCGCATGTCTATTATCGCCGTTACACCTAAACAGTGTTCAGTGAAATACCTATTAGTTGCATTTGTTTGTAACCCAAAACAATTTACTTTTTGTAGAAATTCATCACATCAGTTTACTCTTGAGCAGAACTTCGGACGAACTGTTAATTAAAGAATCTTTCTTTAGCCACACCACATGAATGTGGAATACCTTTAAGACTAATGTGCAACTCTTTTAAAATTTCTTTCTATTTTACTGAAACTCGCACTAGTGAGTTAATCATCTTAAAGACTGATGCTTTGAGTCCCAATCAAACAATTCACATCTGAATAGAGAGATAGCCATAATAGAAGTCCAAGGATATAATATCCCTGTGCATGAGGGATTGCATAATATACACATGTGAATGATAACCTACACGATAGGTTTCCATCAAAATTATTCAGAACTCAATGCTTTTACCAGTAAGATGAGATCTATTCATGCATCATATTTCCAATGCATATCGGGTGCAAAAATCAGTTTGTGAAATCCTGTGAAATGCTATCTCCCAAACTAAAATCTCATACATTCAAACACATTAATGACGGAAGGCGGACAACGTCAATCAAAAGTCCACTTAGATACCTACCTACAGTTATTATAACAACTGCGTGCGTGTGCAGTACATATTGAGTTTTGAATTTTGCATTTAAAACCATTCCTACGCATATGTTCGTATCGTATATTGAAACATTTTATCCTTCACCATAGTAAACCAAACAACCAACAGATAGCTGAGTTGCTTGTGTAAGGAATAATAAACCTTGCAACGTGACATGAATTTTTCTGACGTAATATCTGACTCTATCTATAGCCTAGGTTCTGGTGAATTCACAACGTGAGGTGAAAGTATTACTATGGCATATTTTCCTGTTTCAGATTTATGTATATATATATTTGCAGAGTCATATCAATTAAATACTTTTTTAAGCAGAAAATAATAAAATCGAAGTCTAAGGTAGAACAAAAAAAAAACAATCAAATGCAATTACACATTTCAATGGTTTCATTATTTCTTTGTTATGCTGCAAGAAAAAAAACAAATAGTTTTAACAAGAACCATATTGAATAATAATGTCAGTTGTGATTGGATAATTGTTCCATCGATAAGTGTGCAAAAATGTTATGCGGATAGTTCTGCATTTGTCAAATAAAGATAGAGAAGGCATAATTAAATATTGACGGACAGGTATGGCGATGGTTTTAGACTTAAATCTATAGCGGACGTTATGCTTATATCGAGATCAGATCCAGTCGCTACTATCTTCAAATCACCTGGGACGCGAACGAGCACCGAGACGAGGCCTTTCTGCGAAATAGAATCAAAATGTTTCGAGCCATTATAAAAATATCAAGGAGTGACCCAAAGAATAAGAAAATTTTTCAAAAACCTGTAGTACCTCATTTGTTGATTGTGAATTTGTTGTAAGAAATCAAAAACACAGTTTTATTGAAATTACTTACGGAGCATTGATATCCATTCACTCTAGGTGACCCAGCATTGATATCCATTCACTCTAGGTGACCCAGCTATAAGTCGTTGGCTTTTCACTTTTGTGGCTAGGTCAGTGTCGCTGTAGAGCCCGTATAGTTCGTTATTATATCTTCTTCTCCAATCCCCAAACGGGAGCAAAAATCACCCCGAGAATTTTTTTCTCAAAAAATTTTTGAGGCACTCTCATCCCCATCCAATACATTAATAGTTTCCATGCATCTGCACCAGCACCACATATCAGGACCGGGATGATAAAATGTCTTAGTTGCTGAAGAGAGGACTTTGCCTCTGAATTGCCTTTTTGGACCAAAGAAACAGCGAATAGCAAGAATAATATTCTTTGTTTGATCTCAGTACTGATATCGTTCGCTGAGTTGATAGCGTAGCCTAGGTCAGCGGTTCCCAAAGTGTGTTCCGCGGAACCCTGGGGTTCCGCGGGAGAGTTTGCAGGGTTCCACAAATTTCTAGAAGTATTTATAAACAGTAAAATACAAACGAGAAAAGAAAAAAATAAAAAATTTCCACAAAAAAAAATTTGAACATTTTTTTTTTGAAGTTTATATTATTTAATCGAAGTGTAAACTTCAAGGTCATAAGCTGTTTCAAGAGTAAACACATCATTAATTGGGGAAAATGTGTGTTATTTTGATATACAGGATGTCCCCGACCTGAGTGGAAGTATTTAAGGGGGTGGTTCTTGGGGTTATTCTAAGAAAAAAATTGTATGAGGGGAAAGTTGTATCTCCCCTCCCTGAGGCAGGGGGGGCAGTTTCTGAACCATTGACTTCGAATGAAAAAAAAAACATTAAAAATCAACGAAAACACATTTAATAATATGCTATAGTTTTTTTATGGGTTATACTCCATTATGGCATTTGGTTTTTAAGTCAAGTTGTGAAAGCGAGTAGTTTTTGAGAAATTAAATTTCAAAGTTAAAATGAAAAAAAAAAATTGTAATTTTTTTTTTCTTAAGTCCCCGTCGATATTTTTCAAAATTTTACATAATTAAGGGCTTTTTTGTGTTCAATATTCAATGCCTTCATTATTTTATAGTCCATTACCGAAAACCAAATGTAAAAATCTTCCTTAGTTTTTGAGGTATTAAGAAAAACAAAAGGTACTTTTACCAAATAAGCCCGAAAAAATGAATTTATTCATGAATTATCCATAATTTAACCCTTTTTTCGGGCTTTATTGGTAAAAGTATCTTTTGTTTTTTCTTAATTTCTCAAAAACTAGGAAAGATTCTTTAAATTTGTTTTCGATAATGGACTAAAAAATAATAATAACACGAAATAAGCACTTTATTACGTAAAATTTTGAAAAATATCGACTTAAGAAAAAAAATCACATTTTTTTTTTAAATTTTGACTTTGAAATTTTATTTCTCAAAAATTATTCGCTTAAACAACTTGATTTAAAAACCAAATACAAGAATGAAATATTAAAAATTACAGCACATTATTAGATGTATTTTCGTTGATTTTTAATCTTTTTTTTTGCATTTTAAGTCAGGGAGAGGAGATACAAATTTCCCTTATACAATTTTTTTCTTAGAATAACCCCAAGAACCACCCCCTTAAATACTTCCACTCAGGTCCGGGACACCCTGTATGCAGCGGCGCAGCAGCAGCAATGGTGGGAAAGGTTAAAGGGGTTGTTTCAAAAAATAAAAACATTGCTCCTAGAAGTACCAGCAGTCATTGTATTTCGACCGTTATGCACTTGTCATGAAAAAAATGCCAAATGATGTAAAAAAAAGATCTCGGTGAAGCTGTGAAAATAGTAAATTTTGTAAAGTCGTCCTCTCTAATCGAGATTGTTTAAATTAGTGTGTAAAGATATGGGCAGGGCAGTCAGTACGAATTGCGTTTTCTTCATACTAAAATCCGATGGCTTTCCAGAATTAAAGCTATATCCAGGTTATTTCAACTTCGTGATGAGTTGAATGTGTTCAAACTGGAAAAAAATATGGCTTCAACTGCAAACCTCTTTGATGTATTGCATGATGAGCAATGGATTACGAAATTAGCAGAAATTTTCGAGAAAATCAACGAAACTGCTACAGCTCTGCAGGAAAAATCAATTACAGTATTTTTTGCTAGACACAGACTGGCAGTTTTGAAAAGAAAAATTAATTTCTGGCTAAGAACAATTTTGAGTGTTTTCTAGTTTTACATGAATTCTTGCAAGAAAACATGCTTGAACTCAGAGCAGATATCAGCAATGTTATTGCTCTCCATTTGGTTAGTCTCGAGAGATCCATGCTGGATTACTTTCCAGATACAAATACTGATATTGAGTGGATACAAAATCCATTTCTAATGAAAACCAGCAAGCATATGACCCTGAGTGTACAGGAATACGAGTCCCTGCAAAGTTAGTATTTGATTCTGTATCATTAAACGAATTTTGGATTGGTACTAAGAATGAATTCCCTGAGCTTGCCAAGAAAGCTACATACATATATTAAATTTGCTACATTTTCAGCATAAACTTACACGAAAACTAAACACATATCGATACTGGACGCTGCCCCAGATATGCGAATACAACTTTCGGACATTATGTAGAAGCTAATTTTAAAACAATTATAAATCAAACAATGAAACAGATTCATTCTTCACACTAAATAAAAAATTGATTTTGAAATGTGTTGTTTTTCATTTGTTGCTATTGTCTGGATGGGGTTCCGAAATATATTTGGGCATTGTTTAGGGTTCCACAGCTTAAAAAGTTTGGGAACCGCTGGCCTAGGTAGTCAAAGTCTCTGACCACCTCAAAATTATAGCTGTCTATAGCAACGTTCTGTCTGAGACGTCGTCGGTGTTGGATGTCCTTTCTTGTTGACAGCATATATTTGGTCTTTCCTCATTCACCGTTAAAACCATCTTCTTGGCTCTAGTGCCTCTAGTGTTGACATAAGAGTTTTCTATTCTTTCAAGAACGATGTTGATGAAGTCGCATGACACCACGTAGCCTTGTCTAAAAATGCCAAAACTAGACATTGCTCTGCATAGCTCGTCGCTATAGATGCTATCATACATGACCTTGAAATCGATGAAAAGGTGGTGGGTATCGATTTTAAACGCCTGGATTTTTTCCCAGATCTGCCGTAGTGCAAATATTTCATCGATGATGGACTTTCCTGGCCTAAAGCCACACGGATATGGACGTATTAGTTTGTTGACGAATGGCTGCAGGCGTTGGCGTTCACAAAGTACGGCAGAAAAGATCTTGTATGCGATGTTAAGAGGACTGATGCCTCTGTAGTTTGTGCAGTCCAGAGGATCACCTTTCTTGAGGAGTGGAGAAACAATGCTGAGGTTCCATTCATCGGGCATGCTTTCCTCAGACTATATTTTGCAGATGAGCTGGTCCATACACCTAACCAATTCATCACCAGCCGACTTAAACAGCTCCGGAAGCTTTATTGGACTTAAGTTTATACTCGTATATACATAGCTACATATCTTCACTTCGTCGTGCGTCGCTCGTCCTGATTGAATGGTGCATTCTGTACGGCAGTGGAATTTGGTTCTTCAGCGTTGTTCAGCGCTGACTGCGATTCTACCACGATGTTTCTCTGATCGCCCTTGCTGGCTTCAGTTCGGGCCTTGTAACCCTGGGAGTTTTTTTTGTTTACTTTTTGTAAAATTCCGGACTTCTTTACTAAACTACAATGGCATCCGTCTATTTCCTCGACCGCGCGCTTTTCTTGCTCTTTCATTCCTTCTGACAAGGCGGTGTTCTTCTCTCCTTTTCTGCTTACAGAGTTTGGGAGCAGCTCTGGTCCTTCTATGCAGTGCCGCTTGATATATGCCTGTTTTTTGGCTGCATGCACTTCCTGGCATTCTTCGTTGAACCAAGGGTTTCACTGTGCTGGTCGTGTGAGGCCCAGTTAGGCCCAGCACGACTGGCTTCCTGAAAATTCATCCACTAGTTCCAAATGCTTGAAGTTGGCGACATAGGACTATTTAAGAGAAAAGGAAAAGAACCTGGTGATTTCTTGCGATTGTAGCTGTTCGACGTCAAACTTCTTCACAGTTTTTCCGTGTTCCCTGTTCTTGCTTTGGTCAGATGGATATATACTTAGCATTACCTTTTTTACAACGAGGTAGCGGTCTGAGTCAACGTTTGCTCTTCGAAACGTTCGGACATCCTTGATACTTGAGAAGTGCCTTGCAATGTGATCCATTTGGTTGGCGGTTGATTGACCAGAAATGATGTCGAGATGTGGGAATTGCGTACTAGCTACCACTACGGTTGGCCTGCAACAAAGTTGATTAACCTGAGTCTGTTATCGGAGGTGGTGTCGTGCAGGATATATCTTCCGACTGTGTCACCAAAGACGTCTTCTCTTCCTATTTTTGAAATCTTTGAAAATCCGTTTGAAGCCAAAGTGAGTTCTTATAACTAATATCTCGATGTCTATAGCAGAACCCAATTTTAAACTTATCATTTTCGAATTGACTTGATTATTATTTTATGCATTTTTAACTTTTATCGTAGGCACTGTATCTCATCTTGTGCTCCTCAATGATTTTTGAAATATACAAATTCAACTTTAAATCTCAGTAGTGAACATCCTTTGGAGATGTAGAAATACCTTTGTCACTTGATTTGTCGGTTCCGATTCATTGAATTTTTAGTGCAGAAATGTCTTAAAATACGAACTCATCTGCTGTGTGGTTTTGTTACTTTTAAAATTAAATGCATTTTTTTATACATTTAAATATTGCAACAATTGAATATGTAATTCAAAATCTATATGGTCCTGCTTATTTAACATCCTCTTATATTTTCTTGCTGGCAAACTATTTATTATCAAAATGAGTTTAATCAAAAATATCATACAAATGAATCATAATATGGAGAAGCATTCCGTCTGCATTTTGCTTAATGTCTCCTAACAATAAATCGTTTGAATCATTTATAGGTTAGTGTTCAAAAAATTTCAATGATTTTTTTTCCGCACCTTGAAGTTTTATTGTTTGTTTTGATTTGAGTCTGTATTATCTGTAGCTCGTAGTCGTAGATGATTCCTCAGTTTGACAATGTTGTTATTCTCATCGTCTTTTTCATGATGGATGATGATTGAGTGATACAATGATTCATATCCGTTTATAGAGTGGAAGGAATTTTTATATGTGTGTCATTCAATATAACGTAGTACCTAAGCATTTTGAACAAATTCAATATTTTGTTTGCGATTAAAATTCAATTTTCGTTTTCAAGGGAATAAGATATATAAATACTACTAGACTACATGGGTTAGGTGGTTCATCCGTTGAATACAAAATAATCGCTTGCGAGAAAAGCACATAAATATTTTGTTTCCAAAAATTAAGGGTTTAAAAATGTATGTTCATCCCATAAGGGCGAACATACATTATTTAGGTTTGTTATACAATATTCCAATATAAGAGTATCCGTTTGAACTAGGTTTTTTTTTCAATACCTATGCAATTGTAGAGAAAAAGTGTGAACTTATACATAAATATTAAGCTTAAAATTTTGAACTATTGCTGTTAGATCCAACTTTTTGCAGTTTGTCCCTATAACAAGAAAGAAAGATGTAAAGTTTTCAACAAATCAGTTTCTAGGTTGTCATTCAAATTTAAAACAACTCAATCGACGTGTCAGTGGGGCACTTTCAACATGAATTCAAAGGAATCAAAAAAGGATCAGAAAAAAAGATGTTTATTTTATTTTGTCATACAAAAAATTGCTTAATTTATTCAAGTACTGAAATCAGTCTTATTCTGAAAAAATTGTAATAGATTATTAATTTTTTAAATTTCATCAACTTAAAATCACATAAACAAATTTATAGTTTATATTTTTGTAAATTTCTTCAATAAATTGTTATTATTATTAATTTTATTATAAGTAAGAACCATTATGAAGACAATTATAAAAATACTTTATCATGGGATACTCCTTTGTGATAAGGGTCCGACGTACCTACTCTCGTCTTATTTTTAACAAAACTTATGAAAATAGTTTTATGAAAAGTAAAACTCTTACATAGATATTCAACATCTGGCAGGCAACTCTAAGTAATTGTCGACAAACACATTCACAAAATTGTTTTGGTACAGAAATTATGATTTAAAATGCTTTCAAAAGAAGACGATTTGCTTATGAACGAGTTATGAGCCAAAACCTTGTAGAAATGTCACCTTATCAAACCGTGGACATGACCATATGTACATATATCGTTGAAAAGGTTAATACCTGTGTACATCATCATAGATAATAAGTGGAACTCGAGATATATTCGGCACCAAAAACGCAAATAGGTAATGAAATTCTGCATTGGGCGCTGATGGTGTCTACCTAGTCAACACCAATGAGTCAAATATCATTGCGTATCATTTTTGGTTATAAACATGCTTGTGGGCCAAACAAACATATTCAATAATAAAAACCCTTGCACGAAATTGTTCCTTTTTAAAAGGTCTATTCAATAGGCTAGTTACAAAATCCCGCTTTTAATTTTATTTTTTCAAAAATGTATTTTTTTTCAAGGTGATAGTTTTAAAAAATGTATTTTTCGTTTTAAAATTTATTTCCTCAAAAACTTTTCACTAAAACTACTTGAGTTGAAAAACAAATAAATAATGGAATATTAGCTTTCAAATTGTTGTTTGTCGTTCAATGCACGGGTCACGAGATATTACTTGGAATTGGTTGGTCAGAGGTCATGATGTTGTAGAGAAGTGATCCAAGTTTTGGCCCTTGAGCCACTCTAGCCCTGATGCTCTTCACTTTCGATTCGCAAAGAAAGAGAATATATAATTTTGATTAGTTCTAAAGGAAAGCATATTATAGTATGTGGAATTTGAAGAAGGGCTTCAATCCATACAGTGTCGCATATTTTCTTGATAGGCAGGAAGTGTCCAATAATTAATTTATTGTTGTTAAAGCTATGGTATTGTCATGATGAAACTTCAGGAGCGGATGCAGGGTAGAATGTTTTTCTCGAAAACTGAATTGCATGAACGGGATCAGGCCCAGTTTTTCCATAAGGTCAAATAGGCCCAGGCCCAGGCCAACAAAAAGCAAAATTCAATGAAAAAACTGAATCCAAACTACCATTTAACCTCATCCAATGGTCGATGAAAAATCTCAAACTTTCCACTTTTTATCATTCAGTATAATTGTGAGTTTCACACGAAAAAATTTTATTCCCCCGGAATTTTAAAAGCTATTATCAGTTTCACCTGAACTTTTTTTTGCCTTGAAAAAATTTGTGACAGTTTTAGCTCTTAATTGTGACAGGTACATTTCGTCCGAAATGAGTACTCACATAAAAGGGGAATTTTCATTTTTCTTGTGAAGCTCACAATATAGGCAAAAAGTGAAATATCAATATTTCTGGGTGGAATATTGTTCACTTGAAATTCACAATAAGGCTGATTAAAACACGGCAGCACTTCACCAATTTCAACTCCTGTTCCAGTACAGATAAATATCATTTTCAGCCGGACAATGCACATAAGCCATAGTTTGCTTTTGGTATAGACAAGAAGGAAAAATCTGGGTATTTTTGGAAAGGATTGCAAATTCAAATTAGATATCTTGAGTTTTATCCAGATTAAGTTAATTTTGTTTGATATGAATGAGGCGTCAACTCGATTTTATCGGTTCCTGTTACCCCTAAGAATGCATTTTTATTTCTTAATTTTTTTTCAAGAAAAATATTCTCTTAATCTTTGAGTTACAAACACTTTTGACAACTCTCTTGAATATCCCAATATAGCAAAAATATTAAATTTCTTTCATTTTTTTTTCAAAATGGATTTCTTGGTTTTGATCCTATTTATTTCTTAACTACATATTTTGAAAACTCATGTCCTTAGCTCAAGATGAACCTTTATTTTTATTTGTCTGATTTGATTAGTTTTAAGTTCAAGGAAATAAGAACTAGGACACCCTTTACTCTATAGGCCTAGGGCCCAAGAAAGTTAAATCCGGCCCTGCCCGGGATGATGTTGTTCTGGCTGCAGAACTTCTTGAGCTCTTCCAAGATCTTACTTAGGTTATTGAGGAGGGATATCGGCCTGTAGTTGGTAACCATGTTTTAACCATTCTTGGGAATCGCCTTAAGATTTTTACAGTTTTCCGCTTCGGGGGAAAGGATCTGTTGTTGATGCAGTTGTTGAAGATGATGGCTCCACCGTTTGTGGAAGCCTTTTTACAACAAAGTTGGATACCCCATCGGGTTAAGATGACTTCTTTGGTTAGGAGTTGCCAATAATCTCAGCTATCTCCTCTGGGGTGGGGTGGTTTGGGCTGGCAACTGGACCACTTGCGGTAATGGTGTCGCTAAACATTGCTCTATCCAAGTTGGACATCATTGTCTCGTGGATTGATGCCTTGATTTCAAAAAGGAAGACTAGATCATCGGATAGAGTTGGCATAAATGTTCCTTCAAAATGGGAAGCGAAGGCTCAACTCTGTCCTGTATTGTTGTTGCTTTTCCATTGTTGGCATCAGGTCCTAGTTTGATTGAATGCAGTCTCTTCTGGCATTATTGGTTGTTATTGTGATGTTGCATGAAATTTCGAAACATAATGTTGACGCACTGAAGGATACTTATTTATTTCTGTGAAATTCCTGCCAAGCCAAGAGTGTTCCGGACTGAAATGGTGATTTCTTGAATAAGATTGCGAAGCGTGTACTTGTCCGATCAAAGCGATTAAGGTGTCTATGGACAGATAAACTTATTCTCTATGCCATCATTGGAAAACAAATTTAATTTTGTGCTCTAGATTTCGGTAAAAGCCTCTAAGAAATCGAGAAAATGGCTAAAATGGCTATTTTTCAAAGCAAATGTAGCCTACACTATAGCATTTTTTGCAAAAAAATGTTTAATAACATAAAATTCCATATTTTTATTATGCCACTATTGGAGAACATTTTTAATTTTGTACCTAATAAAAATTTTAATAATGCAAAATAAAAATGCTTGTGAATTTTGAAAAAACCCATTTTTGACAGTCAATTTCTTATACCTAACGGCATTTTTTTGACAAATTTTTTTGCAGTGGATATAAATTCAATATATTTTTCATGATTTTCATTAATTATGTAATCATATTTGTTTCATTTGATATTGAAATTTTTAATTCTTAAAATGTACTTTTTGATAGAAAATTTATAAAATTTAGAAGTAAAAATCAGTTACTTTTAGAATTTTTTTTTTTAATACAATAATACGCCTACTAGTGACAAATTAGTAAAAATGCAAAGTTTTATAAAACAAAGTATCTGATGAAAGAGAAAAAAAAACGGTCTTATATATGCAAAAAAAAAAAGTAAGCAAATGACTGGTTTTGTTCAGTTCGGAACACTCTTAAGACTATTAATTGTGGTATGTGAAAATATTATTCAGGTAGCAGTTATTTAATTTCAATGTTAATCTAGTAACGCATTATTGGATATTCAGGATGATACACAAATAAATGAATTTTGGTATCCTGTTTGAGTTTTTGTATAAAATGTTCACTAAAAATAATAAGAACATGGATTCTTTCATTAATCCAATACTCTTATCACGAACAAAATTTTATATGTACCTACGTCATTTTAACCACCACCGGTCATATTAAATTAATTGAAACTTCATAACAACTTCTTGGCTATTTTAGCTAGATTAAGACCTTATTTTGTTTATAGTTATATCAAGAGTAAAATTGATAAAACGAAAAAAAAATCAAATCAATTAATAGACAAAAAAAAGTTCATATCTTAATTGATTTAATATAACGGAACCATAACATTTCGCGGTCTTCATTTAATATTCATTGAGATTATGATAATATATTAAAGATTATTCAGAAAAATATAATATCATTGAACTTCTAGTATATGTAATAATTTTTGGCAATAATCCAACCTGATGACAACTTCGCTTCCGTCAGAAAATGACTTTATGCAATGATGCGTAATCATTTCTAGGCACTATGTATAGTATACAAACAATATCCACAACCACACTCACTTTTTGCCATTAAAATTCTCTAAAGCCAAGAGTGTGCGCATCGATTACAAAATCGAATCTTGTTTTGTTGTCGTCTTTGCTACATAACAGCATCGGGACGGTAAGAAAGCCGCAACATTTAAAAGCAGTTGTTGGTATGTACATTAATATACCAACCAGTGTTGCCGTATTAACAAAAAATATGTTTGAAATTTAAGATTTTAATTTAAAGAAATAGAATTTTTAGAGTTTTGATTTGACTGGACTCAGCTTATTACATTCTTTTTTTAAACCAAAACAAACGCTCATACTTTTTTATCATTCCTTAACTGTGGTTTTTAGGGCTAAATTGAATTGCTATACTTGAAAAGTTTAAGCCCCACTCTAGACACCATTATTGTATATGCACCCACAGCTTCAACCTCGTACCACTCTGTGAAATGCAGTAAGATAGCAAAAATCAATGCCGGTAAATCCAGATCGCTTGGATTAACCACAGATCTTAGAGGTTAACATTTTTTTGAATTTGACGTCATTATATTGTTTGCTACATAGGTTTTTCCAGATATTTTAACTATATTTTAGGTTATGTTGTTCATGATATAATTACTCTTTTTTTAAAAAGGTTGAAATGGCAACACCTATGACAACTTTTGTGTCGTTCTATCTTGTTAATTTTTTTTTTTTTTTTTCCTTTGAAAGCCTATCAGACAACATGTCTATCGAACGGGCTGGGCGGCGATGTTATTTCATTGCAAATAAAAAACTTTGTCGTTGACGATAAATAGTTAATGCCCGTCCACTCCATACTATACTCCTTTCTATTTACATGCGAATGGACGCAAGATAGAAAAACATCACCACCACCCGCCACAGATAAATTCATAAAATTTATTATTAATTCTTGGCTCTCTGCCATAATCCAACTGACTTGACTGGATTTTGGTGAGAACATAAAAAATGTAGATAGTCATAGTTGTAGGTAGAGCCTTTACCTCTATCAAATAACTTACACTATATCTACCCCTTAAACCCCTACACCGCACCGCATAATGTTCACTGCCTTTATCGGTGTTTATATCCTTTTCAACCACAGCCTAACAAGGGATATGTCACATGCATTTGGGTCAATGGACAAGGCTTTAGAAAAATCGGACACCTCTATTTGGCTATTCGTGCGAACTGCCCTTCAACTTTAATTCATTTTGATCGCTGCTGACCATAGTCTGTGGTCTTTTGAGCCGATATGTTCTGAAAGGTAAATGGGATGTAAGATAGGAAAAATATAAGATTCAAAGTTGCTTCATTATAATGAATGTGTATACCTGCGATTAATACTTTAGGTTAGGTTCCTGCTAAACCTTGTAGCTTATACCTATATGTAACTAAAATAATTTGGGTTAAATATTTAGCTCATGTTGTGGTCGGTGGTGAAAAGAAAACTTTATCTCTTTCCAAAGTGATAGATACCTTTATACAAAATGGGATGGGCTGAGTTCAAACCACAATTTGCCGTTTATAAGTCTTTAAAAAGTTGTGACAATTTCTAATTTGTCGTTCAATATTTTCAATGTTTTTTTTTTATATCAAGTTAGCAAAGCCCCCCGTCGAAAATCGAAGGAAACGTCTTATACTTAGTGGTTTATGGCTAGATAATATGCCGTTAATTAGTTACGACAAATTTAATTTGATCATGCAATATTTTCTATGTTTTTGTTTGGGTGCTTTGCGTACTTGATATCAAGTTAACAGAGCACCCTGTCGAAAATCGATAAAAACTTCTTTTACTTAATGTTTAATGGCGTAGTAAACATTAGGTATAAGAAGTTTTTCACACTTTTCCAGTTGTTTCAAGTTAGCAGAGCACCCAAAAAAACATAGAAAATATTGAACGAAAAATTTAAAATTGTTTCAACTAATTAACGGAAAATTATTCGCCTATCAAATTTTTGATTCGTGAAAGTTTATTTGGTAACTTGACGCTCATAGAAAACAAATAATACAAAAATACATTTAAAAAACATCGCATGACAAAATTAAATTTTTCACATCTAATTAACAACCAACTAACAACAAATTACTAAGCAATGAAATACTAAGTTTTGGAAGTTTTTACCACTTTTCAAAAAAAATAGAAAACATAGAACGACAAATTTGAAATTCTCACAACTAATAAATGGTAAATTACCTATGAAGCCATAAGCCATTTGGTATAAGCAGTTTGTATCTCATTTTGAGGAGATACTATGCACACTTAGTATCAAGTTAGCAAAGAACCCAAAAACATAGAAAATTTTACACAATACATTCAAAATTGTCACAAGTAATTTAAGACTACTTAATGGGAAATTAGCAAGGGTGCTTTGCTATCTTAATATCAAGCTAAGGAAGAGCTAAGAAAACATAGAAAACATTGCACGATTGAATTCAATTTTTCATAACTTATTAATGACTAACTAATGGTAAACTATAAAGATATAAAAATGACGTGTAGCAAGTTTTTCACGCATTTTGAATTGTGTCAAGTTGGCAAAGCTTCCAAAAAACATAGAAAATACTGAACAAAAAATTAAAAAATTGTTTAAACTAATTAACGGCAAATCATCCACCTATCCAATTTTTGATTCGTGAAAGTTTATTTGGTAATATGACGCTCATAGAAAACAAATAACGCAAAAATACATAAGAAACATCGCATGACAAAATTAAATTTTTCACATCTAATTAACAACAAATTATTAAGCAATAAAATATTAAGTTTTGGAAGTTTTTACCACTTTTCAAAAAACATAGAAAACATAGAATGATAAATTCGAAATTTTCGTAACAAATAAATGGTAAATTACTTATAAAGCCATAAGCCATCTGGTAAAGCAGTTTTTATCTCATTTTACACTTAGTATCAAGTTAATAAAGAACCAAAAAACATAGAAAATTTTGCACAATACATTCAAAATTGTTACAAAACATTACGACTAACTAACGGCAAAAAATCCCACTACCCATTTTATGATCTATAAAAATTGATTTGCTAACTTGACACTCTTGTAGAAAACAAATCACAGAAAAATAAATATAGAAAACATCGCTTGCAAAAATTGAATTCATCATAACTATTTCTTGACTGCTTAACAACAAATTATTGAGCAGAGTTTAAAAAGTTGCTACCACTTTTCAAAAAAAAAACATAGAAAATATAGAATGACAAATTCGAAGCTGTCACTGTGGCTTATTGACCAGAAAATATTCGCCTACCCATTTTTCGATCCGTGAGATTTGCTTTGCTAGCTTTGCTATCAATTTAGCAAAAGGCCCATAGGAAATTGAAATTTGTCTCAAGTTTGATTTTTTTTCAAATCCAACACCTATACCTTTAAGAAAATAATAAGTGACCCTACAACCATGACGTCCAAAGTTGTACAATCATTAATGAATTGCATCCACATATGATATTCTGAGCAGAAATGCAATTCCATGACAAGTAGGTATAGTATCGATTTCAAATATCGATATCACACGTCTGACGATGTGTAGAGCCAAAATGCTATAAACAAAGCAATCCATGGCCAATATTCCAAATTTGATTTTGCCTAACTTTTGATGTTGTTTCATTCTGTTCTGAGCCTTTCTTATTATATAAAACAGCTGGACCAGCTGCATTCATAGAACCAGTTCACAATCTCTATGACCATTGTCCGTTCGTGGCAGTGCAAAAATATTTGCACAACACAAATAGCTACATCTGTTGTCCGGACAACAAAGCCGCCGATAGCACACAAATTCTAATCCAATTCCGATTCTCTATCTCTATATACCTGGACCTGGGTATATCCAGTTTAGTGTTGTGCAGTGAAACTAGCCTGCATGGTATATCGGTGCGGTGGTGGTTGTTGGGTAGGATATGCCCACTCACTTTGCCATGCCATAGATGTTGGGTTTTATAAGCCATACCACCCTGGGATGAAGCGACAAGAGAGAGAGAGGACATTGTTGGGCGGCATTGATTGGCGGTTTACTAAGGGAAAACTGACAACAATTCCTTTGTTCGTTGAACAACAACTTCTTCGTCATCAGCCGGACGACCATCAGGACTAGACAACAAAACTGCTACAAAAATATATGTATATGCCTACCTACCTTTGAAGCTGGAAATGGACATTCGATGCATATTCGATGCATTTGCCTGGGTTTAAAGTTGCTATGGCCTCAAGCCGAACTATGTTGTGATTGGGAAAAGCCATAAACCAGTTTCCACGTAATATTTTTCACTACAGTAATATCGAAAAAGGTATATTATGCCCAGAAACCAAATGAGAAGTGGATTACACTGCTCAGATTATGTGTTGGAATAGTTGGCTTTAATGGTTTTATCTTTCGGGGGTAAAAATCAAAACAATACGAGTTGGTATAATAGTGCGCAACAAATGTTTTTCCTCGGTTTTTAGTTTTGAGTTCATATAGAATCTATATACTGATGGTACTGTATGGAGTGCTATTGAGGCATTCCAGTGTATTATAGTTGCTGGCAGCTGAATAGATCCAAGGCCCAAGGAAACAAAAATTCCATGGTAAATTGTTCGTAAATCGAATTGATGTTTAATTGCTATTCCATGAAGGTGGAGTCGAATTTGGCACCATCAAAATATTATTTTCTAAAGATTTTATTATTTCGGCTTTCTTTGAAGTGTTTATATCGTTTCATTACATTGCAACCAGTAATTCCAAGTTTCGTGATCTTTTTTTTTTTATTTTTGTTGTTTTTTAATTGTCTAAAGAAGGATGATGCAAGCACACCTGAAATACCACAGCTGTAACAAAACTCAAATTTTAATGCGAAGTCAAGTTAAAACTCGGTATTCAAAGGCTTATAATATCTATAAATTATAAATAAAAAAATAATTTCATCTCAGGCGCTCATAATCATAATGGCTAACTGTCATTTCATTGAAATACAGTGAATTGAATCCCTTTGTCTTTACCTTCATGTCTGCATTATTTTCTATTTTTTAATAAACGTCCTTACACACAAATTAGCGCACATTTTAAACCTAAGCAAAGTGGGAATATATCAAAATCGCAGAGTAGCCTATCTTGCTTAGGCTACAACTATTAAATAAAACGGATTGCTTATAATTTTAAAGTTAGTCCAAGTGTGTCTACTAGATTCAAAAACAACTACGTATTCAATTTTTTTAGTTTTAAAATACACAATAAAAAAAAAAAAAAACAGTTTTTGAAACGTGCCCTTACTTACTTACTTAAGGTGGTGCTACAGTCCGGGGTAGACCAGGGCCTCAACCAACAACCTTCTTCCAGCCAGCTCGGTTTCTATAGCTATCTGTCTCCAGTTTCGCACGCCAAGTTGGTTGAGGTCCTCTTCCACTCTACTGCGCTGTTCCACGAGGTTGGATTCAAAGACTTTCCGGGCCGGAGCATTGCTGTCCATGACCTAGGCTCTAGGTGACCCAGCCATCTTAGTCGTTGGCTTTTCATTTTTGTGGCTAGGTCGGTGTCGCTGTACAGCCCGTACAGTTCGTTGTTGTATCTTCTTCTCCATTCCCCAAAAATCACCCGGAGAATTTTTCTCTCAAAACAACATAACGCTTTCTCATCCACCGTTAGCAGTGTCCAGTATCCATGCCTCTGCAATATAGGTACATCAGGACCGGGATCATCAGCGTCTTATACAGGGACAGTTTAGTTGCTTGAGAGAGGGCTTTGCTTCTCAATTGCCTTGTTAGCCCAAAGAAACAGCGATTGGCAAGAGTAATTCTTCGTTTGATTTCAGCACGTATCGTTCGCTGAAATTATAGCGGATTCTAGGTAGACAAAGTTTCTGACCACCTCAAAATTATAGCTGTTTATAGTGACGTTCTGTCCAAGACGAAGGTGCTGGGTGCCCTATCTTTTTCCTTTTCTTCGTTTTGCTTTCATTAACCGTTAAATCCATCTCAATACTCACAAAAGTTCCACTGACATCACGCTTTGTTCGTCCGATTATGTCAATGTCGTCAGCGTAAGCGAGTATTGGGACGGACTTTGAAAGATTGTGCCTCTAGTGTTGACGTGAGAGTTTGGCACTATTCTTTCAAGAACGATATTGAAGAAGTCGCATGACAGCACGTCGTCGCTTTGCCTAAAACCTTTTTTGACATCAAAGGTGTCGGTGAGGTCTTTGCCGACCTTGACGGAGCAGCGTGCATTCTTCATCGTCATCCTGCACAAATGGACGAGTTTGGCAGGGATGCCAAAACTAGACATTGCGTTATATAGCTCGTCTCTATAGATGCTGTCATACGTGGCCTTGAAATCGATGAAAAGGTGGTGGGTATCTATTTGAAACTCCAAACCAAACGAGACTTTTATTGGTGTCGTCTCGGTATCGTTTAAATTGAAAAATGTCGGTGTCGTCTCGGTATCGGTCTCGGTCTCGTATTACTAAGTCTCGTCTCGGTATCGTATGGCTTAGTTTGGTATGGGTATCGGTATCAGTATCGGTCTCGGTTGCATTAAGTGTTGATAAGAACTAACTCTAATATTAATTTCAAATCGCTTACAAGCACGAAAATTATGAAAATTTCATCCTAATCGTATAAACAGTTCCCGAGAGACCAAGACATAAATAAAATTAGGCGTGGCAGTGGCTGCATTTTACTAAAATCGCTTCCTTAGCCTTCCTCTTACTAAAAATAAGTACCTTTAAGAATATCATACAAATCTTTAGAGCCGTTTTCGAGACACCAAGAACAAAAAGTTATGAATTAATACTAATATTCAAAAATCCATATTTTCTGCCGATACCAAACGATACCACCGAGAGTCTCGGTAAATTTCTGTACTTAAGGTTTGGTATGGACTCGGTTCGGTCTCTTTATGCTTTTGGTGTGTTGAAGCTGGTTTGGTCTCGGTATGGTTTCGGTTTCCGATACCGATACCAAACGATACCAATCGATACCGAGACTTTTCTGGTGTTGTGGCCAGCCTTAGATATGGACCTATCAGGTTGTTGACGAATGGCTTCAGGTGTTCACAAACTACGGCAGAGAAGATCTTGTAGGCGATATTAAGAAAACTTATGCCTCTGTAGTTAGTGCAGTCCAGAGGATCGCCTTTCTTGAGAATTGGGCAAACAATGCTGATGTTCCATTCATCGGCATACTTTCTTCCGACCATATTTTGCAAATGAGCTGGTCCATACTCCTAACCAATTCATCGCCAGCCGCTTTGAATAGTTCAGCCGCAAGGCCATCAGCTCCAGCAGCTTTATTGGACTTAAGTTTAGATAAAGCTATCTTCACTTTGTCGAGATCGGATGGACGGAATTGTTGGCCTACGTCATCCAGGTTGAATGGTGCAATCTGCATGGTAGCGGAATTCGGTTCGTCATCGCCGTTATACAATTTGCAAAAATGATTTTTCCATATCCTCAGCACCGACTGCGATTCTACCACGATGTTCCCCTGATCGTCCTTGAAGGCTTCGGTTCAGGCCTTGTAACTTAGTGAGGTTCTTTTTTACTTTTTGGTAAAAATTCCGAACTTCATTCCTGCAATGGCATCCCTGTAATTCCTCGATCGCGCGCTTCTCATGCTCTTTCTTTTTCTTTCTGAGAAGCTTGTGTTTCTCTCTCCTCTTCTGCTTGTAGAGCTCGCGAGCAGGTCTGGTCTTTCTTTGCAGCGCCGCTTTGTATGCCTGTTGTTTGGCTGCATGTACTTGTCGGCATTCTTCGTCGAACCGTGGATTTTGCTGTGGTGGTCGTGCGAGGCCCAGCACGTCAGAAGCGGCATCTCTGATGGCTTCCTTGAAGTTGTTCCACTGGTTCTCGTTATTTGTAGTTGGCGGCAAGGACTGTTTAAGAGGGCGCGAGAGACTCGATCGGAAAAGGATCTGCCGATTTCTTGCGACTGTAGCCGTCCGGCGTCGAACTTCCTCACAGTGTTTCCCTGTTTTGGCTTTAGTCTGGATATCCGTAGCATTACCTTGGCTACAACGAGGTAGTGGTCCGAGCCGTTTTCGAGATATTAAATTAAAAAAAAAAATGGAACTTTTTTTTATAAACTCGAAAATTTATTAATTTATTGAATTTTTTAAGAAAAGTTGTGAAGCCATTGTTGAGAAAAATACGATAATGTAAAATTGCTGAAAAAATAGTTTGGCAGGTACCGTTATCTTTGGTTAAAAAAAAAACATGTGGGGGACTAACCAAAAATGCTATGTACCAAGTTTGAGGAAAATCGATTCAGCTGTTTAAGCTGTAGCTCAACGGACACACAGACAGACAGAATTGTGAGATTGTCTTCCCTATCATCGTTATGACAAGTCTTGTCAAAATTTCAAGTTCGATTTTTTTGTTTACGAATGCATAACTTTCCATAGTACCTTTGTATATATCGCAAGTAAAAATTGTTCTAAATTGATACCCTACAAAATTTTAACATTAAAATTGAGATTGAGCTCAAAATTCTCTTGATTCTCTCTCTGATAAAAAGTTAAAATATTTTTCTTTAATACAATTATGTTAAATAAAATGAAAAACAATGTAGCCTATATTATAACAGTTGATTAGAAGAAATGATTATAGAATAACACCTATTATCACCCAAAAGCCATTTACATAATTATATCTCTTAGACTTTTTTGATCCAAATCAGAATACATTATTAGCTTTTGAGCTTTGAGTTACTATCTGGTTCATACATAATGGGAATCCATTCCCGTGGCGATACAATTAAGATTTAAATAACATTAATTAAAACTGTTTACAAAAGAAAAGATATAAGATAGCAAGAAAAATCAATGCCGTCATCGTGTGAGCATTAAAATTTAATTCTTATTAAATGCAACAATTCGTCTTAGAAGATTCTTATCTATAAAAGGTTCTCTTTAAAAAAAAAAAAAAACATCAAAAATCAATACTTGTTTGTTGATTCATAAAAATTCAAAGAATACCTACCTACCATTAAGCAGCATATCTATCTATACCTACCTCTATCCCTAACGAATCTTATATAAATTCCATGTTTTCAAGTCCAGATAATAAATAAATAAAAAAAAAACTCTTTTAAAATACCAAACAAAAGTGTTTTCGATAATATATCAATGTCAGCTACCAGTCATTCGGTATAAGCTCTAGTTTACCACCAATCGATGATGATGGCGTGGCTAGCTTTGTACCTATTTTGTTATAGTTGTTGGCGTTTTAGTTTATTTTCTTCTAACAGATGAGAGTTAAGAAAAGAAATGGACAGGAGAGAAATTTAAGTAAGTGGATGAATGATGAAGCAAAATGGGAATACCTCATTCTTTATTTGGAATTGCATATCTATCCATTATGTCCATTTGAAATTATGTATAGGAAGGCATTTATGTTATGGGGTTATAGATACACGATATAAAAACTATTAATTGAAATTGAAAATACAAGTGATCCAATGTCGAATGAATTTTTTTTTTTATGTTGCTGATTTTTTTCCGCAGGGAGGATGCCAACCATTAGATCTTTCCACAAAAAAGGTACAAACTGGGTTTAGGCAATTCATTCAACAATTATGCGTTAATTTCATTGTTCAAAGACTGTCCGGGTCGGAGCATTGATGTTCATTCGCTCTATAGACTATAGGTACGGTGACCATATTTTAGAAAGCTGAATAATGAACAAAAGAAAGAAGAAACAAAATTCAACTCAATCTTCAATCATTTATTCCATTAAATAATAAATATATATCCTCTGAGGAAAAATGGCTCAACTTAAAATAGAATAAAAATGTTATAAAGCTTTAATCAATTCAGTCTTTGTTTTAAGCTTAGTACGCTGCTGATGCGAAACGAGAAATCCCATACAAAAATGACAGCAGAATCATAAACTATAAATTAAGTTCTACTTTTCGTTCTGCAGTCCGCTGTTCGATGAGTGAAATTGATGGTTGTAGCAGATTATTTGGAGAATTCTACACTCTTTTTTCGCACACAATTAATTGCCCAGACCATAATTGTGTGCGAAAAAATGAAATTTGTATTTGTTCGTGTTTATTTTTGTTGTTTCTTTCATTACAGCATAGCTGCTTGTAATTTTTTTTTGCATTTGCACTTGTTTTTACTTTTTGAATTTGTGCAACTGTCAATGAATATTTTTCCGCTTCGTTTTTGTAAGCATTGTGTTGTTTTGTTGGAGAACAACTAAAAATTTCGTTTCGCATCAGCATCGTATAAGGCTTTACATACAAACTTAGAAATAAAAAAAGCTTAAAAACTAAGGTCAAGAATTTGTACTGGTTTTTCAATTCTTTATTAAATATACACTTCCTTCTGAGTAGCATCAGGGTAAGCTAAAATAATTTTCAATATTGAATTGCTTTTTTATAAATAATTTCAAATAAAACTTACAAATCTCAATTCTTCAGCGCAGATGCAGACAACACACAGTTCGCAGACAGCTGATGTGTTCATGAAATTAATAGTTTTTGAGTTGAACATGACAGATGATGCCAAAAGCCATAGAGGGCGGCAAGAAAAAATAAATTTGTACTATATTTATTATTTCTTCGTTCACTAAGTAAGGGCACGTTAGTATCATCAGTTTCTTTCATTAAATTTTTACGTTCCCAATGTGTGCGTTATTGTTTTTTGAACAGAATTAAAGAAATACAGAACAAATAATGAACAACTAATAATATACAGAACATTTATATGTTTTCGTGTACAAAATAATTAATAATGAACAACATCTTCAAATACAGAACAGTTCATTATTATAATGAACGGATGGTCACCGTAACTATAGGTGACCCAGTCATCTAAGTCTTTGGGTTTTCACTTTTATGGCTTCAGTTTTAAAACTCCTGGGTTTTTTTCCAAGGCTTCAGGCATTCACAAAGTACAGCAAAAAGATCTTGTATGCGATATGCATGCACCTTTGTAGTAGGTGCAGTCCAGAGGATCGCTTTTCTTCAGGATCGGACAAAAAAAGTTCTGAGGTTCCATTCATCGGTCATACTTTCCTCAGACCATATTTTTACATGAGCTGGTGCATACTCCTAACTAATTCATCGCCAGACGCTTTGAATAGCTGGGCCGCAAGACCATCACCTCCAGTTGCTATATTGAACTTAGTTTAAGATAAACGAGTAGCTTTGTTCCCTTCGTCATGATCGGATGGATGGAATTGTGGCCTACGACATGCGCCGCGTCATTCAGGTTTTATGGTGCAATGTGCATGACAGCAGAAATCAGTTCGTCATCGCCGTTTTACAATTTGCAGAAATTATTTTTTCATATCCTCAGCACTGAACACGATTCTACCACAATTTTCCCCTGATCGTCCTTGCATTCGATTCGGGCTTTGTAACCCTGGGAGGTTCTTTTTACTTTTTGGTATGGCTTCCAGATCTCATTACAGCAGTGGCATTCCTCTATTTCCTCTATCGTGAGCTTTCTCTTGATGCTCTTTCTTTTTTTCTTCTAAAAAGTGGGTTCCTCCTGCTCGTAGAGCTCGTGAGCATCAGTTCTGATACTACTTTGCAGCACCGCCTTACATTTCTGTTATTTGGCCGCATGTACTTGTTGACATTCTTCGTCGAGCCCAAAAATTTCACTGTGGTGGTCACACACGATGCTCAGCACGTCAGACTCAAAGGTGGCAGCTCTGATAGCTGCCTGGCAGTTCTCCCACTGGTTCAAGATGCTTGAAGTTGGCGATATAGAACTATTTAAGAGGACGCTAGAGACTCGATCGGAAAAGAACCTAGTGATTTCTTGTAAATCGTGTCGAATTTCCTCACAGTATTTTCGTGTTCTAGCTTTGGTCTGGATATCCGTAGCATTACCTTGGCTACAATGAGGTTTTGTTCAAGTCAACGTTGGCTCCTCGGAATGTTCGGCGTTCCTTGATACACTGGAGGAGTGTCTTGCGTTAATCGCAATATGGTCAATCTGGTTAGCGGTTGGTTGACTAGGACCTCGCCATGTCCCCTTTTGTGTATCAAGATGTGGGAAATAAGTACTGACTACCACAATCGTGCAGGCTATATCTTCTGATTGCGCCATCAAAGATGTCCTCTCTTGCTAGTTTGGCATTAAATCATCCCCAAGACAATCTTAATGACAAAGCTATATGGCATTGCTCATAAAGACATATGTCTTGTCAAGGAGCCCATAGAATTCGGCCTTGGTATCATAATCCTTATATGCTCTGTGGGGGCATGCATGCATATTAGGCTGATGTTGGCCAATTTAGCCTTGATGCGAATTGCACAGAAACTCGTTCACATGATTTAAACTCAAGACTTCTTGTCTAAGTCTGCCTCTAACGACGAATTCACAACCAAAGATGTTGCCTTAGCTGTCGGTAACATTTGCCGTAGTAGATATCGAAGTTTTTCATTAGTTTTTTTGCCAGGCCCATCCCATCGCACTTATTGCATGGAGGTGATGTCTGCTCTGTAGCAGTCTAGGGCCCCCACTTAATATTTGGCTGCACATGGTCTAAATAGAGACAAAATATTCCACGTGCAGATCCAAAGTTCGTTGTGTTTATTTCGTTGTTCGTCAACAGTAAATCCCTCCGTATCCCTCACACCTTAAGTATGACTCCAAGGGTGGGGAGCCGGATAAACCGCTCCTTTTCGGCCTGAGCTCCGAATATGTCGTTGTACCCCCCTATAAGGTACTCACTATTGTTCAAGTAGTACAACCTAGGTTAGGTTAGGTTAGGTAGAAGGGCTGACAGTTGATCTCGTTACCGTTACACTTAGATCTATGTATATCCGCTGTGATACCCTGGGAAATTGTATTCCACTTAATGTAAAAAACCTATGTGTTCTGTTAGCAAACAAGCCATTTAGAGGCGTTGATGAAATTCAGAAGGCTATTAGCCGAAGTTCCAGAAAGTTCCTTTAGATCGTCATAGAAATGATTTTCCTAGGTGTTTCTTCCTTAAATGACAGAGTGCTGGGCAGAAGCAAAGGAAGTGTTAGGTGTCCTCATACGCTTCTTCGTCGCTGCACCCTCTGTTAAGGTCGTCAGTACTGAGCCTCATTTACTTTTTATGGTATCTCAGTAGGCTGTGTCCGGTGAATATGCTGACAAGGGAACGGAGATGTTTCTTGTTCATTTGCATAATTTTGTCTGTTCTCTGCTTATTGAAATCTAGCCGTAACTCTCTAGGGCTCCGTGAAATAACTCCCCAATGAAATAACTTCCAAAAAAAAAAATGAAATAACTCCCCAAAATTTATATGAAGTTGGGATGTTCTTTTAAATGAAAGAAGTCCCCAAAATTGGGGATTTATTTCATCGATTTTTGGGGACTCCATTCATCTTCAAGATGGGGTGTAGTTTCACAATGAAATAAATCCCCAAAAGTATGCAATGAAACAAGTCCCCAATCGTGGGAATCGTGGAAACAGGCGACAGCAACACAGCTTTAAAAGTTCCAGGATCCAACTTATTTTACTTAACAACTTTATTTATTACGTTTAAGAAAAAAATCATTACGAATCTTTGGGGACTTATTTCATTTTTGGTTTGGGGACTTATTTCATTCGTTTTTGGGGATTTATTTCATCTTCGAAGTTGGGGATTTATTTCAAAATGAAATAAGGCCCAAATTTGGGGAGTTATTTCATTTTCACTTTGGGGAGTTATTTCATTGGGGAATTATTTCACGGAACCCTTTCTAGTTCTGACGCATGTTTCAAGCAGATTTCATCTTTCATTGGTTTTTTCTAATATTTTGTTACCAATATCCTGTTTGATGCTACAGGTTGGTACTTTGATATGTTGTTCGGCTTGACTTGAATCAAGTGACGAACCCGTTCTCGCCAGCTCATCAGCTCTCTCGTTTGCCTATACATCACTGTGACCGGTAACCCAGCAGAGTCTTATGTTATGCTGCATGCCAAGAACCCTATAAGCTCTTCGCAACAGCAGTCACAAGCTTCGAATGTATCTCGGTGGCAGAACCTAACTCGACCCGTTGATTCCTGTCACCTTGATAAAAATAGAAGTTCCTTAGTTGGAACCCCCCTCCTTCTCTCGTTTGCTGCCCCCAAGAACTGTTTATTAGGATTGAAACCCCATCTTCCATTGAGCTACTAGGCATCCGATGTTCGAGGTGAGAGTGGTAGTTGATAGTATGTCTACCCTTTGAATGTCAAAGATAAATAAATTGGGTGGCGCAACAGCTCGTGGAGAACCAGGACCTAGTGATTTACAACTCTCAACCATTCCTGTGTGCGAGTTGTTGGCAGGAAAGGAGGGGACCTACAGTTTTTTACCTAGTCCAAACGGCTAGATGCGAAGCACTTATTCATGACAAGTATACTCTTGTTTACCTCGGATAAAACTTTTCTGTTTTTAGGTTGCACGGCTGGGAATCAAAACCACACCTTTGGTATGACAGTCCAACGCACTTACCATTATGCCACGTGAGGTACAACGTCAAAAATATTATTAGGGATTATAAATCCATCACTTCAAATTTGGAACTAAAATAAAGTCACATCCTTAATTTTGAGGTCATTCTTTAAATATGACATAATTTTGTTGGGCGCCATTTAACAACATCGACTTTTAGGTTTGTTAGGTGCTTCATTTTAGTGACTTACAAAAACAAAATCTTCATAATACAATCAAGTTTATCTATGCGAGTTAGTTCTCCCTTAAAACACGCCTACGGAATAAAATGTCAAAATGAATCCATATAATGTGTTCAATGGGCCGTTCGGTGCTACATACATCGAAAAGAATGAAAATTCCATAAAACTTTTTTTTGATGCAACCTACAGATACTATGTTTTTGTTGCATCTTATATGCAAATCTCGCTGCATAATAGGATGTGTGGTCTGTTGATTTTAAATAGGTAAAATGTAGCATCTAATCCTGCATACATAAAAATATATTCCAATACCATTTATTCTTACAAGAAATGTCATTCCTTGCACAAAAAGAATCGAATATAGAGACGCATATACAACCCACACACTGGGTATTCATCCAACATGTATAACCGAACCATAACCAAAAACAGCAACAACAACCTATCCATTATCACTGAAACAATATATTGAATAAGACAGCTAAGAACACCATTTAATGATATCGTTTCTCCAATGATTGTTGTGTTTGTTGAATTATTTGTTTATCATGTCCAATTCGCCGAAGGAAATACCACGCATTGACCACAATTTTAACTTCTGTTTAACAAGATGCGGCAAGGCACAGAGGAGGCAACCATCAGAACCAGAGAGTTCACATCAAGAATGGTAACTGAAACGCTACATATATAGGAACCTCTCTAAGAAGAAGCTGGATGAGCTTGTACTTCTCTAGCATCCCATTGAGATGTCAGTTGGATTTTAATGTTTTTTTTTTTTTTTTTGATTCTGTATTTGTTGCTGCTGGTTGTCCTGTTATTGTATGAAATCAACAACAACAAAAAAGTTGCGTGTTGCTAGTTTAATCGAGAAAACGACTCCATAACAAGTGTCTTACATCCGAAGTGGGAATGGCTGATGAGACCGGATAGGAGGATGATGAAGTTGAACAACTTGTACATACGTTAAATGATTGACGTCAACTCCATTTGGAGTCAGCATCCAGCTGCACGCAGTAAACATAAACAACGTAACGAAGAACCCAGCAGCATCTTGGACAAGCGACGAAACTCATGATTTTGTATTCTTATCGGTGTGGCTATGAAAAATACCTTTCTTATGGAGTTTGGACATAAGTTAGCGCCCTAGGTATTGAGTGAGTGTGGCACATACAATATTTCTATAACAGACTTTGGTTCTGAGAAGTCATTAAGTTACTTAATTACTCCCTGGACTTGGCTCTATCCAGCAACTCGTTTTTGGATTGATCTGATTGTCTTTATGAGATTTATAAGTTAAGTACCAACGAGTGTATGCTTGTGTGTGTATGTATTGATTATTTCCTATACCATTCCTTGAAGCTGTCCTAATTGTTCTAATTAGCACTTATTAAGGAGTTGTTTTTGTTACTGTAATCACGCAAAAGGAGTCAATTTGTTTTGAATGACGCATGTATGGATTTTTAATTTATCTAGTTATAAGTTGGTACCTTTACTCTACACTGTAATTAGTATAAAAAGGGCTGTATATTAAGGAATAATTAATTGAAAGGAAAAATTGTATTTATACGTGGTTTGAAGTTTTTCAATGTTCAATGTTGCATTTTGAAATATATTTCGAAACACTAATTGAGTTCAAGTTTTAAAAACGTCAGTTTCAAAGATTGGTTGATGGAATGAAAGAAATATATTCCCAGACTAGTTCTTGTAAATTTTTGTTTGAACAAAATTTAAAAAAAAAATACTTCATTTTCTTCGAAATAGAAACAGAGTTTCGAAAAACAAAGTTTCGAAAGGCAAAATTTCGAAGGATAAATTTGGAACAACCAAAGTTTTGTAAGGGCAAAGACAAAGACACAGTTTCGCAAGAGATGTTATCCTGGGAACATCGCTACTCCTTGAGCGATTTCAACGAAATTTACAAAGGTGATAGCTGATACAGAATTAAAAACAAAAAAAAAAATATGTCAACTTCGTTGTCTTTTCAGCGATTTCAAATAAATTGACACAGGTGATAGCTGATACAGACTTAAAAAAGAAAAAAATATTTTCAGATCACGGTGTTCCAAAAATGTATCAACGTATTGCAACTTCGTTGTTCCTCGAGCGATTTAAACGAAATTGACACAGGTGATGGCTGATACAGAATTAAAATAGAAAAATAGTTCTTTCTTTTTTAAAACTGTATCAGACCTGTGTTTATTTCGTTGAAATCGCTCAAGGAACAATGAAGTTGACGTTTTTTGGAACACCTTGTTTAAATTTTTATTTTGTTTTTAATTATATATATCAACCCTAACCTAACCTAACTACTTGTTCAAATTTAATTTTACAAATAAATTAAACTTTGTAGAAGATATAATTTATCTACAAAATAAGCTGTTAACGATCTCTGGAAGTTGTTTCATCTTAAAGCTGTAGTGGGTCAAAGTTCATCTATGAGTCATGTGTAGATGCTGCTAGAATAATTTTAGTAATTTCAATAACCTATAAAATGAGCCCTTGATTGATATTATTAGGTAAACAATTCAACACCACTTTTTTCAGAATCGAAAAATAATGCTTGAGGTTTTTTCCAAATTTTTTACCGAATAATTGTACGAAAAATCAAATAAATGCAATACTATGCACAAACACACAATATACAACATGAATTCAACCAATATGGTCTGCTGAGTTGCATATTCGTGTCACAGAGCATCATATGAAGGCCACGACACCAACAAGTAATGTTTTCAAAAACTGAGTTATATGTACATATATTCACTCACTCTTCACTCTTAACTTAAGCCTCGATAAGCGACTTAACCGAAGATACCTACTGTAAGTCTTTTTAAGGGTATAAGGTACAAGGAATAAAACTGAATATATAATTTTGTCCATCAGACCTTGCGTTACATTCGGTAAAATGGAATTTTTGCTGAGTTGTTTATCTGATAAATAAATCAAAGTTTTCAACCATAGCATGGTCAAAAATCCAAAAGAAAACATCTTTTTCAATTATTTTCTACGGTTTCAAATAACTATAGAATTTCCTTCAATTTGAGCACAGAACTGTCTCTGTGGACCTTAGAGTTTCGAAAAGAGAGCTTTTCAAACATTAGCAATAATAAATTTGTAACAAGTAGTACAAGTAGTATAATAATACAGGTATACAAGGTTTTCGACATCACGACTATCTCGCTGAAAATTGTTGAACAAATTTTCGTCTCAAATATCTTGAGAACAAAAGATGATATTGGCCTAGGAATAATTTTATTCTATACAGGAGTTTATAATTCTCTGGTGTCAGGTCACCGCCAACTACAATCTTGCATTTTTTTAAAATCTCGCATAGCAAAATCTCGCAAATTAAAAATCTTGTTTTTCATAATCTCGCAATTACAAAGTCTCGCTTCTTACAATCTCGCATTTACATCTTGAACCTAAGAATCTCGCAAATTTCAACCAAAATCTCGCAAATCAAAATCTCACTAATTTGAATAACAGTGTGATCTAAAAGTACTCACACACTAGATTATATATTTTGCAGTAGGTAGGATATCTCGTAAAATTGAATTGCATTGCAACAAATACCTTTTTTCAATCAAAATCTTGCTAATTAAAAAATACTGAATTGCAATGCAATTCTATTTTGCGAGATTTTGATCAGCGAGATTTTAGTTTGCAGGATTTTGTTATTGCGAGATTATGAAAAGCGGGATTATGAAAAGCGAGATTTTGTAACTGCGGGATATCGTTATGCGAGATTTCGAATGCGAGATCGTAGCCAACCCGTCAGGTCAGGGGTTAAGTAGGAAAAAAATTGCTCAAAAGACATCAGTTATCATCATTAAAAACTCTGGCAAACAATTAGTTATAGCAGATGGCCGTTTCCATTATTGTTTGGCAACATCCTTAATAGATAAGCGAATATCTGGATGTGCAAGAAAATTTCAATTTTTAATCTCAATTTCCGGATTTTTTTTCTTGGCCTATCCCCTTTCAACCTGTCACCAAAGAATTGATAACTAGGATTTATTAAAAAAAATTCAATTAGCGGTTATTTTGACTGCAAGAAACTTTACCACAAATCGTTGAAAGTTTTCTTTTTCATCTCGAATGTCTTGAGAACGAATAATGATATTTGCTTACGGATAATTTTATCCGTTAAAAAATTTTATAAACAGTTTTATTTTTAAGAAAAAAGCTGTACAAGATATAATCAGTAAACAATATTTTTGTCTCTTATATCTCGAAGGCAACAGCTTTAGCGACGGGGCCGATTTTCTTAAAACTTGTTAAATAGTAATTTTTGGTGAGTCTCCTCACACGTTTTTTCTGGTCTTTTTAGAACCAAAAATAACGGTACCTGCCATACAATAATTTTTTAATAATTTTAGAAAATCCTTATTTTTCTAAAAAAACAGCTCCACAACAATTTTTCTTACTAGAGGCTTTCTTTGGATAGGAAACCATTTTTCAAAAAATGGTTATTATTGGTACCTCCGAAGAACCATTTTTTTTCGATTTTCCTCAAACCCGTATTTCTAGATTTTCTTATCAATAATTTTGTTCCGAAATAAAAAATAATTACCTTAATTAAAAAAAAAACATGTTTTGGATTTTTAAAAAATGTTTAGTTTTATGAAAAAATAACGGTTAAGAAAACGATAAGAACAATATTTTTTTTTTTAAACCGCTTCTTCAATTTTTTTTTTAAACATTTCTGTATGCTTAAATTTGTGCAATCTACGAACAAAAATTTAAACTTAGCAGCTATTAATGGTACCTCTCATGGCATATTTTTTTTTTAATTATGAATTTTCTCATCGACTAGGCGCATTTCGATAAATTTTTGTATATACAAATTTTAAATAAGTTTATATATTATTGCATACCAAATTAAACTTTTTTTTTTGAATTTTTGAAAAGATTAAATGTTTTTTTTTTTGAAAATTCGATATCTCAAAAACTTTTTAAACATTTTTTTTTGGAAGTTCAAGTTTGATGTGCGCATACAAATACTAAAGATTTGTCTACCAAAATTTTTCCTAAAATATGTTTTAAGAATTATAATTATAATTATGATTTTGAAGAAAATTAAAAATAATATTCCTCTGTTTTAGTGGAGTAAATGATTCAAGTTCACAGTGTATTCCTGTTGTGATTTCTATATGATTCGGTAAACATCGACTAAAATTTGCGTCTTAGAAGGGTACAACACCATCTAACTGATGAGCCCAACTGTTGTACCTGGGCGAAACGCAATATATGGAGTAGAGCTCAATTGTAATTTTATAAAAAATTATTTTTTTTAAAAACCACTGCAAAGATTAAATTTTTTGGAATTCTTATACATTTTAGAAGGAACCCATAATTATAAATAGAAAGTAGAGCTAAGTAGACGATTTTCACTCTAAGTTGACGATAATGTAATTACATAGCTATTGTCTCCTATCCTCGGGCCTCGTTAAAAGGCTTCAATAATTTATAGTGTTGCTCTGAAGAATTATTCTTAAAATTGTCTGGGTGGCGTTTTGTCTGGTTAAGTGGTTACTGAAAATTTAATTCATTTTCTGATGTGATTTGACAACAGCTATGCAATAAAATTCTGAGACTTCTCGACACTTTTTTTTCGTTTTTGCCACCAACTTGGTGATATCTCCTTGTGAATCACTTCTTGAATGCCTCCTTTATCATTTCCCTTTATTCACTACAACAACTTCAATGGTATACGAGTACCTATTTATTTGACTTGTACACCTTATTCAATTATTTAACATTCTTCATCATCTTCAAAGACATTTTGTGTCATCTCAAGGATTTTGCAATGAGATTTGTTTACAAAACGTTTTGTGCCTTTTGTTTGGTTTTCGGCTTAGAGTGTTTTCTTTTTTGTTTGCCTTTTAAGTGAATTATATTCTTGAAGTACAATATTCTTGCGTTGGAAAAATAAAATAAAATTCTTTGTTTGAAAATAATAAAAAGGTCTCATAGATATAAACTTTTTTTTCACTTTTTTTTTAAATTTCAGATGCGCCTGAGAAAATCTGCAAAAATGACAACAAAATCAACAATAGCGATAGCCAAGCCGCCAACGATGACGACGACGTTGTTGGTCATCGTCCTCACCGCCATTCTATTGCATTACCCTGTTATGGGTCAATCGAATTACGCTTCTCATGCCAACAACGTTGAATACCAAGGTGAAGGACTGCCAGAGGAAGCGACTCTCGATGGAAAGGTATGTGAAAACAGAGATATCAAATCTTTTCCAATAACTAAAATAAAGTGCTTTTTGTGAGGTGCACGTTGCGCGAACATCAAGTGCAGTCAGTGCTCCGAACATTTTAAAGCATAAAATTCTTTGAAAGGGCATAAAATTTTGCCCCAGGGTGCGCCCATACTCATTAAAATTTTGCCGCAACTTAGAGGTAACAAAAGTTAGGCAGGTACGTAGTTGGATAGAGGGGGCAAAGGAGTCGAAAAAATAATGTCTAAAATTAATTGAATTGGCAGAATAAGTTCATGGCTGTGAATTGGTGGTGTTTAAAAAAAACTGAAAATAAAGAATTTTTGAAATTCAATATCTTAACACTCAAAAACTTAAAAAAAATTCTGGCTTGTGGAATTGTGGGAAAAAACGTGAACTTTGAAATTCCTTTCGAAAACTATGAATACCAACGAAAAATATCTTCAATAAGTTCTCATTTAAAAATTCTGAGAAAATCAAAAAAATTATAAAAAAAAAAGAGAAATAGTAGCGCACAGTTCCTTCTTCCGTCTCTCTAGTATCAAAGTGGACACAAATTCCTAGGTGATGCCAGCAGTTGACGGTGGAACTATTTCCCTGCACCACCAATGCATTCACTGTTTATATTTCACACAATTTCGAAATCAGATTGATTTTATATCATTGTGAACTCACCCACTGGAAGTGCTGCCCCCCTTGTATTTTTAATACAGTTAATTATAACTACGTCCCTGGCTGGTTTTCTTTTTCCAGCTTACATGTTGTGTTTCAGTTTAGGTTTAAATTTCTTTTTTTCTGTTTCATTTGAATGATTGCGTGGTCGGTCATAAAAAAAAAGGACGAGTTTCTTCACCCTTTTTTGTGCTTGATAGGTAAGTTTGGTCATGTAGAAGTGTTAGGAGCAGAAGATGTTCTTCGTTATGTGGCTATAACACGTTATGAAGCAATTTTTCGTTGATTTTTATTATTTTTTGTTTTTACTTTTTTGATATTTGTTGATCAAGCAGTTGTCGTTGTCGTGCTTTTTCTTTCATCGTATACAGTTGAAAAGTTATGGCAGAGTATCGTAAATTATTTTTTGTTTTTTAATTGGTTTGGAATTCTGGAAAAGTTAGGAAAAAAAATTTACAAAATAAATTAATTGAACTCCACATGTGTACATTATTTTAATTAATTCTTCATTGATTAGTTTTCAGCTTCATTCAATAAAAATGCATAGGTATACCTACAACTTTAAAACTTAGTAAGAAAAATCAACATATTTGATAACAAGACAACAAAAGCTTGAATTGATATTTTAAAATAGTCAATATCGATGTTTTCGAATAGGGAAGGAAATTCATAGTAAAAATCTGTTTAGAAATGAAATATGGAATAACGAGATGTAGGTAGTATAGAAGAGAGAAGTAAAGAGAAAATGGTTTTCGCAATTAAATTTTCATACTTTAATTAAAACAAATTAAAAACCAATTACTTTGCGTGACTTTTGCTTGTGCAGATTCAAAATTTTAGCTTTTATAAGTAAAGGTGCCGTCTCACCAGGCAAGTTTTACTTGCCGCAAGTACTTGCAGCAAGTAAACTGATTGCTGCAAGTAAAATTTGCCTGGTGTGACGACCCGAAAAGTACTTGCTGCAAGTGATTTACTTGCGAGCAAGTACTTGCAGCAAGTAAAACTTGCCTGGTGTGACGACCCAAAAAAGGACTTGCAAGCAATTAATTGCTGCAAGTGATTTACTTGCTGTGACGGTGTGACTAGTTCCTGCAAGCACTTGCAAGCAAGTAAAACACTTGAAATCACTTGCTGCAAGTACTTGCCACTTGCAGGATTTGTGCAAGCAAGTTTCTTACTTGCTTGCAAGCGAACGTATGTTTTTCGATCAAAATTACAGAAAAAATCGTCTCCCTCTGCCCAGAAGTCTCTCTCAGTTTTGTTAAGTACGGATTTTTAGCACGACTTTCAAAACAAGGTCATACCAAAATGATTAATCATCGATCATCCGCATTTTTTGGTTTCAAATGCCCCAACATAGAACAGGGTCTCGTATTGTTTTTGAATACATGTTTTTTGATAATAATAATAATATGAACGACTGGATCGTACGAAATTGCTCTTAAAGTTCAACTTGCTTGGAACTTCAGATCTTTTAAAGATATTTGAGTAATTAAAGAAAAATTCCAGGAAGCATAAAACTCTTTCTATCAATTGTAAAAACAACTCGCCAGATTTTGATAGAAATTGGAAAGGCAATTAATGATAAAGTTGAAATAAAAAAAAAAAACTTATAAGGAAGGTACCGCTAATAACAGCTCTTAGTAAATTTTTTATCAGAAAATTCAACAAACTTGCAATGAAATCACTTGCTGTAATCAATCGCATGCTATTTTTACTAATAATAATCTACAAGAACCAATTGTCCTGATTTCAACAAATCTTCATGTTCAAAAACCATTTCCTCATACAAAATTCTTCTTCAAAATCTGGATTATCCATTCAGATCTATTTCTGAAGAAACAATAAACCAAACTGAACTGAAAAAGGCAAAATCAAACCCATATACACGTGCAAGTACTTTCGGAAACTCATTTCAGCAAGTAATTTCAGCAATTACCTGCAGTAAGTTCTTGCTTACTCGGTTTTGACGACCAAGTTTGTTTTGCAAGCAAGTAAAAAGTCGTTTCAGCAAGCAATTTACTTGCCTGGTGTGACTGCTCTCTGCAAGAACTTGCACGAATATTTCAAAATCGAAATTTTTGAAACAATTGCTGCAAGTACTTTACTTGCACGGTGTGACGGCACCTTAAGAATTTATCTATCGCTGTGAAATTACAAACCATTTTGAAACATTGTTTTCTTAAATAAAAAAAATATTTGATTGTTACATATTCGATGCAATACAGATACTTACTACCTATCTGAAAACTTTCAAAAAGTTTGTGCATAGTTTTTTCTTATTAAAACCAACTACACCGTTTTCGAAAAAGTTGAAAGTAAATAAAAATTAATGGTGGATACAAGGAGAAGTACTTGCTATTAATGTAATTTTTTTTTTACAAATGTTGTTCTCTGAATTTTTATTAAATACAAATTAGTTGAGTGGGAAGACGAAAATGGTGGGTCTCATAATTCTGTTTTTTTGTCTGTCTGTTCGGCTACAACCTACATAAGCGGCTGGATCGATTTTCTTAAAACTTGGTACATAATGGCTTTTGGTGATACCACCCATACTTTTTTATTATTTTTTTTAGTACCGAAAATAACGGTACCTGCCACACAATTTTTGTTTGCAACTTGCTAAATAATCTTATTTTTCTCAAAAACGGGTCCACAACTTTTCTTAAAAAAATCAATAAATTCTTTTTAATAAAAGGTACCTAGCTTTGTATAGAAAACCATTTTTCAAACAATGGTTATAAATGGCACCTCCTATTTTTATTTTCAATTTTCTTCAAAACTATATTTCTGATTTCAATAATTTTTGCTATACAGAAGCTTCGAAAAAATATAAATATTTTTTTTTTACCAAAACTATAAGAAAAAATGTTTTGGATTTAAAAAAAAAAATTGTTGAACATTTTGAAAAACATATTTTCTTGAGATACTTGAGATTTGCATACCAAAATTTTGTATAAATTGTGTATACAAAATTACTTTTTAAAAAACCGCTCCAACGATTTGAATTTTGTATTTCCATACAATTGAATCGGTCATTTCAAAAACGACACAGTTAGAATTTTGCAAGAATTAATAAAAAATGTTTTATTAAAAAATAAACGAGTTTTAAAGGACTTTTTTGGGCTCAATATATTATTAGAGTCTTAAAAGGTTGAAATAAAAAAAATATTTACAGTTCATCAATATTAATAACGAAAAAAGTCTGAAAACGGTTCTTGACTTACGTTGTTTTAGCTAGAAACGGGGTCAGTGGTATACCAATTTAAACAAAATCAAAGGTTTTTGTTGCATTTTATTAAAAAAATTAAATATTAATGTCAAATGTTTTTATTTATCATCATATCATCATCATCGTGTCCTGTAACCCCGGCTGGGGCATAGGGCGTCAACAAAACGTCTCCATCCTTCACGGTCTGCTGCAAGGTACTTTAGCTGTGGCCACGTCTTTCTCTGGGATTCTGCTTCTGCTAAGACAGTTGATTTCCATGTTGTTCTTGGTCTTCCAACCCGCCGTGCACCCTGAGGATTCCATTCAAAGGACTGCTTTGCAATTTCATCGTTTGGTTTCCTCAGTGTGTGACCAATCCAACGCCATTTACGCTTTCTTATGTCGACGTCCAGCCGCTCTTGACTTGTCCTGCGCCACAATTCCTCATTTGATATTATTTGTGGCCATCGAATCTTTAGGATGTGGCGAAGACAGCGATTCACAAAAGCCTGTAATTTCTTCGAAATGATAGACGTGACTTTCCAGGTTTCACAAGCATATAACAGCACGGATTTGACATTGGATTCGAAGAATCTCAACTTAGTGCGTAAGGAGATTTGACTTGATTTCCAGATTGGGGACAGAGTACCGAAGGCAGCACGAGCTTTATTTATTCTACTTTTAACGTCCAGATCCGTACCACCGTTTGCAGAGACAATACTGCCAAGGTAGTTGAACTGTTCGACTACTTCAACTGGCGTCTCCTGTAGAATAATACGCTGCTGTGTGGAGCGGCCTGTGAGCATTATTTTTGTCTTTTTGCTGTTTATTCTAAGACCACTCGACTCTCCCTTCACTTGCAGTGTTTGGCACATCCCGTTCAGCCCACTGATGTTATTTGCCAGTAGACATATGTCATCGGCATAGTCTAAATGACTGAGCCTTTCGAACGGTCTCCATTGAATGCCCTGTCGCTCAGCTGTACCTACACTGGCCGTCAATACGTCGTCCATCGCCAGCAGGAAGAGAATTGGCGATAGAACATCCCCTTGTCTCACACCCTGTTGCACTACGAAGGAGTCGGATAGCTGCCCATTGTGCAAAACAAAACACCTTGCGTTGTTGTAGGACTCTTTTATAATGGTAACAATTTTTGGTGGAATTCCTCTACCAAGCAACGATCTCCATATACATTCTCGGTTAACTCGATCAAAGGCTTTCTCAAAATCCACGAACATGAGGTAAAGCGGTGATTGAAATTCCATCGACTGCTCGAGGACGATACGCAGGGTGTTGATATGGTCGACGCACGATCGACCCCTGCGGAAGCCAGCTTGATGCCTCTTGAGTGTAGACTCGATTCTATCCTTTATTCGCTCGAGAATGATGGTTGCCATTAGTTTTGGGAAAACGGACAAAACGGTGATACCACGCCAATTGTTGCAATTCTTTAAGTCACCTTTCTTTGGCAACTTAACAATCACACCATCCTTCCAATCCCTGGGATAGCTTTCGTTTTCCCAAATGCTTTGTATCAACGGATGTAAAATACTAGCCGCTGTTACGGGATCGGCTTTCAGGAACTCAGCTGGTATTCCGTCCAGTCCAGCCGCCTTGTTGTTTTTGAGGAGATTTATTGATGTCTGGATTTCCGATTCTGACGGGGGTTCGATGTCAATACCCCTATAGGACCTGCGCATCTCGTTTAGTTGGGGCATTTCAGCACTCTGCTCAACTGAATCCTCATTTAGCAGGGCACAAAAATGGTCCTTCCATCTACGAAGCTGATCCTCAATTGATACCAAAAGTGTGCCATCCACATCCATTACAGGATGATTGGTGTTGTTTTTTTTCCCGATAACATCTTTGGCTATTTGGTACAATTCCCGGATATCTCCTCTTCTGGCAGTGATTTCCGCATTATCTGCGAGTCCATCTACCTTCACCCTCTTGTCACGTCTCACACAGCGATAGACCATCTTATGTGCAATGCGGTACTCTTTTCGCAAGTCAGCCTTTCGTTGAACATCTGCTTCGGCATTTATTTGGATTTTCAACGATTTGCGAAGTTCGATCTTATCCCAGGTGTCTTGGGATATCCAAGAGTCTCTACGTCTCGTTCGTTTGGGTACAGTTTCGGATCCAGCCTCCATAAAAACACTTTTAATTTCACCCCACATCTCATCAATTGTTGAATTCTGGATTCCGTTTAATGACGAGGCTCTGTCGTTAAGGGTGGTGACATAGTTTCGACATATGTTGGGGTCATTTAAAGCATTCGTAATGAATTTTGAGCTCCTTGCTGCATCCTGCGCTGGTTTTTGTACGGCAGCGGTTCGTAGTTTGAGACTCATCAGAACCAAATGGTGGTCGCTTCCCACATCGGCATTTCTTATACTGCGGACATCACACATAGACTTCCTCCATCGCTGCTGAATCATGATATGATCAATTTGGTTTTCGGTTTGACCATCCGGATGCACCCAGGTAATTTTGTTGCACGTCTTATGCTTAAATACAGTCCCACCTATCACAAGACGATTCGCGTTACAAAAGTCGACAAGCAAGTCACCATTTTCATTCATTTTATCATGCTTTAATATATTTAACCCTTAGGTCACACGAAAGAGTACTCGCTTATCAAACGTCGAAACTAAATAACTTCCACCATCTAGGAGTGCATGCAAGAACAACTTAAGTCAATTGACTTACGTTGTTTTTGCGTGGAACGTCTGTTATGAGGTGTTATTTGAAGAGGAAGTAGTGTTTGGACCGACATTTTCTTTAGAGTTATTTCACCTATCGTATTGTATGCTTTTAAACATTTTTCTCCCATAATTTCCATGTCTTTACTATTTTCTTAAGCCCCCAGCTTCTTCAACATAAGAGCAAGTACGTGCGACCCAGTCGTGCATTTTTTATATTTTTATGTTTGACGAAGATAATTTTATTTTAATGAAATTATGTGAAAACGTACATTTTGGTTATTCAAGTATGCTGTAATTTTTTTGAAGAAAAATAAAAATTTCTGGATTTTATGTGAAATTAATTTGAAAACATACCTACATAGTTTTCAATCAAAAAAGTTCACCAACAAAATTTTAGGATGACATTCTTTTTGTTAACACATCTACTTTAGGATGGGGTAAAAGAACCACTTTGTTATTATCAAAAAAGCGATTTTTCAAGTCCGATTTTTCCGTAAATACCAGTACCTAATTGTTCAACGTTCATATTCATCCTGAAATTTTAAAACATCAACATTTTTTGATAAGAACTAGGCAATTGTTTCAAATAAGATTTACAAAAAATAAAAAATGTATAAATATTTAACTTCAAAAAAACTGCAGCTTGCTTGAGACACAAAAATGTTCGTTTTCACATAATTTCATCAAAATCGAATTATATTTTAGTTAAATTAAAAAAAAAAAAAACTGGTTTTTGGTATTCTTTTCCATATTTTTGAGGTTATGTGAAAAAATGATGAAAGTAAAAGTTTTCAAATCCTCAAACTTTGGCACACAAGTAATTTGTTAATGTTTCGAGTGGATTTTCGAACAAAAAAAGTAAAAATAAGCTTGAGTCCAAATGGTTTGTCACCAGAAAAAAGTCTTTGACAGAGATTTGTTAGAGATTGTGTAAACTTTTAGTGAGTACTTGTACTTTGAAAAAATTTACGAAACTCCCGAAAAATGCATTCTTGTATTTATTTTTGCATTTTTTTCCATGTTGCGTCACGAAATTTAAGTTGCAATTATTTTAATCTCAGCATTCCAAACATAAAGCAGGACTTATATTAAAACAAACCCACAATTTGCACAATTTTTTGATAGAAAGTCCTAAAAATTCTGAAAGTTTGGTTTTGCCATTTAAGGAAGCAAAAATATAAGTCATTTACAGGAATCCTAGTCCGTATTTCGTTCCCAAAGTCAATCCTGTAAAACTTTCGAAATAATTGTATGTAACACTTTTCCCACACGGACTAGTTTACTTCGAGTCTCAATATTTTTCTTTTGAGATCCATCAAAAGGAAAAAAATGAACACCTTTTTCTAGATATGAACATATGTAAGTTTTTCATATATTTTTTTAGTGGTGGGCCCGGTGGAGAAGTGTCTAACGAAGCAGATTCTTGAGGTAGGTCTGGAACTTGGACAAAAGAACACATTTTTTTAAATAACTTTTTCATCGATTTCTTTTGGTAGTTAGTGGGTCTGGTACCTTTGTCCCAGTTCCAGACCCACCTCCACAACTTACTCCGTCAGACCATATTCCAACAGACCAAAAAGAGTTTGTTAAGGTAACTTATAAGAACGGTGTTCATTTGACCCAGCTATAGACCCACCTCTAAATAACAATAAGTATTTTGTTATAAGGCTTACATATTCCTTGTTCCTTGTAGAAACAAATTTACCGTATTTCAATGCTTTGGACATTCGAAAACGTGTTGCAAGGTACCAAATTTCCACTTTCAGAACTGTCCATCCGAGAGCAGTAGATTTCATTCCGTTTTAGAGATACAAAGTACAAAATATTGGTTTTAGGAAAAATTTCACTTACGCAACGAAATACAGAGTAGGGCCCCAGTTTTTAAAAACCGTCATTTTTGAAGATACAAATCCTGGATTTTGGAATTTGTTGTTTCTAAGGTCTAACAAATAATAACAACGAGGTGTATTATCCCCTTCCCCCGCACTTTTCTTCTTTTTGTCCTTTTTTCTTTTCAATTATTTCTGGATATAGTTCAAACTATCATATTGAATGACTATTTAGCTTTTTTAAAGCTATATACATGTTAGAAAACAATTCGTAGTTTTTATTTTAAATCAAGTTAGTAGGGGCGTTAGTGCACCATATGAGAGCAGACCTTTCATTTCGACCTGACGGGCTGAGCTTTAGTTCACTATAATAGTTCATGTCCTAACTTTACTTTTGAGATGATCTTTAATATGGGAGATAAACCCCCGGCTGTATTTTTTGTATTCTTTTTCCAATCCAACCGATGCGCTCATATATTACATATTACAGCATATTAATTCACCTTTTACTGAAAACCTTTTTTTCTACAGTAAAACTGATTATGTTATGTACCTATGAATTTAAGAAAAAATTAGTTTCAACAAAATTTTCTTAAATATAAATTCTATTGTGTCAAATAAAAAGCATTTTCTATTATACCTATATAAAATTCTGTAGATAAACAGTCAGATACAGTGAATTTGCCATCATCAAGAAAACTTAGTGCGTCTCTAATTTCATGTTGCGTGATGATAAAAGAATTAAATACACAGGTTCTCTGACTGTTGTTGAATTCTGGTAAAGCATATAAATTGAGATGAAACTTTATTTGTATTCAGATAAAGTAACCCATTTAAAATGAACACGAAGTTCTTATACACGCAAGATTATAAGATATATGATTGTAATTGTCACATTAAGTACATTTTTACTGGTTTACAGAATTTTGCTTCATTTAAACAGTTTTCCAGATTGATAGTCTTTTTAAATCAGAGTCAGAGTCAGTTAGCTTCCATACATAAGTCCTCAAATGTAGGGTATTATTATTTGCTATACATTTTGGTATAAGAACCATCAGCCAACGTTAAGTTAATTTAATGAATTTTGTGACTGCAAGCACTGAATTGAGATTATTTAATATTCTTTAAATATCACATGTTAAATATTTAGAGTAAAGTTTTTCAACTGTGTAATTTTTAAACCCTAATTTGTTTAAGAAGAAATTTTTGTATCTTGAGCTAATGATGCATTCCATTTTTCCTATATAGTATTGATATAACTAAAGACACAGGTAGCTATTCCAAATCCGGGAACAACGTCTTCTCAACTATCATTATTTTGCTACGCATGGCTAGTTAAAAATCTATAGTTGGGACCCACCTATCTTGCAAATTAAAACCTCATAATTTCTTCAATATCTTATAATTATTTTTTTAGTTCTAAATGTGTTCACATTTATACAAACAAAAATATTTAAAAATACAATAGAATATAATAGAAGGTTAAAAAAATATTCACCTACATGGTTATTATTTTTTATACGACACAATGATCATTCAAATTCCATTAATCCAAAATGAATTGAACTCGAAATACCTAGCTATGATGCAATAGTTAAATTAAAAAAATCATCCATCATTCGAATAAAAAGGAGCACGAAAAATTTAAATAAAGGTAGATACATAATATACACTAAACGGTGTCATTTGCATAGATATTTCTATGCCATTTCATATTCAAACTCATGTACGTATTTTTTATGCAGAAAATAATTTCACTCAATTCTTTTAGTAGATAGGTATTCCTAAATAGGATTTCCCATAACCTCAGTTCCAAATCGATTAAATTCTTTTTAAATAAATTCTTTGCTCAAAATTATAGTAATATTTAAAATTGTAAACAAAGGATATTCTCACACAAAAGCCACACACATTGCTCCTAAATGGGATGATTATAATTTATTATCTATTCAGAGATTTTTTTTTATTTTTCTCTTTGTATGCAAATTAAGAATACGAGTTCTCTTTTGGCTCATTATTTAAAGTGCTGTGTAAAGTAATTTGGTGCACCTACTATTACACAGAAGAAGAAAAAACGTATCTGTATTTTTGACATTTCGAAGTAAACGCGTTTTCTGTTTTTGTATATCTTTTTTGTTTTGTTGATGAATGTTTTTCTGTCGTATTTACAAGAAAATCATTTTTTCGCTGAGATTATTTATCAGATGTACAGATGCTTGTATAGTAGTAAATTTTGTACTTGCGATATACATACATAGGTACTATAGGGCAAGTTTTGGACTCGTGCAAAAAAAAATTTCGAGATAACAATCAAACATGACATTACGATGATAGAGAACACGAAAAAAGTGGGTGGCACAATTCTGTCTGTCTGTCTGTCCGTACCTCAACCTACAGCCTAAACCACTAAAGCGATTTTCTTCAAATTTTGAACTTATGGTTTTTTTTTAACTCTCCAGAGGGGAAATTGAATTTTTTTTTTAGCTCAAAAAATAACGGTACTTGCGATACAACCGTTAAGGAAAAGCTTATTTTTCTCAAAAACGGTTCCAACGATTTTGATTAAAAAAATCAGTGTATTATTGTAGATATTATGTACCTTTTAGTAAGAAAAAAAAATCACCAAAAACATTTATTAACGGTACCTGCCATATAACGGTTTTTTTGATTTTTGGTTTTCTCATTAACCGCTCATCCGATTTCAATAAAAAATTTTGCACAAAAGCTTTGTTAGAATATAAATAATACTGCATACCAAAATTTTTAAAAAAATAAGTTTTGGATTTTTAAAAAAAGATTAAATTTTTTTTTTGAAAATTCAATATTTCAAAAACGGGTTCATGAATTAATTTGAAATTTCATTTTTTAATATATATTAATATATACTCAAAATTGGCATACCAAATTTTTTTTTTGAAAAATTTTACAAGCATTTTATATATAAAAAAATAATTTTTAAGAAAACGGCTCCAACGATTTAAAATTTTTTTTTGCATATATTCATATTTTTTCAATTAATCAAATGGCATACTTTTTTTTAGCTCTAAGTTATTTATCAGACTGTTTATACACTTTTTTTAGGACGATTTAAATGCTTTTTAACATTTTCTATAGTTTTTGAATATCTTTTAAAGTTCTTAAGTGTACACAACTTGAACATACAGCTAAAAAGTCAATTTTTCTCAAAAATAGCATGGTTCTTTGAGTAAACGACATTTTTCTAATGCGTTTTAAACTATTACAAAATTAACTTAGAGGGCTTTTATTTTTAAATTCAATTCAATTCAATTTATTAAATACAAATGTACAGTAAGACTTTGTCTCTTATAGTACCTAACAGTTGGATAAGAAGCAATTATTTTACTAGATTAAATAAAAAAATCTAAATAATATAGGTATAGATAAAGCTTGTAACTATAGTTATAATATAAGTGAATAATATTTTATTTTATTTACAATTTGTATGTAATGTGAGATTTTATTGTAGAAAAGAATAAAATAGCAAACATATAAAAGATGTCAAAACTGGTCCTCCTAGTAGGACTCCTTACTAAAAGCAGTCAGATATGTTTTTTCTACCTAACGGTAGTAAAGTTCAGTGCATTTATAAGATTTTAAATGCGACTTCAGAGCCAAAAAAATCCTGCCAGAGTTGTGTGTTCGATATCTAGATGAATGTACCTATAAACTCTCATACTCATATTTTGGTTATGCGTTCACCCACAAAATTTGCTGCCAGCTCTTAGTCTAATACATTTGAAATTTTTTCCTGGGAAGAGAGAAGTTGGGAGAAGAAAACTACCTTTAGAATTAGATGTTGTTTACATTTTTATATCACAGAAAAATAATTAATAAAATAATTAATAAATTTGATGAACAAATAGATAAATAAATAAATTCACTCAGAAAATAAAGAAGGTACACTCAGAGAAAAAAGCAGGTATTATCAACCAATTTCTGGCCAATCATACTTGATTTTCAGGTTGTTATTTTTCAACGCGGTAGATCAGGTTAACTGTTTAACCTGATACCTGATTTGAAAATTTAACACTGTAATCCTGTAAATTTTACCTGCAAATATAGTTAATTTAACCTGACAAAATATTCAATGCCCTGTAATTTTAACATGAAAATCTGGTTAGTTTAACCTGACAACCTATAGTTAATTTAACAGGTTTCAATGTTATATCAACCCTGTATCTAATGCCGGATTTACACGACTTGAACGCTGCCACTATAATGACAAAAATAATTAATTTGTCCATTCTTTTGTTGTTGCTTCTGTCATTATACTGGCAGTTTTCCAATCGAGTAAATCCGGCATAATTCATGAATTTATACGTCTAAGAGCCGTCTCTTGCGCTGTCTATCGCTCAACTCGTAAGCATTATTCTGAAAGTACATATAGAAATTTATTATTTATTTATTTTTATTTAAAAATTATTTGTGATACTTACTTCAGTTTTGAACTGGGAACCTTTTACACACGGAGATAGCACTCATCCACTGGGCCAATTCACTACACAAAAAACTGGTGCCAAATATCAATACCTTAGTTGAAACTCATTGGATGGCTTGTGTGTGTGTTTTAGCACTAGTGTCACGTTTAAATGAACTGACAGAGTGCTACTTTAACAGGAGGCCAGGTAAGATTCAAATAATTTTATTTAAATGGCCTGTGTGAGTGCGTTTCAACGCTAATGTCACGTTTAAATGAACTGGCAGATTGCTTCTTTAACAGGAGACCAGGTTAAATTCAAATCGTTTTACTTAAATTGTCAGTGTGTGTGCGTTTCAGCACTTGTGTCACGCTGGAATGAACTGGCAGAGTGCTTTTTTAACATGAGGTCAGGTAAAATACAACAGGTAAAAAAAAACACATTAAATGTTAGTTCAACCTGATATGTAGTAAAACAGAAATTCATATCATACAGTGTTAAAAAAACACGACCTTGGTTAAAATTGACACTATATTCTTGTTAAAATTTCTTATTTACAAGAAATTAGTGTTAAAATTACAGGTCATCTTCTTAAATCAACCTGAATATGGCAAGAAAGTCCACCAGGTTGATTTTGCACTGAATAAAAGGTTACTAAAATCAGGTAAATTTCTGAAATGTCAGTAACTTTGTATGGGATTGTGCACCTCGTGAATTCAACAAGGCCCAGGTTAATTATTTACCTGACGTTTTTCTCTGAGTGTATAATTAACCAATTTCTGGTCAGTTCTATTTTTCAACTCGGTAGGCCAGGTTAACCTTTAAACCATATACCTGATTTTAATGTCGTGTTCAATCAACGTAGTGTTCAGGTTAAATCTGCGTGACATCTTGTAAATTCAACACTAGCTTTAAATAGTAATCCTGTTAATTTTACGTGACAATCTGGTTAAATTTAGATGAAAATCAACTTAATTCAACATACCTCAATATTTACAGGATAGTTTTACATGAAAATCTCGTTAACTAAACATAAAAATCTAGTTCATTTAATATGACTCAATGTTGAATCAACCCTGTATCACGTATTTATGTCGTGAATCTCCATGCGTCTCAGCTTCAGCCATCTCTTACGCTCCTCATCGCTCAACTTGTTTTGCATTATTCTGAAAGTTAAGGAATTCATAATATATTTACCTTATTTTAAAATAACTTTGTGATACTTAACTCTGTGCTTTTGTCAAAATTTCTTATTTACAGTAATTTTGGGTTAAAATAACAGGGCATCTTCGTAAATCAACTAAAATTTGGCTAGAAATGCTACCAGTTTGATTTTACACTGGCCGTGTTAATAATTTACCTAACGTTTTTCTCTTAGTGGTACATAAATAAATAACACTGGTCTGCAAAAATCAACTTTTTTTTTCGCCTTCAAATAATTCTTTGAAATTATGACAGATTTGACTTTTTTGAATCTAAATCTGGTTTCAGAAAAATTCTATCACGTCCAGTTTTTTTTTTGTTGATTTTTGAAAAATATGATTGATTTGTAAAAAAGAGCCCTATTAGACTTGGTTGACCTGGTAAAAACAAAAAACTATTGTGCCTATTCTGCTCAAATTTAGAGGACTTACTCCACATAATTTAAGCTTTCACATGAAACCAGATTTGTCATCATCCATCAATGTTCACCCATATTTTAAACCCTTATTTAAAAAATACAACAGAAATTTCGAAATTTCGTAGTTTTTATGATTTACGCTGTAAAAAACATATGTTTTTGGAAAATAATAGAATTTCCCTAAATTTGATATTCATAAACTCAAGTATATTAAATAAATTTTAATCAAAGACTTTTAAAAAAGAAACAACTAAGTGTTTTAAAATCCCAAACACTTTTTCGCATTAGTATATTTCACTGAGTGCTCCGTATAAAAACTGATAAAATATTTTAAAATATAAAAAAACTCACCGATCCTACCAAACTACACCTGAAAAAAGTAGTTTTAAAAAATAAAATAAGCTCAAAAATCCAAATAAACAATTTACTATAACTTTTTTCTTTAAACATATTATTTTGTAGCTTTTTTTCTTTTCATATTTTCCATTGTCTGACGAAAAATTGACCAGCAAAATGTGCTTTGCTTCTGACCATTTCCCGTTATATCTTAGTTCTATGTGCATCGTATCTTGATGAAACATTGCACCATGTTCATCTGAAACTACACCCAGGTTAACCGGGGGAAAATATCTAAGCGGGAGTCCAAAAAATTAATTTTCAGTGACATGTTGCAATTAAGAGCTTTATAAGAGCTAAGTAGTTCTTGGATGATTTCCTTGAAATTACAATATCTTTGGGAGGAAAACGAATTCTAAGAAGATTTAAAATGATTTAGAAAGATGAAATATAGTTCTTTCAGATCCTGTTATTAGTTTTTAAAAAATGGTTCTATTGGTGAAGAAATTCGACGTCAAAAGTATCCAAAAAACGGGTTTTTGACATGTTTGAATTGGAATATCTCAAAAACGTGACGTGCTAGAGTAATTTTGACTTCGAATTCGGATTCAGCATGCCAAAATCCTTTAGAAAAGTATATTTTGGTTTAAAGGCGATTTTCGTTGCAGACCAGTGTAATTAAAGTTAATAGATAAGAAAAAACCAAAAACGATAAAACAATTTAAGTAACTAATATACAAATAAATAAATATATAAATAAATAAATATAACTTTTATTAATCGTTAAATAGGTAAATATATAAATAAATTAATAAAAAATAAATATAGTAATAATCAATTAAATACAATTTAATTCATTTATTATATAAACAAATATACTAACAAATGGAAAAAATAAATTGAAACAAATAAAAAATAAAAAATATATAGATAAATATAAATATGTATATAAATAAACAAATAAATTTATAATTATTTAAATAAATGAATTTAGTAATAAACAAACCAAAAAAAATATTTAACCTCCTCCCTTACAACACGGAAAAAGTCGGTAAAATGGATATGGGGTCCTACAATGTTTTCAAAGAATTTTTTAATATCTATGATAAATTATTCAATTGTTATTTTTCTTACTGAATGCATGAATGATTTTCAAACATTTGTCAAAACAGTGAAGTTGAAATTTAATTAGAAAAGTCATATATCAGGTCGTGAACAAAATTTGTTGACTTCAAAAAAATTCCAAGCGATTCTTGTGGAAGATATTTTTGCCTTTGCCACACAAATAACGTATGCATCAAATGTCTCTCGGAATTGACAACAACTTCAAGCTAAATTAGTATTATTATACTCTTATTGAAAAAACCTGATTGACTAGTAAAAATATGATTTTTGTAAGAGTTTCAGTACAGTGGGTTCAAATGGACCCCATGTAAGATGAATGGACTATTTCCAGAAAAAAATGGCAAACAATTCAGTGACCATTAAAACATAAGCAATGAATAGAAAATTGAATTTCGTTCATTGCGTATTAGTCCTAAGGCGAAAAAATGAAAAACAAAAAAGTTATGAGTGTTTAAACATGCCCTGCGGTCCCAAATGAACCCTATGATATGAAGGAGGGTTAATCTTACAAAGACGTTAATTGGATAAGTTTGAGGTTAAATTGTTATCCGAACTATTGAATCTCATTTTTACTTGCGATTGATAAACAGGTAAAATGTTTTTTATCATAAAATCAAGTTTCTTTAAAAATGTGTGCTCAACAAAAATGTAGAAAATAAAATTTTCTAATTTTTAAAGTGACAACAACTTTTCGATACTTGTATAGGTATTCAAAAAGATTTAAACCAAAGAAGTGTTTTTTTTTTAATTATGTAATTATTTTCGAAAATTAAAAACATTCGCCATTGGAAATTAAAAAAAATTCTATGTAAAGTTTGTTAGCCACTTAACTGTCAACAATTTTACTGTATAACTTTATTCTGTATTCCAATAAAATAAAAAAATACCTAACGAGTCTATTGTCTAAATTACTGAAGCAATTTTCTTCAAATTTTGAACTTGAGATTACTTTTTTTAGTCAATAGAAAAAAATTGATTTTTTTTAGCTCCAAAAACAATGGTAAAAAGAAAAGGCCAAAATAAAGTTGTGTTTTATTGTAGGTATGGTGTACTTTTAGGTTAACAAAATTTACCAAAAACTGCTTTTAACAGAACCTGCCATATAACGGTTTTTTTTTTTTTTCATTTTTCTCATTGACGGCTCAATCGATTTCAATCAAAATTTGTTTGCAAAAGCTTCCTTAAAATTTCTATTGCATATTAAAATTTTGAAAAAAAAAATTAATTTTTGGATTTTTGTAAAAATATTTTTATTTTTTTTTTTTTTGGAAAATTCAATTTGAATTTTTTTAAGATGAATTTTTTGGAAAAGAGATTTAAATTAAATGTATATTAATAAATACGTTAGAATGGTATACAAAATTTGTTTTAATCTTTCTAAAATTCTATACATAAAAAAATAGTTTTAAGAAAACCGCTTTATCGATTTTATTTTTCTGTTTGCAAATATGTATTCCTATTTTTTCAAATAATCAAATGGCCTACTTGTTTTTGAGCTTAAAATATTTTACGAGTTGCTTATGTAATTAAAAGTACGATTTAAATGTACACAATTTTATTCTTGTTTTGATCCAACCTCTACGCTTTAGCATTTTATGCAAAACACCCTATTTATCTAATCTTTAAAAGTCTAGGCCACTTTAAAATAAAATGCACGACTGGGTCGCACGTACTTGCTCTTATGTTCAAGACACTGAGGGCTTAAGAAAATTGTATATAAAAACATGGAAATTATGAGAGAAAATGTAGAGAAGCATTAGATACGACATTTAAATTGGATAAAACAACTCTTTTGACAACTTGATGTGGCAAAAAAGAATGCCATCTTAATTCTTGATTGAATATGATTGTATGGGAAAAAAAAATTTAAAATCGTTGGAGCCGTTTTTAAAAAAATTAATTTTTTATATATAAAATTCTTAAAACATTTTTAAGAACAAATTTTGGTATGCAAATCTAAAGTATATATTTATGTGTATATAAAAACAAAATTTGAAAAAAAATTGTCAACCCGTTTTTGAGATATCGAATTTAAAAAAAAAAATTTGAAACTTTTTTTAAAAATCCAAAAAAAATTTGTTTGTAAAATTTGATATGCAATATTATTTTATCTTATTTGAATTTCGTATATAAAAAAATTCATCTAAATCCATTTAGCCGATAACGAGAAAATTCAAAATAAAAAATACGTTCTATGACAGGTACTATTAATAGTTGCTAAGTGTAAAATTTTATAATTTTTGGTAGTAGATCGTACTAATTTTAGTATATGAAAAAAGTTTAATCAAAATCGTAGGAGTCGTTTTCAAGCAAAAAAATATTTTCCTTTGCGGTTTTTTCACTTTTGTATGGAAGGTACCGTTATTTTTTCATAAATATGAAATTTTTTCTAAAAATATTTTAGTGAGTACTAAAAAAGTCTTAAATATCGAGTTTCAAACAAATCGATCATGACGTTTTCGAAATATTTGATTTTCCAAAAAAAATTTTGAAACATTTTTTAAAAATCCAAAAAATATTTTTTTCAAAAATTTTGGTACACAAAACTATTTATATTTTTTGGAAGCTTCTGTGTAAAAAAAATAACTTAAATCGGTCGTACCGTTTTGAAGAAAATCAAAAATAAAAAAATGGTTCTTTGGGAGGTACCATTAATAACCATTTCTGAAAAATGGTACTCCACCAAAAGAAAGCCTTTACTAAAATAAATGTATTGAATTTTTTTTAAGAAAAGTTGTCTAGCCGTTTTTGAGAAAAATACGATTATGTAAAATTGCTAAAATTGCTTAAAAAAAATTGTATGGCAGGTACCGTTATTTTTGATTTAAGAAAAAAATGAAAAAAAACCTGTGGGCATAATCACCAAAAACCACTATGTACCAAGTTTGAAGAAAATCGATCGAGCCGTTTAGGCTGTAGACGAACAGACAGACAGACAGACAGACAGATAGACAGAATTGTGCCACCCACTTTTTTGGTGTTCTCTATCATCGTATTATCATGTTTGATTGTTATCTCAAAATTTTTTTTTCCACGAATCCAAAACTTGCCTTATAGTACCTATAATCGCAAGTAAAGCAAGCAAGTTTAGGGCCATGCGACCTAGTTGCGGTTTCGACTTTACTTGTACGAAAAGGTTAGAAAAATGTTTTTTGTTTCTCTTAATTTATTAATTTTTTTTAATAAATACGTTCGTATGAGGGGGCAATATGGAGTCTATGCCCAGGGCAGCAGCTTGCAGAGGCACCATGTCCATTTGCCTAAAGCAAAAATTGAGAATTGCCGACTCTTAATGAAAAGAAACGAAGCGGAATGAAATGAAGCGAAGTGATATGAAATGAAGTGAAATAAAATGAAATGAAATGAAATGAAAATAAATGAAATGAAATGAAATAAAATGAAATTAATTGAAATGAAGTGAAATGCAATGAAATGGAATTCAATTAAATTTAGATAAATGAGATGCGGCATTGGAATTATTAAAACTGTATTAATCAGCCTTAAGCTGTTTTTCTATCATTTCACCATCTTAAATACAAATTATTTCAAAATACTCTAATTTAAGGCTATTTTCAGCTCCAAGATTTTTCGAACTTGTCTTTCGTCTTAAAAGCATTTAATTTTATTATTGGAAAATAAAAATGAGTCTCATCATAAGCATATAAGAAATTCGGCATTTGGACTCATTTATTTTCAATAAAAACTCATTTCTTCAGCTTCTGGGGCCTCTCAAAAAAAAACCTGTGGTAACACCGATACTATTAAAACATCCCAGAAATGATCATCCTTCTAAAAATGTTGATCTGATACCACACTGAAAAAAAGAACGTCCTCCTAAATATCTATGTTGATACCTATGTATATGAAATAAGAATAATTTGATAATACTCTCGAATTTCGAGACCTGGAACTATAAATTAAAAACACATTTGAGACATTTGAATTTGCACAGCACTCTACACTGGCTATAGGCTCTTTTCTGACACTGCTTCATCAGAAACACGAATCGTGTTCCAGTGGCGTGAAAAGACAAAACAAAATAACAACAGACGTATACACCCTCAAAGTTGTAATGAGATCTATTGTTCCCACAATGAATTTGTTAAAATAAAAAAAAAGTCAGGATAAGGGGCTCGGGCTATCATCATGCAAAAAGATTTTCTTGTTTTTTATGATTATACGTGGGTAGTAGGCGGAGATTAAGGAATTACTATAAAATTTGCATTAAATTTTTTTTTTCATAAAAATGTTGGTAGGTACCTACTGGTACATGTTCTTATAATATTTGCCTGCACAAACACTATAGCTATCGTTTGTAGAACTTATTGACAACATTTCTAACGTATCTATTGGACCATTGCAAGCAATGTGGACTGCTTTTGAACTTCTAGCTGATAGAGTCATATAATACCTTCAAGACTGTGCTTGCTACAGGTACAGGCATTCTCATCACGTTTCGTTGGACTTTTACCACGATAAGTTGTATAATTCACCTAATCTATTGAAGCGAAACGAAATATTATAAAAAAAGAATTCTTAGAGCTCTTCGAAGCTTCCTGGGTGATTTTTTTGACGAACATTTTATAAAGGTATAGTCACATCGTCTTTGTGGACAGAGAGATGACACCCAAGGCGACGATGACAAGGTATGTGTGTTGGGATTTTTATTGCTTCCAGGTTCTTTTACCTTTAAATTGAAGTGAACTTTTTTTTTGTCTCCTAGATTTATGGAAATTCTTGAAAAAATAAATTGGATGAGGGTGCTTAGCGGTGTCATTGTGGAATTTTATCCGTAATGAAAAGAACAATTAAAATGGATCACCGTAAAAGTGGGAAATTATAGTATTTTCCCGGGCTGAATCTATTCTTTGCGGGCAAATTGAATGGCATAGGTTTTTTGTTTAACTGCCGGATTGAGGTAGTATAATAGCTCTGGGAATGGACATCTATCTTTGTTAAAGCAATTGCTGATTAAATAGAGTGGATTTAGTTTTGCATAGAAAGCATATTATATCCTTCGTTTCGTTTTTTTATTTTCAGGTTTGATTTTATTTTATGACTGTATTGGTAGATTTTATTTAAGCAAAATAAAAATAAAGCATATCGATGAAACAAAGAAGTATCGTAAAATGGAAGTCATTTAAAAAATTTATGCCCCCCGAGTGGGCTACTACATACATCAGGTCACAGTGAAATGGAACTTTTTTTCTAAAAGTCTTTCGACCTGATTTTCCATATTTCTATAGCTTTATTTACGACTTGTGATGTTGAATGTCCCATCAAGGATTCAAGGATTATAAAGTTTTGCTACAATATAAGGCCAATTTCATAGAACAACATAGCATACAATACATCGACCATTTGCTACAAGACCGGTATAACTCAAAAATTGACGATTTTTAAATAAGTAGATTGTAGAAATGTCATTTTGATGAAGATATTTTTGTGTCTCTTTATTTTACATCAATATTTCAATTAAATTTTAAATAAGAGTACATTATTTCTTGCAAAGCATTAATCTTAATTGCACTTGTAAACGAACACGATATTTTCAAACTTATTTATTTCGTATCTAAAAATATTGAGTTAGGTAGGACGGTTTTGCTATGCGCCGCGCCGTGAGAATTTTCTATTTTTGTATAGACAATTTACCGTCGAGTTCAAACGGCTAAGATGGGATGACAAATGACTTTTAGAAAATTGGTCTCTTCCTTACAAAAAGCAGAATTCTTGGAAAAGCTTAATGAAGATAAGCCAAAAGAATAGACTTTTCGGCTTTCCAAAAATGTACGATACAATACTGTAAGGGTTTTTGTTGCTTTTTAATATATTTTTTTCCATTTTAAGCATTTTTTTTTTTAAACTGCCCCTTCTGCCCAAACGGGGGAAAATCCTCCTGTAGGATTTTTTTAGTCTACTTTCAACAAAAAGTAGGCAATTAAATTAACCCCTACGGTGACTATACCTATATGTAGGCTATTGGTGATGAAAATAAAAATGTGAAAAATGTTGTGTTTCTTCATTGATATTAAATATTCTTAAAAGTGTTAAGAAGCTGTTAACTACCAATTTTCAAAAGTTAAGCTGTCATTTTTGAAATATTTAGTTTAAAAAAAAAAATTTAAGTATATTTTAAAAATCCAAAAAATCCTTTTTTTGAAAATTTTGACGCACAATACAAGGGTTGCCAACTTTTTTAAGAATGAATAGCGTAGGTATATTTGATTTTAGGAAGGATAACAAAAAAGTAGGTACAGTTAAATAAAACTTTCAATGAGAATGTACTCTCTTTAATAAAATACAAATGTTGGCAGATCTTTTTCAAAAGCTGTGGAGGCTAGACCAGTTTTTAGATTTTATAGTAAAAAAATGGGTTTTACCATCGGTAAATCTTTTTTAATATTCGCAAATTAGGTGTCAACTAATAGATTATAACAATAAAAATAACTTTTTATGTAAATAATACAACCTAAAAATCAAAAGAAATTTTTCTACGGCGCACAGTGGGGCCAAACCTACGATTTAGGGAAAAACCTCTAAGCGGTATCTTTTCGTATGTATTTGCACCCGCTAAATTGAATGGTATCATCCGTTTTATGATCAGAGTTAAGGGGAACTTTTTTAACTTTTCATAATAGTGGGATATTTTGTATCAAGTACAGTCAGGTGGAAACTAAAAAATAAATAACGATATCTCAGAGAAGAAAAGTCGGATTGGATTGATTCAAAGTTATTTTTGAAAAAGAATAATAGAATTTTTATGTTCTGTTTCGAATTTTGTGAAAAAACAATCACGTCTATATTGAACCGGTTATATTCAATCAGAAATTATCTTATTTCTTAAATTTAATTTTTTTTCACTGATCCCAAAACTGGTAGAATCTGGTGATGAAATTTTAATAGGATCTTCATTGTCACAAGGACTACCAGAAAGAGCTGAAACAGACACTAGGAAGGGGAGCTTTTTTTGTATGGCTACTCAAGTCCGGAAGTACACCCGTAGTCCAAGTTTTGGCTAGATTTTTGGTGTAGTCAAAAAAATGGGGTAAAATATTTTCTCATCAGAAACCTTAAGGTATATATTAACAAAGGAGATTCAAGGAAAAATTTTAAATAATAATCCGTAAAATGGAGGAATCATGGAAAACATCAGTTTCAAATAAAAATAAAAATAAAATTTCAATAGTCCATTTAAACCCCTTAACTCGGACGAAAGAAAACTTTTTGGCGTTAGGAAATAGCGCCCAAGGAAAAAGCGCCCAAATCGATTTGGAAATAACGCCCAAAAAAAAACAATAAACAACTTGTTGTTGTACATTTTTTTCTCATTTTGGGTGATATTTCCTTATTTTACTTTCTTTCATAAAACGAAACAATGCCCAAATTGATAAATTAAAATAGCAAAATGGGAAATAATGCCCAAAATAAGAAAAATTGCCAAAAAACAACTGCAATGTAAGGAAATATCGCCCAAATGCCATCGAGGGGGTTGCAGGGGGACAGCATGCCCCCGATACACACCTCACTGCTTATTTGTGAATTTGTATCTACATTTCACAAACCTAATAAATCCTCTCCTTTATTTGGTTTGTGAAATTTTAAAATTTGCGAATAAACAGTGAGTAAAGTGTAGACACAAATTCACAAATAAACAGTGAGGTACGTATGGGGCAGTAGCGTAGCTACCGCGGTATCAGCCGTATCAATGATACGGGGCCCCCGACATATAGGGGCCCCGAGATTCAGATTACTGAACGTGTGTAAGAAATTTTTCATTGAGATGCATTCGATACACAGTTTTAATAGGTTCGCTCATTGAAGTTTACCTAAATTTGGCATAGGTTTTCTTGAAATACACAAGAATTGTCAAAAAAACTGTGTTTTTCGGTTTTAAAAAACATTAAAAGTTATTGTGAAATAAGCAAGAATCAATAATTTTTACTTGCGATTATAGGTACTATAAGGCAAGTTTTGGATTCGTGCAAAAAAAAAAATTTTGAGATAACAATCAAACATGATATTACGATGATAGAGAACACCAAAAAGTGGGTGGCACAATTCTGTCTGTCTGTCTGTCTGTCTGTTCGTCTACAGCCTAAACGGCTCGATCGATTTTCTTCAAACTTGGTACATAGTGGTTTTTGGTGATTCTTCCAACACGTTTTTTTCATTTTTTTTAGAACCAAAAATAACGGTACCTGCCATACATTTTTTTTTGGCAAATTTACATAATCGTATTTTTCTCAAAAACGGCTCGACAACTTTTCTTAAAAAAAATTTAATAAATTTATTTTAGTAAAGGCTTTCTTTGGGTGGAAAACCATTTTTCAAAAATGGTTATTAATGGTACCTCCCAAGGAACCATTTTTTTAATTTATGATTTTCTTCAAAATGGTATGACCGATTTCAATTATTTTTTTATACAGAAGCTTCCAAAAAATGTTAATAGTTTTGTGTACCAACATTTTTGAAAAAAATTTTTTGGATTTTTAAAAAATATTTCAAAATTTTTGGAAAATCAAATATTTCGAAAACGGCATCATTGATTTTTTTGAAACTCCATATTTAAGACTTATTTAGTACTCTCTAAAATATTTTTAGAAAAAATTTTACATTTATGAAAAAATGACGGTACCTTCCATACAAAAGTGAAAAAACCGCAAAGGAGAATATTTTTTTGCGTAAAAACGACTCCTACGATTTTGATTAAACTTTTTCGTGTACTAAAATTAGTACGATCTACCATCAAAAATTATAAAATTTTACACATACCAACTATTAGTAGTACCTGTCATAGAACGTATTTTTTTTATTTTGAGTTTTCGTTATCGGCTCAACGGATGTTAGAACGGAATTTAGATGAATTTTTTTTATATATAAATTTCAGATAAGATTAAATAATATTGCATATCAAAATTTTCAAAAAAAAAAGTTTTTGGATTTTTAAAAAAAGTTTCAAACTTTTTTTTGAAAATTCGATATCTCAGAAACGGATTGACAATTTTTTTCAAATTTTGTTTTTATATACACATAAATATATAGCTTAAATCTGCATACCAAAATTTGTTCTTAAAAATGTTTTAAGAATTTTATATATAAAAAATTAATTTAAAAAAAAACCGCTCCAACGATTTTAAATTTTTTTTTCCCATACAATCATATTCCATCATGAATTAAGATGGCGTACTTTTTTTTCAGCTCAAACTGTCAAAAGAGTTGTTTTATTAATTTAAATGTCGTATTTCATGCTTCTCTACATTTTTCTCTCATAATTTCCATGTTTGTATATACAATTTTCTTAAACTCGCAGTGTCTTGAACATAAGAGCAAGTACGTGTGACCCAGTCGTGCATTTTATTTTTAAATGAATAGAAACAAACCACAGCTTCCATTTCCTTTTCCTATTTGTTACTATAAAAGTAAATATGTGTATTCCTGCAGCACGTGGCTCCACAAAAAAAAATGGTTTGGAGCTCATGCCACTTTGACGATTTATTCTTTACCTCAACTCGCCCCAGCAAAAAACCTAAATTTACTTCAGGGCGAGTTTAGGGCGACTCTAGGTGTCAAAAAACACAGAATTTTCTGGTCAGGATGAGTTCAGGGCTTTCAAAAAAAGATTTGGGGGTGACTGCCGGGCTCAACGAACAAACCTAATTTACATATTGTTAAAAATGTACCTATTACCAATTTTGTTTACATTCGTGTTTGCGATAGTTTTCCCTTGCTGTGTAGTTATCTCTATCTAAGTCTTACCAACTAACGGAACCACCCACAACAGCAACGTTACGTTCAACCACTTTTTTCTTATCGGATCAAGTACCAGTAATCCAGGAGAATAAGACGAAAAATGGTAAAATTAGGAAATAATTTCGATGGAGGGCTCCGATTTACTTTACCTTCATGGCTAGTTTAGTTGAAAAACTTATCAAAACTTTATTTATTTATTTTTTTGTAAATAAAATTTGTATTCAGGTTCATCTCCTTACTATAAAATATATTTTTTGGGTGGAAGGTAAGGCGAAAGTCGTTTCTAAAAAAAAGATGTGAGCTGTGAATTTGTTTTCTAATAACTTATTCGAATTCATTTCACAACGAATAATTGAGGAACCAGAAACTTTCAGATAGTCTTATAGATAATAAATAATGAGCTTTTAATGAAGTCTAAAAGTTATAGCGTTTCAAAATTTGACCTTTGATTTTGACCGTAAGGTGACAAACAAAAATGTTTGTAAATACATATCTAGAAAAGTTTTCTAGCTGATTATGTAAGTTTTTTTCATAGAATTCTACACAGGAAAGATTATTACACTATTTCGTGAGGGCAACAGATTTTGGGAAAAACTTCCACAAACGTTACAAAATTACTATTAATATCTTCTCAATACTCAAAATTTGGTTCTCATACAAAAAATTGTTATAATCTTTCATTCATATAGTTTCATGAGCTAAGATTTAAATCTTTTGAAAAAATTAACGGTTTTCCGGGATACATTATTTATTAAAACAGTTTTCTGTCCCTTTTACTGTACAAAATCAAATATAAAATTGAACTTATCTAATGATGCAAGTAAGAAAAGGCTGACCAATTGTTTGGAAAATGGGGGCCCCTAAAAAATGTTTGATACGGGGCCCCCAAAGTGCTCGCTACGCCACTGGTATGGGGGGCATGCTGGCCCCCTACAACCCCCTGCTTGGGATCGTTATAGGATTTGGGGTGGGTGCGAGGTTGGTTGTATGCAAAGTTTCTTTGAGATCTTAAACAAATATCACCATCACAAAAATTTCCTATTCATTGAAATAAAGAAATAAAGAAAAACCACCCAAAATTGAAGAAATATCACCTAAATTCTACAAAAACAATTTACATGCAAAATATTTGGGCGATATTTGCATTTTATTTTTTGGGTTCAAAGTTGTTTTGGGCAATATTTACAATTTTCTTCTTTGCTTTTGGGTGATACAAATTTTTTTGGGCGATGTTTCCAAATCGATTAGGGCGCTATTTCCTTGGGCGTTATTTCCTAACGCCAATTTTCTTACCATAAAATCATTATAACAGCCGGACTCCGCATGAAAAATACTGAAAGAAAAGTGTATCACAATGCCATATTTAATACTTTTACATATATGAGGTTTTTTCCACCTCGGCCCCACTGTGCGGCGTGCGATGAACTTGGCAATTACACACAAATTTATATCCTTTTGATCTCATTTGCCTGGAAATCCAATAGATAACTTCAAAAGTAAGAAATTAAATTATCATTTAATTGCGACTTAGTATTTTTTTTAAGAAATCTGCAATGCATTTACATTCTTAACATAAAATATAAATAATAAGTTTTTGAAAATGTCTTACTTTAAAAACTACTTAATTGATCCTCTTTAGGCAAACTTATTGGCTCATGTCTTTCAACCATGTCTACCATTTGGTCTTAATTTTTCAAAATTCTATATGTCAAACCCTTGCAATTATTTTGATATAAAAAATATAACCATAATAAGTTTCACAATCACATTTTGATGACTTCCAGGGATACAAAATAAAACTTAAAAGCTTATAACTAACTTACTATACTGTCGAGCGCTCTAAGTTAAACTAAAATAACTTAATGCTAAAAATGCCTTTCCGCCTTATAGTCCAGTAACTATATACATTAGACCTTGCGTCAGTTCCGGTAGTTCTGATTTTTTGCTGAGTTGTTTATGATGTTGGCCTAGTATTAAATCTGATTTTTCGACCTCGAGCGCCGAACGCAACATTGGTAAAAATACAAAAAACCAGCAATTTTTCGCGGTTTTTTCACTTATTGGCTATTTTAACCATTACGCCTTAACTTCCGAATAAAACATTGCTCTACGATTTCAACCTTACTTAATTTGCTTCAGTTTGAGTCCAAAGCCGGTTCTGTAGACATAACGGTTTCCAAGGGACGGCATTTCAAAATATAGCAATAAAAAATTTAAAACAACAAGTAGTATATAAAACAGTATAATAACAAAAACAGGCTCTTTGACATATGCTGCATCAAAGCAATAGAGCGTGTAGATTGGGCCAAAAGAAGAAAACAATAGTACTGGATGGGGGGTATATATCCCCCCGTTTAGGCGGGAGGGGCAATTTTAAGAAAAGTTGACTTCAAATAGAAAAATAACCATAAAAATACAATGGTAATATCTGGACGAAAATCCATTCCTCATCTCAAAGCCAGAAATCCATTCTTTAATTTTTTTTTAAATAAAGTTTTTTTAGCTGATAGTTTTTGAAAAATTTACTTTCAAACTCAAAATTTTGAGAAAAAGATGATTTTTTTTTGTTAATCTATTTTTTTTGTTTTATTTTATGGTGTAAAGTACTATTTTTGATTTTGATTTTCAATGCCCTTATTAATTCTTAGTTAAAAACTGAAAACCAAATGCTAAAATGACTTCTAGTTTTTGAGAAAACTGAAATTAACATGATCAACTTCACTGTTTTCAGTCTAGTATCCTTTTTCTTCGGGGTGGGAGGGCTCTGCCTCAGATGCGGTAGTTCTGATTTTTAGATGAGTTGTTTGTGATGTTGGCCTTAGCAATAATCCAAGTTTTCGACCTCGAGCGCCGAGCGCAACTTTGTGAAATACGCAAAAAACCGAGAAATTTTCGCGGTTTTTTCAGTTATTGGCTATTTTAACCTTTAAGGCCTGGTTTTCGATTATAACTTTGTTCTACCATTTCAAAATAATTAAATGGGCTTCAATTTAAGCTAAAAATCAATTCAAATTGTGAATTTTTTCATCAACTTTTGAATTTAGAATGCTGCAAATCGAATTGAAGGGGGCTTATTCACCCCTTGTGTGAAATCGTTTGCCCCTTTTTAATGATTTTTGTATACTGTGTAGCGTGTCATGTTGGCTTTATTTTAAGATCTTAATCATGAAGATAGGATGAGTAGAAACGGAGTTATGATTTTTTAAAGTCAACCATATAAAACTCGAACTAAAACAATAATCAGTTCAGTACCCACCAGTGAGTTATCTGAAGCGAATGTTTTAGTTCGAGTTTTATATGGTTGACGTTAAAAAATCATAACTCCGTTTCTATTAAGATTAAGATCTTAAAATAAAGCCAACATGACACGCTACACAGTATACAAAAATAATTGAAAAGGGGCAAACGATTTCACACAAGGGGTGAATAAGCCCCCTTCAATTCGATTTGCAGCATTCTAAATTCAAAAGTTGATGAAAAAATTCACAATTTGAATTGATTTTTAGCTCAAATTGAAGCCCATTTAATTATTTTGAAATGGTAGAACAAAGTTATAATCGAAAACCAGGCCTTAAAGGTTAAAATAGCCAATTACTGAAAAAACCGCGAAAATTTCTCGGTTTTTTGCGTATTTCACAAAGTTGCGCTCGGCGCTCGAGGTCGAAAACTTGGATTATTGCTAAGGCCAACATCACAAATAACTCATCTAAAAATCAGAACTACCGCATCTGAGGCAGAGCCCTCCCACCCCGAAGAAAAAGGATACTAGACTGAAAACAGTGAAGTTGATCATGTTAATTTCAGTTTTCTCAAAAACTAGAAGTCATTTTAGCATTTGGTTTTCAGTTTTTAACTAAGAATTAATAAGGGCATTGAAAATCAAAATCAAAAATAGTACTTTACATCATAAAATAAAAAAAAAAATAGATTAACAAAAAAAAATCATCTTTTTCTCAAAATTTTGAGTTTGAAAGTAAATTTTTCAAAAACTATCAGCTAAAAAAACTTTATTTAAAAAAAAATTAAAGAATGGATTTCTGGCTTTGAGATGAGGAATGGATTTTCGTCCAGATATTACCATTGTATTTTTATGGTTATTTTTCTATTTGAAGTCAACTTTTCTTAAAATAACCCCTCCCGCCTAAACGGGGGGATATATACCCCCCATCCAGTACTATTGTTTTCTTCTTTTGGTCCAATCTACACGCTCTATTGCTTTGATGCAGCATATGTCAAAGACCATGTTTTTGTTATTATACTGTTTTATATACTACTTGTTGTTTTAAATTTTTTATTGCTATATTTTGAAATGCCGTCCTACAAGGTTACTGGACTATTAGAACTATATTAATACTAAAATTCAGGTAGGTTTTTTTTCACCGAAAAAGAATTTACAGAAAAAAATCGGTATCTTTAAAGTTTTTACTTACTAGTTTTGGATTCGTGCAAAACAAAATTTGAGATAACAATCAAACATGATATTATGATGATAAAGAGAACATGAAAAAAGATGGTGGGACAATTCTGTCTGTTTGTCTGCCTGTACTTCAACCTACAGCCTAAGCCACTGAAGCGATTTTCTTCAAATTTTGAACTTAAGGTTTTTTCGTAACTCTCTCGAAAGAAATTGAATTTTTTTGTTAGCTCCAAAAATAACGGCACTTTTCATACAACCGTTAAGAAACAGCAAATTTATCTCGAAAACAGCTCCAACGATTTTGATAAAAAAAAATCAGTGTACCTAGGTATTATTGTATATATTTTGTACTTTTTGGTATACAAAAAAAATTCCAAAAACTGTTATTAACGGTACCTGCCATATAACGTTTTTTTTTATTTTCTCTTTAACGGCTCAACCTATTTCAATTAATTTTTTGTATACAAAATTTTGTTTTTTTTCAAAAATACATTAATTTTTTTTTGGAAAATTCAATATTTTGAAAACAGGTTTATAATTTTTTTTGAAAAAAATTTCATAAACGTATATTGATAAATACTCAAAACTGGCATCCCAAAATTTTGTTTTAAGAATATAACTAAAATTTTATATATAAAAAAATAGTTTTTAAGAAAACCGCTACAAGGATTTTTAATTTTTTTTTGCATATATTTCTATTTTTTCAAGTAATAAAATGGTATACCTACTTGGTTTTGAGCGCTAAATTATTTTACTAGTTGCTTATACATTTTAAGGAACGATTTAAATGCTCAAAATAGAGGAATGTATCGGTCGGAATAAAGACGCTTAGGGCCAAGTTTTCAGTTAAGGGTTAGCTCTGAATTAAATCAGAGTTATCTAATCCTGAAAATAAATAAACCCCGAGCTAACTCAGGAACAGTTTTTCAGTTGAGGATTAACTTTATCTTTCAGTTGTCAAAAATCTAGGGCCAACGATGTGCGACACTATGGATATCACCCTTCTATGCCTTTCACGCGTCGGAATAGAGATGGCGCCACAACGAAATTATACTGAGAATAATTTTCCTTATCGAAAAAACCCTCAATTTAGTCCCAGAGTTAACTCACCAAATTAGACGAGTTAACTCGGAGTTAACTTTCAATTTCAATTGACTGTAAAACACGTTTATGGAGTTAACTTAGGTTTAACCCCGAGACTAGGATGATCTCACACTGAAAATCTGGCCCTGAACGCACACTTTCGTATTGTTTGTTGTTAATCTGTTGTTCGAGGACATGGCTCTTGCAACGTGACGCCGAATAAGTTTCAACAAGAAATTATCTATCCTTTTTATGTTGCAGCAGTTGTTTGTTGTATAGAACCAGGTTGGAATAATAATGTTTGTACTCTGACTCTGGTGTTCTGTGTAATCCAAGGCAGCGTCTAAGACACTTCCTACACCCGAATATTTCCCATTTGAAATGGGGCAACTTTGAACTAAACCGGGCATCCATAGGCATTAGGCAATCATCGCCATCGGCCGGATGAGGGCCATGGAGCAAGTTACCTTCACCCTGCTGTCAAGCCAGCAGCTATAAAACACTCGTTTCATCTGGCATAAGCTCCCCTAGCCCTGGTTAGAGCAGCATTTATATGTCTGTCGAAATAATATAATAATAATAATAATAATTTTCGCCAGTGGATATCTATTTAGCCCTACGATCACTAGCTTGCACCAGTTATTTCTCGAATCTCTTATGGCTGCTAAACAAGATAGTTTCTGATTTCTGAAAGTTGATTATAAACTTCCAGACATCACAATATCGGTGAACCTCATCGAAGTCAAGCTGCAAAAAAATTCTGATGACCTGGACTTTTGGAGCTGTTCTGTAGGCAGTTAGATCGTCGGCATACGCCTTCTCCGAACCAACCAGACAGGCGCCCGTACACTGCTTTTTAGATTTGTTCCATTGAACATCAGAAACGAGCTTAGATGCAGCATGTATGTTGTCATGTCCTGCCCTTAAACCGAACTGATTATCCGGTATGATATTATTGTGTTCTGCGCACTTAGACAGAGCTCTTTTGATAACTTTTCGGATACAAAAACCTCCAAAAATGGTTTATAACTTTGAAAATTCTTCCTTGATCAGTCACAAAAAAATGTCAAAATTTTTCAACTTCGTGTTTCCTTGAGCGATTTAGATTAAACATAGAGTTCAGATGTATGTAATGCCCAATTTTAATTACACAAATGAATGTTGATTTTGCCAAAACCAATATTTTTTAAACAATTTTTGAAATAAAATTAAAAATGTAAATGAACTAATTTTTAACAAAAAATCAGCAAGTTTACTACAATTTTTCAATCTACGTAATGAATATTAACGTCAATATTATTTTACTTCACCAAAAACTAAAAAATCCATCAATTTATATTTATTTGCAGGTGACTAAGCTTGATGATCTAAGTCCAATTATTTTCCTGAATCGCACCAAAGCAGCTTTAAATTGTGCTGCTGGATCCATGCAGGTTTGTTACTAAGCTTCGAACATTTCTTAATATAGTTAAGTTATTTCCTTCTTTTTTTTTTTGTAAATATATAGGTTGGGCTCAAATTTAACGAGCCATTTTTCGGTATTGCTTATGCTGATTTTGATAGAAATAGTGCCTGCCAAGTACTAGGAAAGGGAGAACTCAGCTATAATCTGGAACTACCATTAAAAGGATGTGGAACTAAACAAGTATGTCGTTTTATTTTACCAAAATTCTATATTGTTAATTTAAAAAAAAAAAAACTTATAGGAACCACAACGTGTCTTCACAAACAACATTGTTGTTCGTTTTCATCCTGGCCTTGAAATGGATGGTGATGAAATAATTACTATAGTTTGCCGATATCCACCTCCAGTTCCATCAATTCCACCAGGCCTCCCAGCACCAATGTACTATGCTTAAATTTTATTCTTTAAAAATATGTTCCTATTTTCAATTCCTTTTTTTAGCTTGAATGAGCTTGTAACTGGAGCAATCGTTGAACCTCCTCTAAAGGGCATTCAAATTCTTTTGATTATTTGTGGAATTATGTTCCTCACCTTGTTGCTTCTTGGTTTGGCTGTGTCTTCTTACTGTCTTCGTCGAACACCTATTCCAATCGTCCGCCGCCTTCCGATGTCAATGGGAAGTGGTTCAGAGATCACGAAACTTAGTGACAGCAGTCTTGGTAATCTATCGAACTTTGAAGTTTTGAAAATACCAAGAGCACATGCAGCCCTTGCGGCCGTTCATAGTTCGTCAGGAAGTGAAGGTGTACTTATCCCATCTGATTATCCCAGTGAATCGCATTCAGAGATTGAAGAAATCGATACAAGGTAAGTTTTCCAATCTGAAAAAGAATCAATCTTAAGGAGTTTTCTTTGTTTAAACATCAGGTCATTGCCATTCAGTTCAGCGGGAAGCTTTGAAAATCGTGCCTTTGTTCAAGAAACTTCAAGTATATACAGTGAAAACTACGGACACACCCAGGAATTCCAGACTTCTAATGCTGTAGCAAGTACTGTTCCTCGACTTCCAATTGCTGCCAGGGAATCTTCACCTAAATTTGACGTCCAGGTGCGAGTGAAGAAATCCCCACCACCACCTCCATCACCAGTTACTTCTGACACTGAGAGTGTTGCCACTTTACGTCATGAACGCAACAATCTCTCCACCATTATGGAAACTCATGAAGACCGTGAGAGTGTTATGACGATGGACTCATTGCCACAAGATAATGCTCAAAGTCAATTCACTTATGTTCCTGAACTACATGCTGCCCCGAAAGCTGAATTACCACCACAACCGGTCTTCTCTGTTTACACCCGAACTCATCACGAGCTTAATCCGCGACAAGAGACTTGGTCTGAAGACTACACTGACGGACCAGCAGCTAGTGAAACTAGAAGTATTATTTCCCTTGACTCAGAAGTGAATGATATGCATTCTGTTGGTGAATTAGTAGACACATCACATTACTTCGAAAGCCAATACCTCCCCGAGCCACCAATTGTTGTCAAGAAACCACAAATTTCATCGCATACCGTTGACGATGTCTTCCTGCGAACAATCACTGAGAAGAAGACCATCGAAGATATTGAAAGCCATAAACGCAGAATCACTGAATATAAACCCAGACCAGTGCCAGATCCAACTTGGGACGTGACCATTCGAAACTACCCCAGTGAGAGGCAGCAACAGCAGTGGGAGAACTTCTCTGATATCTCAAGTGCCTCTGGAATGACCCTGACACCGAAGATGGAGCGTTCTACTTTAAGCATTCCTCCACCACAGCACATTGAAGAGATCGGAAAACAGCTAACATCACCCCAACTAGTTGGAAATATGAAACCAATTGAGATTCCACCAGAGGACAAGGCAGTCCCCAACTGGGATGTTCTTATTCGAGTTTTGGAAGAGCCCCAGGAGAATATGCCTGATGTCGTTGACGATACCAGTTCGATCCAGTCCAGCGTACATCCCATGCTTCATCACATCAGCTACGATGACAAAGCTAAATGGAAAGAAATCATTACCACTGAATCTTCACTGCGAACAATGCTCACAGAAGCTGTCATAAGAGAGGACTTCGAACGTATTCGCCAAGACACCCGTTACGAGAGAATTTTTGAACCCCAGACCTGGGATGTGATTGTTCGAATTCTAGCACCACCAGTTGATGATAGCAGTAATGAACCAACAGCTGCTAGGCGTTCGAAGAAAAAGGAACCATGGGACACACGATCACGACGCAGCTCTCTGCCAACTTTGTACGAATACGATAGTGATGGTGGTTCTAGTGTGCGCACAATTCGAAATGATCCCATTCTTCCATCGTCTTCCTCCAATTCGTACCAACCCAGTGGAAGATCACGTCATAATTCAAGATCTTCATATCGCTCCGATAACATCGATTACCGTTCTATGTCCGAGATGACAGTAGATTTCGCTCGACCAGATCATTTAGACAATATGTCAGATGCAAGTTCATTCTATCCAAATCAGTATTTTGGTGATGAAGAGTCATATGATCGTCGATCGTTTAATCGTTCAATAAGCCATCCTAGCCTGGCACGTTCAGCTAGCGAATTTACCGAGCATTGGGCTGCTCCTGATAATTCGGATATGTCTTCACCGGAAACAACTCCAAAGTCGTCCAGAAGATCTCAACGAATGGTGGTAAGTGATTTTATGTTGGAACAATAAAATAATGGTACAGGGGTTGACTCACATTAGATGCAAAAAAATCTAGGGCATGTAGGATAGCTTAGGGAAAAATAAAATCAGCGATTGGGTCGTACGTACTTGTTCTTAAGTTCAAGATATTTTGAATTTTAGAAATTGTATTCGAGCAAAATTTTAAAAAGCTTGGAATTCGTACTGGCTAAAACAACTCCCTTAACAGTAGGTATCAAAAGTCATCTGAATTCTTTTTTTTACTGCTCAGGAAAATAGTGATTTAAGGGCAATTGGGTGACATTTAGATTAAAATACACTTTTTCCTTCAAAATATAGTTCATCTCCCATCTTTCAAGACATCAACTATCAAGTTCCATTGAAGGATGCCTACGATGTCGATGGTCTAAAAAACCATTACAAATCTGAAATTTTTAAAGTTTCATTACTGCACCGGAAAGAAGTGATTTTAGGTCAATTGGGTGATATTTGCATCGAAATACATTTTTGCAGCCAAAATATAGTTTGTCTATCATCTGTCAAGCCATCAACTGTCAAATCCATTTGAAGGATGGCTACGATGTCGATGGATTGAAAAACATCTACAAAATCAGAAAGAAAAAAATTATTTGAGGGCAATTGGGTGACATTTGGAAAATATACTTTTGCCCTCAAAATATTGATTGTTCCCCTCATCTGCCAAGCCATCAACTGTCGATGTATTAAAAATCCTTAAAAAATGCTAAACCCGCTGCGTCAACGTCAGGATACGGCCAACACCTAAATTCATGTCAACGAGAGTGTCAAAGCGAAAGCAGCCATCAATGCATGGAGAGAAGGGTGGTCCTTATTTTAGAAGCTTTGAGCATCCTTTTTTTTGTTCATTGACATCATAAAACACTATTTTTTGTTTTCAAACCATTTTAACACGCACTGAGCTTAAAGGTAACCCTCCTGTGAGAGTTAGGGCATATTGAAAACTTCTTTTAGCTCCAAAAATAGAAAAATCAAAAAATAGCTTCTTGGTAGGTACCATTAATACAATGACCCTGAACTTTGCAGACAATTTGAGTATGATATTTTTGACATTTATCAGCACCGTACAAATAATTCAATTTCGAAAAATGAAATGGCAATCGATTTGTCATGAAAATATCTCGATATGTCGTTTTTTTTTTGTATTTAAAGTAATAGAAAAGTTATGATGAAAAATGTAAAAAAAAGTGCCACACAAAAAAACATAAAATTTTTCAACTGTCACGAGTGTAACCAGCCCGCGCCGTAAAAATGATTCGATATTGAAAAATATAACGGCAATCGAACTGTTATGACAAAATATCGATACGTGATTTTTATTCCTTTATGCCACTCAAAAATCTTTGAAAACTTTTGTTTAAACCAAAAATAGTGGTAGGTACCTGCCATACAATTTTTTCAGTAATTTTCAAAATCTTAATTTTCTCAAAAATCGCTTCTTAAAATAAAACAAATTTTCAAAAAAATGGTTTTGTCTTATGTACCTATTTAATGACCCTTAACTTTGCAGACAATTTGAGTATCATATTTCGGACAGTCACCACTGTTAAAATGATTCAATTTTTGTTCGTCATGACGAAATATCGATACGTTATTTTTTTTTTCTTATTTACCGTAATAGAACAGTTATGGTGAAAAACGAAAGAATTGGCGGTCAAAAATTTTTGAAAATTTATTGAATGTCACCAGCCAGCGCCGCACAGTGGGCCCGGTATATGGAAGGTCATACCCAAAACTAGGAAAATAATTAATCATGTGTAAAAGTAAAACAAAAACCCATTCAGCTATATTTTTATTTATATTTCGTCTTCCAACATATAAATAACTTCAATATCGAACATTTTTTTATCAGTTGTTGGTAAATTTCGCATAAGGCTTATGACTGGGTCAGATGATATGAACATAAGGGGTGTCGGAATTTTTTTTTATTTTTATATTCAAAATGGCTATGGTGGATCTTGTAAAGGGTTTCGAAAGACGAAATTTTTGTTTCTGGAAATTTGTTTCCAAAATGGAATTTTGAGACCCCGCGGTCGTTTTTAGGTAAACAACTGCAAAATTCGAAAAGTGGTCAGGAAAACCAATTAAATTTGCGTCGATATGTACTCAAAATTACTTAGAATGTTTTATTTTGGCTTTCTTTTCTCATTTGTATTGACCGAACATTAATTTAAAAATGCTGTATAGTGTTAAGAAAGCAACTTTCCACCAATTCGAGCATTCCATTTAGAAAAAATAATCGAAAACATCTAGAAAATCGATCTATTTGTCAGGGGTTTTTAAGGTAAAAAGTTATGTCATGATATTTTGACTAGCAGATTGTGATGCTATTTTCTTAGCAACTGGTTACAAAAGCAAAAAAAAATCTTTATAAGTTACTGTGACCTCATATAATAGGTATTGGTTTTTCAGACCGCTTTTTCGAATTGAGGTTTTTTAATCCAAAAACGGCCGCGGGGTCTCAAAACTCAATTTTGCCCAATGTCCCAGAACAAAAATTACTTCTTTCAAAACCCTTTACAAGATCCATAGTACCCATTTTGAACATAAAAAATAAAAAAAAAATCCCACCGACATTCGATTAATTATGTCGGTGAGGTTCCGTTCTTGATGTTTTCCTTGAAAATGACTTGAAATCCTTATTGCGAGCTTCTTGGGCCTCCTCACTCAGCATTCTGATCGGCAATAAGGCATTACGAACTATCTCAGAGCCATGGATCAATATTTTGTGAAGAGTTGGTGTCATGGGCATCCAAGGATAGAGTTTAACATATAAGGTAGCTGTTTCAAAACAATACATTTTGGAATTTTTGAGTGTTTATCTTAAACCCGCTTGAAATCGTTTGAAGTATGATATAAATACGTCTTATAAGCTCTGGATCAATATTAGTTATATCGTCCTCCCTCTCCTAACGAGCTGACGTATCTGCTTTTTCAATGTTTTACAGGAGAGCAGTTTTTAGTTGTGTGTACTCCTTCTATAGGTGTTACTTTTGTGTTTTACAGCGGTTTTGGTATTTTATTTGTAAAATTACAAAAATTTGCTAAAGTTTCAAATGATATGAGATTTCATGTACATATGTAGCTTACTAAAAACAGTTAAAAATAATCGATCAACCCAGAAACGTCAGTTCGTGAGAAATTTTAGTGATAAGTTTAAGTGTCGTGACAGTATACACAGGCACCACTGTTTCGAAAAAAGCTTATTAGTGAGACATTTAAGTATCGTGACAGCACAGGTATCACTGTTTTTAAAAAAAGTTCGCCCATAAGCCTTTTACTGTAAATTCTTGTTTGACAGAGTATAGTAAACAGGAAGAACCGAATGCCATTTAAATTAAATCTAGTAACTGGTGAATAGCAAAAATGGTTTTAAATCTTAACATAAACTTAAGGTGTTTTTATTTCTACTCACCGATAAATGCACCTAGTACTTGAAACCACTGAATTTACACAATAATTTTCTATAACGGAAAACTGCTATACCCATATAATTGCAGTTACGTCTGTTCGTGAGAAACTTTTTACCTAAAACTGCAGTTATGCCAACTATGTCATAACACATTGAACCATGTTCCAGACATTTTTCAGGGAATCTTATGATGTAGAAATATGCAATCAAGTTCACCTAGCACATACTACATATATGCCCAAATCTCAAAAACGACAATTTGCGAGTTACGTCACTTCGTGAGATGAGGGACGATATACAAAGAAGCTATATGATTTTGAAAAAAATTACGAGCTACATTCCCATCATTTCAGTTTCCAAAACCGGGCTTTGGCTTGTCTACTATAATTGATAGCTTGCTTTTGAATTTGTCTTGAATGCGTTTCTTTGTCTGGTCAGTTAAGTCTTTATTTTGTTTTAATAAGCACCAAGAGCGAGCTGGAATTTGTTAGCTCAAATGAAGTAATGACTCGAATGATCTTATCCACGCATGTAACACCGAAATGTCGAACGATACATAATCCGTTTTGATGGGTCTTTCGTAGGCAGCCTTAAGATTATTAAAGTCTTGAGATATAGCATCACATAAGTAGCTTTTCATGGTGGACTTTGTTTCTGAAAGCGAGTTACATATTTTGCCATCCACCATTGTAAACATAGGTTGGTGTCAGGCGCGGATCCAGGATTTCGTTCAGGGGGGGGCAATTTTCATGAGTTTCCACAATCTTGATGAAGTCTACAGAAAATTGGAGTACACTTCATGCCACTATCCACACCTGGTCAAAGAAAGCGATGTGGGTTTTAAATTTGAAGAACGCGATTACTTCTTTCATAATTGCTATACCGGTGTTTCGAACAGCGGTTACTTTGAAACTTTGTGAAATGAAGCTAAGCACTTTGTGGCTGTAGCATGGTGTGTTTGCAGCGTTTTTGAAATCTCTCTGGATCTGTGTAACACCACCTCAAATTTCGGAAAGCATAATGGCACGGCGTTTTTTTTTCGAAAATTCAAATACAAGTTTTTCTGCATAAGCATTGTGTTCGATAAGACAGTTTGCAAAAGTCACATATTAGAAAACATTATCTGCGGTGCAATTCTGCAGTAAAAATTGAGTTGACGACAAAAATATTAAGAATACAGAGAACATGTCAAATGCACTTGCAAGAAAATTGAGTGACGTTGATAAAAAAGACTTTGTGCAAACAAAAGCAATATTCACGTCAAAAAATAACAATCATTTAACATACGAACTGACGTTGGCCGTTTTCGAAAAGGTATAATCAAAGTCAATATGATCATCAAATGATCGTCATTTTTTGACGCAGATTGCAATCGTAATATGCAATTGTCCTGCTTGCACAAAATTGGGACAAAATAACGTCATTCAACTTGCTCGCAAAAGCATTTGATGTTTACGAACACGCTCTCTTGTTTCTCAATTTTTTACTTTCAACTCGATTTTTTTTACTGCACAGCTGCACCGCAGATGATGTTTTCAAAGATGTGGCTTTAACAATTTGCCTTAAAGATCAATCTGCAAACGCATTTTTGACGCAAATGACTTCTTCGAAAACAGCCGTTTACCTGACGTTTTTAAAAATGGCCAAAAACAACTATCCTTAGGTCTAAAAGTTCCATCCAACTTCTCTTTGGCAGTGACTGCTGTCATTGTTTCCTGGTTTCTCTCCAATCTTTTTCATCGGATTCGTACTCTTCGCATGTTTAATTGCACGGAACATGGATGTTCCTACAACGCATCCACGAAACAAAATCCTCACAAATTCTACCATCAGAAACGTATCTTATGGCTAAAATTGTTGTGCAGCACGCATCGCTGTGTACATTGCCGCACTTGAAAAACTCTGCATACTTTTAAGGTGCGTATTCATTTGAGAGGAAAAAGGCGGCCGGCGGTCAGCTCTGAAGAATATCTCGAGAGTTAAACTCGCAAGAGGACACAGTCATGAGATTAGCTCACCAAATATCCAAGAGTCACTCTCGAGAGTTTTCTAGTGAAAGTTCTTTCTAAAGTGTAAATGCACATTTAAATATTTATTATAAAAAGGACTCAATCAACCAAAATTTTTTGATATTTCTCAATCATTTTTATTCACAAATGTAGTATATTGTTTAAGCTTTTTCTAATCCTGTAGAGCCTTTCAAAGCAAAGTTTGATTGTTTACATTTTACAGCTTATTAAATCGACGCATTTTTAGGATTTTGTTATTTTTTTTCTTAAATTAAAATCAATTTTAAGGTTGACAATTTTGATAAGTGCCCCTGCCACCTCTCGCTTTACATTTAACTATTAAAAACCACTAACAAATTTACAGAGGAGAGTCGGGGCAATAACTTTTTAAAACATTATTTTTCAAAATTTTGAAATTTTTCATTTACATGCATTTTGAATAGTGAAAATGAAATTGATTTGGGACTCAATCTGATTTCTAGTATGAAAAAATTTTCTCAAAAAATGAAGTCTTCTTTTGACTGACAAGAATAAATTTTATAAACGAAAAAACATTTTTTGATTACATTTTACTAAATTCTTATTTTATGCTTCGTTCGCTCGATATTGCTCAGGGGGGGGCAATTGCACCCATTGCCCTCCCCCTGTATCCGCGCCTGGTTGGTGTGCAATATAATATTTTTGACCACATATATTCACTTCTGTCGGGGTTAACCTTTCGATTTGACTATCCATATTTTGTTTTTTAGACATCGCTAGCTCAACAGTTTCCTTCTGATATTGGAGACTTATGGGCCTACAGAATCTAGGTGAAGATGATTTAGGATTTTGCCACAAAACTATAGTTTCCCCGTTATTTTCGCTTGTTAGACGTAGTGGAACAAGACAAGTTAAAAACATATATTTGTCATCAGCTATTTCAGATAGGAATTTTTGTTTATATTGGGTATGACTCGAGCTGCCATCAAATCCCCATTTAGACAACAATACCATTTTGTTAGACCTATCAAAAGAATTAGATTGAATGACTCCTATTTGGCTTTGAAGCAAGCGCATAGCTGTGTGGTCTAAGAGCGATTGCAAGGGGACTTCGGCTTCTGTTTCTGTGGTATTAGGATCCTTAGGATATGATCTACACTTTTCAGCTTGAACCAACTTGTAGGAGGGGAAAATATCCATCGTATGACTTCTCACTACATTATACTGATTTTTTGTGAGTTTAGCTTCAATATCATGGAAACAGCTTCACGTGGTGAAATTTTTTTAATATTTACACTTGAACTCAAATCCAAGCAATCTTTAGCATATGTAGGAGCTGAAGCTACCTTTTTGATAACTTCAGCTTCAGTAATTTTTCCCGCAGCTCTCAAGTTCGTTTGAGCAGCATAAGTCAAAACGTTTGCATCCAGCTCTGAACGAATATTCGCTGTTTTCCTGCGCTTCGAATTATCACTACTTTCGTCAAAGGAAACCGAAGGTCTACCACCCTTTTTGGGAGGGTAGATTGAAAATTCACAATTTTAATTTAGCCATGAACTTTCAGTAGATATGAATCTATCTTTATGTCGGTCATGTCAAAACCATTTCGTTTTTAATTGTTTTTTAAAACTACGCAGTTCATACAATAAACTTCCTCTTTTCAGAGTAGAACAGTTTGTTTTGGAGGCAATATAGTCAACTACTACAAAAATCGTATCATTACTATTGAAAAACACTTCTAACAAGCATTCTCTCTTCAATTTCAATTTAGGTTGCAGTTCTGAAAGTATGATACCGAAAATTAGTAAAAATGTTGCCAAAAGAAAAATTAGTTCTTAAAATTTAAAGATGGGTGTTACGCAGAATTTCACCTTCTACAGCTTTATCCAAAGTCTCTATAGAAATCCCTTGATTGGCTCTTTTTATAGTCACTTTCAAAGAGGTGGAGATGGTTGGAGGTGGATCCTATTCAAATTTATATATTCATTTAGTACAATCTTAGGATATGACTCAGGATTTAAGGATAATTTTTAACGTTGAATCTAATAATTACGAAAAATATTAAATGAATTCACCTTACCTTGATACATATTAAATACAGCCCGATTTTATTATTCGTAGCTCAACACAATAAATAAAAAGCCTTAATTAAATGATAAAGTCACTTTAAGACACTTCACATTCCACAATTCACTACTTCGGAGAAGCTACTTCGCTATTGTTAATAAGCTCAAAGTGATCAAAATGTGATTAAAAGATGTGGGAATATGTCAACAACAAAAGTAATAACAAAAAAATACTAACAGTACTCATTTTAATTTTTGAGTTTTGGGCATGGCTCTGGTACAATGGGTCCCAGTGTGCGCCGGCCGCCGTAAAAATGATGACTTATCTAGATTTTTTCATGACAAATCGATTGTTGTTAGATTTTTCAAAATCAAATCTTTTTTAAACATTTTCAACTTTTTTTTTGCTCGGCTTTTTTTTTCATCAAAACGTTTCTATTACGGTAAATAGAAACAAATAAAAAGTGATGTATCGATATTTTGTCATGACAAATTGATTGCCATAACATTTTTTAAAATCCAAAAATTTTGAAGGCACAGAGGTCTTTTTGTTGTATTTCGGCCACAAAAATCATTTCCCACTCATATTCTTGATATAAATCAATGCAATTTGGTACACTTGATGATTTGAGGATGCTGAGTTCAATGGTTCTGCCCATTTTTTCTACTTCAAATAGGGCTTCAAAATTTAGTTCGTAACATGGTACCAAGTTTCAAAATTTTAAAAGAAAGTATTGTCTAAGTCAGGAACTGGATCAAGTTTATGTTTGCAATGTCCTTAAATTTGTACCTGAACTTATACTTTTATATAAAAATGACTCCAATACTGAATTGTACAAAATTTATAGAAGGTAGTCCAAAATGTTGAGATATGTTTCCAAGGGATAAGAACCGATAGTAGTGCTAGTTTTAAATTGTTTTTGTATTGTATTATAGTCCTAATTTGATCGAATCTAAAAGAAATTTGACAATTTTGACGGCTGAAAGTTGCCAATCAAATTTAAAGTAAACTTCTGAAAAATTTGATAAAATCAAACATACTCTAGAGCCGGGTTTCCCAAAGTGTACTCCACGCACTTGGTGCTCCGCGAAGAATACCAAAGTGCTCCTTGGAAAGATCGGACAAAATATCAAAATTCTATTTCACTTGTTAATTTTAATCTCCTGAACTTTTGCTCTCAAAAAATGAGTAGTATATTTCTTCCTAGGCAAATTGACAGCAAAATTGAGAAATTTTGCTGAGAAATCCTGTTCACGAGAGTGAACCGCTGCTCTAGAGTAATGGTTTTAATAATGTTGATATATTGTCTAGTTAAAATTGTCAGGCTAATCAGGCTGAGAATTTTGATAGTTGAAAGTTTGAGAAAACCGTTAAGTTACCATTTTTTTATATAAAAATAATTCCATTTCTTCTTATATAATGGTAGTAGAATGGTTTTTGCAACTCTCAACTATCAAAACTCTTAGCTTAGTGTCAGACTTAATGAAAACTTACCTACGTATCAAGTTTTGTCATGATAATTGCCAGTTGATATATAAAAATCGAATCATTTTTAAAGTGCTGCGCTTGCGACTGTCCAAAATATTATCCTCAAATTGTCTGCAGAGTTCAGGAAAATTTATTAGATACATAACTATTTTTTTGTAAAAATGATTTTTATATGAAAAGTTGTTGAGCCCTTATCGAGAAAATTAAGATTTTGTTATGAAAGGTACCGTTATATTTGGTTCTAAGAAAATCGTTGGGGGATTAAACAACAATCGCCAATCGTATACCAAGTTTAAAGAAAATCGATTCAGCCATTTAGCATGTAACCAAACAGATTAGATACTTTAAACAAATTTCAAATTTTCATAAGTTCTTATTATAAAATATTTTTAATTTTCCAGGCATCACTCCAAATCAAGGCTCCAGCACCAGCTCCACCGCCACGTGCCGGAAGAACTCTAACTGAAACTCAAACCCAATATGTTGAGTCGCATACAAGTACATTCCACACAGAGAACGAAGCACGCCCTCGAGATTGGTAGATAAACATTTTAAATGTATGCGGATAATGAATCTCTGCGAGGAAGGAAACGAAATTAATCCAGAATAAATCAACAACAATGAATAAATCTGTGGATTATTTCTGCACACATCACTGCTAAAAAAAAATAGTCAAATTAAGTTCTATGCTAAATCTTTATTATTTTATCATGAAACTAAAAAAAAAAACTATTCTAGGACTATAAGAGATAAAATGTATAAATTTTGTGGGTTTAAAATGAACAAATAGTGCCAATTAAAATGCAGGTTTCAGTTAGTAGCCTTAATATTTCAAATTAAAAATATTATACTTAAAAATTAATTCCCTCCTTTTTACAATTAACAATATCATGTTGCGAATGCATGAAGCTTGAAACTTTGTGGGAGTTTTTGAGTGGTATGCTCATGGTATTGGTGATCTATAATCATAATCATAACACTGTGATATTTTCAAAAATATCATTGAAAAATATATCTGAGAAAAAAAAACATTTGAAAAACAAAAGAATAAACCGTGTAAATTCATAAGAATATCGTAATCAAACTGCTGATAAAATAAAAAAAAATATCATAAAAAAAATTCAATCACAATATTATATCACACAATCTATCGATAAGTAATTAAAATTCCGAAGTCTTAGTTAAAATATTTGTCTGAAGATTTTAATTGGAAAATTGATTGTGGTGATATTTTTCTTAGAACTTGATTTGAATGGATTTATAGAAATACTCAAAAACACTGCCTTTCTACATAAGTGACGTTGATTAAAGGACATGTTTGATGCAATTGCTATGAATTTGAATGTATTTATTTTATTTACTTTTGAATTTCTCTTTAAATCTGATGCAAAATCATAACTAGGGACCATGACCTCTATCGATATTTTCATGGTCTATAGGTAAAAGGGTTTTTCATTGCATTCCAATGAAGTTCTATTTTGGGAATGTTTCATTATTTTATTTATTTTTCATAAAATTGTTCAAAGCTTCTTCTTAAGGCATTTTCCTGTTTTACCTAGTATTTCCAATTTTGTCTCATTTAAAGCTATTCACTTCTTTTCTGAATATCCAGTAATTGAAATTAAAAAGAAGCAAAACAACAACGAATTTTCCACAAAAATCAAATTTAATTTTGGTTTAATTTTATTAAAAATAATAATTAATTCCATTTAACTTGCCAAAATTTCAATTTTATTGAAAAAATGCCAACAAAATAGATATTTCAATGTCTTTTCTTCATTTAATTAAATTTAATTTCAATCTTTTTCATATTGTTTCACATATTTTTAAATAATCTAAAAATGTGAAAATCTGGAAAAGTTTGATTTGAAAAATAAAAATTTATATGTATAGAAAAAATCTAATTTTTTTAAATGTAATAAAAATTTCATTTATATATAAATTACTCAAAATGAGGTTTATAAAACATCCTAATAAGAATAAATAATAAATAAAATTAACAACAGTAATCTTGTAATCTCTTTAAAAAAAAAAAGCTTAACTTTGTATTTTTGTATCTACTCCGTATCTTATAGGTGGAGGGACTCAATTGCAATTTTCAACAATAATAAATATTACGTTTTTATATTTGTTATGTACTTAATATCCTAATTAATTTTTAAATAATAGCTTTAAGTAAGCTGTTACTTAAAGAAAAAAAAATATTGTTTAAAAAAAATTGTACAATAAAATTATAAATATTTTACTATGCAAACTACAATTATTATAAACTTTTAACTGTAAAATTAAAATACATCTACATATAGCTACAAAATTTTCATATAATGAAGAGCCTAAATAATTTTATAAAAATAAAATTTATTATAAGGAAAATTGATATTGTGAATTTATAACATAAAATAATAAATTACTAACTAAATTTTTTATTTTCGTTTTAATGAAATTTAAATTTAATATTTAATCAATTGGATCTAGAAACTCGAGTCCTGGATTGAGAATAATTTAGATTACAGTAGTCAAGCACTACTAAAAAAATAAATGTGAACAGAGAAAAGAAAAAAAGGAAACATTAATACAAAAAACATGTGTCAGCAGCACCGGAACTCGAGTTGAAGATTGTGCAACAATCGGGACCGGTCCATAACCACGAATCGCAAAAATAAGCAATCTGTTACACAAGCCCTCAAATAAAATGGTCTCACGACACAAACGCCATCAATTTAACTGGCAGTCCCACCACCCATACCATTATTTTTTGTTATATAACACCCTTCCGAAAAAATTCCTCCGCAAATAATCCCTCACAAATTATCAACTTTCGATGAGTTTTTATTTCGGGTTCCTATGAAGATGTGTTTGGGGTCAGTTTTTGGAATTTTAGCATAATTATTTTACAGTTCCCAAAACAAAAATAAAAATTTTCAAAACAATTTTCCACCTATTCTGTGCACCATCTTCTTATATATAAAAATCACTCGTTGTGCGTTAGTCCTGCATAGGCTCGAAAACGGCTTAACCGATTTGGTGGATTCTTTTCAGTGAATTAAATGAATTTTTGTCTTAATCGGTCTTGCGGTTTCCAGCAAAGTGCAAAAATGCAATCTGAGTGCCTTTTTTGTACAAAAAAAAAATAATTAAATCAATTGAGTTTGAAAACAAATCAATCATGAAATTTTTTTCTGACAAAATGAAACTAAAAAAAATAATATTAAAATCTCCATTTTCCGGAATTCAAATAATCGAAGACTGGATTTTCAAAACAAGAATTTAAAGTGCGGTGATGGGTTTGGTAAAATGCGAATAAACTGTTGGTGTATAGGATATTTTTTATTATTAAAGATGGTTTTAGGGGGATCAAAAACTGCATTTTGAATGTTGAAATTTCAGTGCATTCAGCAAAATTTCTAAAAAAAAAGTCAGAAATGGTACAATCCATTGAACGACATATAGATACATAGTTGTTGACCATGAACAATGAACTTTTGGGGGTCAGAGGTAAATAGATAAAGTTTTTCTTGATGAGAAAATTTAGACTATGTTCTTAGGTTCTAAACGCGAATAAAGATGTTTCAATGTCAGTTATAGAAAAGATCAGAATCAAGGGATGAAGGTCTATATTCATATTTTTTTTTAAGTAAAAATAAGAAGAATAAGCTAGAAATGAAGCGAGATCCACACCGAGAGGATGGTATTGCTTGAAGGTAAGTCAGATCTTGATTTCGAGGGCGAGAATATAAAAACGAGATTTTAAAGTGCGGTCCATTTCATACCCTAACCATATAAAATTACTAAGGATTAGGGTCGGTTGTAACGGGGTCGGGTATCTACTTTGTTTGCTTTTCTTAGTCCAGAAACTTAAGATCCGATTCAAAAAACTAATTTTTATGATTGAAAAGTTGAAGTTGCAAAATGTCTTTTACCCTGAGGCCACACGAGCAAGTACTTGCAAGCCAGTTGGCTATATACACTGCCTGTCAAATTCGTAATTTGCATTCCACTTGCCTCCCACTTGCTCTCCCAACTTGCTTCTCAACTTGCTTCAAAACTTGCATGCCAGTTGATAAGCAAGTTGCTTGGGATTGTTTGTGTTAGTAAACAAATGTATATGTATTGCAACTTGCTCGCCGTACTCGGGGTTTGATATGAGTATTTTTAAAACTCTAGCTATTTTTAGGGTGAAATGATGTTAAACAAAAATAAAGTTTATCGCTCCACCAAATTTCAACAAGGCATAAATACAGTGAAAACTCCACTTTCGGATAGATCTGATAAGCGGAAAATTCCCTTAAACAGACATATTTTTGGGAACCAACTTTTTTTTCTCATACAAATTGCGTTCCTACAAACGGACACTCCTTTAAAAGGACTCGGGCACTTATATTTGCTCATTTCAAATAGAAAATCTCACAACAAACGGACTTTTTTTCAATCCAAAATCAAATCCAAGGAAAATCTTTATTGAACGGACGCGAGACTCTTATAACTGAACATATCAGTGTTACGTCGAGAGCTTAGTAGGAGATTTCCCGGGTAACTAAGTTAATGTTAGTTGAGAGTTTATGATTCTTATTTCTCCATCGCGTTTTGGCATTGTAAATGTTCAACTGCTCTTATTTTCGCAGTAATTTCATTGGGTGATGCCAAGAAGAGCAGGTTGCTCTGATAACCAGCCAAAAAATAAGGACGATGAGTGTTTGCTTAAGAAATATTTGGTTGTTAGAGTGGCCATCGAGAGTGAAGTTTGTTCAAAATTTCTGGGCTTCGTCTTGAAGAGTTACACTCAATTTTTTTAAATTAACTTATGGTGGAACGAAGTTCACCAGGTCATCTAGTATTGTATAATACTCAAGGTAAAAAATGTTTGCCTTGGCCTAAGCCACCTATTTATATTCCTTAAATAAACAATAGGCCAACAATTTCCATTGCATTGTTTTGCATGACACTTAATGACAGCAGTGGTTCTTTTTTGCATGAAACTGTAAGGTCTGGCCTTTTAATTGCTCGCCCGAGCAACTATTTTTTGCTCCCGATTCGAGTACATTGGGTTATATGAAAAAGGGCCCACTAGGCAACTAAGTTGCCGGAAACTTTAAGTTGCTCGCGTAACTTTTTGCGGGCAACTTTAAGCTGCTTACCCCCACCCACTGAGCAACTTTGTTTCCGGCAACTTTATCTTACATATAGATTTACCGATTTCGCAATTTTGTCACCCTCTTATTGGCTAGCTAGAATACACAAAGCATATGTACAGCAACATCGCCAAAATCAAACTTAATCCTCTCAACTCAACTAATATTTATTTAATATCCAAATTTAAATAAAATTATTTTTTTTTTTACATTTTTTTATTCACGACGCATTTACATTGATAGTCAGACACAAATTAAAACAAAATATAGAAAAAGTCAACACAAAAAATACAAAAACACAAACGTTAAAATGCAAAAAGTTGCTCGGAAGTTGCTTAGTGGGCGGTGGCATGCAACTTTAGTTACTTGGAGTTGCTGGCGATTGCGAGCAACAAAAGTTGCTTGCAACTAAGTTGCCCAGTGAGCGTCAGGCCTAAGCCAATCATGCAAACAAATAAGTTTTGTATTCCACCTCAGTAATTTTTGGCATGCGAAAATATTTGCATATATTGTTTTTTTACATGGGAACTGTAAACTAGGCTTTTACTTCTGGATTAGATAAGGAATTCACAAATATTTGTTTGTAGGCATATATTTGGGAGAAAAATCAAATATTTATTAGCGTTTGTCTACCGATATACGTGATATGAGTAATGAAAAATAAATTCAAATGCATGCAGACCGAAGAAAAAAAATGTAAAACAAGTAATATACCTACAAGTACCTACAAATATTGAATTTTTGATTGGTGTTACCACACAGCTAGATCAAAAGGAAAAAAGTGAGTTACCGCAATAAGAAAATAGAATTAGGCAAGCGGGAAAATGTAGGTCATTAAAATGACAAAAAGCTAACTTAAAGCCTCTTTTGTACTTTTGAAAATAAAATAAAATTAAAAACTCACAAATAGAAAAAGTTCAATAAAATGTTGTGGAGACGTAATAACCACCAGCGTTTAATGTTTTAAATTTTAGTTGGCGTTACCAACCACAAACGATATAAGATTAAGACAAAATAAATACAAAAATAGATAAAAAAAACAAGGAATACGGGTAGACATATTGAATTTTTGGTTGGTGTTACCACACAGCTAAATCAAAAAGAAAAAAAACGAGTTACCACACAAAGAAAATAAAACAAAATAGAAAATAGGAGACAAGCGGGAGAAAATAAAAGTCAATAGAAAGACAAAAGGAAAATATAAAATCTCTTTTGTATTTCTGAAAATGAGATAAAACTAAAAAAGGAAACTACAAAGGGAATAAGTTCAATAAAATTTTATGGAGACGTAACAAATAACATCATTTAATATTTGTTTTTTGAAAAATCAAATATCATTTGATGTTACCAAAAACTTGATATTGGAAAAAGAAGAACCAATATAGAACGAAAAAGCAAAAAAGAAAGTAGGGGTACATGCTAACATCATTTTGTCTATAATCAAAATTTGGTTGAAGATAAAACAGATAGCCTAAGAAGTGACAGCTTCATGAGATCGAAGGCCAAAGTCTGGCAGATTTTGTTTTCAGCCTTTGCGAGGGGTGAAGGATTAAAAAGTAATAGGTTCACTTTTTTATTTTCAGGGCTATAACCTCTTTGATTCATTCTTGAAAATTCGGTTTTGATGCTCTGTCATTTTTTCTAAGCTTAAACACTACATTCTTGGTCCGATTAATTAATTAATTGAGTTGAAGATATGGCCGTTTTACATGAACCTTATCATCCCTTTTTAGGAGACTTTCTGCAAAATAAAAAATCATCAATAAAGTCTCCACAAAAACGCCAATAAGGTTTACTTAAAAAGTTTAAATCAAGGTTTTTTTTTTAATTCATTCTTATTTTTTCATCATCTTAAAACTATCTTAAAGCTAGACAAAAATTCATAAAAACTAGCCTACTTATCAATATCTTACAACTAACTTACTGGCCCCATTCGGGCGCTCTAAGTTAAACTAATAACTTAATGCTAATGCCTTTCGGCCTAAGAACTATCTTAAAAACTAGAATTCATTTCGGTTTTATTTTTCACCGAGAAGAATTAAAAAAAAAACTCGGTATCTTTGTCTTTATTTTTTTTTTTTGTTTTATATAAAACTTACAAACTAAATAAAACTAAATTAAAACTAAATAAAACTAATTAAAACTAATTACAACTAATTAAAACTACTATAAAACTACTTAAAACTACTTACAAGCTACTTATAAACTACTTACAAACTACAACAGCCACAGCAAGCATTTTCGGGTTTTTCTAAATTAAGGGTCCTATTTATCGGATCACCAAGATAAAATCTTGAGCCTTAGGAAAAATGACAGAGAAAAATTTTTTTTAGAAGTGAATTGAAGTGTTAATGACCCACCCATATAAACAGGAAGCCAAGCTGGTTTTAACCCCTACAACCCCCACGAAAGGCTGAGAAAAAAAGCTGCCAAACTTTTGTATTCGATATCATGATATATGTATGTACCTTTAATCCCTCATACATTTTGGTTATGCATCCACTCCCAGAATTTGCTTTATAGAAAAAAATAAAATCGTTACAGCGGCTTTTTTTTAAATTATGTAATTTTATATATCAACTTCTTCATAATTCTTTTAAGGAAACGTTTTTGATTCCAAATCTTAAGTATTTACTTATGTGCATATAAAAATGAAATAAAACAAAATGCTCGTCTGGATAGCACGTACTTGCTCTTATGTTCGTTTTTTCGCCAATATCTCGGAAATTTTCAGGTTATGTTAAAAAATGTTTTATTTAAAAGTTGTAGATTTTTGCGTGATCTACAACATTTCTATTAAACACTTTTCATTTTGGGGTCAACTTAAGTAGAAATAATACAATTTTCCCCCTCTTTTCACCCCACAAACCCCCCTCCAACCCCGCTTCTGGGAAATAGATTTTTTTTACCTTCCTTATAACCCTCTTCACCATTTTCAATCGTTAAACTGCTGTTAACCATTTTTTTTATAAATGTGTAAAAAGCCTGCACTATAAATACAATGTACTAGATTAGCGAAATAAATTTTTAAATCTTCGGAATTGATAAACATTAAGGGTGAATCTTATTTAATATTCGTTTTTTTTTCAAAAACAAATGTCTCAAATGTTAGACGATGCGTTTACTGAAAACTGCGTTGTCCTTGATTTTCGAATGGTGAGCCATCTCAAGATGTCCTTCCTAAGTTCCCTATGTGACAAAAGTAACCATGTATGGATTTTCTCGAAATTTACTTACATTGAGAAAACTCTTTTTTGACTTATAGGTATGTAAATATGTATATGGGGAGACAAAATACTGTTGCTATTATATTTATTCGAAAAGAAGATAGAGACAACTGTTCAACTGTAGATGGAATAATCCCACTCACCGTTGTTGTCTTATTTAATTCGGAACCAACAAAAGTCATTAATCTTAATAACTTATACACCATTAATACTTTTACTAAAACTAACATGTAGCCATTCACATATACCTGCATACACACCTATACAAAAACATAAATAGGTACCTATCTAGCTTTATCGTATATTCTCATATTTACATATTAAAAAACAATATTAACAGGTACCTACCGACTACATACCACGTGACTGCTTAAATCCCATTTCCCTTTTTGTTTCCCCATCATTTACATAAGTTGAAGTACAAAATAACTACCTTGTGGTAATTATCCCCTGGGTAATAATTATCCTGCCAATAACTGCAACACAATGCATTTTCTTCTTCCATTTCCATGAATTATTCCGTTGGTCGTCGTCGTCGTGGAATATCTACTTTAGTTTACCTTCTTACCTACTTACCTTCATTAATCTAAAGACAACACTTTAATTTTGATTCCTGTTATACCAGTCCTCATTCATTTTTCCATGAAACCAGATGTTAATGCTATTTTCGCCCTCATCCCCGAATATACCTACTAAAAAGGACCAAACACAAAACCTCCAAAAGAGAAGCGGAAAACCTTCAGATGGAGATTTATCTTGATGTACCTACATAGGTATAAAATCTCTGCATCAAGGATACTAAACCAAATTTCCCTTTAATGCAAGAAGTAATTAAATCTATATCTCTAACGTTAGACATATACCTAACTTGCGGGATGATTAAAAAGCATGTCCTAGTAGTATTTACCAACCTACCTTACCTAGAATCAAAAAAACACTGCTCGCTATAGGTGGTGGTCCTTTGAAGTATGAACTTTTTATCTCTGTACATTTACTTATGTACATAGCTAACCCCGCATATGCCATCGTATTTTTATATTATGCACTAACATATGTACGTTCACATATATACAATCCAATATTTATGTATAAGAATATTCACTGCTGTGACTGTCAACGCAGAAAGCAAAATAAGCGATAGTGAAATTTACGACATAACCTTAACTTTGTTGTTCTTTGTTTTCTCTTTTATTTCTACCTGAAACTGAAAACGCGGCAAAAACAAAGTCCTGTCCTAGCTTTCAATTAGATTTTCATAAACTTTGAGTCTCTGCTTACAAAATACACACACACATACATTTACTCGTACAAAGCCAAACGAAACTAAGCACCCTTGTAATAAAGTTTTCAAGAATTTCATGCATTTTGGTCGGATGGTTAGCCTTTTCAAACTTACTTTAATTTTGTCTCTTTGGTGAGTGCATTTTGGGGAGTTGTATACAAAAGCTCTTCTTCAGATGAAATTACGGTTGCCAACGACTTTTTTTTTCTTATTTTTTGGTTTGTTGAAAATCTAACCAAAGCCAGAAGTTGCTAATATGTATACAATGGATGAAAGAAACAAAAAGACAGGGTGAAGATGAGTGTTTCTTATATTCGTAAAATACCTTATCAGCCAGTACCAGTGTCCCAACACAGTTGGCACACTTTTCATCAAAGGAGAGGAGAAAGTAGATGCTTTCATCAAGAGAAATTGAGACCTTCAAGCTAACAAATAGCTAAGAGCCTGGATATAAGAAAAAACCATTGTAAACAACGCTATCTGCAAAAATAAAAAAAGGAAACCGAAGCAAAAGACTCGGTTACAGGAGTAGATTCTGCCCACAAAGTTCACTTAGAAGAAGTGAATCGGAGATTAAACGGTAGGAACTAGGAATCTGATTCCAGCCCAAGGCTTATCCAAGGGAGAACAACGGACTTAGCCCTGAACCAACTCCAAAGAGCAGGCAGGGAAAGTAACGGTAGGAATCTGTTCCAGTCAAATGCTAGTCCAAGGGAGAACAACGGGCCAAAACAGTTTTCTTTAAATGATACACGGATGCACCAAGTAAAGTACCTAAGCTTATCAAGGTTGCTACAAACGATGAACCGCTGGAAACTTAACTCTCTTAAAATTCGCAATTTATTAATTAAAAGTTTGGAATTAATTTGAGGTAATGAGCTTCAGCTTTTTCGGAAATTTGTACCTCCTCATTATGATTTTTGTGCCACAAGACAGTGTGAACTGTAAGAAGGACGAATGAACAAATCGAATGAACCGCAATCCGGTGCGCTGTTGTTGTTTCTTATACAAGTGTATACAATAGAACTCTGTGTGCTGTGGCTGTTGATCATTTGGTGGGTTGGTGGCGGGTGTACATTGATATAGGTCTGGGTAGATGTTTGGTGTTTGGCTATGCAGGATGATGGTGTATATTAATGGTGATGTAGGGTGCAGAGATTAAAATGAGCGTGTTCGAATCAGTTCGAACAAAATCCAGTTATTGTTTATGATCGTTCATACTCGATCGATCTGCCTCTATACTCATAAGTCATTTTATCCACGAGTAAAAATACTCATAAGTCTGGTCAACAAATTGATCGAACTCATGAGTAACTGATGCCTTCTATATCCACAATCAAAATTACTCATGAACAGTTGCAACAATTTTCGAGTACTCAAAACAAAGCGAGTATACTCGAAAGAAAATGGGTATTCGAAAATATCGTGAACATCATGAAAGCCAAAGGCAATGTGATCGTGGATCGGTCGTTGGTCTTGCACCATAGTTTGTGCGCGGGTAGGTAGATTCTATATTGTATTATTTTCATCTATTCATTGTTTCTATGGTCGGTGGTTTCAATTGCAAGAAAGTAAACTTGTTCCTGTTGGTTTTTGTTTGTATCTCTTGAATAGATTTATTGGGTCGGTAAGAAGATGCAACACATGATCGTCAATATCTGCGACAAATGTACTTATGTAGATTAGGTATTTATGTTAATAATATAGGTATGCGACCCTAATAAAAATGCGGTATGTATAGTGCTGTATTTTTGGATTTATTTTTAAAAAAGGATAACTGTTTTCGATTTTTGGATCTAGGTATATTGTCTAGTGTTTTTTTTAGGGATGGGTTGAATTATCAGGAAAAAAACCTGTCTCTGTCTTTTTGCGAATATGTTAAAAAAGATTTATGAATGGGTCGATGTATAGGAAATGCAATTATGTGGACAACATAATCATCAATATCACGACAAATGCCTTTTTGTAAGTAAGGTATATAATATACCTACACACGAATGCCACATGAAAGTTTGGGATATTGCGGTTTTAAGTCATTCTTTTAAAAGGATAAACGCCTTCAAAATGAAATATAAAAAAATAGTTTTCAAAGCTGCCAACATTTTTATATCCTCCATGCATTTTATTGCAAATACTTTCGGGAAATCGAGAAAATGGAAATATATGATTATATAAAAGTCTATAGTTCCGACAGTGCATTCTTCATCTGTTGGCAATGTTGAAGATCAACCATCTACTTCATATAGTGCCAGAGACCTTTTCTTCGACTTTATGGTTGAAAATTCGACGCGAATTCCAATTTGAAGATAAATTCTATGTCACTCAACGACGGCAACTTAAGAGGAGCAACAATTTAATAATAAAATAAAAATAATATTCAATAAAGGCTTTTCTAAAAAACATTATAATCTTTTTTAAACAGATATATCTAGACCATTATTTAAAAAAAGTTTCATAGCTTTTAAGTTTTTATTAGTTTTTTCTTTGTTTTATTCATTTTTATTCATTTTCTTCTCTTATATTTTTTTTCATTTTATTTAGCTTGGATATCATTATACTTTTTTAATTCAGTTAGATAAAACAAGTTAAACAAATTTCATTTCATCTATTTTTATTATTTTGAAAAACACATAATCCGAGAAACATCTATTTCTCACTATTAGTCGAAATACTGAAAAAAAAAGAAATTGAAATTACATCAGAAAATCCAACCACCATCCACCAATCCACACAAAATTGCTTAGCCTACCCATCGTCATCAAGAGACCTCGAATACACATCTTCCACGATTCGAGTATATTTGATCATACTGATCGTGAACAATATGGTCACGAGCGCTCTGACTCGTTTTTATTCGAAACCATTTGAACTCGGTTGCAACGTATACTCATTTGTACTCGTTTGATGAGTGTGCTGACTTACGAGTCATCATACTCATGAACATGAAAACTCGCAAACATTTTGGTTGTGTTGACTTTGTTTGTTTGAACTCGCTTTTTTCGAGTGAGTATTCAATGTTCATGAACATTACTCGACTCATTTTATTCTCTGGTAGGGTGCTGGGTTGGTTGATGTTGATGGCGATGGATGTATTATAAATGGACGGTGACGGATCGGTGATTAATTTTTGAATGCTTGAGGTGGGGGAGGGGATGAAGGTGTAACATTTCGTAACAATATATATTGAGTAAAATAAAAATGCCTATGCGTACCGGCAGCAGGAAAACGAAGTTTTTCACTAAGTACATGGGTTGTTTTTTAATAAATTTTGTTTCCATTTATGTAATTTTCTATAAAATTTCCCCTCCTAGTGGGGAGATATGACCCTCTCCTGTGGAATATTTTTTTTTTGTCTTCCTCCAACTTATATGTTCTAAGTTTTGGTAGATTTATCGTGAAAAAGAGTGAATTTTAAATTACCCCTACCGAAACTATTAGGGAATTTTTTGTATTCAGAACCGATTTTTTTTTTGTTTTTTTTTTTTTAGTATTTTATATTTGGATGGGCCAAATATAAAAACTCGAAAAAAAAATCCATATAACCAACACCCTAATATACTGTTTTTATATAATGCTACGCTTTGCCAGTTCATGTTTTGTTCCTTCTACAGTCTACAATGTCTGTACGCAGTTTAGGTTTATGCATGCTATTATTGATTACTTCCGCAAAACGCGTCTAAAACAGGGCTGTCTGCGTACTGTTTCTGATATACGTTCCATCGCACCATTGTCAATGCCCCTATTATTATAGCATTCTCCGTGCTTAACTGACAACCAAAAATCGAAAAAATTAGAATCGGTATCCATAGTAAAAAAGTAAGTATTCGCCACAGTACACAAATCTATGGTTGTGTCTAGCTACTTCTACTTTTGGATTGAAGATTCGTATGCCCAAGGCATTGAAATATGAAGAATTTATTTCTACATCAAATGTTACGGAACAAACAAGGATTGTCCTAGAATGTAAGTTTTGTAAGAAAATGTTAGTTTTTATTTAGTGTTGGATCCGCTGAAGTAGGTTTTTATGGAGGAAGTTCTTGAGGCAGGTCTGAAACTAGTACAAAGGAACACCTTTTTTTTAATTTGTGTGAATAATTGGAACAGACGAAAGTGCCTCGTTGTCTAGCTTAATATAAGCACACATTAAACATGATGTTCTTTTAACGGGTTTACAACGGAAAAAGATAATAAATCCAGAAAAATAGTCGATAGTGCCACGATGTCTCGATTCCGCACTTCAACGGAGCCGTATACTTTAAAACAATAAAAAATAAAATCTAAAAAAATTGAAGATCTATTTTTTTACGATTTCTCTGGCCTTTTTCGGTTCTATGGTAGTGAAAACGGAAATTCACTTTTATAAACCTAAACTGTAAATACAAAATTATCCAAAATTAATTTTTGGGCAGCAAATTAGTATCCAAAAAGTTACAATTTTGGGCATTAACAAAATTATGATTTTCAAATTTTCGTCCGCTAACTTCAGTCTTATTTAAGTGGAGTTTTGAATATTTGAAAAACCGTTAGAGCTACAAAATCGGGGTTTGAGCAACAAATTAGCATTTAATTAGCTACAAATTCAGGTTACAAACAAAAAAGAAAAATTAGTGTTATTTTAAATTTTTACCGCTAACTTCAGACTTATTTTAGTGGAAAACTGGAATACAAGAAAAGTACTCGAGCTACAATTTTTGGTTTGGGTAACAAATTAGCATTTAATTAGCTGCAAATTCAGATATCAAAATTAATTGATTCCACCAAGATTAGAAACGTCTATTTTTACTTGCGATATAGGTATTATAGGGCAAGTTTTGGATTCGTCCGATTTCAATAAAAATTCAATTTTTTTTTGAAAATCAAAGGGCACGGTAGTGCCCAGCCAAGTTCGTAGCACTACACCCTTTTTACAGGAACAAACTCAGGCGATTTTCAACCCCCCTCTAACTTCGGTACCAATAAAGTCAGAAACTTCAAATTCCCAGTATTTGCTGAGCTGATCAAACACAGGTGGCTCACCAAATTTCAACTTCTTAGCATTAGTAATTCCCGAGATATAGAACTTCAAAAATCGCAAAAACTGTAACTGTCTGACTGACTCACTGACTCACTGACTCACTGACTCACTGACTCACTGATTCACTGACTCACTGACTCACTGACAGATCATCAAAATTATGGAGCACTTCCCGACTTCGTAGAAACTTGAAATTTCGCACAACGGTAGGCCTTGTGGTACATACAAAGGAAAAAATCGAAAATCTGCAATTTTCTATTCAGGGGGCGTGGCATCCACCCACTTTCTTAAATATTCTACAAATTATATGGAGCCTTTCCGATTGTTGTAGAACGATGAAAATTGGTAGGTCGGTAGGCCTTGAAGTACTTAGAAGAAAAAAAAATCAAAAAATTTGAAGTTTCAGTTCAAGGGGCGTGGCATCCACCCATTTTCTCAAAAATTCAAATATATTACATGGAGCATTTTCGATTGTTGTAGAACAAACAAAATTGGTAGATCGGGAGGGTTTGAAGTACTTTCAAAAAAGAAATCGAAAATTTGGAATTTGGAATTTTCCATTCAGTGGACGTGTCATCCACCCACTTTATCAGAATTGCTTTCTTTGCAAAAAGGAGTGAAATCACAACAAAAACCTAAATGTTAAAAAAAGAGCCAAGTTCTTATTATGTACAAGAAACCTGTGGGTAAAAAGTCAGCCAAAAAAAGTAATGAGATCTAATATACATATGTATATGCCAAGTTTTAAGTTCATGAATCTTAACATCAAATATCTTAAGTAGAGTAATATCGAAACAATTCCAAATCATGACAGAAATTTGCTATTTAATGATTACTGATTAAAATTTGGTGGATTTACTTGGCAAGTTTTCCCTTAATTCCTTATTTAGTCACAATTTTAAAAAGTATGAAAACTTGAACAGTGAGCCCACCATATTTTAATCAGTAATCTTTAAATAGCAAATTTCTGTCATGATTTGGAATTGTTTCGATATAACTCTACTTAAGATATTTGATGATAAGATTCATGAACTTAAAACTTGGCATATATTTTAGATCTCATTACTTTTTTTGGCTGACTTTTTACAGGTTTCTTGTACATATAAGAACTTGGCTCTTTTTTTTAACATTTATGTTTTTGTTGTGATACAATATTTCAAAAATGGGTTGATGAATTATTTTGAACTTTCAGTTTTAAATGTATATTAATATATACTCAAAATTGGCTTACCAAACATTTTCTTGAAAAATGTCACAAACATTTTATATATTTTTTTAAAGAAATCCAATGGCATACTTTTTTTTGAGCTCTAAGTTATTTGTCAGGCTGTTTATACAATTAAAAGAACGATTTAAATGCTTTTTTATACTTTTTCCATAATTATTTGAATATTTTTTAAAGTTCTTAAGTCCCACACAACTTGAACATAAGAGCAAGTAAGTGCGATTCAGTCGTGCATTTTATTTGCATTAAATTACTCTCGTTATACAATATATACAACTATACATGATGAGTATCTTCAGGAATCATAAGCCTAAATTTGACTGGTGAAATTCTCCCTTATATAGATCATCACTCTTGGCAACAGTATTCTTAAAACCGCAGTCTGTCTCTGTATCCCCAAAGTGTAATGTGTGACCTGTAAGCTTGGTTGAAAAATATATCCAGAGCACGAAATAGAGAGCGAGAAAAAAGAAGAAACCAACAAGTAGCAGCAACCTTCGGCAGCAAACAGAAACCAGCCAGAGCACCTCCATCAACAGTTGGGGTTCCTTGGAATGGGGCAACACACACAACAAAACAAAAGTGCTTTCATCCTTGAATGTCCTTGAAAGCTTTGTACTCACTCGCACTCCCACCGCGCCACCAAACCTCTATAGTCGAACAAGCCATGCTTGCTGGCTGACTACGTACTGTGTACTGTTGCCTGAGTCCTCTGACTATTCGGTTTGGTAGTTTCGTTTTTCCATCTACACGGAACGGACGTGTCCTGAAAATCGAGCAATGGTTTAACATTGTCTACTCCTGTCTGCAGGACCTCAAACAAAGCATATTCTTTATGCATGAGAAAGTGATTTTGTTGAATAAAAAAGGATAGATTTTCGGGAAAAAAAAAATAAAATAAAATTCCTTTATTTCTCTTGTAAATTTAATTCAGCTACCAGCATTGGCTGAGCTTTTTGTTTTTTCATCCTTTGATTGTGATGTTTCCTGTTCCACGTCAAGTGGTATCGTTTTACTTTGTGCGTTTATGTAACGAACGCGTATAATTGTCGTTGATGTTCGAATCGCGAATTGAGAATACAATATTAATCCTGTACGTGTGCATATACCTACATAATCAGTCTCGTTTTTCACCCTTTTTTTTTTTTGCTCTCGGAGTCCTTACATTTGTATACGGAGTACCTACCTCTTTGTGTTGCTGCTGCTGCACTGCAATTACAAGGGAATATTACGGAAATCCTGATTTACTTAACAACGTGTGCAATGTGCATGTACGAGTACTGTGCACCATGTGATTGATTGCTGTATCTACTCTTCATCCAGGAGATAGAAAAAGTGTTCGAGATAAACCGAGTTAACATAGTCTGAGTAAGAGCAAGCAATATGTTATTTTACTATAATGGTTCTTAGTCTTATAGTAGGTTAGGTACTACATCATGATCCTTCACAGGATAACGTTATAATTAAGTTTTCTCTGCTCCTGTTGACTTTTTTTTCATTTGATGTTAAAGCGAAGTGCTATGGATTTTAGTGTAAGAGAAAGATGTGTAGGTCACGTTTTTTCTTCTTTTCTTATACCTAGATGGGTAGATTACAACCTATGTAGGTTTTAATTTGTATTCCACTCGTACTTTAGGAAGGTATGCAGTTCGTAAGGCATGAAAAATAAAATAACTTATTCCATATTTAATCAAACATGCGGATATAAAAAAGTGAAAAAAGGATTTCTGAAAAAATATAACTTAGTATAAAAAGAAAAGTTGAACAGCTCTTAGCGATTTTCTTACGTTCAAACAAACATTGAGAGCACTTTAAAGGCGTGATGGTTCGTGATAAAATCGTGTAAGAGATGAACATCAAAAAGAAAAGAACGTGGAAATATTTTTTCCAAAGGATGGACTTTATTTAAAGTATGTCGAGCTTAATGGATGAACTACTTTAGCGTTATATTTTAATGATTTTTTTTTCGGTGATATTTCAAGGATCTGTCGAGGTTAAGATAATTAAATATTGTATCATGGTTGCATCTCTTTGAGATGTCGATGCCTTTCTGAAGTCTTCTTTTCGTAAAAAAAATCGTAAACACTTACAATAAATACTGAAAGAAATCCAACATACCCATTTATACCAAGTCTGTTAAAACTCATTTAATCTAAAAACCTTGACATAACTACTATAAGCTACTGAAGTAGATACACGATTATGATTTTGCAGCTACTGACAATATGGATCCAAGATCGGCTTTGAAAAGGACATCCCTGTTCAATGGAAAATTCTGACCAAAAATGTATTGTTGGCCACGTGTGTAAAAAGGTTTTACTCCAAGTGAAACATAAGAAATATGGTCGGATATTGCCCAGCAGAGGAGGGGGTGGCCAAGAAGGGCTTGCGAGCTAAAACTAAAAAAAATTGTTATATTTGAATTGATTATATATCTTTTTCATTCAGTTTTTATTAAAAAAGCTTTTTGAATCCATTATATTAAAATTTAAAGCCTCTAGTATTGTTCGTAATAGCAAAATGTATAATTTTTCAATTTTTTGTTTTTATTTCTTAATGTTTTTTAAACCATTAATTTTAATAGAAAAACTGATTTTCTACAAAAATCTATTAAACTTAATTCTCGCATTTGAACTAAAATAGATAAATATAATATGAATGACTTGTGCAACCAAAAACAAGCCCTAGCTTAAAATGTGCTATTAAAAACGAAAATATGCCTCAAATATCAATTTATTTCATTAAAAAAAAGGGTTGGGAACGATATGTTAATTTCTTTAAGGTCGTATTTCATAATCTCGACAAAAAAAAGCGACTTAAACACCTATGTACGTCTACTGATATCAAAAAATAGAAACAAACTTCAACGACTTTTTAAAACGTCGATTTTTTTAAAAATATCGATTTTAAGAATCTAAAGTAGACTTTTTTTAAAAGTCGATATTTTGAAAGTCAACATTTAGATAAGCAGATCACAGTTCAGAAAGAGATGTTTTCTAACTCGCGCTTGCTAAAAGCGATAGTTTAAAGTTGAACAAGAACAGTTATGTATGTGCCTTAAAATGAAGCTTTAATTTTCCATAGCATCAAATAACTGTTAAGTCCCTCAAGTCAGACAAGAATTTAAAGCTTAAGAGATTTTGCTTATTCCGTGCAAGTATTATAAATATAGCATTGTTTTTTGGGTTAGAAACCTTATAGACCAAGAGCCAATAGCAGATTTTGGGATCGGAGGTATAACCAATATCAGAGTAAGAGGGCTTATGGATGCATGTATCGTGATATCAAATACTAAAGTCTGGCAGGTTTTTCGTCAGCCTTTGGTAGAAGTGGGGGGCTAAAACCAGCTTGGTTTACTATTTATATGGTAGGGTCATTAACACTTCAATTCACTTTTAAAAAAATAGGAAATTATGCTCTGTTATTTTCCCTAAATCTCAAGACATTTATCTTGGTGATCCGATAAATAGGACCCATGATTTAAGCTTTTTAAGCAAACCTTATCGGCGTTTTTGTGGAGACTTTACTTGTTGATGTTTTGTTTTGCTGAAAATCTCCAAAAATAGGACTATAAAGTTCACGTTAAATGGTTAAATCTTGAGTTCTATTAGTTGGACCGTCAAGATTGTGATGTTTATACTTAGAAAATGAAAAATGACAGAGCATATATCCAACTTTTCTAAAATAAATTAAGAAGGTTATAACCATGAAAATATAAAAAGGGACATAGCACTTTTTATAACTCCACCCCTCCCAAAGGCTGAAAACAAAAACTGCCAGACTTAAGTATTCGATATCACGATACATGTACCTATAATCCCTAATACTCCAATTTTGGTTATACCTCCACTCCCAAAATTTGCTGTAGGCTCTTAGACTATTACAATGACCTTTCAAATGATTGACAAGCAAAATATTGCAAGATGCACGCAGAAGAAAAAACGAGCTAAGAAAAATCAAGAAAAACAGTGTTAAAACAAGCCTATTTGCTGACGAAAATCTGGTATGCTCGGAAATTCTTAAATTAAGAGCAAAAGTAATTGGTTCAACTCGGCATCGTGATATTTTACAGAACCTACGAGCTTAAATTAATCCAAAACCAATCGCAATTCTGTCTGTCTGTCTGTCCGTTGAGCTACAGCCCAAACGGCTGGATTGATTTTCTTCAAACTGAGTATGTACATAGCGGTTTTGGTCTTTCCCTCACGATTTTTTTCATTTTTCTTAGAAAAAAAAATAACGATACCTGCCATACATTTTCTTTGAGCAATTTCAAATAGTCGCATATGTCTCAAAAAAGCTCCACAAATTTTCTTAAAAAAAAAATCAATAATTTACTTTTAGTAAAGGCTACCTTTGGGGAGGAAAGCATTTTTCAAAAAATGGTTATTAATGGTACATCCCAAAGAACAATTTTTTTATTTTCGATTTTCTTAAAACCATTAGCCTGATTTCAATAACTTTTTTACACAGACTCTTTCAAAAAACACCAAAAGTATTTGGTACCAAAATTTAAAAAATAAATATTTCTTGGAGTTTTAAAAAATGTTTCAAATTTTCTTTTTGAAAATAAAATATTTTTAAAACGACGCAATCGATTTTAAATATTTTAAGAAAAAAATTGACTTTCATGCAAAAATAACGGTACCTACCATACAAAAGCTAAAAAACCGTTTCTGAAACTATTTTTTTTTTTTTTCAAGAATGGCTCCTACGATTTTGATTAAACTGTTTCTGTATGCTAAAATTATTGCAATCTACTACGAAAAATTATAAAATTTTACACTTAGCAACTATTAGTAGTACTTCTCATAGAATATTTTTTTTATTCTGAATTTTCTCATTATCAACTCAACGGATTTAGATAATTTTCTCATGTACAAATTTGAAATAAGTTCAAATAATATTGCATACCAAAATTTCTAAAAAGAAATTTTTGAATTTTAAAAAATTTTCAAATAATTTTGTTTTTTGAAAATTCTCAAAAACGGGTTGACAATTTTGTTTGAAATTTTATTTTTATATGTACATTTCCATAGCAAAATTTTTATTTAAAAATGATTTAAGAATTTGGTATATAAAAAATTATTTTTTAAATAACCGCTCCAACGAATTAAAATTACTTTTTCTTTTGCTCCCCAAAAGAGTTGTCTTAGCTAGTTCAATTATCGTACAATTTTCTCTCATAATTTGCATGGGCTTATACCTATACAATTTTCTTAAATCCTCAGCTTCTTGAACATAAGAGCGAGGAGGTACATGCGACCCAGTCATGCATTTTTTTTTTTTCAGGTTTTAAACTCCTTAAAACTCACAAAATATAAAAAGCAAATAGTCCAAGTTTGTATAAATCACAAATCGGAATTTGAAAGAGCGAGATTAAAGGTCGAGTAGCCCAATTGGCTATAAAAATCCCGTTCTGGCAACCCTGATCATTATTCAAAAATGGTTGGATCCAATAATAGAAGTTCGTGTCGTCTTCGTTCAATGAAAACTCCCTTAGTCCATTTTTTTCGCAACCATGTAAATTCTTCTAAATAAGACATAATTGTTAAATACGTATAAAAAAATTAGTCATCTGTTGGTCTATTTCTATAGGAAAACATTCTCTAAATCAAACATTTTTAAATTCTGGTCAGTAAAAATAAAGGGTGATTTTTTAGCTGGTTTGGTTTTGGCAACACTGGTTTTGACAGCTGACGATACGTTTGGTAAAAATGTTTGTTTAGCAACAAAAAAACAAGAACTAGCTAATGGGAAGTAGACCACTGCCAAACCAGTTTTCAAAGTCCAAAAGTTGGAAAAATTATAAGCAGTATATGGGTGATGGGGAAAATAAGGATAAATAGTATTTAAAGGGGAAAAATAAATTGCCGCGCAGCAAATGACCGGAAGTGGAGTGGGGGTGCGAAAAAGTGGGGTGGGGTGCGAAAATAGGTTTTTTTTACAATTATTAGCAAAATCAGTAGAAGTAGTAGTAGATAAGTGAGGAACCTCAAAAATATTAAGAAAAATACCAAAAACCAATATTGTTTGGTTTCTTATTTTTATTTCCAACAAAAATCAGCCCCGGACCTATGGGGGGGGCAAACCGGGGCCTGTGCCCCGGGCGGCAGGTGACTGAAAAAATTGAGAATTACGACGCTTATTGAAATTAAAGGAATTGAGATGCGGCAATGGAATATCAAACTGTATTTCTCCGTCAACCTTTAGCAGTTTTTTCTATTGAAAAATTTAATAAAAGAAACGAGCATTATAGAAAGTTTTTCTGTGGTTTTTTAACAATTGTTTTTTGCATTGTATGTATTTAAAAAAAAAACTTCCCCTCCTGCCAAAACTGTAGATCCCCTTCTTGAATAATAAAACACTTGAACTGTGTCCTTCTACAATCGTCGCACAATGCCGTACAAATCGTAGTTTTGCCTACAGAATTATTTGCTGGATCTGGCAACTTTATAAAACTGTATTTTAGATATTTTTTAGTTCACAAAAAATCTAAATCTTAATGTAGGAAATCAGGTTCTCAAACCAAAATTGAGATCACCTGTGGAAATTTAATTGCAAGGAAGAACGAAGTTGCAAAATGTTGCCATATTTTTGAAACGTTTTATTTTAAAAATATATTTTTTTCCGGTATAACTCTATATCAGCTATCACCTCTGTCAATTTAGTTTAAATCGCTCAAGGAACAACGAAGTCCCGAGGATTTCAAAACTTTTTTCGCAACTTTGTACTTCGATACTTTACCTAGCGTAATTTAGCTTTGCGAAATTTTGTCCTTTCGTAAAATTACATTTTTCTTTCTTATTTGAATGTCTTGTGAATAGATCTTCAATGGATCTCCCATGATAAATTCAGGAACAAACCATATTTTACAGATCCTTGCAGATTTGATTCGAGTGAAAACGAATTTTATTAGGAGCCAAAAACTGAGATTCGCGATCGCATATAAAAAATTCCTTTTGAATTTTTCACGTGAGAACAAATCATATTTTATCGTTCTACAAACCTTGCTTGTGTATCATCTTTATTTAGGGAATGTCAATTTTGTATCTTTAATGAAATTAGCTGAATAGATATTGACTGCACATCCATTAAAAAGTTTTACTCTACCAGTGAAAAAAAATCCAACTAAGTAGATATATGTTTTGTTTTTTTTTTCATTCTATCAAAAACTGCAGTTGCGCCAAAATCAAGTTTTTGCCCCGGTTCGGAAAAATCGTAGATCCGGGGCTGACAAAAATAACTCTATTTTGCTGAAATTTGGCGAAAAAGTAGACAATTGCATCTCAATCAAACTGTAATTTTTTTCAAAGTAAAATATAAACTTTTGGGTTTTTTGTGAATTTAAATCGAAAAAATGGACAAATTTTCAATAAAAAAAGTTGTCAAATGTCTTTGATTTTCAAAAATTTAAGGAAAGCATTCTCTTTGCTGAAACCTCTACTTTATGGTGGTTAAAAAAAACTATCATTATGAAAAAAAAATAGTCAAAAATGGCAAAAACTAATAAAACGTTTTTTCAAACTTGATTTTTTCGTAAATGCCTGTAATTTTTAACTGTTAATTCAAATGAAGTGTTGAAAGTGATGAAAAACGGTAATTTCAATGTGATATAAATAAACAACCTTAATAAACCGTTTAAGGTTCTATTTACTGAAATCCCAAGTGTTTAAACAATAATTTTACCTAAGAAATTGCTTACAATGACAATTTTAGGCAAGAAAAACATCTTTTTTATTTATTTCGTTCAGTTTCCCAACGTCGTATATTTTTTTTAAATTTTTATTGTTTATGCTTTAAAGCTGGAAATAGTTTTAAGACGAAAATTTATTGGAATCTCATTTTTTTGGGAAGCAGCTCTACATCTTCAGACTCAAGATCTTCAACTTCGAGTTTGAGGACCTCAAATTCATCGAGATCTGTATTCTTAATATTGCTCGTATTTTTTCTCTATTTGTATTGCTTCGTTATACACCTCCTCCGAATCGCTGATTTCTTCTAATACATATTTATTTGTATTTCAGAGTTAGAGCAGTTTTCGGCCCCATAACAATTCGAGCATAAATTGGAGCATTTAACTCAATTTCAGCAGCCTTATCACAAACAGTTTCACAGCTACAGAAGATAGCAACAAATTTTCAGGAAATAATTCCTTTTTTTTTAACTTAGGCATTTTGAGCTTAGATGCTGTTTCCATCCCACAATCCGTAGCTAAGTTTTTTATTAAGCAAAGTTTGAATTTGGAAATAGGTCCAGTAGCAGTGCTGTTCAGCTAATCCCCACACAGTTGGTGGTAGTTTTTCTAGGTTGAAGGAAGCCCTTACTGTAGCGGTTGGATACATTTCAAACCTCAATTCGTTCAGTGACATAATATTTATTTAAAAACAAAAAAAATTACAAAAAAATTATATGTACAAATAAAAACTTAACAAAATATAAAAATAAAAATGACAACTAATATACGTATGACTTACGTTGGGAACCTGAACGAAATCAATAAAAAAAGATGTTTTTCTCTCCTAAAATTGTCAATGTAAGCAATTTCTTAGGTTAAATTATTGTTAAAACCCTTGGGATTTCAGTAAATAGAACCTTAAATGGTTTTTTAAGGTTCTTTTATTAAATATCACACTGAAATTACTGTATTGCATCACTTTCAACACTTCATTTAAATTAACAGTTAACAATTGCAGGCATTTATGGAAAAATCGATCTTGAAAAAAGTATAGTTTTTAGTTTTTGCCATTTTTGACTATGTTTTTTTTTAAATAATGGTGTGTTTTTCTTAAACCGTCATAAAGTAGAGGTTTCAAAAAAAAGAATGTTGTCCGTTTTTTGTTTTGTTTTTGTTGTTTTTTTGTCAATTTTTTGATTGAAAATTAGTCAATTTTTTTTCGAATTAATAAATTCACAAAAAATCCAAAAAATTATATTTTGCCTTGAAAAAATAACAGCTTGCTTGAAATGCAATTGTCTACGTTTTCACTAAATTTCAGAAAAATAGAGTTATTTTTGTTGGAAATAAAAATAAAAACCAAAAAATTGGTTTTTGGTATTTTTCTCAATATTTTTGAGGTTATTTGAAAAATGGTCTGAATAAAAGTTATAGGTCTCCCACTTATCTACTTTTCCATGTACATAACTTTTTTCGATATATGAGGTCTACTTTCTCCAGAAACCGTAAAAAACCCTGTTTTCGCACTCCCACCCCACTTTTTCGCACCACCACTCCACTTCCGGTCATTTGCTGTGGGGCAATTTATGTGTCCCCTTTTATTAATCCTATTACCCATATACTGCTAGTAATTTTTTTTTATAAATTATGGGTACCGGTCTAAAGTTTATGAGTGTTTTGCTTTTTTAGGTAAACATTCTTCTAAGAATGTAAATCGAATTTTTCTTTTGAAATTCTGCAAGTATTGTTTATTCATTTTGAATATGCAATAATATGCACTCTTAAAGTAAATACCAATATATTCATTTTCGATAAAATATGCCCCAGTAGATGGGGCTCAAAAGAAAGAGCTTTTTAGCGGACTCAAATAAAGAACTAAGTAATTCATATTAATATTAAGTGATAGCTAGACAGATAAGTCGTTGATGAAAATTAAATAAAGCTAATATACGTTTCATTCTATCGTAAGACAAAAAATAGTACAAAACGTTCCTTCCACAAAAAATGTAAGTACATACATATATAAATGTATTACCTCCATTGTATGTACACAAAGGAATGTGGAAGTTTGTTATTTTACTTTGAATCTTCTTTTAAAATATGGAAAAAATATGATATTTTATGTATTTACATTGAAAATTTGAATGAAATACCAAAAAACTCCATTGTACATACTACATCCAAGTTTATAGGTGGGATTCCTAATTTAATAAAAAATTATTTGATAAAGAAGAAAAAGTAAAAAGTTCTTAAAACATCCCTTCCAAAAGAAAAACGCCAATGAGCAACGAACATCTTAACTACAACTCAAATTAACTTAAAAACAAGATTTCAAAAAAAAAATCAATTAAGGGAATCCCAAACATCAACTTAATGTCTATAGCCCAACTTCTTTTCTTGGCAAAATGCTTTCCATAAGGATGGTTATAATGTTAAATAGAACAAACTGAATTTATCGAAAAGAACATAAAAATAAAGGATCCCATTCAAAGAGCGTATTTCTACAATGTCCGTCGGTCGACTTGTTCTTAGACATGGACTTCTCGGGCATGAGAATGGACAAATAAAAGAATTTATGCAAATGTGAAGTTTGAATCAATTTCAAATGCAATGTTTAATTCAGAAAGTTTTTTTTATTTTTAAGTTTCTCCATGAAACAACCATTAACTGCTAATGTGATTAGCTATTTGGAAGCTTGAAAAGTTAATATATTTAACATAATCCTTTGCTGGATTGTTTTCAAAACAATTGTTTTAAAAAGTTTTGTTTTCTTCAATTTAAATAAATTATCTCACGTTTTTTTTAATTTTTTTTTATTTCAAGGCTAAACAAGTTACATACGTAATGTAACTCCGTTAAGCAAAATCAATATCTACTCTTTTCCTAAGAAAAGCTTTGAGATTGTGTGTAAACATTATTATAACGATAGTTGATTAGATTGGGGAATTGGGTTTAAACATAAAGTCTATCTGTCTCACTGTCTGGGTTTAAGCAATCTTCTGACATCAACCAATAAGGCTATGCAAATTACAAATAAATTTTAAGAAGTATCTGATTGATTTTTTTTCTTACCTTATTATATGCTTGTTCAGAACCCTTAGAACCTGTTACGTTCATATGAGGCTTTCCTTAAGGGAAATAGGGCCACTTCTTCTTATATTGTTGATAGAAACGTTGTATAATTTCTCATCATACATTCTTATCATTCAAGATGGACCATAAAATGTATTCACTGAGAATCTTTGTGCGGGTTAATTCTTGGAAGCTCAGTTGAAATGGAGTGTTTCGCAAAAGAGTTTATCTACCTTCAAATATATTGGTATAAGTACGAGTATCAGATGAAAATTGTTAATCTTAACATACATATTTGTAATAATTCTGTAGAATACTTTTAGAGGAGCTACTAAGCTCCAGACTTGTTAACTAAGTTGATTTCAGGCATAGCTATAAGGTAACCATATGGTTGCACAATAGTTGAAGGCTATAGGGCTGGCCAGGGAAAATAAAATGGAAGTTACTGTTATTTCAATTTTAAACACCTAGATTAGACCGTATTTTTCGTACCGAAATTTAGAGAGTGTCTCGGATTTTTCGAATGAGGCAGTAAGACGAAAACCAACGATTTCTCGAAGACGAATATAGAGATATTTGAAAGATTCAAAAAGAATTTTGAAGTAAAATGTTCATACTTCAGAATGACTATAAACATTTTTTCGAAAAAAAATTACCTCGAAATAAAAATATATCTTCAAATTTGCATACAAAATTCATTTTTTTTTTAAATCTTTAGATTCGAATATCTCAAAAACGTAACGTGCTAGAGCAATTTCAAGGCCAGATTCGAACTCAGCGCATCAAAGGCCATCAGAAAAATATATCTTGGTTCATGTTACCCACAAAAATACAAACTTTGTCACACAAAGTAATTGCTAAGTGCTTTCAAGTGGATTTTCGAAAACAGTAAAAATACGTCAATTTTCTACTAGCGCTTGAGTCCAAATGGGTTGTCGCTGAAAAAAACCTGAAATAGAGATTTATTGAAAATTGTGTATACTTTCAATGATACATTTTTGTCCATGTTGCGTCATGAACCTCAGATTCGGACTCAGCACCCCCGAAAACATAAAGGAGGAAAAGAATCAAAGCTACCCCACAATTTGCATGGTAAAAATACAATATGACTGGACTATAAGTTATATGAGACTGTTACCGAAAAAATACTGAAATTTGTTGAATAGAAATATATTTTTTAGTAACAAAATCAAATTATATGCAACATTTATAATCTGCAGCTTCTAGCTTCTAGCTTCTAACTCTTGCACAGTATTTAAAAAAAAATGAAACACAATATACCACGATTAGACGATACAAATCGGGACGATACCTAATAAAATGTTTCGATTTGAATGAGATGAGGTAAACAATATTTCGACGAGTCTTGTCGCATGACCAATGGCCAGCCTCATTGAAGACCAAAATCTATGAGGAGTGGCCACACCCCTAATGTAAAATTTATTTTAAAAGTCGATTTTTTATAATTTAATTTAAGGAATGGATACAAAAAACACATCAATTGGAATGTGATCTGCATGTTAATGAAAGAAAAAGTAATTTTATATTAACAAAACTAAATAAGGCCAATTTTCTGATACGAAACTTAAATATTTAAAAAGAGCTGAAGCACCTATGTGACAGTTTACGCAGAGAAAAAAAAAGAACATCAGGTTTATGTACTAAGTTAGTATGTACTAAGTTAAGTATCAGCAAATGGGTCCAGATGCCATTAATTCTGCTTTATTTAAGTCATTTATTACCTTAATCATACTTTTTTGTGAATAAATGGGTATAAATAAGTATGTAAACGAGAATAGTGTAATTCATATCATCAGTCATGTAAATAAATAGTATATGCAGCATAATTATATATGTACATACAAGTTTATTTAAACTTAAATTACTTTCGGGAATAAAATGCCAGTACTTACTTCGTTAATTTTCTTCTGTTAGATATCGTTTAATTTGTCTTGAAAGGTCAAATATAAAACAAATTGCGCATTGATTGTAGCTCAGGTCGTTAAATATTTTTTTAAGATTTAATGTAAGATAATTATCCCCTAGTGGACTATACACTTAAATGTCTCTAGTCCAGAAGTTGTTTGTTCAAGTTGCGTTGTTTGAAGAAGGGTGTTAGCACCCGAAATGTCAATAAATCAATAATTGACCTAAAACCAATTATAGAAAATCATTATCTAAAAATGAAAAGACCAAAATAATTAAGGAAACTTTTAAATATGTAAAATATTTTATATTATATAAATAAGTGCATGAAAATAGTAATATACACTGGTCAAACAAATTAAAGGAACAACGTTTTATCAATTTTTGTTAGCGTTTTTTGAAGAGCTCTATCTTTGTAACAAGTTGTCGTATTCTACAACTTTATATTTTATGTTTCGAGACTTTTTGGCAGTTATTTATTTTTTTCGAGGTACCGTTATTGCGTTAAGAAGAAATATAAGAAGAAAAACGCAAATAATATAAAATTATTTGTTTATGTTTTGTGGACTATTGAATATAATTCAAATTAAAAGTTTTTTTGCAACCTTTAGTCCAAATGCGTTTCGCACAGCTACAACAGTTGGGCTAATCGGTTAGATGCTGTTGAACCTTTCTAAGACGCATTATTTTCAATCGATGGATACCCACAACTAATAAAATATACAGCGCCTAAGCACTGTAAATTATATAAAAAAAAACTTTAATTTGAATTCAATAAAAAAATTTTCAATAGTCCACAAAACATAAACAAAAATATGAGAAGGTTTTATAATACAAATTCTATGTACTATTGAAATAAATCAGCCAAGTAGAAGACTTAGCATTAAGGATTGGACTTGTTGAATTATTGATTTAAAATACCTTTTTATGGCATTTAGTCCTACACACAAAAATAAATTTCTATTATTTTTAAATTGAGTTAAGAAGAAAAGACACAAGACAAGAAAAGATTTTTTTCATTTTTTTTTTGGAGATCCTCATTTTTATGGATAATCTTTTTTGAGTCAATCAAAGGTAATGGTTCAAAAACTTGTTTATTCAGCTTCAATTCATTTTTGTTTTTTTGTCGTACAATTTTATTTTTGCATGGTTCTTCTGACTTTTTTTGAAAAAACATACTTTTGGCCTTGATTTCCAATACCTCAGGAAATAATAACGTCATTAGAAATTCAAGGATAGATTTGGAAATTTGAGTAAGCGTTTTACAAGATCTTTTTTTCAGATTTTTTAGAAATTATTTTTTTTAAGTATTGAAAAACGACTTTCTTTGCAAATTTTGATTGCATGACTTGCATTGATATATTGAAATTGTTGTAAGTCTCTTCCTTATTGACCGCGGTCAATAGACCACAATTTTGTTCATTTAACAGATTAACTTGTTTAAAAGGTGTTTTTTATTGCATTAATAGATAGCTAAGCAGATTTGTAGACTTTTATAGCATCAACATTCCTGAAAATTTTCAAATCAATTCTCTGAACCGTTTTTCTTCACTAAATTTCCAATGTCTTACACACGAATTAAAGGAACAAATTGTGTTGTTCTGCGTTGTCGTCATCAAAATAAATATAAAAACAACAATTCTCGTCAATTTTTTCACAGTTTGGAATTTTAAAGATACTTTTTTAACTTGAAATGAAATAAAAATTATATTTAAAAAAAAAAATTTTGTTTTTTCTACAAAAAAAATTTCATATAAAACTAAATTTTTCTAAATGTAATTTTTATTAGACAATTTAAATATATCATATATACTACTACTACTACTACTACTACTACTACTACTACTACTACTACTACTACTACTACTACTACTACTACTACTACTACTACTACTACTATATTTAGTTATGATGAAAAAAGTAAGAAGTCCAAGAAGAATAGAAAAAGTATCGAGTTTCATAAAAATCGATCATGTTGTTTTCGAATTATTTGGTTTCAAAAAAAAAAATTAAAACATTTTTTGAAAATCCAAAAAATATTTTTTCAAAAATTTTCGTACACAGTCCTACTCATGTTTTTTGAAAGCTTCGGAATAAAAAAATATTAAAATCAGTTGTACCATTTTGAAGAAAATCGAAAATTAAAAAATGTATCTTTGGGAGGTACCATTAATAGCCGATTTTTATAAAAATGGTTTCCCACCTAAAGGTAGCCATTACTAACGGAAATTTACCGATTTTTTTTAAGAAAAGTTGTCAAGCCGTTAATTAAAAAAAGCGATTATGTAAAATTGATTAATAAAATTGTATTGCAGGTACCATTATTTTTGGTTCTTAGAAAAATGAATAAAACGTGTGGGCATAATCACCAGAAACCACTATTTACCAAGTTTGAAGAAAATCGATCGAGCCGCTTAGGCTGTAGACGAACAGACAGACAGATAGACAGACAGAATTGTGCCACCCACTTTCAGCACTTCCTACTTTTTTATCACTATTTTTTTACTACGGTAAATAAAATAAAATAAAATAAGAAATGGTGTATCCAGATTTATTGCGACAAATCGAGTCAAAATAGTATCTAATCAATGCAAAACTAACTGAGGAACTTAAAAAAAAATGTTGTGTCACGTCTTGCAATAAAAAAAAAACGGTAATTCGAGAAAAAAAATTTTTTTTAACAAATTTCAAAACAAAAATATATAAAGCTATAGAATGTTTTTTGTATCAACTCAACATGACCACTCATCACAAAGATACAGCTCCTCAAAAAATACTAACAACAATTAGAAAAAATCTTGTTCCTTTTATTTTTTTGAATAGTGTATGTATTTACATATCGTCCCCTGATTGCAAGAACTAGGTAACTAAATTTTATATTTTAATAATATATCGGGAAAAACGGTATTATTTTGTACAGTCTTAAAGGCTTTTTTTCTAATCTCTTTCTATCACAGACAAATATAGAATAGTTGTGAAGTTTCAGGAACATAAGAAATAAACTTTCCATCGTTCTCCAGAAGCTATGTTTCTATAAAGGCTGCTATCTCCAAAATTTATGAAATTGAGTTACCTACATAGTTCTTGCAATCAAGTGACGATATACTATTTAAGTACACGGTTAAGAATTCGGGGTTATTTTTTAATACAGCCTTTGTACTATAGCCGTATTCAATACAGAAAATATTACTTTTTAATATTCCGTAAATATTAAAGAAATTTTCTTATGACTTTGTATAATAGATTAGTATTAAAATTGTTATTTGTAATACCAAAAAGATTAAAAAGTAATCCAATGAAATAAAATATAGTCTTTTGGTATTTAAATTCAATAACTTAAATGTACGCGTACATTTTTAATACAAAAAGTATTAAAGTAAAATAGAAATTGTATTAAAATAGCTAGATGTGTATATTATTAATACAAGAGTATTAAAATCTAATAGATATAATTTGTATTAAAACATGAAGCCATTACGAGCAACATCAGCCATATTTAAATATGAATAAGAAGCATTTGTTTTTAATACCAAAGTATTGATATTTAATACAGATTTTATTAAAACAGCAACAAAACAAAAGTGGCAATCAGAGAATATCAAATAAAGAAGCCAATCCTCAGTTGTCAATTTGTTTTTCCTACAAGCTGAAACGAACAGTTGTGATGATTAGATTTACAAAGTATTAGTGAAAAGCAGTGCGAAACGTACATTTTTCTTCGACACGAAATGAAATTACAAATACAACAATGTAAAAAAATGGGTTTTGGAGGCTGAAACGAACGAAGAATTGGCTTCTTTATTTGATATTCTCTGGTGGCAATCCTTTTTCTGCTTAGTAATATAAAATAAACAATTTAAATATGAATTATTTTGAAGACGCATTGATATTATTAAATTTTTATATATTTTGAATTAATTTCCTAATTTTAATATTTTCTAAGTAATAAATTTCAATAAAGGAGATGGCCAAAAAAAAACCCACAGTTGACAGAAAAAATTCATATGCAGCTTTTGAAGGCTGAATAAGTACATCAAAAATATGTTATCATTAGATCGAAAAACCATCAGGGATCATTTACATATATTTACAGATTAATAGTTCGAATTAACATTAATGCACAATCTGTTTAAAACAGTATTTTATGAATAGTTTGTGGGAGATAATGGTTAAGAAAGTTTGGTATTTATTGTTAAATATAAACAGAAAACTAAACAATGAAATGGAGTTAGCAAAAACTATTATAATTATAGCAAAAATCTACGATTTCAAGCTATATCTAGATGCTTGTATTATTATAGCTATGTGAAGTAGGGACAGATAGTTTTAGTCTTAGTAGGTTATTTTTAAAAATTATTTTTAGTGTTATTTATTGAATTTTTCGATTTTGTTTCTTTTCATTGTGATCTTAAGGCTTCGTTAGTTTTTGGACTTTTTTTAACTTGACCTCTGGTTTTTGCATCTTGACTACCATTTTTTTTTTGAAAAACTATCATTTTCTTTTTTGTTTTGTTTAAATTGATAAAATGACCATTGTCTGAAACAGAAAAATCGTTGATATTTCACACACAACTTCTTTTATACCATTTTATTAGATATCTTTTATTTGTACAAAAAAAATCATGAAGAGGATTTTCATATATCTAGTCGTATTTGATGGCTCATAACTCCTATATTAGATGGATTTCGGGGTTGCCCTTTTGGTGACGTCAATTGCTTATTATAAGGTACCCATTGGCTAACATTTCGTTCTTGTCGATTCTGGGTTTTTTGTTCATAAATTTTTGGCCATCTCCTTTGTTGTGTTGTCATATACGTAACCCTGAAAAAATTAAAAAGTACGCCAACATTTTTAACCGTGTAGGTATAGGTATTATACACCTCTGGAATTTTAGTAGGCCAGCTTTAGTTTTCATTAGGTTCTGTTAGGGCTTTTTGTCATACTCAAGGGATTTTATTGAAAAAATCGCCCAGCATATACACCATGAAAAATTCCATACCAAAGAACACTCAGAATAAAAAGTTTTCAAATGGTAGTGCTTGATTCATTTAAACAATTCTATGGTAGGGAATTTTACAAGAGTAGCTACATATGTTTAGAAAAAGTGATTTTAATGAGTTATGTATTAAAAAATAAAACTCACCGCTGCACAGTGGAAATTTTTAGTAAAGATAGAGCGTTGAAATTTTGCACTAGTTAGAAGTAGTATTTGATATTTTTGAGGAAATACTTTTATAGGAATTATATTAATAAGAAAAATTTTATTTATCTTATTTATCTATGAAAATAACTTAAAGTATTAAAAACCACAATATATACACAAATTATTTACCTACTTATTAGAGATATTTTTAGAACTGTTTGTTTTTAACAATGAAATCCAAAAATTTTAATAGTTGTTTTTATGGAATAATTTCTCTATACACCAGTCAGTTGAATTAAGGGAATACGTTTTTTTCTTTTATTTTTCCAGTTTTTTGGAGATCTATATCTGAGATGAAAGAATACTGAAATAAATCAGCCAAGTAGAAGACTTAGCATTAAGGATTGGACTTGTTGAATTATTGATTCAAAATAGCTTTTTATGGCCTTTAGTCCTATAAATTGGCGTTTCGTTCGGCTTACTCACTTGAACTCATCAGTGACATAGTGAGGGCTTTGTCATACGCAATTTATATTAAGTTCAGTTCAACTTACATGAATTTTTCAACGAAAATCCACTGTAAACTATATCCAACAAGATTAGAATTCCTAATCATTAGGAAAATCCACTGTAAACTATATCCAACAAGATTAGAATTCCTAATCATTAGGAATTCTAATCTTGTTGGATATAGTTTACATTGGATTTTCGTTGAAAAATTCATGTAAGTTGAACTGAACTTAATATAAATTGCGTATGACAAAGCCCTCACTATGTCACTGATGAGTTCAAGTGAGTAAGCCGAACGAAACGCCAATTTATAGGACTAAAGGCCATAAAAAGCTATTTTGAATCAATAATTCAACAAGTCCAATCCTTAATGCTAAGTCTTCTACTTGGCTGATTTATTTCAGTAGTATATAGAATTTGTATTATAAAACCTTCTTATATACAAACGAAATAACTGGTAATACCAATGATGGTAATATTGCTAGAAGATTTTTTTTACAATGTAGGCTAATCTACTAAAATCCACTGGCATAGATAAAAATGAAAAATCGAGCGTCTTTACAAAACAAATCGGAAAATGCAAGCCAGGAAAATATGCTATCGGATGGGGAAGCATTAAGCGTTTTTGTTGATTTGGATTTAACCAACGCACAATATTTGTACTTAAGGAAGTTGACCAATGAACGAATCTGTTCTATGTTCCCTCCTTATAACAAACTGCAAGAAATTACACAGACTTACTACCCACCATTTTCTGCTATTGAAATAACAATTACAAACGCTGGAACTGCAAGATTTAAGTTTCTGCTAGGCCTGAAAATGAAAACGCGTATCAATATGGACTGTCTCCTTTACATGTTTGTAATCGTTATATGGAAATGATATTACATAAGTATTTCCTACAACCTGTCTTTCCAAACATGGTCAGCCCAGTCACAAGTGAAGAAAAGAAACGGCTAAAGGGAGAGAAGACTTTGGTACAAAAACGTTCTTGTGAGCAGCTTGGTTTGACTATCGACAAATCAAAATAAGTAAGTGGTAAAATCAATGATGGTAATACTGCTAGAAGATTTTATTTATAATGCAACCTGTTCTGAAGTAGATGAAAATTTGATCAAGCGGTTTTACATAATTCTGCAAGCTCGTTCATTTGCCGTGGAGTAGCTCCACATATCGTACAAGTAGACCCAGAAGGTGTATCAGTTAATGCCTGAGCCATTTTTTCATCTATTATTGTAAGATAAAGTTCGTGCTTCACTTGTACTTCTCTTCCATTTTTATTAATTAAAGATGACCGCAAAGAGTTTATTTGACTCTTAATTTGGTCGAACACCAAATTCAGTATCACACAGCCTTAAATTTCAGTTTTTTCTTTGCTGGCTTTTATCACTATCTTCCCGATAACTTCGGAGATCGCACGTTTTCGCACCTAATTTGTATATATATTTATTATAAAAACCTAAGCTACAAATAAAAATTAAATGTACCAAAAGTCTGGGTGAACTTGAAGAATATTTTGTTTTGCTCTTATTTTAAACTAAAATTCATTGCTCGTGAACTGAATGAAATAATTAAAAACGTAAAATTGTTATAAAATCTACATTAAATGAGCTTTTCTGAAATGTATAACACTTTATACATATTCCCATAAAGTTTTATAGAAAATTAACTTCATAATTGCTGACTCGAACAGCCTTGAATTGAACATCCACAAAAGCAATAAACATGGGGGCTTCAAAAAATTTCTTTTTACATGATTTCTTAAAAAAATCTTGCACTATAGTAAAGATTGACTATTAAGCTTTAAAATAAAATTGAAATGAAATATTATTAGCGACATAAGTAAAAAGCATTTATGATATGCTGTTGTTCTACCATTTTCCACTGTGCGCTGCCACCATTTTTCAGCGAAAAAGCGACAATTCTTGATACAACTTTGAAACTATTTTGAGCCCATTTTACCCTTTTTCGAGGGGTTAGCAATACTTTTATTTCATGAAAAATTTACTACAGTTAATCCAACTATGTATTGGATTCTCAAAATTTTGAAGTGGTAATGCTTCCTCTCATTATTTTGGAGTAGTATAACTGATTTCAATAATTTTTCTTAATCAATGCTTCTTAGTAAAATAAATTGGTATTGCGGGGTGCTAAGATAAAAAAAAAAAATATATTTTTCTAGCTTAAAAAAAATCTAACGGTAGGTATCAAACGGTTTGTCTCTAGAAAATATAAAAAATATTATGCAAAAATAACGTCATATAATTCCATACAAATTTTAAATAGCCGTTAAAAATGTTGGGATACTTTTTAATATTTTCAGGGTACATATGACAACAAAAAACATTTATTGAAATTTAATACTTGGCAGATATTAAAACTAGGAAGTCTATTAAGAATATATTGAAATTAAATAATATCATGATATTACAAAGGACTACGATATCTGTATTATATTTTAATAATACAAAGGTAACTGCCGTAAACGTGCTTCATGTAAACAGAAGCAATTCTGATAAAGTGGGTGGATGCCACGTCCCCTGACTGGAAAATCTCAAATTTCTTATTCTTTTATTTTATGCTCTTCAAGCTCCAAATTTTATTGCTCTAAAAAAATTTCAAGTGCACTATATAATTGATTAGAATTTTTAAAAAATCAATTGAAATTTGTATATTTGTATTGAAGTATCTGCCGTTATTTTTGCATAATATTTTTATATTTTCTAAAGACTGTTAAAAACCGTTTGATATATACCGTTAGATTTTGTTTAAGTTAGAATTAAAAATCGAAAAAATATATATAGTGTGGGCCGAGCAGAAAATCCCAAATTGGTTGATTTTCCTTTTAGTATGCACCTCAAGCCCTACTTCTCTATCGATTCTCAGCATTCAACGACAACCATATATATGACAACAATTCTTTAAAAGTGGGTGGATGCCACGCCTCTTGAGCGATTAATTCTAATGTTTTTACATTTATTGTTCTACAACAATCGAAAATGTTGCATATAATTTATAATTTTTTTTAAGAAAGTGGGTGGATGGCATGCCCTCTTCATGAAAAGTCTTCAATTTTCAATTTTTTTCTTTGTGTAAACTTGAAACCCTTCGGTTGTACCAATTCTCATCGCTCTACAACAATCGGAAGTGATCCATATAATTTGTATGAAGTTTTGAACAAGTGCGAAGATGCCACGCCCCCTGGATGAAAAATTGTAAATTTTCGATTTTTCCTTCTACGTTTTACGTTGTCGGGAAGTGCTCTTTAATTTTGATGATCTGTCAGTTAGTGAGTCCTGTATCTCAGAAATTACCTATACTAGAGAGATGAAATTAAGTGAGCACTGTGTATGACTAGCTCAGCAAAAATTGCGAATTTTAAGTGTCTTCCTTTGTTGGTCGAAAATCACCTGAGTTTGTTCCTGTAAAGAGGGTGTAGTGCCGCGAGCTTAGCCTACCGTGCCCTTTGAAAAATCCCTATTGTATATGGAAGGTAAGAACCGTTTTGTTTCGTTTTAAATAATTCATATACAAAAATGCCCGAAAGTTCTAGAATTTTAAAAATTGTTTATAATTTATTTGAAAACTTAAGTAACAAGTACCTATGTAATATTATTTTCATTTTGTGTAAGCTTTTGCATAAGAAAAATTATCAAATAAGTTAAGCCGTTATTAAGAATATCGAAAGTTTAGAAAAAATGGTTCCATCTTTTATGAAAGAAACCATTTATAATTATTTTTTCCAAAATGAAAACAATTTAGAATTTTCTTATAGAAGAATCTGTGTAGCCGTTTTTGAGCAAAATAAGATTTTGTAAAATTTGCTAGAAAAAATTTATGGGACAGTTATTTTTGGTTCTACAAGAAAAACAAAACAAATATGTCAGGGAAATAACCAATAAATATACTACAGACGGGAGATAGAATTGCGAGATCTACTCTTTTCAAATTCCTTATCATTGTCAACGTAATGTTAAGTTTGATGAAAATCGGGAGTTAAATGTTTTTGTATCGCAAATCACAAGCAAAAAACTGGTGTTAAAGTACCTAGTCTAGTCCTTATCTATTAATAATTATATTTTAATATTCTTTTACTTCTGCTGAAATATAAGATTTGTTGAATAATTTCGTTTTTCTTTTAAATAGACAATATGGTTATTTGAGCACTATAACCGAATATAACCAATTTATAACATGTTATTCTATCAGTCTGCAAAATTAAATTTTTACTCCGATATCGGAATTTCACAAGAACTGTCAATTTCAAATTGAATTCTCATAACCTTTTGTATCTTTTTCATGTCAAAAATATAAACATACCATCGGTATCGATTTGAAAAAAAAAACTGAAAATTTGTTTTTATTAAATATATTTTCTTAGAAAGCCTATATAACTGCTTACATATCATTACAAGAACAATTTTAGCCTAATTGAATTTACTACCATCCATTTGTCACAGAACCAATTGGACCGTAAAGATTTTTTTATACCTACACTGTTTTTTTCCTTCATTGGTTTTTCTTTTAATATATTGACATTATTCTGTCGTCCATGAAGATTGTTGTAAATATAAGAGAATGTTAAGATCCATTGTTTGTGGTATGAAAATTTATTAAAATCACCCACTTGATGAAAATCAATCGAGTTCAATCAAACTTATGGGATATCCAACAGGACAGGGTGTGCTAAATACACACCAACGTCAACTTCTTGGTTGATCTTTTAAAATTAGTGTGGTATCAGAGATAAAGGTATGGTTCTTCATCTAATGTTTCATGATATTCATTCTGACTCTAGAACTGTTGTAGTACCCTTTGGTGAAATGGTTAGTTTACTGGACTTTCACATGCAAGGCCTGAAATTGAATCCCGATCTTTTCAACCTTGATATTTTGGTCTGGAGAATTGATGATCTTTGCGAAGAAGTAACAAACACTCCAATATTACTCTTGTCAGGTTAAAATGCCACTCAACTTCGTATTCAGCCAAACATTCCAATGCGTATATAAGAATAGTTGATAGCACTTCACACTGCTACTAGTCTTTATGAGCTTTCAACATGTTAATTTAACTAATGTTATTGAAATAGTGTAAGTCCTAACTTTAAATTAAACAAGGCACCTATCAAATTTTGACCTGATATTTATCTCTGAGTTTTCGGCCCCAAGCATTACCCATCACATTCCCAGAATACCCTGCATCATGGAGACTAAAAGAATAAATTGTGTAGTCATAAACTCCAGAGCCAAGGAGACCAATATCACTCAATGTTAGTGAAATGAGATATAATAAAAGAAAACAAATTGGGGATATAATGTATCTGGCTTGACACCATCAGTCCATATAAATCGTATTCGTATGCCTCGCCTTAAGAAACTAAACGTAAAGGTACATTATACAAAGTACATACATTCATACCTCTACTTAAATACAAACATACGAACCTATCTAGTTTGTGCATCTGATGTGGATGAGGATAACTTTTATAAGATGTCCGAAGGGAATATACATCCTTAATAAACCAATTTTCTCGCACTCTCAGAGATGAGATCCTGTCGTTTTATTCACTTTATAAAATCAACTCTCCATCAAAATCCATTTCCATATATAAATAAACGAATGCCATTCATGACACATTCCATGAGATACAAGCTCAAAAAGTAACGGAAGAAATGAAAAAAAGTTATAAGAGTAAGAGTAGAGTGATAAAAGATAAAGCAGTGTAGTAAATAATTCACTTTCTTGATGGTTTCAATAATTCAAGTCACCACACAGCAACAGCACAGAGTCTTGAAATTGAAAACTACCTACGCAAAATATCCTTGAACATTTATAGACCTCTGCACAATAACAAAAGGACATAGAATGTATAGGTACTCAAGTAAGAGAGTGTTTTCCATTTTCCTCCTTTTGTGATCTAATTTGTATATAATGTATTCAAACAGGTAATAGTGCGGGTAGTGGTTATAATGGTACATTGTTTTGAACATCTTTGTAAGGCATGTCTTATGATTCAATGTAATATCTTAGCATTTCTGTTGGGAGTAGTTTAAAAAATGTATCACGGAATGTGTTGATTATTTTGTCTTTGTAGAAAAAAATGAAATTTTGTCAATAATACAATAACAGCCCAGGAAACAAAAACATGGCGCCATACAAACTTCTTAATGTTGGTAATTATAGGTTTCATAGTTATATAATATTGCAGCGAATACTATAATACAACTTGTTGAGGAAATCTTGGTGCGATTTTTTGGAGATTATCGTTTCATTTAAATGGCTTTTAGTTCAGTCAAATTAGGAATTTAAATCGCATGGACAAAATTTTGTTTATGGAATCTGTTTGTGTAGGAGGAGGAGCCGCCATCCTTAAAAATAGTTTGATCTTGTTTTTATTCAAAAATTCTTTTATATTTCATTTTACAATTTAATGTCCAACTAATACCTAGTAGACCTGTAGCTTGTTGCATCTTTAAGTTATAGTGGGTCAAAGTTCACCTATGTATTGGGTGTGGTATGACGTTTCTTGTAATATCTCGCTTTTGTTGGTCTTTTTTGGATGATGAATAAGAAATAATTTGTAGCCATTCTAATTAACTATAAAATGAGCTTTTGACTGATGTTATTGGCCACGTATTGTGTAATTAAACCAATGTCAAAATGCACACTTTTTTCAGAATCGAAAAATAAGTTGAGTTACTTTCGAATTTTTTTCCGAATTGTAGTATGAAAAAACAGTACGAGTAAATTACAATATTGTCCACAAAAAAAAAATAATAATCAAACAAATATGTTCTGTTGAGGTACATCCTTGGCACTGAACGTCATAAGTCAACCTTGAAGGCCATGACACTGATGTTACTCGTTTTTAAAAATTGATTTGTCTATTTTCACGACGCTGACAAACAAACATAGCAAGTTGTTTTAATGGTATAACGAGGAATTAAATTGAACAAGAGTTCAATTCTTGATTGGTATTTATTGACAGAATGCCCTTTTTTAGACTAATTTGACAGGATTATAATCTTTAAGTTTAATCAACTTAGAAACAAGTTTGTTTCATCAAATGTTTGGTAATCGATTGTTCTTATATAATAAAATGTAATACAAGAGTCATTTTTTTTAAAGCAGGTACCTACACGAGAAGTAAAATTTATGAAAAAAAAAAATGGTAATGGAGGTTAGTTTGCAGAACATCAGAAAATTAGGCTTTACGCCCAAAATCTAGAGCTGTTTACGATATACAAGTAGAAAGGCTACAGATTGCTGCATTGGTTGACTTGCTTCCAGTGGTCCTGGTATTTCCTAGATGCGATACCACCTACGTTTTTTACAAGAAGGGAAGTGTAAATGCATTTAAACCTTTGGGAACCAACGAACAACAGAACGGCTGAGCCGATTCATATGGGAATTGGTTTCGGCGAAAAACTTCAAGAAAATAAAAGAAATAGTAAAGTTTTAATGGCTGTCAGTTTTAATAAAAACTACTTTTTTTGATATATATACGTACGTATCCTTGAGCCCATCTTTGCTTTTCGATTTATTTTATGTTGGTTACTGTCAACTTTACCAGCTTAAACTCTTTAATAGGATTTTTTAAACAGTCCGTTTCGATAGTAAATTTACTATTGACCAAATTCATAAAATTGTCATATTCAGCTTAGTTTCCGAGTTATACTAAAAATATTGAAAAGTCTCCAGTGTCACCATTTCTCTCAGAGATGCATGGGTGAATTTAGTACCATTTTCGGTTTTAAGCATTCTTATGGGCCAAACAAACGTATTCAATAATAAAAACCCTTACACGTTATTGTTCTTTTTTAAAAGGTATATTCAAAAGTAAGGTAGCCTAGTCAAAATAGGAAATCAAATCGCATTTTTCGGCGGTATTAATTAATTATCGGCCACAAATTATGTGAATTACCCTACTTATAAGTACACACTTTGTGAGTCAGGAGAACAAAATTAATTAATTTTCCTTCAAAAATGTTTTTCCGATAGATAAATCGTACAAAAAACTGTTACTTATAATTTGACAGTAATGATATAAATTTAACATTTATATGGTACGTTGAGTTGCATGCACGACACAGAAGGCCGTTGAGCAGCCGTGAAGGTCAAAACACCGACGACGACGCACGTTACTTGTTGTTGAAAACTAAGGTATAGACCAAGAGCTGGTGAACGTTTTGCTCAAAGTGTTTTATACCACTCCAAATTTCTTGAGCATACAATTTGTGTATTAGCGATACCATACGACCCCTTGACCTCCAAAATGCACTTTAAAAATGCAACAAAAAAAAATAAAACCATTAAGACCTCCCTAAGTTTCGTTCACTTACACATACAAACAATATCCCGTCAAACTAACAGCTCCACTGCTGCTCTAAGACCAGAATAATGCACTTTCAAAATGCATCAGAAAAATAAACAAGTTTTATACCACCCCAGGTTTCGTTGACTGACAGTTAGTATTTGCACAAATTATATGCCGTCAACCTGTCAGAGCTAGGACGGCCCTAACACCAGTAGTTGATGTTGGACGTTTTGCTGTAAAGTGAAATGCGAACGAGCTATCGCATAAAAACTCTCTTTTCCAAGATGGCGGCTCTTACCTAACCCCAAAAATCCCGAAAACTCGATTTTGTAATGAGGAGACGTACCCGAACAAATACCACAAAAAACTATTTGTCCGCCGAAAAATGCGATTTCATGCCCCTTTTTTGACTAATTTGACTGGGCTGTTATGAGGAAATAAAAAATTGATAAAACTCTAACAGCCCTATTATTGACACTATTCAAAACTAGTTTTAATGTAAAACTAGTTCTATAGGGGTTTCGAGTTTCAGGTTTTGAACATATTGGTACTATTCAAACAAAAATTTACATCTAAAACTCTGATTTCGAGTTTTAGATGTCAATTTTTGTTTGAATAATACCAATATGTTCAAAACCTGAAATTCAAAACCCCTATAAAACTAGTTTTATATTAAAACTAGTTTTGAATCGTGTCAATAATAGGGCTGTAAGCTTTAACTCTAATTTGTGTTTTTTCAAAGTTTTCTTTGAATATAAAAAATATAGCCTCAGAAACTTACATAGGAGAAATCTGAAAATATTTCGAAAGATGCAAAATAAAATAAGAAACACATAATAAAATTATATTTAAGTAACATTAAAAAGGTACCGTTAACTATTCAGTTGCAACATTTTCGGTTTTTCAGCATTCAATTAAAATTTGTCAACTTTAACACTCCTTATTAAAAAAATATATTTTCTTAAGTGAATTAATACACCAGTTAACCTAAAAACACTGTTTGAAAGTTATAAAAAGTAATTTTTGTTCTATTTTACATAGAAATTTAACAAATTTATCAGCACTTTATACAAAAAATAATCATGCAATCTAAAAAACGTTTATTTTGCGTTATTTGAAATACTTTGAAAGTTTAAAAAATGTACCGTTATACATTTTTTTTCACCCCAAAATCATGTTTTTTTCATATGGTTGTTTCTTGAGTAAATTCTAAAAAAATTTCAGAAAAGTACGCAGGTGGCACTTGCAAAATTTATTAAAAGATTTTAATTTAAATTATAAACAAAATAAATTAGTAATTTTTTTCAAAAGAATTGACTTTTAATGTCAACAATCAAAATTATGAAATACATATATAAATCTTTTTAAAGTTTCTGCAACGTTTACTAAACGTTTACCAAACTTCAAGGCACTTTATGAAAAAAGTATTTTTTCTTATGCTTAGCTTAATTTTTAGTCACTTTCGACATTTTCGCAATTTCTTTGAATTTATTTATATTTTTTTTAAACAGCAAAAATTCAGTTAACATTTTCATTTTTGAAACGCTTTTTTTTAATTTTAAAAAATGAAGGGCATTATACAAAAATAAAATGCACGACTGGATCGCACGTACTTGCTCTTATGCTCAAGTTGTGTGGGGCTTAAGAACTTTAAACAAATATTCAAGTAATTATAGAAAAAGTATAAAAAGCATTTAAATCGTTCTTTTAATTGTATAAACAGCCTCATAAATAACTTAGAGCTCAAAAAAAAGTATGCCATCTGATTACTTGAAAAAATATGAATATATGCAAAAAAAAAAATTAAAATCGTTGGAGCCGTTTTTTTAAAAATTAATTTTTTATATATAAAATTTTTGTAACATATTTCAAAAAGAAATTTGGTTTGCCAATTTTGAGTATATATTTATATACATTTAAAACTGAAATTTCAAAACAATTCATTAACCCGTTTTTGAAATATTGAATTTTCAAAAAAAAATTTTGAATCTTTTTTTAAAAATCCAAAATTTATTTTTTCAAAAATTTTGGTATGCAGTATTATTTATATTTCAACAAAGCTTTTGTGCAAAAAATTTCATTGAAATCGGATGAGCGGTTAATGAGAAAATCAAAATCAAAAAAACCGTTATATGGCAGTTACCGTTAATAAATGTTTTTGGTAATTTTTTTTCGTACTAAAAGGTACATCATATCTACAATAATACACTTTTTTCGTGTTCTCTATCATCGTAATATCATGTTTGATTGTTATCTCGAATTTTTTTTTGCACGAATCCAAAACTTGCCCTATAGTACCTATATCGCAAGTAAAAAGTGTGTACAAAGGAATGCTTTTGTAATTTTTGCATCATTTGAGATATTTTAAACTTTCTGAAACTAACCTATTTTTGTATTGTTTTTTATCATTTTTGGACCCTAAATATTTTTTTCGCGGTTCCCTAATTAATTAATTGAATTTATTAGTTCTTGTAATTCATTGAAATTATTTCAAAAATGTCTGTAAACAAAATCTGAAGTTGTTATATTTATAATGCGAAATTAAATAGTTATAATGCGAAATTAAATGGTGAGCAAAAATTCGGGCTTCGATTTTATTTCATTATGTTTAATATTCCATTTTCAGGGTATATACTGGGGAAAAATGGTTAAAAAAATTCATTTCAAGTTCTTGTAAGAAAAATTAAAAATTTTATGGTAAGGTACAAAACCATACAATCTTACATTAAATGTAAATTCAATGCAATTCTACCTAAATTTAATTTTTCAAATAATAGGGCATGGTTATTTCTACAAAGGTCACATAGTTAACAGAAAAAAACAAAACACACGACTGGGTCGCACACCAAACACAAACTTGCTTTTATGTTGAAGAGGCATACAATTTTAAAAATTGCGTATCAATAAAAAAAAGGGTTGGGCTTCGAAATCCCGAATGGAATATTCCCGAAAAAGCAAACAATTCTGAATGACGAAATCCCTAACGAGAATAATACTGAATAGACAAAATCGTGAATGGTTAAAATCCCGCATGGCCAAAATCGCGAATGCCAGAATCACGAATGCCAAAATCCCTAATGAAAAAATCCCGAATTGCGCTCGCAATTTTTAATATTAATAACAGTACTGAACCACTTGATTTGAGCTTTCAAAATACATATACTTTTTTAATATTTTTTGGTGCTTATTGTTACTTGTTGATTTTAATATTCAAAATCTGTTAGGGAAGTTTTTTTATAGTATATAAATAGTGATTTTTTACAATCTAGATTTGTGTACGTTAAAAATTGTCACATTCAAGATTTTTATTCAACCCTATTATGATTGACAACTATCAGATAATGATTGATAAATATTAAATTTTGATATTCAACAACGCTATTGATAAATGCTTCGATCATTGTAAATGATGTAGATCGTTTCGAGTTGTAAGAACATTATACTTTTGTATTATATAATTGGTGGTAACAATTGACCTTTGCAATACCATATTTCAATGATTGTCGACTATCAAATTGATAATTGACAGTCTTAACAAATTTCTTTTACAGGCAGTGTCATGATGCCAAAGCGGGAAAAAACAAAAGCCAAACAAAACAGTTTAATTTCTTTGAAAGTACTGAAACAGTACTGAAATTCGGATGCAATGCCGAAAGTTTTTTTTTTTTTTGTATTCGGGATTTTCTCCATTTTGGCATTCGGGATTTGAGGTATTCGCGACTGTGGTATTCGGGATTCTCAGTTTTTGTTATCGGGATTTTGGCAATCGGGATTTTGTACCCTTTCCTAAAAAGATTAATACAATGAAAGAAAAATGCTTAAAGGCATCAAATTCATTCTTAAGATTGTTAATCAATTAATTTAGTTTGAGCTTAAAAAATGTTGCTGTTAAATTAAACGTGCAAGAAAAAAACTTGTATTTTCTCTCCACAAGAATTCGTTTATATTTTTCGGTGCTTAAATTACCAAATGTATTACCTCGTGGCATGATGGTTTCTGCTAAGACTGTCATGCCGAAGATGTGGGTTCAATTTCCAGCCGTGCCACCTAAAAATAGGAGTGTTTTATCCGAGGGTAGAGCCTCTAACGGCGAGGAACTGACAAATCCTCCAAGAGTATACTTGACATGAAAAAATGCTTCTCATTTAGCCGTTCGGACTCGGAAAAAAACTGTAGTTCCACTCCATTCTTGCCAACAACACGCACATAGGAATGGTTGGGAGTTGTAAGTCACTAGGCCTTGGATCTCCCACGAGCTGTTGTGCCACCCATTTTTTGTATTACCAATACTGTCCATTCATAATCACGTGATATGATGACACTCTATTCTTTCGTGTACTCTAATAAACTACAAACTATTCAGACCAATACCTTCTTAATTAAATATTGTTCAGATAGAGTTCTTAAACTCCAAGAAAATAGCCTATTCATAACCAAAATGAGTGCCTATCAGAATTCATCAAACATACTCAAAAGTCAGTCATCACTGGAATCAAACAGTGCTTACAATACAAACAAAATCTTGATATTTTTTATGGAATTATTTATGTCTCGGACAAAGTTTCTGGATATCGCTTTGTCAATAAACAAAATTGCTAAGTCACCTATCCCTTGCTGGCTTGTAATTTCAACAAGATGTTACAACTGGATATGGCCGTATATACATTATAATGATGACTTCTTCGAAAAATCTCTCAAGGGTGAATAACATAAACAAATAAATTGACAGCAAATTCACTGAACAAAACAGGAAGTTATTCAAGTTTACAATCCCCTCTTTGTTTTTCTGCCCAATTCATAGAATCAATCATTGGATGCTTTTTGGAATGCTTTGGTAAAATTTGAAATTAATGAACTAAGCATTTCCGGTTAATGGAAATGATTACACAAAATTTCTATAAACTCGGTTTTTATTTTTGCTTTGAACAAAAAAGAAAACATTTTCCATCATAATTTATACAAAATTCTCTAAGTTATAAAGAGGGTCCTGTTGAATAAGGTCGTTTTACTTCACCCTTCTGTCTGCAATTTTGAATAAATAGTATGTATGTGCTAGTCAAAAATTTACAAGTATATTATATGTATTGTATATATGTACACCATATACCAAGGTACCATGGTGTCAGTATAGCTTTAGTTGGTCCATTAGCAAACTTTACTTTGAATCATTCTGGTAATTTGAATAAAAATAAAATGTAAATAATGCAAATTTTAAGAAAATCAAGCGAGAGTTTTTGCTGTTATGATGAAAGTTTTCATCATAAATTTTGCAGTATGTAGGATTATTATGCACAAACATATACATGAAGCACTTTCGAAGTTATTTTGTTTTTGTGGAGTACCAGTTATTGTAAGACTTTTCCACATGTTTAATAATGCTGAAAAGCCAATTCAGTTAATCCTAATGGGGTGAAAAAAGAAATAAGTTGTGACTTTGAGCTTACTGAACCCTTTTAGATAAGCTTAAATAAAAAAATACACACGCTGGGATTCAAGGTTATAACGTGATGGTTTAGCATTGAAGATATGTATATAAAATATTTGTTTCTTTAAACAATTTCATTGTTAACAAAAAAGAACAAAAAAATTCTTAAAAAAATATTCTTTTTTTTTTTAATTCTTTGTCTATAAATACATTTTGGAAGGCAATACTGCTTTTTTAGGTTCTTTCAATTAGAATTTGATGTTGGAATGGAATGATAAAAGTAGTGAGTGAAACATTGCGGACTTTTTTAAGCATATGGGTTATTCCGTCCCAACTGTGATTCTTTGTGTCCAGTGCTTTTTTTTTGTTATTTAATGTAAAATGTTCGTATATATTTTTGGTTTGAATTGTGTAAATGACTATTTACTACAATCTATATTCGATATCATGACCAAATTTGCTGCTTCTTCCTCATGGCTTGGAAAAGTGTAGTACAAATGTCAGTACCGTGGCATGTCCGTTTCTTGTTTTTCCGATTAAATCTATTTTTTTTTTTTTCAGTTTATTTATTTATTTATTTAGCTTAATACAAGCTTGCCTTAAATCTCTACTTAAATCTGAACTTAAATTTAAACTTAATTCTATGGTGGGTTTTTCATTGTTTTTTTTTTTTTTTTTTTTTTTTTTTTGCTTGTTTTTTTTTTTTTTTTTATTTATTTTATTATTGAAATGGGCCCGTAGGCCCACCCACCAGTTTTTACATACAAAAACTTAAAGATTAATCCATAAAATAAAGACAACGTGGGGTTTTGGATTTGGGGCTTTGAGTTAGGGCGAGTTATGTAAAGAGGTTCGGAGGGAGGAAGAACTAATATGGAAGTCAAAGATATCCATTGAGTTATTGGTTATTGGTGTGGTTGAGGTTGGTATAGAGAGAGATTTTGAGAGAGTGTTTGGAGGAGTGGAAGTCGAAAGAATTTTGCATAATGTTAGAAGTACGGAGCATGCGGGTCATTGGTTCGTTACTACCATAATTAGTACGATGAAAGTTGACATCAAAGAGTGACACTAATCTAAGATTTCTAGGGTTAGTTTGCAATGCAATTTTTTGGAGAAGCGCAGGGCAATCAATATTACCAGCTAAGAGCTGATGGATAAATACAATATCGGCTACTTTGCGACGATTATAAAGGGGTTGCAAATTAATAAGCTGAAGGCGACATTCGTAGGGTGGGAGATGGAGCGTATCAAGCCAGGGTAGCCCACGAAGTGCAAAACGAAGGAATCTTCGCTGAACAGCTTCGATACGGAGAGAGTGAGTAACATAAAAGGGTGACCATACCTGGCTGGCATATTCAAGAAGTGGTCTAACAAATGTGAGGTAAAGAGATTTAGTGACGTAGGGGTCTGAAAATTCTTTTGACCAGCGCTTAACGAAACCAAGTGCAGAGTTAGCTCTATTAATAGAGGTGGTAATATGAGATCTAAAATTAAGTTCTTTATCACAAAGAACTCCTAGGTCATATAATGAGTCCACTACGGTCACTGCATCATTGTTAATAAAGTATGTACGAGGAGGGAGAGTGGAGCGTTTACGGGAGTATGTTATAGCTTGACACTTACTAACATTAAGTTCCAGAAAGTTCTTCTGGCACCAGGTAGAAAATCTATTTAAATCTTGTTGAAGAAGATAGGAATCAGAAGGAGAGGAAATGTATCTATAAATTTTTGTATCGTCAGCATAAACAGAGATCATAGAATCATTGATGACGCAGTCTGCATCATTAATAGTCAAAACGAAAATCAGAGGGCCGAGATGACTTCCCTGCGGAACACCGGAGGTTGCAAGGATAGGGTTAGATTCGATACCTCTAAAGAGGATATTGTACTGACGATCGCTCAGATATGATTGGAACCATGCAATGAGAAGGGGCGGAAAGCCAAGTGCTTTAAGTTTAAAAAGAATAAGGGTGTGTGAGATTTTGTCAAAAGCTTTGCTGAGGTCGGTTGCGATGACATCAACTTCTTTACCAGCTTCCATGGCGCATATGGTGCCGGAGACAAAATCAACTAGGTTTGTAGTAGTCGATCTACCACTAAGAAAACCATGTTGATTGGGGGAGAAAATTTGCTTACAATGGAAAAGCATGTTGTCATAGACTATGCTTTCAAAAAGTTTAGGAATACACGACAGCTTAGCTATGGGGCGGTAATTAGATATTTCTTTTTTAGGGCCTTTTTTATGGATCGGGATAATATAGGAATATTTCCAACGAGAAGGAAATATCCCTTGAGAGATTGAGAGCTGGAAAAGAGCGGTCAATGGCTGTAATAAAGTTGACGAGCAATTTTTTAGAATTATTGAAGGTAAGCCATCAGGACCACCAGTATATTTAACCTTGAGTTTATTAATCTTATCTTCAACTATAGAAGGGGGAATTAAAATTGAAGAAAGTGAAGTTTGAGTGCAAGTGTCTAAGTAGGAAAAGTAATCTGAGTCTGGTAGTGAGGTGTTATCAGAAAATGATTGACTAAAAAATTGAGCATATAAGTTAGCGATTATTAAGGGATCGTCTGAACTAGTATTCAAATATGTAAGGGTAAAAGGGTAGTTATCAGACTTTCTTTTAGCATTAATGAAATTAAAGAAGCTTTTGGGATCGGATTTAATATTAGATTGAACTTGACTTAGATAGTTGTGGTAAAGAGACTTACAGAGTTCAGAGAAATTGTAGTTTGCACTCTGAAAGGTTGAGAAATCGTAGCCAGTGCGAGATTGCAAGTACTTACGCCATAGTTTGTTTCTATTATTACGGAGGGATTTTAATTCTTTATTATACCATGGAGGGCAAGAGGAAATGTTTTTTTGGGGAGAAATAGGGACTGATTGACTGAGGCAACTAAACACTAAAGAATAGAAATGGAAGAGGGCAGAGTTGATGTCGTTACTTTCAAAGATAATGCCAAAGTCAACGGCACGCAGTAGATTATTAAGCATAGGGAAATTTGTCTTACGAAAATTAAAAGCCATTACATTTTCTGGTGCGGCGGTGATATGGGAAGATTCATAAGAAAAAGTAAGGAAAAGAGGAGGATGGTATGGGTCAAGAGTGGAAAGAAGATGATTACTTGCAGAAACTACACAGTTTTCAACATCAGAAGAGAAGATAAGATCGAGTTGACGGCCTAAATTATTTTTGACACCACTCAATTGGTAAAGGTCTGAGTCAGAGAGGCAATCAGTGAATAGGATTTCCTTATCAGTCAATGCATTAGAACTCGTATAGTGTGATTCATCATCAGAGAGAATCCACTGGAGATTCGGGAAGTTAAAATCACCTAAAATTAAAACCACGTCCGATGGATCAGCTGCTTCGAAGATAGTATCTATAGCATCAACTGCAAGCTGATAAGATTGGATAGGCTGGCAAGGTTTTATATAGCAGCAAGCTATATAAAAGGTAACTTTGGCAATTGTCAATTTGACGCAGACATACTCAAAAGATGAGGAATCGGAAATTTTGAAAAGGTTCGAGTCAAAGCGATTGTGAATTGCTAATAAAACACCTCGACCTAAACATGCATTGTCGTGCAGAGAGCCATCTGCTCGAAAAACGTTGAAGTCAGGGTTAAAGAGCTCACTATCGTTAATACTGGGTAGAAGGTTAGTCTCAGTAAGTGCAAAAATGTCATAGGGTAAAGTAAGGGAATTAAGATAGACTGCGGAGGTTTTGGTACGAAGCCCTCTGACATTTTGGTAATAAAGGGACAGGCATTTTGGAGGATAATTAGAGGAAATAGGAGGTTTAGGAACGAAAAAAGCTATTAAAGTTAGAACGACTCCTCTGCAAATGAGAGATACGCTTAGAGTTAACATACGAGGCGAAAGACGCTAAATCATTTGCAACATCAGCGGGAGTAAGTCTGAAAGATTCATGGAAACGAACGAAAATTTGCCTAAGCTCATCAGGGTTAGTTGGGAGGCCTTCTTGCTGAATAGATACCAAAAGATTGGTTCTAGTAACACCGTCTATACAAACAGAGTCATGTTTGTCGTGAAGGTAAGCAAGATAAAGGCGAATGTTAGAATAGATTCTATGATCTCTGAGGCGTGAGAGAACATAACGACCATCATCATTAAGGTCAACGAATTGTTTAGTTAATTTAGCAGTAGGAGGGGTGAGAGGGTCTAGAAGTGGAAGCGAAGATCCATGAGTATGGGTAGGGAGTGGGGCATTTGATATGGTGGGTGATGGGATGGAGGTTGGGTGAGGAGATGTCAATGTGGTGGAGTAGAGGTTAGATGTGGATGAAGTGATCGTTGAAGGATGAGAAGAGGACGGTGAAGGATTAAGAATGTGGGAGCGAATAAAATTAGGGTACCTTTCCGATGGAGAACCCTGAGAAGAGTGGAGATTTTTAGGAGTGGAACATGGACCCTCAGTTGAAAGATCAAAAGAAACTCGTCTATTAGAAGGTATAAAAGAAGTTTGGGGTGGTTGCGAGGATTGAGGGTAAGAAGTAGGATAATTAAAGGGTAAATTTTTAGGTAAAGGAGCGGGTGAGGGGCTAGGAATAAGGGAATCTGGACCCGCAGCTGAAAGATTAAAAGAAACTCGTCTATTAGAAGGTCTAGAAGAAGTTTGGGGTAGTTGCGAGGATTGAGGATAAGAAGTGGGATTGTTATTAGTTAGAGGAGCTGATGAGTGATTAAGAATATGGGAATTGCGGAAATTAGGGTTCTTGGCTCCAGAATTGGGATCGGAGTTGGGAGATGAAATTGTTGGGGTAAGTTCATTTGGCGTAGAGAAAAGCGAGGGGGTGGGGTGAGAATGAGTTAGATTGAAACGAACCCGTTCACCACTGGGCTTAGATGGAATAGGGACATATAGAGGATTTTTTGAGATGCAGGGGGGCGTAAAACTAGGGAACAGGTTTGTTTTGAAGCTCCAGTTAGGGTCAGATCTAGGAAAGTGAGCGGGTTTGTTTTTCTGACTAGAATTGGTTTGCTTAGGGTTGGAGGATAAAGGGACGGGTTTTGTAAAGGTAGGTTTATTAGTATTTTTAAATCTAAGGTAATCTTGTTTATCTACCCATTTGGTCATGATCATCTTTCCCAGTCGGAATGCATCATCAGTCTGTGAGCAAAAAAGCCATTGGTATTTGGATGAGAAGCTAATTTTAAAGTTGCTATGGAGTCTGGGGCGAGGTGGCGAAATCTTCTGGCAATCGTTAAGGGCTATGGAAAATCCACGGCTGAATAGTCTGTTAATCCAAAGGACATCAGCATCTACAGGAGCATTTGTGATAAAGAAAGTCACACTATCGGCATTGGTGTTTAACTTCCTTAGTCTGTTGTTCCATTCGGTGAGAGTCCACGTGGTGCCAAAACGGTTTATGGTAGGTAATTCAGGTGCAGTTGAATTGGGTGAAAGTGTTGGTTGGTGAGATGTTGGAGGAAGTCGAGGTCGAGGTGGTGAAGCATCTGCGATAGCTGGATAGGCATTTAACTTCCTCAGTCTGTTGTTCCATTCGGTTAGGGTCCACGTTGTGCCAAAACGGTTTATGGAAGGTAATTCGGGTGCAGTTGAGTTGGGTGAAAGTGTTGGTTTGTGGGGTGTTGATTGATGGTGAATAGATTCAGCGGGAGATGAAGGCACTGCAGTGGTGATGGATGGAAGCGAAGGTTGTAGGCAAACAGGTCGAGGTGGTCTAGCATCTGCGATAGCTGGTAAGGGAGCTGGTTGACAAATAGGTAGAGGTGAACAGGAAGAGGTATCCATAATTTCAGCCAGTAAAGATGTGTTGTAAGCGGAGGCATTGGGTTGAAGGTGGATCCCATCGATTTTACAAGTTGCTGTTCTTATGTCATCGGAAAGATCGTCGATGCTTAGCCTTGTTGCCAGAATCTCGCAGCTCATTGAGTTAATTTTACCAACGGCATCTTCCAGCAGAGCGAGTGGATGTCGAAGGCCGGGTATCACTATTTTTGAGGTACTTTGCATATGCTGGTCGAGGTCGGAGCGCATAGTGTTAATATTTTCGTTTATTAGGTCAACAGAGTCAACGTATTGGTGGCTCCTCAGCATAGATTTTAATTCATCTTTGAGCGATACTATGCGTTGCTCGAGGTGATCGTCTTTTGAATTGTCGGACATGAATTGCGTAAGAGCAGCAAGTTGCTTTTCAATCGAAGAAAATTTCTCGGTACACCTTTTGCTATGGTTGTCAACAATATTGCCCAAGTCATCCATGGATTTACTGAAAACATCCAACTGTTGCAGCTGATCAAGAATGTTTTTATGGAAAAGTTTATTACCAGCTGGGATGCGGTTGGTTGAATCACTAAGACACTTTATTGCCAGCAGTACATGCGAGAGAGAAAAATCTCTACACTCTTCACAATAAAAGAAGAAGTGCTCCAGATAATCTTTTAGGTACGCACTTGATCTCTTACTAAGCCCTATACATAGTGGGTGAAAAGATTTTCCACAAAGGCCTCTACAAGGCACCGCGACAGCATTTTTGTGGTCATTGTCTTCGCAATGGATAAAGTCACATCGATTCGCCATAATTTAAAGAAAAAAAGAGAAGAATTCCGATAGGATATGTAAAAAATTGTTTTTTTTTTTTAATTGATAAGTCAAGTATTGAATGGGGGCACCCGCGATAATGCAATTTAATGCAAATGACGTCACAGTAAAAGAAACTTTATTATTATTTTTTTTTTCTTTTGTTGAAAACAATCGATGACAAATCAAGAACAAGCGGCAAAGTAAACCAAATGAAATTGGGTCAGGTAAACAAATTGGGTTAGCGAGGCGGCTTCTTTAATAATAAAAACTATTACAAGTAGTTAACACAGGTAAGCACAATTTTCAATTTGAATTGACTGCGGTGACGGTAGTGAGTTTGCGATTGAAAAGTGCAGAGGTAAACAAACTGAATTAATAAAAGAATTTAGAGCGAAATTAAACACGTCTGTACTTGGCGACGACACTAATTGAATTTTAATGAAATACTTCATTGAATAGAAATGTTTTCTACAAAAAGTTTGAGTGCAATATTTGGCTGACAAACCTATGCAAAAATTAAGTGGAAATAGTTATTGCTGAATAAAATAATCATGAATGAATGTTGTCCGAGGATTTACTTTTATTTTTGAATTCAAAAGATTTCTCGCTGAACCGCCATTTTGTTTTAGTTTCAAGACGTTTGTATGGTGGTTTTCTCAAAGAGGCACTATTTATGTATAGATAACAACAGTCGTTTTATTTTTTTTTAACGTTGTTGAACTTTAAGAGTGATATGTTTTCAATCGAAGAAAGTGTGTCACAAATTAATTTGTCAGTACGGTGGTAGTATTTTTAAGCATGTTATAACATGTTTTTGGTTGATTATCAGAATTTTGTATTCCTTTCATCGACTTATTTTTAAATTGTCCTGGAAATTATTTTTCTCATTAGCATAGATGTGTTGAAAACTGAAAGACTGCGATATATACTACGGTGACTGTTACCGACCACAAGGGCAGCGTCTTTTTGGATATGGATTTGTTGTTAGAGGCAGACTGAGGCAAGAGGTCTTGAGTTTCAATTATGTGAACGAACGCCTCACGACAATTCGCATCAAGGCTAAATTCGCCAACATCAGCCTGATATGCGCGCATGCCCCCACAGAGGAGAAAGATGACGACACCAAGGACGAGTTCTACGAGCTCCTGGACAAGACATATGAGCAATGCCCTAGCTATGACATTAAAATTGTCTTGGGTGACTTTAATGCCAAACTAGGAAGAGAAGACGTCTTTGGTGGCACAATCGGAAGATACAGCCTGCACGACACCACCTCCGATAACGGACTCAGGCTAATCGACTTTGCTGCGGGGCGAAACGTTGTGGTAGCTAGTACGCAGTTCCCGCATCTCGATATTCATAAGGGGACATGGCGAATTCCTGGTCAATCAACCGCCAACCAAATTGATGGGGCGATCGACGCAAGGCACTCCTCCAGTATCAAGGATGTCCGAACGTTCCGAGGAGCCAACGTTGACTCGGACCACTACCTCGTTGTAGCAAAGGTAATGCAACGGATATCCAGACCAAAGCCAAAACAGGGAAATACTGTCAGGAAGATCAACGTCGGACGGCTACAGTCGCAAGAAATCGCCAGGTCCTTTTCCGATCGAGTCTCTCGCGCCCTCTTAACTAGTCCTTTGCCGCCAACTGCAAACATCGAGAACCAGTGGAAAAACTGCCAGGAAGCCATCAGAGATGCCGCCTCTGACGTGCTGGGCTTCGCACGACCACCACAGCGAAACCCCTGGTTCGACGAGGAATGCCGGCAAGTACATGCAGCCAAACAACAGGCATACAAAGCGGCGTTGCATAGAAGGACCAGAGCTGCTCGCGAGCTCTACGAGCAGAAGAGGAAAGAGGAACACAAGCTTCTTAGAAAGAAAAAGAAAGAGCATGAGAAGCGCGCGATCGAAGAATTAGAGGGATGCCACTGCAGGAATGAAGTTCGGAAGTTTTACCAAAAAGTAAAAAGAACCTCCCAAGGTTACAAACCCCGAACCGAAGCCTGCAAGGACGATCAGGGGAACATCGTGGTGGAATCGCAGTCGGTGCTGAGGATATGGAAAAATCATTTCTGCAAATTGTATAACGGCGATGACGAACCGAATTCCGCTACCATGCAAATTGCACCATTCAACCTGGACGACGTAGGCCAACAATTCCGTCCACCCGATCTTGACGAAGTGAGGATAGCCATATCTAAACTTAAGTCCAATAAAGCTGCTGGAGCTGATGGCCTTGCGGCTGAGCTATTCAAAGTGGCTGGCGATGAATTGGTTAGGAGTATGCATCAGCTCATCTGTAAAATATGGTCGGAAGAAAGCATGCCCGATGAATGGAACCTCAGTATTGTTTGCCCGATCCTCAAGAAAGGCGATCCTCTGGACTGCACCAACTACAGAGGCATCAGTCTTCTTAATATCGCCTACAAGATCTTCTCTGCCGTACTTTGTGAACGCCTGAAGCCATTCGTCAACAACCTGATAGGTCCATATCAGTGTGGCTTTAGGCCAGGGAAGTCCACCATCGACCAAATATTCGCACTACGGCAGATCTTGGAGAAAACCCAGGAGTTCCAAATCGATACCCACCACCTTTTTATCGATTTCAAGGCCGCGTATGACAGCATATATAGAGACGAGCTATATAGAGCAATGTCTAGTTTTGGCATCCCTGCCAAACTCGTCCGTTTGTGCAGGATGACGATGGAGAATGCACGCTGCTCCATCAAGGTCGGCAAAGACCTCACCGACACCTTTGATGTCAAAAAAGGTTTTAGGCAAGGCGACGCGCTGTCATGCGACATCTTCAACATCGTTCTTGAAAGAATAGTGCAAAACTCTCACGTCAACACCAGAGGCACAATCTTTCAAAAGTCCGTCCAATTACTCGCTTACGCTGACGACATTGACATAATCGGACGAACAAAGCGTGATGTCAGTGGTGCTTTTGTGAGCATTGAGAAGGAAGCCAAGAAGATGGGTCTAACGGTGAATGAAAGCAAAACAAAATATGTGCTGTCCACAAGAAAGGACATCCAACACCGACGTCTCGGACAGAACGTCACTATAGACAGCTATAATTTTGAGGTAGTCAGAGACTTTGTCTACCTAGGATCCGCTATAAACTCAGCGAACGACACCAGCGCTGAGATCAAACGAAGAATTACTCTTGCCAATCGCTGTTTCTTTGGGCTAAGAAGGCAATTGAGAAGCAAAGCCCTCTCTCGAGCAACTAAACTGTCCCTGTATAAGACGCTTATCATCCCGGTCCTGATGTATGGTGCAGAGGCATGGACACTGCTAACAGTGGATGAGAACGCGTTAGGCTGTTTTGAGAGGAAAATTCTCCGGGTGATTTTTGGTCCCGTCTGCATAGATGGGGAATGGAGAAGAAGATTCAACAACGAACTGTATGGGCTGTACAGCGACACCGACCTAGCCACAAAAGTGAAAAGCCAACGACTGAGATGGCTGGGTCATCTAGAGCGAATGGACACCAATGCTCCGGCCCGGAAAGTCTTTGAATCCAACCCCGTGGGACAACGCAGTAGAGGTGGACAGCGTAAAAGGTGGCGCACGCAAGTGGAAGAGGACCTCAACCAACTTGGCGTGCGAAACTGGAGACAGCTAGCTAGAAACCGAGCCGGCTGGAAGAAGCTTGTTGGTTGAGGCCCTGGTCCACCCCGGACTGTAGCGCCACCTTAAGTAAGTAAGTAAGTATAGATGTGTTGGTCACATAAACTGTCGAAATGTCAGTACCGTGGCACCGTGAAATTGAATCAAATTATTTCTGGCAATAATACTTACTGTCTACCAATTTCCTTTATTGAAAGGGTAGCAGTACCTCGAAAGAACAAACAAAAATTATTCCGTGCAATAAAACCAAAGTAATAATCCTGCACAATGAAAAGGGTTGCCATTCAGAAGAATAGACTACAAAAACGAAAAAGTTATACATATTTAAAGAAAATAAGTTATTTAGAAATAATAAGAGTCCTAAACATAACAGTTAATCTAGAATCTCAACAAAAATATGTTCAAAAAGAGAAAAACCGCGACGGGCATTTGATCTATGTTTATATCGCAACATTGACCCGGAAATCCCTTCTTTTTGGAGAAGGAAGCAAATAAGGGTCAAGTGGTGCTTATTTCCCATTTCACAAATTCTGGAGCATTCGAAGCCTAAGATAACAAGATAAAATTTCAAACTTTCCAAATAATGTTAGGAGCCAAACAAAAAAGAAGAAAAATCATTTTAACATTCAATTAAAAAAAGTACGTATGTATGTATACGCCCAAGTGTCACAATTTGCTCAGTGCTAGTATTTTTTAAGTATGAAAGCTATTTGATCAAAAATACTTTAAAATGTCTTCTCAAGTTTCTTCCCAGATTCTTGTGGTATCACAATGGGCCAACTTATGGTCTAAGTGTGTCAGTTTTCATGACTGACAGCCACTTCAACCTAACCTAACCTAACCTTCTCAAGTAATTTTCTAAGAGTCGACAGTCAATTTGACTATTGGGAGTGGATTTATTACCAAAATTTTGAGTATGAGATTTTATAGGTGCATTAAAAGTGATATCGAATACCAAAGTCAGGCGACTTCTTTTTAGATTTCAACCCAGTAACCATAACAGATATTCCAACCAGGGAACTCTGGAATGAAAACAGGGTCATAATTGAAAATCATGTGTCGGTCTTTACTGACGGTTCCAAAACCTCGGAAGGGGTTGGGTCAGGCATCTACTCAGAAAACCCATCCATAAATAGATCGTTAAAGCTTCCAAACTTTTGCAGTGTATTCCAAGCGGAATTACTGGCAGTTTGCGAAGCGGCGAAACATCTTGCCTCATGTGATATTTTCATAGACAGCCAGGCGGCAATTAAAGCCATTTGCTCAATCACCACAAAGTCCAAGCTGGTCGACCGTTGCCGGAACGAGCTAAGAGTACTCAATGCAACGAACACAGTAACCCGAAGATGGGTTCCAGGACATAGGGATATTCACGGGAACGAAATGGCGGATGAACTGGCCAAAAGCGGTTCATCTCTTGATCCGAGCCAAATCGAAGCCTCTGTGCTCATGCCACTGGAGCAAGAAAAAAGTAGAATAAACCAGAGTTTCTTAGAGGCTGCAAATGTCAGATGGTCATCCATCGACACTTGTCGGGTTTCTAGGAATCTATGGCCAAATATTTCAAAGAAAAAAACTGATTACCTACTCAAGTTAAGCAGGCCTCAATTATCTCTCATGGTTGGTGTCCTTACGGGCCACAACTCAATGGGAACCCACTTGAACACAATGGGCATCAGCTCATCGGACTTATGTAGAGGGTGTCATGATGTAGAGGCAGAGGAGGGCTCCCCTCACTTCTTTTGCGAGTGCCCCAGCGTAGCTAGAACCAGAAAAGAGGCCCTTGGAGAATACTTCTTCGACGAACTGGGCGACATCTCTGTCTTGCCACTAAAGAACATCCTGAAATTCATTCAGAACTCAAGATGGTTCAAGGAGGCCTCCCACACCTAAAACTTCCTATTAACTCCCTCCCTATCCCTCCTCACTAACCACCTATACCCCGGGGAGCGCAATGGATCCGAGTGAGATGGTGCGGCTTGCCGTATTATCACCCCTTTCAACCTAACCTAACATAAACGGTGAGAAAATACAAATCTTCTTCTTCCAAATTCAGTTAACAGTTTTCCAATATCTGGGTTTAGTCTTCGACAAATCCTTAGAAAATACAAAATATATTGGATAGCTTTCAACTGAATTTGGAAGAAAAGAAAAAGTAATTTTATAATCCGTTAAAGATTGTGTTGTAAAAAATTATATTTGGTGGTTAAATAACCTCAAAAATAGTGAAAATCAGTGACGACTAACATCTTTCTAAGGATATCTTGGAAAGTAACAAGGGTATTGAAAAACTGAATTTTGAAGAAAAAGATTAAATCTTTTAGAAATCGTAACTAGTTTTATTGACAAAAATTAGATATTAAGCGAGACCGTGATAGCCATAGTAGCCTTACTACAATTTTATTGAAATGGCATTCACGACCTAAATTTTTCACTATCTCAAAAATGGTGAAAACGATTATTTTTTAGCTTTCTAACAGCCATGTTTCGAAAACGCGAGCTGCAAAATAATGGTACTTATAATACAACCGTTAGAGATATGTTTACTTATCTCAAACATGGCTGTAATGTTTTTGATTAAAAATCAGTGAATTAACTTAAGAAAATAATTGTACTTTTTGGTAGAATTTTTTATAAAAAACTACTACCAACGGTACCTGCCATATATTTTCAATTTTCTTATTAACAACTCATCTGATTTCAGTGATAATTTTTACACAAAAGCTTTCTCAAAATGTAGGCCGTGTCTCAATCGCGTTAAAGTTTTGGTTAAATTTAATCTCAGTTAAATTTTATAAACGGATAAAGAGATAAATAAAATTTAAAGTTTTTGCTGTGTCAATTGAATTAAATGAGATTTTTGAAAAGATACATTTCCGTTGTTGAATTTCTTCCATAATGACAGTACTCCAAACAAATTATTCCGTTTGCAAGATGAATGATCTGAAAAAGTATTTTTAGTAAATTTTATTGATTCTTTTGCATTATCAAGGATTTATCACAGGTAATACAAACAAACCAGCGGAGAAAAATTCGAAATTTAAAAAGGACATCATTTGAAGTTCCGCAAATATTCACTTACGCCTGAAAATTGATATCAAAAATTAATGCGTATTTCCTTGCTTTAGTTTCTGGAGCTCATTTATCAACATACATATATTTCTTTGTCTATATTTCTTTCATTTGATTTGATTTAATCTTAATTTTTTTTAATCTTCCCCTATACGATTCATTACCTCATGACAGAAAATTTTTTTATCTAAATTCATCTCCCTCACTCCTTCATGAGCATAGACATTAGGGTGGAGCGATTTTATTGAATTTTTCCAAATCACTGCGTGAAACAGCAACTCATAATTTTTGCTAAGTAATTAGTTTTGAGTTACCCTTGGGAAAAACAAAATCGGGAAGCCACTGAAAAATGCACTCAAAAATTGTTTTTTTTTGTAACACAATGTAGAATGGCTAAATCTTCGAAACCATCAATATTTTTTAGTTGAATTAAGCCGTACAAACCATAATATTTTTCTGAACACATCCTCATGATCAATTTGGGATTTAAAAAAACGACTATTTTTGATATATTCAAAATAAGCAAAGATTTTCAGTGGCTTCGTTTACTTTCTCCTCGCAAAGGTGTCTCAAAATTAATCATGATGATATTTTCAGAAGAATATTATGGTTATTATGGCTTATTTAAACATACAAAATATTGATGGTAACAAGGACGGAGCAATTCTACATTATATTAAAAAAAAAGTCTATTTTTAGAAAGTAGGTATTTTTTAGTGGCTTCCCGATTTTGTTTTTCCTATGGGCTACTCAAAACTACTAATGAGCATACGTTCAGGAAACAATTATGTATTAACTTTGAGTTGCACGCAATTATTATTGAAACAATAAGCTGAAAACGCTCCACCCTAATAGACATTTCAAAAATTAACCACTGGAGCTCCTGAGAAGGTTAAATTTTGGCGTCTATATTCAACTCAGTATTGTAAAAATTCATAATTATAATAAATAACTATAATTTTAATGCAATTGACACGCGGTCTTAAAGGAATGGCATATCAAAGTTATGAAAAAATTCATTTTGAAAATTTTTTAGTTGAAAATTCAATATTTCAAAAACGGGTTGATGCATTAATTTTAAATGTCAATTTAATATAATTAATAAATACTTAAGACTGATATACATACTACATTTGTTTTAAACATTAAAACGATTTATAAAGCAAAATGCTTTTTACTTCCGAATTGCGATTTAGGTACTAAAAGGCAAGTTTTGGACTCGTGCTAAAAAAAATTTTTGAGATAGCAATTAAACAAGACATTACATAGTACATAGTGGTTTTTGGCGATTCTGCCCACACGTTTTTTTCTTTTTTTTTACCAAAAATGACGGCACCTGCCATACAATATTTCTTAGCAATTTTACATAATCGTTTTTTTCTCAAAAATAGCTCCACGACTTTTCTTAAACAAATTCAATAAATTACTTTCAGTTAAGACAACCTTTGGGTTGGAAACCATTTTTCAAAAAATAGTTATTAATGGTACCTCCCAAAGACCCATTTTTTTAAATTTCGATTTTTTTCAAAACAATTATACTGATTTGAATATATTTTTATACAAAAGCTTTCTAAAAATATAAGTAGCATTGTGTGAAAAATTTTGGAAAAATTATCTATTTTATTTTATTTATTATTAAATTATGATCGATTGCTTTGAAACTTGATACTTAAGAGTTTTTTTAATATTCTCTTGAATATTTTCAGAAAAAAAAATTACAATTATGCGAAAATAACGGTACCTTCCATACAATAGCTAAAAAGCCGTTATATATTTTTTTTTTAGTAATAATTGTGTGTTTCAAAAATTTTATTTTTTGTCTTCTTTGCTTTTGGGTGATAACAAATGTTTTTAGGCGATGTTTCCAAATCCATTTGGGCGCTATTTCCTAACGCCTACTTAAAGTCTCCCCAGCCAAGGGCCGTAATAGGTCCTTATTTTATTTATTTGATACAGTTTTTATTTTTGAATGAGAAACACTATTTCCTCAAAAGTCAAGAACTAAACACAAAACGTTAGATACTTCGTTCGTGTTTCGGTTATGAGTCATAGAAGCAAGTAGGACACACTACTTACCATAGTTGAGCTTGTTTTACTCTTACCTAAGTGAAGTATTTAACATGTACACAAAATAAAAAATAAAACTATTCAAATTTATGCCAAGAAATAATACAATACTGTTTATGATAAAATATGAAAGACACATTCTCGAAAGTGGGTAAGGTAGGTATCTTCAATGTATCTTCCTTTAAATTCAAGTTCAAAATTCTTGAGGATTTCCTACATCTCATTTCTAACGCATATATGTATCTACACATATTTTTATTGTTGTTATTTAATACACAACACACAATATTATTTTATTTCTTCCTGACTTGATTTTCCGTTCACTCTATGAAAAGCATACACACATTATATTTTTTGTAAAGTAATATACCTAAGGGAATAATGATTAACTTATATTTTTACTACGAGTATAATCACATTGAAAAAAAAAACAACAAAAGATCCTTTTCTTAGAGTAATAACTTGTAGAGTTTCGACGTATGCCTAGAAGTGCTCCTCGAAACTTCTTATGCCTTGTCTTGTAAGGGAAAGGTTTAGCTATTGATGATATTTTCATGGTGACACCATTCCACAGCTATGTAGGCACAAGAGAAATTAATTATATATTTCTGGAAAATTTACGAGAGGGTAAATGAAGCCTCATAAAACTTTTCATTTTTTGTTGTTGTTTTTCTCCAAAAAATAGTTGAACTTTCTTAGTAAATAATACATTCGATATGGTTTTAAGCTACATAAAGTCATGTCGTTAAGGGAAAAGTTTATTTAGTGTATATGGAATTTTTGGAAATAAAAAAAAAAAAATAGTTTCAGAATAATATTTATTAACTTTTTGTTGGGATGTTAAAAGGTTGATGCCCTCAAGTATGGTGATAATAAGAAAAGGGTTAACATATTATCGAATTTCCATAACCAACATGTGCCGAAGAATATTAGGTAAACGGTAAAACGAATCACACTGAGAAAAATTGAACCAAAATAGCCTTAAACATTACAAAACAAAGGCAGCTTAGAACTATTCAAAGCGATTTTTAAATTTATATTATAAGTTATAAAAATTATGCTTATTGTTGAATCCTATAATATTTTACTCATGAAGAGAAGTCAGAGACTTTTCATATACATATGTTTGGTATAACCCAAAAATTTTAAAATTTTACTCTTAAATTTTTTGTTTAAAATTGAATTTTCTTTAAAAATGGAAAGTTTAAAACAATTGTACACGGAAAGAATTATTCTAGGATCAGATCACGTGATTCAGGAATTTTTTGTCGATGATTTGCAACTATTCTCATGGAGTTGCGAATTGCAAAAAAACGTAAATCAGTGATTTTTGCAATGTTAATTACTAAATATTTATCCCAAATCAACATTTTTAAATGCTGTTTATGAAAATATTCTTTTGGAGAAAAAATTTACATCAAAAAAGTTTTATTTTGCAATGAAAAGCTTGAATAAGGGATTTTAATTGCAAGTCACGAAAAAACAAATTTTGTTAATTAAATGTAATTTTTGTGTAGATGCCTTTGATGAGGTGCAGACGAGGAAACTTTGGAGGTCTATCATTTTTGGTACAACATAGCCATATGATACATGCTTTAAGGGGGAGTTTTTAACGTTGAATCTAATGAAATCAAATTCAAAATGATACAACCACCCAAAAAAAGTTATAGTCCTTTTTATGTAATGATGACTTTTTTCAGATACAACAGCTAAAATATTACCGAAACCCTTTGAAAATAACGATATGTTAATGAAACTTGGAATAAATGTTCCATCTGCCATACGAACTAAGAATCAAGAGAGGTTCTACAAATATCCATGGAGCAAGGGTGTTTTTTAAAAGGGAGGGGCAAGTGTAGAATGTTAACCATAACACCCACGAAAAAACTCTTACACTTATGAAACTCGCCAAAAATATTAAATATGTCAAGGTTGCAATATTCTGAGTTGATTCCAATTTTAATATTTCATGAATTAATTTTTATAAGGTTCCCCATACGATTTGTGCTATTTTTCCTGGTCTAATATTATGATTTCGGAGCAAAGGTACAATACGACATGTTCAAAAAGTTATCTGGATTGAAAGCTGACAGAGATGTAGCCATTCAAACTTTACCATTGCTTATCATTTTTCGTCGTTTTTGAAAAAGAAGATTTCGCGGCCGAGTCCGAACGGCTAGATGAGAAGCACTTATTCATGACAAGTATACTCTTAGGGGATTTGTCTGTTCCTCGCAAGAGGCAGTACCTCGCATAAAACATTTCTTTAGGGCTTAAGGCTTTTTAAATTGTAGCAGATCAGAAGAAAAGTCGAATTTTTTGTATCTTCAAAGAAAACTTAAGCATTTTGCAACATTTCCACAGAAGGTGGTTTGCGATGCACATACCCAGAACTGAAAGCTCGATGTGCCACTCATGAATTGCGGCATGGGGTGGATTTCACTTTAACGACAGAAGACAGCATTATTGAGTTTTTGAAACTTTGAATTGCACGAATTTTCTTGTATTTCCCATTGGACAATGTTGTTGGGATCAGAATTTGATGAGTTTGTAATACGCTGCCGTTCAAGTTTCATATCTGAAGTGCAAGGAAATGAATCTCGAAACGAATATGAGAAGATGCGAGGATGATGTCGTCTGAAAAACAATTTAATGGATTTTGAGGTATCAGAAGGATTTTCATTTATAAAAATAAGGAAGAGAGTAGGAGACAAAACGGAGCCTTGTGGCACACCAGCATTTACCTATTTATGAATATCGATCTGAAAGGTAATTTCTAATACAACGAAAGTGGGATTTATCGATACCAAATGCACGCGTTTTTGATAAGAGAGCTTGATGCAAAGCTCTATCAAACGATTTTGAAAAATCAAGTGCAAAAATCTTAGGTTCTCCAAAACGATGCAAAGATTTGCTCTACTGCTCAGTAAGATATTCGTACCATCAGATCACCATTGGACCTATTACTACAAAAGCCATACTGCCGGTCATAAAGAAGATTTCGTTCTTCTAGATATTTCTTGAGCTGGTAATTTATGAGCGTTTCCATGACCTTTAAAGAAGGGACGTAAGTGCATTTATTGGACGGTAATTAGAGGGAGCAGCAGATTCATCTTATTTTTTGACAGGCTCGAAAAAAGACCAGTATAGAGCCGAACAGATGGAAAAACACCTTTTCGTGCTGCAAGAAAATTGGCTTTTTCTATTAAGCCAACATAGCGAGTGTCATTGAAGACGAATGTTGGAAGCGAATCATCATCAAGTCCTGTAACCCCGGTTGGGGCATAGGGCGCCAACAAATCGTTTCCATCCTTCACGTTCTGCAGATAGATATTTTAACTGTGGCCACGTCTTTCTCTGGGAGTCTGCTTCTGCAAGAACTGTTGATTTCCATGTTGTTCTTGGTCTTCCAACCCGCTATGCACCCTGAGGATTCCATTCAAATGACTGCTTTGCAATTTCATCGTTTGGTTTCCTCAGTGTGTGACCAATCCATTGCCATTTACGCTTTCTTATGTCAACGTCCAGCCGCTCTTGACTTGTCCTACGCCACAATTCCTCGTTTGATATAATTTGAGGCCAGCGAATTTTTAGAATATGGCGTAGACAACGGTTCACAAAAGCCTGCAATTTCTTTGAGATGGAAGTCGTGACTTTCCTGGTTTCGCAAGCATATAACAGCACGGATTTGACATTGGATTCGAAGAATCTCAACTTTGTACGCAAGGAGATTTGACATGATTTCCAAATTTAGGAGAGGGAGCCGAAGGCTGCGCGAGCTTTATTTATTCTACTTTGAACGTCCAGATCAGTACCACAATTTGCTGAAACAATACTTCCAAGGTAGTTAAATTGTTCAACCTCCTCAACTGGCGTCTCCTGTATTAAAATACGCTGATGTGTGGAGCGCCTGTAAGCATTATTTTTGTCTTTTTGCTATTTATTTTAAGACCACTCGCCTCTCCTTTTACCTTCAGTGCTTGACACATCCCGTTCAGTCCGCTGATGTTATTTGCCAAGAGACATATATCATCGCCATAGTCTAAGTGGCTAAGCCTTTCAAACGGTCTCCATTGAATGCCCTGCCTCTCTGCTGTTCCAACGCTGGCCGTCAAGACATCGTCAATCGCCAGTAGAAAGAGAATTGGCGATAGAACATCTCCCTGTCTCACACCCAGCCGCACTTCGAAAGAGTCGGATAGCTGCCCATTGTGTAAAACAAAACATCTTGCATTGTTAGAGGACTCTCTTATAATGGCAACAATTTTTGGGGGGATTCGTCTACCAAAAAGCGATCTCCATATACATTCACGGTTGACTCGGTCAAAGGCCTTCTCAAAATCCACGAACATGAGGTAAAGCGGTGATTGAAACTCCGCAGACTGCTCAAGAAAGATACGTAGAGTATTGATATGGTCGACACAAGACCACCCACTGCGGAAACCAGCTTGATGCCTCTTGAGTTTAGACTCGATGGTTGCCATTAATTTTGGAAAAACGGACAAAACTGAAATGCCTCGCCAATTGTTGCAATTCTTAAGATCACCTTTCTTTGGCAACTTAACAATTACACCATCCTTCCAGTCGCTGGGATAGATTTCATTTTCCCACACAGCTTGTATCAAAGGGTGTAGAATACTAGCCGTTCTGACAGGGTCAGCTTTCAGGAACTCGGCTGGTATACCGTGAAGTCCAGCTGCTTTATTATTTTTGAGAAGATTTATCGAAGATTGAATTTCCAGTACTGTTCGATGTCAATACCCCTATATGATCTACGCATCTCGTTAAGCTGGGGCACTTCAGCACTCTGCTCGACAGAATCCTCATTAAGAGTGTTCCGAACTGAACAAAACCAGTCATTTGCTAACTTTTTTTTTGCATATATAAGACCATTTTTTTCACTTTCATCAGATACTTTGTTTTATAAAACCTTGGATTTTTACTAATTGGTCACTAGTAGGCGTATTATTGTATTAAAAAATTTTTTTTCTAAAAGTAACTGATTTTAACTTCTAAATTTACATAAATTTTCTATCAAAAAGTGCATTTTAAGAATTCAAAATTTCAATATCAAATGATACAAATTTGATTACATAATTAATGAAAATCATGAAAAATATATTGAATTTATATCCACTGTAAAAAAATTTGTCAAAAAAATACCGTTAGGTATAAAAATTTGACTGTCAAAAATGGTTTTTTTCAAAATTCACAAGCATTTTTATTTTGCATTATTAAAATTTGTATAAGGTACAAAATTAAAAATGTTCTCCAATAGTGGCATAATAAAAATATGGAATTTTATGTTATTTAACATTTTTTTGCAAAAAATGCTATAGTGTAGGCTACATTTGCTTTGAAAAACAGCCATTTTAGCCATTTTCTCGATTTCTTAGAGGCTTTTACCAAAATCTAGAGCACAAAATTAAATTTTTTTTCCAATGATGGCATAGAGAATAAGTTTATCTGTCCATAGACACCTTAATCGCTTTGATCGGACAAGTACACGCTTCGCAATCTTATTCATGAAATCACCATTTCAGTCCGGAACACTCTTAAGCAAGGCACAAAAGTGATCCTTCCACCTGCGCAGCTGATCCTCGATTGATACCAAAAGTGTACCATCCACATCCATTACAGGATGATTGGTGTTGCTTTTCTTCCCGACAACTTCCTTGGATATTTGGTACAATTCCCTTATATCTCTTCTTCTTGCAGCGTTTTCCGCATTTTCTGCGAGACCGTCTAACCTCACCCTCTTGTCACGTCTCACACAGCGATAGACCATCTTTTGTGCTAAGCGATACTCTCTTCGTAATTCAGCCTTTCGTTGAGCATCCGCTTCGGCATTTATTTGCATCTTCAACGATTTGCGAAGCTCGATTTTATCCCAGGTGTCTTTGGATATCCAAAAGCCTCTAACTCTCGACTGCCTAGGTACAGTTTCGGATCCAGCATCCATAAAAACACTTTTTATATCACCCCACATCTCATCAATTGTTGAATGTTGTATTCCGTTTAATTACGAAGCTCTATCGTTAAGGTTGGTGACATAGTTACAACATATGTTGGGATCACTTAAAGCATTTGTATTGAACTTCGAATACCTTGCTGCACCCTGTGATTGACGTTGTACAGCTGCAGTTCGTAGCTTGAGACTAATGAGAACCAAATGGTGGTCGCTTCGCATGTCGGCATTTCTAATATTTCGAACATCGCACATTGACTTCCTCCATCGCTGCTGAATCATGATGTGGTCAATTTGGTTTTCAGTTTGACCATCCGGATGTACCCAGGTGATTTTGTTGCAAGTCTTATGTTTAAACACAGTCACACCCAGTACAAGACGATTAGCGTTACAAAAATCGACCAGCAAATCGCCATTTTCATTTCGTGACCCCAAGCCATTTTTCCCCATGACGCGTTCCAGACCGTAGTTGTCTGATCCGACCTGGGCATTGAGATCTCCCATGACAATTATGATGTCGGCTCTTGGAACACCACTGTAAACTGAGTTAAGATGAGTGTAGAAAGCGGTTTTGTCTTCCTCGGTCGCTTCATTTGTGGGGGCGTAGCACTGAATTATTGTGACGTTGCGAACTTTTGAACGGAACCTTGCTGTCATTATTCTTGCAGAAATGGGTGCCCAGGATATAAGACTACGCCTCGCTTCTTCGTTCAACATAATTCCGAAACCATGCCGCCTTTGGCCACCTTCTCTTTCATCCTCCCCGGAATACAGCATTCTCGTTTGCCCAGAGTCAGCTCTGTATTCGGCTCCACCTTGTTTCGCTGATGCCCAGGATACTGATCTTAAGGTGAAGCATTTCACACTCAACCTGCTTGTATCTACCTTCGCTGTACAAGGATCGAACGTTCCATGCTCCGATTTTCGTACGTATGCGGTAGCCAAAAGTATCATTTGCTCTTCTTAAAAGACTACTTCTATTTGTTAACGATTCATTTATTGTTATGGCGTCTTGATTGACGCTGGTACACGAAAGATGCCGCACCCCCAAATCCGATGTGCGGCTTACAGCAGCCGAAGCTGCCGAAGGATTCTCCATAAAATGGTTACCTCTTGGGGACTCATTTCCATTTGTTGTCATAGTTCATGTATTTGCATATATCCTTCCACCATGGTGTTTTCCGAGATACGATTAATAACATACATAAGCTCAGATTTGACAGGCACACCCGCCTTTTGTATGGTCAAACACATAACTGCTCGAGGCCGCCCACTATGGGAAAACAGACGCCTTTTGTAGTCGCCCAATATAGGTTACAGACGCAACCTGCTGCTGCCGTTGGCCTTTTAACACCAAAAAAAACGCTCCTCCGCCACCAGACTATCATGCCGTTGACCGCCACCTGCAGTTCATTCGTCTTAAGGGGGCTTTTAACCATCCCAAGGACAAGTTTGTGCCCTGACCAGCATAGCTGGGTTGTCTGCTTATCCCGGCATCCATTCGGTCCCCCTGCACGTTAGCGTTACCCGCCCTCTACGACGCGGAGGTGTGCATAGGGATTTTCCTATCATTGATTCGTATGGCGTTCTAGCACTCTCAAGTACTTTTAGAAAGGGCCCTTTTTACGGCAGCAAAATAAATCAATTGTTGTTAGGATTCATTGAAAAAAATTTTTTTTTGTTATTAACGCCTGAAATTCATTTTTGAAATATCTCTCTCCCATCATTACCCTACATATTTTCAGAAACTCAGTCAAAGATGGGTATGTCGTAGTTGAACTGATGAACGTTTAAATTATTAAATAAGCCTTTTTATCAGAATTCTGTTAAATGGAATACATAATAAGAATACAAAAAGGACTCTTTTATTTAAAGTAGATTTTTGTTTGTCCTTGACCCTTTTTGCTTTATCTAAAATAAATCATTCCCGTTAAGATAACTTTTCATCAACAAAATTTGAGTCGTTTAACTTTTGTTTTTTTTTGGTTGTTTTGTTGTTTTCTGACAAAAGAAAATCCCATTTAGCACTTTGTTGTTATCGAAGCCCGACGATCTGAATATGTGAGTACCTACAAAAAAAGGACGTTTCTTTATCTTTTGCATAAAATATGTTTCTTTATTTCGTCGAAAAAGAAACAATAATAATGTCAATTTTTGGATGCCAATTACGTACGTCACTACAGTAGCATATTTTCATTGTTTTGATGGTTGCAAAAGAATTTATCTTGTGAGATTTCACGTAAAGCAAATAACATAAGGAGAGAATGATGGATGGTAAAGAAGGATTTCAATGATTGAGGCATAAAAGGCTTAATTTAAGGGATTTTTACTGCAAAGTGTTTGCTGAATTAAATAAAATTCAAAAATAGTTTCAATAATGAAATATTGAGTAAATTACAGACATTCAGTCATGAAATCAGAAAAAGGAATCTTGTTTGTTAAAAAATTTGAGGTTAATAACATACGTCAAATTATTGTCAACTGCGAATGCGTTAATATTTTTTGTTTGTATTTTCAAATTAATTTTACTTACAGTATATACTGTAAGTAAAATTAATTTGTTTTGGTACCATAATTCCAAAATGGAACAAGCATCCATTTAAAAATATTTAACAAAAAAGGTTAACTCTTAATAGGCTTTACTTTCTTGTACCCAGCTTAACCGATTTTGATCTAATTTCAAGAAAATACAAAAAGTTTTAATTTAAAGGTTTCAAAATACTATAAGCTCAATATGCATTGGAGCAATTATAATTTTCCAGAAAATAACAAAATTAAAAATTGTTAAATTAGTTTTCTTCAATAGATATTAGATATTTTGAGATTGGATTTTTTTATTTTAATAGGCTATAATTTGCCTATTCTCTCCTTATACAAATTAATATTGAAAAATGAATAGATGTGTGTAGTTAAACCTTTGGTGTTGCTAAGTTATGGTCCATTACACAAACGTTTTGTTCACATTTAAGTCACAATGTTTTTCAAAGTAAGTAAGTAGGTACAAGGCAATCTCATCATTGTTATCTAATGCTAAAATCAGATACCAGCTGTTATTGTTCTCTTCAGTATTGTTAACATCCTATTTACTGAACCGTGAAACACCATTAAAAACGTTGGAAAACCTGCATCAAGAAATGTGTATAATGTATATACACATACGAGTATGTAACTAAAGCTATTGGTTTATGTTTTCATTTCATACTCTTATTTCTCGGGAATAATGAATACTGCAATAAAAATGGATTAAATATTTGCTTTGCTGTAACAGCAATCTCACATGGTTTTGTACCTTAGATACCTATTTCAATTTATGAATATGTTAAATAATTGAAGCAAGAGGATTTACACCCTATTTTCACTTTTTATTATTAAAATAATACTTTTGAGCTTTATGGGTATGGTTTCTTTGAATTGAATGAAGGTAGCAATCAAAAATGGAGGTGGGTTCTTAAAAACCATTTATAATAGAAAGCTCTTTTAATATTTGAAAGTGTGAAGTACATTTTATTTTTAAATAAACTCCTCTGCTAAGCTTTGAAAATATATATAAAAATATATAAAATTAATTGTTTTCTTATTCCCACAATGGAAAATATTTTTTTTTTAAATAATTACCTTTACTTAGGGAAAATGAATATTGAAAATTTGTATGTTCGCGTGGGACAGCAATGAGGTATCATATGTACAAAGGTATAGGTACTGAATACAATCGACATTTGAAATGGTGATGCACAGTATATTTATGGCTGTATGATGGTGATGTCATCAAAATTCAATTAAATCTGAACCACTCAAACGATTTTGATGATTTGATGAGACTTTCTGATAAGATAAAGGTTTATAATTACAATGAACTGCCACCTACTGACTTGAACACTTTACAAACAAAGTATGGGAAATCCCCGCATTGACAAAACTTATTATATTTTATAAAACATGCCACGTGTTTTTTTTTTCTCAAGGAAAAGTAATTTTTTTTTTCAAACCTGTGCCTATCATTCGTACATTAAAATTGAAAATATTTTTTGTTTTGAAAACATACATATAACAAAAATATAAATTTTCAAACCTTTTTTTATTTGGGTGAATGTAAATATCATTATTTCAATTTCTTCTCTTCATCAAATGCTTTCTTTATCCTTTTTTAAAATTATTCTATGGTCTTTGTAGACACTTATATCCGTTTTTCTATTTACCCCATTTTTTTTTCTCTAACCGCCATATTATTCACTCTGGATTTAAATTGGATTTAAGGAAGTTTTTAATCCAACAACTAAATCCGGATTTATTGAATCCAAATATTTAAATCCATGTTCATATTATTCACTCTGAACATGCCTTAAATCCAATGGATTTAAAATGCCCTTAATCCACATGTAAAATGTATTTAAATCCAGATTAAGATCGTTTAATCAAAATATCAAATTTGCGAAATGTTAAAATTCTCCCATAAAACTTTTTGTTTACTTTGAGCCTGTTTACACGATTTGTTTTTCGTTCGTTTCGTCTTTCGTTTTTTTGACAGGTACGCACCTTCGTGACTATACACAACGAAAAAATTCCATACGTGCTTTTGACGTTCAACAAATTTGAGGCCATATGTTCAAATGAATACCTATTTGATTATGAAAATCAATTTTAAATCCCATTATTTAAATTGTATAAGCATTCCTCATCTCTATTCATTTGTCAAATTGTAAACGTCAAAGTTCAACCGGAAAAAATCTTAAAATGTTCATAAATGCTTTCGTTACTTCATCCCCCCTACATTTTTACACCCCTCACTCAATGTGTCAAAATACGAAACACAAAACAACAACACAACAACAAACAATCAGAAACTTGAAATGTCAAGAAAAAGTGAATTATTTGAAATATTGTGTTTTAATCTGGATTTAAGTACTTAAACTGAGCTCCGGAGGGCAGTTTAAATCTAATTGGATTAATCGATATTGGATTTAAAAAATTTGATTTAAATTTGGATTAAACGAGTGAATAATATGGGATTGGATTTAATTTTTGGATTTAAAATACTTTTAATCTGGATTTAAGTTTTTATCTGGATTAAACGAGTGAATAATATGGTCGTAAGATTTCTGCATAGGAGGTAAATGTAAATACCCGTTTTTATAAAAACTATGAAACCTATAACTTTTAAGTTTTCGGTAAAAATCTTTTTTTAGTTTTTGAGAAATTAAGAGAAAACTAAATGTACTTTTCCCAAAAAGCCCGAAAAAATGAATTTACATATTCATAAATTATCCATTATTAAATCCTTTTTTTTTGAGCTATTTTGGCAAAAGTACCTTTTGATTTTTCTTAATTCTTCAAAAACAAAGAAAGAATTTTACATTTGGCTTTCGGTAATCGACTAAAAACAATGAGAGCATTGAATATTGAACACAATAACAAAGATTAATTACGTAAAATTTTGAAAAATATAAACTAAAAAAAAAATCACAATTTTGACTTTGAAATTTAATTTTTAATTATTCGCTTTGAAAACAATAATTATAGCACATTATAAGATGTGCTTTCGTTGATTTTTAATGTTTTTTTGCATTATAAGTCAATGTTTCAGAAACTGCCCCCCTGCCTCAAGGAGGTGAGGTACAACTTTCCCCCTATACAATTTTTTTCTTAGAATATACCCAAGTCCCATGAACCACACCCTAAAATACTTCCACTCAGGTCCGGGATACCCTGTATGTTTTATTAATAAAAAATGAAAATGCAAAATCGTTCACAATAACCCCCTTTGACTTGTTTTTAAATAATGGTTCAAAGTTTTTTTTGAAGGTCACATAATTAACTGTTAGCACCTCTTTTTGGGTATTTAAAAAAAATTATGCCTTTAAAAAGGCCAATAAATGGGCTAGAAAGATCAGTTTGCTCTAGTAGTTAATCAAGCACAGTTTTTTTTGTGCAATAATTTTTCAAGGAATCAGTTAAATCTACGGCTTGACTCCAAACAAATTGTAACAAACGACATTTAGGGCGGTATTCACCGAGCACTCATAAACGGCTCTTAAGTTTATGAGGCTCCTAGCTAAAATAATATTTGTGCTATTCACCAACCACTCATAGCTCTTTTTCGAAGTTCGAAAATGAGAACAGCTCTCTCTTCTCCAGGTACCCCAACCAAACTGTGAAATAAAACTGTTTTCAAAAATGACCCTTCAAGCAAATGCGCTGACCGCACTTTGTTGGTACTTCTTGGATCCTTAAAAAAATAAGTGTTGCATGCACATAAATAAATTCTTTGTGACTACTGTGATTTTAATTTCTTTTCGCTTATTTACTTAGTTTTGTCTATGGGTGAAGATCATTGCACGTTTTAGTTTGTTGGGAAATGTTTTTACTTTACTTTTTAGTTTCGTTGATTATTTCGTTCGTATATCTACTACGTTTGCGGATCCAAAATGGACTCGTTGGCTTGAAGGGGAGATAGACATCAAACATTGGATTACATTAGCTGTGTTAAATGAAGAAAAACTACATCAGGGGCTCAATTCCACAAGAGTGAGTTTTTTCTGTGTACACAGAAATTCGTGTACACATCAATTTTTGCGATTCGGCAAAAGTGAGTTTTAAGTTTTTGACAGATAACGCATGCACAATCAGTCAAATTTATTTACATTTGTTTTGGGCGTGAATAGAATGTATACACAGAAAATTATTCACCCTTGCGGGATTGGGCCTCGAACAGTACAAATGTGTGAGAACTGTCATTCATAACTATCAGATTTGAGCAAAAAGTTTTTCTGAGATAAATTTTAGCTTATTATTATCCCAGACAAACAATTCAACTGATACTTCGACATTTCTCACTCACTTGCTCCACCACAAAAGTAGGTGCAGGAAATATTATTTTTAACTGTTCTGAAAAACATCATGGAACACAAAGTGACAGTTTGGGGCAAGGTTTTTACTCATGGAACACTAAATTCTGTACTTTTCTGTAATTTTCTATTCGGAACAGATTCATTATATACACCTTTTATTATCCTATTTTTTTTAATTTTCACACAAAACGGACAAAAACAAGCAATTATTATCTTTACCGTGTGAATTACAAAAAGAACTTTAAAAAACTGAAACAGTAATTAAAATTCCTGAAGAAAAAGGAATTACAATATGTGTGAGTGCGAGACTCATTTTTGTAAGGACCCAAGAAGTAGCGACAAAATTGGTCAGTGAATTTTCTTGAAGGGCTACTTCGAAGGTTTTCAAATTAGTTTTTGGAGATAGCGCTCTTAACTTTATGAGTGATCAGGATCACTCATAACTTTTAAGGGCGCTCATAAGTATTCACTATTATTGCTTGGTGAATAGATATATGAAGCTCTTAGTTATGAGTGTTCGGTGAATACCGCCCTTAGTGCGAATAGACTCAGAACATTGGTATGTATTTAAGACAATATATCAAAAATTAACCAAAAGTAACAATGGTATTTAGATGTTTCCAATACGACCGCTTATCACAGACGAAATAAAATGCACGACTGGGTCACACGTAATTGCTCTATTGCTCGATTTTTAAATTTGCTAAAACAACTCCTTTGACAGTTTGAGAAAAGAATGCCATCTTAATAATTCTTTATTGAATACGATTGTATAGCAAAAAAAAATTTTTGAGACCGTTGGGGCGGCTTTTTTTAAAAAGTTATTTTTTGTATAAATATTCTTAAAACATTTTTAAGGACAAATTTTGGAATGCAACTCTAAATTTTGTAGTTATGTGCAGATAAAAACAAAATTTGAAAAAAAATCTATTAACCCGTTTTTGAGATATCGAATTTTCAAAAAAAAAATTTTGAATTTTTAAAAATCCACAAAATATTGGCGCAAAATTATAGACAGCCTATTTTAAGGGAAATAGCGTGACACTAGTTAACAATTTTTTAACTTTAATGCAGTTCTCTAACTTTTCCTGAATTATATCGCGACACTAACTTGTGTCGCGATAAGACCATTTTCTAAGCAAATTAAAGTTGAACTCGCCGAAATCAATGACAGTTCGTGCGACAGACGTCATTTGAGCTAGTGTGATACTAAAAAATTAAAATCAAACTTTGGTGATTTTAAATTTAATGCAAGTGTTTAAACATAAAGTTGGTTTGACATCGTCTATAATTTAAGAAAACGCCATTTTCTCCTAGTGTTACACTAAAATTGTTTTAGTATCGTGTTAACTTCACTATAATTTTGCGCCATTTTCTTTAAATTTTGGTACACAAAACTATTTATATTTTTTGGAAGCTTCTGTATGAAAAAAAAATAATTGAAATCAGTCGTACCATTTTGAATAAAATCAAAAATTAAAAAATGGTTCTTTGGCAGGTACCATTAATAACCATTTTTTGAAAAATTGTTTTCCACCCAAAGGAAGCCTTTACTAAAATAAATGTATTGAATATTTTTAAGAAAAGTTGTGGAGCCGTTTTTGAGAAAAATACGATTATGTAAAATTGTTAAAAAATTGTATGGCAGAAACTGTTATTTTTTGTTATTAAAAAAATGAAAACAAATATGTGGCATAATTACCAAAAACCACTTTGTACCAAGTTTGAAGGAAATCGATCGTGCCGTTTAGGCTGTAGACGAACGGACAGACAGACAGAACTGTGCGACCCACTTTTTTGGTGTTCTTTATCATCTTAATGTCATGTTTGATAGTTATCTCAAATTTTGTTTTACAAAAATCCGTAACTTGCCTTATAGTACCTACATATCGCAAGATTGATAAATATGTAAATACTTTCGATTATAAAAATAAAAATACATATCATTTGATACACCCATTCATAGCAGTTGCTTATTTTATATGTAGGTACACTTAGACGAAAATGCAACCTGAATAGTGTATTTTCTAACCATTGTGACCAAATGAAGCATGGAGCTTGTCCGACCAGGTAATCTTACGGTCGGATCGCGGACTAATTTTATAATTATAATTAAAAAAAACGCAAAACATCAGTTTAAATATGGACACTCATAAGTGTAAATTGTTATTTTTTAGCTTTCGGTTGCCGTTAAAATATTTGATTTAAATACCTAAAACTGGAACCTCTATGACATTTATTTTGTTTGTATAAAACAACTTCAACACCTTTGTTTTAAATTTTTAATTTGAGCATTAAATACACCCATGGTGCTTATTCCACAATAGGCACTATGCATGGCTTACACAAAAGTACATATTTTCCTCATTTAAGCCATTTTACAAGACTTTCGCTTTCAAGCTACATAACACAAGAACTTTTATCAAAAATACTATATCCCCAATTCCACAATGAGGTGATTCGAAAATGTCCATCTCCTTTTTTCCCAGGGTCTAGGTTGAATCCTATAGAAAATATTACAAAGAAAAAACTTCTCTACCAATAAAACCTTGATAAGAATCCCTAATCAACCGCAATTCCCATTCGGAAGTATTTTATCATCTCCCTGAATCTTCCTCTTCTAAAAATTTCTATGTAGCTCTCTCTCTATCAGAATTTAAAAAATCACCAATGAATAGAAATTTAAGAGAGAAAATATAAAAGCTTTTGGCTCTCTCTCTCTCTGTTTCTCTTAAAATTGTTCAACAGTTTGAATATTTTGCAAAAGCTTAGGTATATGTCGCTCTATGCATGCAGTGTAGGTTTAATTTATTCCTTCTGATGGTTTCGCTTTCGTGCTGTTTAAAGGATAACTAATTTCAAGGGTAAAGCGCAGCCAGGCAGTATAAAGCGCATATCGTATTCCCATACTTTTTTAAAGTTCACTGTGTCTAGGTCAGAAATATCCATGAATATGAACAATGTAGGTTGTAGGTATGTGGGAATTGTATGATGTAGTTTTTGGTCATGACCTAAATTCATTTTATAAAGCTAGGGACCATATGTTCAGGGTTTAAAGGTCAATTGTCAACCTACCCGATGGCATAAGATAAATAGACAATTGTTGCTTTAAATTATAATGCAAACAATAAGTTCGTCCAGTAAAGCTTCTTCTTATTTCTATTTTGTTGTTTTATAATATTTTAACTTTTGTTTATATTGAATCACCGCATACTAGTTAACATTAAATAATAAAAGCAAGAGTTTTTGACATTAATTTCAAAATAATGCTTTTATGTAATTTCTGTTAAATTTATTTAGCCTAGTTGTCTTATGAGCTATGAGTTATTAGACATCAGTTATGATATGAATAGGTTAGAGGTCTTTAATATCATTTCTTTCTAATGACATCGTAACTTCGTCATCGTTTGAGTGACATAAACACACCTTTTTTACCTAATTCATAAAATGTTTTGAGTTCTTGGAGTTAAATGACTACGTACTCGTAAAGTAAATATAATGTACCTATTTATAACTGTATCATGGATGACACGGTGATCCAAGATTCTTACTATGCGGATAAATGGGGAGTATAAGGTCTGAGAAAAACCTAGATACAGGTACGCATTAAAAATAAATCACATTACGGGATTACACGACGTTCTTGCTTTTAAATTTTAAATAGAAATGTAAAAAACCTTGAAATTCTCTTTTTTAAACAATTGAGAAACAAGTTCAAATGACAAAATTTTACTATCAAAATGGGTGTTTCCTTTTGGCAACGATGCTTACCTATTTGAGGGAAAACATGGTCGTTCTTCACAGTTGATTTTTAAGTAGCGATAATTTAATAGTTCTTACAACTGTCAACTAATTGAAATCTTAGCCAGACGTCGGATTCAAACAATGCAACCAAAATTGAAATATCAACGGTATAAAATCTATTTCCTAAGATTTTTTTGTTATAATATTTTGAGTTTTGAGTAGTTGACCTAAAAATTTGATTGGTAACTTCCAATGGCCAGAATTGTAAAATTTCTCTCAGATTCCTCAAATTAGGTCTAAAATTAATTTTCAATACCAAAATTAGCAAAGAATAACACAAGAACTAGTTTAAATCCTTTTTTTTTTGGAAAAAACGCCGAAAGTTTAATAGGAAAATTTGCTAGGAAAATTAGGAAATTACGCGTCATATTTGGAAACAAAAATAAAACAAAAATGGATAAAACACCCAAAAAAGACAAACTTTTTGGTCGAAATTTCCAGACATTTTGAAAATTACGCCCAAAAACAAGAAATTGGATTTTCGGTCTTGATTTCCAAAATGTATTGGGAAACTAACCCTAGAAGTATAGATAATTACATATCACGTTTTAAACGAAACGAATTCCTGTCAGAAAGTTCATTTACATATAATACTCTTTTCCTTGAGTCACCGACTGGGCTTGTTATTCCATGTATAGAAATTTCCTTGCATTTTTTTCTTTTCGATTCGGAAAAAAAGTTAAAAACTTTAGTTCGGGCCCTTTTTATTATTCTTAAAGGTCCATACAAATTTTGAAAAAAAAAATCCAAAATATTTGCAATTACATATAACCGAATGGTTTGGGCTCTTTTTCCAAAGATATGAAATGCACAACTGGGTCGAGCCTAAGTACTTTTATGTTCAAGACTCTGAGGGTTTAGAAAAATTGTATGTATATAAAAACATGGAAATTATGAAAGAAAATTTTCAGAAGCTTGAAATACGATATTTAAATAAGCAAAAACAACTCCTTCGACAGTTTAAGGTGAAAAAAGAGAATGCCATCTTAATTCTTGATTGAGTATGATTGTATAGAAAATAAAAGTACATGCTCTTATGTTCAAGTTGTGTGGGGCTTAAGATCTTTAAAAAATATTCAAGTAATTATAGAAAAAGTATAAAAAGCATTTAAATCGTTCTTTTAATTGTATAAACAACCTGATAAATAACTTAGAGCTCAAAGAAAAGTATGCCATCTGATTAATTGAAAAAATATGAATATATGCAAAAAAAAAAAATTTAAATCGTTGGAGCCGTTTTCTTAAAAATTAATTTTTTATATAAAAAAATTTTGTAACATTTTTCAAAAAAAAAATTTGGTATGCCAATTTTGAGTATATATTAGTATAAATTTAAAACTGAAATTTCAAAACAATTTATCCCCTTTTTGAAATATTGAATTTTCAAAAAAAAAAATTTGAATCTTTTTTTAAAAATCCAAAATTTATTTTTTCAAAAATTTTGGTATGCAGTATTATTTATATTCTAACGAAGCTTTTGTGCAAAAAATTTAATTGAAATCGGATGAGCGGTTAATGAGAAAATCAAAAATAAAAAAAACCGTTATATGGCAGGTACCGTTAATAAATGAAGGGTCCAGGGGAAAAACGGCTTAAGTCCACTTTAATTGATTCCGAGAAAAACGTAGTTGTAAATATATTACTAAAATAATGGATAATTTAAAGAAAAATAAATAAAACTAACAATTTTTTTTAATGAGCACGAAGTACTGAAGTAAGCAAACATATATTGATTTTAACATCTTGAATTTTTTGCATGATAAGCTGACATGAGTCAAAAGGACCTTCGATGTTTTAACCAAAATTTTGAATTTTTTGATTTGAAATTTTCTTCTGAAAGAACCGGACATGATAATTGGAAACGGTTTTTTGCTTTTAATTCAGACACCCCTAGATTTTCAAAATAGAGTTTGAAAATAAAATTATTTTCACAAGCGTGACATTGGACCGTTTTTGCAATTCAATTTGTTAGACAGGACCTCCACCGGATGTAGTTAGAATATCTAATTTTTTTTTGTTTTAATTATTTTCCTGACGTGTCGCTAGGTCTATTCACAAGTTTTCTTTTTGTTAATATCGCTTTGTTTAATTTTTGGAGCAAAAAAGATACTTTTGGAAAAAAGTTTTTTTTTAAAGTGTACTATTTTGCGAGTTTTCAAAGTCCTATGTGAAAAGAGCTATACTACATCAGATAGTACCCATACAAATCTATAAGATGTCATCATTTGTTTAATTTTTTCCAAAAGTGGACTTGAGCCGTTTTTCCCCTGGACCTTTCAAATGTTTTTGGTGATTTTTTTTCTTATTAAAAGGTACATCATATCTACAATAATACACTGATTTTTTCTTATCAAAATCTTTGGAGCCGTTCTTGAGATAAATAAGCTTTTCCTTAACGGTTGTATGGCACGTACCGTTATTTTTTGAGCTAAAAAAAAAAATTCAATTTCCCCTCTGGAGAGTTACAAAAAAACCTTAATTTCAAAATTTGAAGAAAATCGCTTCAGTGGTTTAGGCTGTAGGTTGAGGTACGGACAGACAGACAGACAGACAGAATTGTGCCACCCACTTTTTTCGTGTTCTCTATCATCGTTATGTCATGTTTGATTGTTATCTCGAAATTTTTTTTTTGCACGAATCCAAAACTTGCCCTACCTATATCGCAAGTAAAAAAGTTTATAGTCGTTGGAGTGGTTTTAAAAACAAAATGTTTTAGATAAGATTCTTAAAACATTTTTAAGGACAATTTTTGCTATGCAAATCAGAAGTTCACATATAAAAACAAAATTTCCAAAAAAAAAATTGTCAATCCGTTTATGAGATATCGAATTTTCAAAAAAAAATTGAAACTTTTTTAAAAATTTAAAAACTTTTTGTTTTTTAAATTTTCATTTGCTATATTATTTATTCTTAATTAATTTAGTAAAATTTTTAAAAAGTGGGTAGATACCACGCCCTTTGAGCTGAAAATTATAAATTTCTGACCTTTATTTTTGTATGCACGTCAGACCTCCACCGCTTTACCAATTTTCATCGTTCTACAACAATCGGAAGTGCTCCATATACATAATTTATAAGAATTTTTAAGAAATTGGGTGGATGCCACGCCTCCTGAATAAAATATTGCAGATTTTCGATTTTTTCCTTTGTATGCATCTGAAGGCCTAGCGTTGATCGAAATTTCAATATTCTACGATGTCGGGAAGTGCTGCATAATTTTGATGATCTGTTAGTGAGTCAATTAATGAGTCAGTCAATTACGGTTCTTGCAATTTTTGAAGTCCTATATCTCGAAAATTACTAATTCTATAAAGTTGAATGTTGGTGAGCCACCTATGTTTAATCCGTTCAGCAAATACTGAGAATTTGAAGTTTCTGACTTTATTGGTACTGAGGTTAGAGGGTGTTCCTGTAAAAAGAGTGTAGTGCCGCGAATTTGGCTGGGCACTACCGTGCCCTTTGCCAAATTTTGTCAAGCAAGTATTATTTGTTTGTTTGGTTTTATTTGGCACAATAAAGCCATTAATTGCACTCAAGCTTTTCTAAGAACAAAGTTTCTATTCAATGAAGTATTTCACTAGAAAAAAGTATAGATTTAATCGGGAAATCAAGGAACGGATATGCCACGCTACTGCTATTTTGGCAACATTTTTCCAAGCCACGTGTAGTTATTAAAAAAAAGCTAAAAAGTTAAAAAGAAATCGAAAAATAATTTTTTTTTAATATAAAGTAGAGGCTCAAGGCTTGAATTCAAAACGCCATTTTAATTCAAAACTGACAGAGATATAGCCATTCAATCTTTACCATTTCTTATCATCTTTTGCAGTTGTTGTCCGAAAGTGTATTTCAGACAACAGCCTAGTCTTATAATAATGGGTACTTTTTAAATATTCTCTTGGAATGTTAATACAATATTTTATCAAAATCTAGATTCCTAGTATTTTTTTCAAACCTGAAATTTGCCATGTATCGAAAATAAGGGCTTTCGAGCCAAAACTTCCACAAATTTTAAGAAATTGTAAGGTATTAATGGGTATTTCAGTTTTGAACAAAAATTAATTTTGAACATGCCAAATTAAAGCTTTTAGCCTCTTCTTTTTTCGTCATTTTTTTTATAACAAATTGTAAAAAATCAATTTCGATACGAAATTTAATTTTGAACAAAAAGTTTTAAGAGTAAAATTCTTAAATTTGGCTTAGCTTCCGAGTTATACATTAGTAAAATATTTGTATCGACAGCACTCACGTGATACAACAAATAAAAAAATGTGTGTCTCCAGCACATTCTGTGTCATTATTCTGACATAGTAAATGCCTTGTATTTTGTTCAACATAATGCCATATATCTTAGGTATAATCCTTATGCCTTACCTTTCAATACTAGGATTCCGGCCATTCCAGAGCCTTACAGTATGAAATATATACTTGACCTTAACCTTTTTCGTAGCAATAAATAAAAAGTTTAGAATTTGTAAATGTGATTAATGCCTTTCGTTCGTTTCATTATCTTAGTTACTATTCAACAAAATATGACTTATGGCGGGTTCAACAAAGTTTTTCTCTGAAAAATGTTCATTTTCTCTGTTTAAATTTTAAACAATTTTCAGGTAAGGGTTTTCGAACTTATTGAAGGCCCCTTACGTAGGTATACTCTTATGCTAAAGGAAGTAGAGTTGAGTTGAGTTGTATAATAATTATATTAATATTTAAGCTGGATTCGCACTTCAAAAGTCTTTCAGTACTACATTAAATAGTTTTGAAAACTATCATTTCATTTTATGTCAAATTTCATCAGAAAATGAAACTACCTGCTTCGTGTAGCGCTCATGATTTTATGTAGTTTTTGATGTTTGAAAGCTAATTTTTGTTTGTGCTTCGTGTGTTGGTGTTGTCATGTAGGTACATTCTATACCTTGTAAAACTTCAATTTAAATTCGGTTTACAGTAGTACTCCTATTGAATCAAAATTTCTAAAACCAATTTTGCTCTGCGCTCTGAATTGGATTTCCTTTGAATTGGATCCTTTTACCTTCTACAGAATTTCTCTCACGAATTCATGATATTTTTCTGTTTTTCCAGGAACACCTCAGAAAACGTTATTCAAGTATACTTAATGGTAATAATCTTATATACCTACAAACATTTTGTTCCTACAAAAGTTCTATTTTCCCTCCAAGGAAAACCGCAATCAGATTAGCTAGATACTTTCTTTGAATATTGAATTCCATATTGAATATTACACTTTAAGGTTAGTAACTCAACACTTGATTGTATTTTCTATTGGGAAAATAATTATTTCTATCTAATACCTTAAATTTCCTTATAGTCCAGGCAAATTGTATTTTTGCCATGCCAATTGTGGGGTAGTTTTGATTTCTTCTCTGCTTGTTGAAAATAGACGTATTTTTAATGTTTCCGAAAATCCACTCGAGAACACTACTGAATTACTTTGCGTGGCAAAATTTAAATTTCTGACTATTCATGTTAACCAAGATATACTTTTCGGGTGTTTTTTTTTTTTTTTTTTCGAATCTGGCCTCAGAATTGCTGTAACACGTCATGTTTCTGAGATATTTGAATGTAATGTTTTCAAGAAAAATGCGTTTTTGATGCAAATTTGGCGTTATATTATTTCTGGAGATTATTTTTCACCATTTAATTTGTATGGCATTCTGAATTATAAACATTTTTCTTCAAAATTCTTTTGGAATCTTTCAATTACCTTCGTTAATTTATTTTTGAAAAATCATTGATAACTTGTTGAAATATCTAATTTGAAAAGGGTTATGTACGAAATCTCGCATCTGAAATCTGTTGCAACATATCGCAATTACAGAATCTCGTTATAACAAAATTCCACAAGAATCTAGTAATCTAAGTTGGCGACCTCTCACCCTTTGCAAGGATGGTCCCACGCCCACTTTTCTTCAATCTTATTTTTTTAAAAAATGGCTGTACCGATATGGATGACATTTTCATAATTTGTTATTTTGACCGGCGGTAAAAGAATTAAAAAAATTGTTAAAGAAAAATTCACCCACTGCTGCACACACTTTTCTTATGTCTTTGTTTACCGGAAAAGGCTCCAACAACTTCCATGAAATTATCAGAGATCGTTTTCAAGGACGAGAAAAAATTGACAAATTAGTTTTAGTTAAATCCGCCGACTGTCACACCCAACTTACTTATTTCTTTACATTAATAAAAATATTTATAAGATATTACATATGTTGATTAGGCCGTTTAAAAAAAAAAAAAAAAACGAACTCTACCTCCACGGTGCGGTGGTTTGAAAACGAGTGCTCAATCAACACGCACGGATTTACCCCCCCTTTTGTTTACTGATGAATTATACTAAGACCCGCTCGCAAAAACAACATTTGGAAATTTTACACACATCAAAATAGTAGTCTTTTTGAAACCATATTGAAGAAAAGTCAGCATGGCAGAGGGCGAATCGTACTTAAAGCGTTTTTAATATATAATACAGTGACTGTTCATTTAGCTGCGACATTGAAAACAATTCCTTACGCTATGAAAGAGCTCAAATAAATAATTTGCTTCAATAAATCTGATATGTATACCTAGGCTTTGAGGCCTGAATCAGGGCCCAGATCACATAACACGATTCGATTGAACGATCATCGTTCCGACTATTACTCTCTCTATATTTTCCTGCAGATGTGAATAGAGACAGGTAGAGTTAAAACTATGATCGTTCAATCGAATTGTCTTACGTGATTTGGGCCCAGGCTATTATTTTTTATTTGAAATTTATTTATTTATTGTGACTCGCTAGGACAGTTTCCAAGAAACTAAAATGAAGCATAACACCCTATGGATTTCAGAAAACCAAAAGTGCTTCTTAAATCTTTATATCGCTAGTATGAACAAACTCTCAAAATGATGGATTTAAATATTTTCTTTTTTAAATTTTGTCCTCGTTCATAAGAATCAACTCTGAAGTTCGTTGGCAAATCGTAGGAGGTGTCTCCGAGAAACATTAAAGTAAGAAAAGTGGGCGTGACAGTGGGCTGGTTTTACTTAAACCATTTTTGTCGTCTATAAGAACTTACTCTGAAAGTTTCATGGAAGTCGTTGGAGCTGTTCCAAGACACAAAGAAATAAGAAAAGTGGGCGTGAAAATGGCTGGCATTTTTTTTCAATTTTTTCTACAGTCATTATAACTTATTATGAAAATCCCAGCCGTTTCTTAATAAACCAAGATTGGGGAAAAGTAGCCTGCCGCTATTTTTTTTTTTTTCCCAAAAAAAAATTGCTCTATTTACTAAACTAATAACTACTGCTGGAGTAATACACTATATCTTAAGTATTTTATCGACCCATTTTATACTGAACAGCATGTGGTGCTCTACTTGGCCGAAACTCATTTTGGAGTTAAGCTATTAGACTTCACGTTCTTAAATAACGTTCCCGAACACTTATGGTGTCCAATATCAATATAAAAATGTATATTCCTACGCCAACTAACCCTATAAGAGTGTTCTATAAACTCAAACATTTATTTACCTATATAATGTATACAAAAATGATTCTTTGCCACGAAACTTTTAATCTTTCTATAAGCACGGTTAAGTTTGTCCCAGAATTATGAATCAAGTATCAATAAAAATCTTGAACATTTAATACACGTTAAATCCTTCCTAAAATGAACCCCATTTTATGTTTTCATTATAATGAAACTCCAACGAAATTTTGCTAATGAGAATGACGAGACCATCAAAAACCCAACCAAAATTCTTTTCCTTTGATAGCTATTTAATAATCCGGTAAAATAAAAGAAAAGTTGAATATTTAAGTTTTGTGTTTCATTAATTTCGCTATAAGAGCGTACTTTGCATGAGTTGACCATTGCGTCAATTGTCAAGATAAATTAAACACTTTAATTGATTCTTATAAACTATTTTTTATATATTCGTAACTCAGGTAAAAGATTTGCTTAAAAAATCGTGAATATTAAAGATAAGCTTTTAATTATTGTGAATGTGTAATGAAACATTCATAACGTGGGCATAATTTATCGACTCATTGAGTTAAGATGTTATGTAATCCAAAAACGAAAGGATTTTGTCATTGAATGAAATTTTGTTTGTTCTAGCTTGATTGTTATCCCTACCCAATTCAGCGTTTTACACGGTTGGAAGCTTGATGATTTCTTGCAGGCAATTGAATTATTTTTTAATTGATATTCTATTTTTGTTTAAAATTTATCTCTGTAAGCGCGGTGTGCCCATTCCTGACAACTGAGATTCTTTTCATAAGTTATAAAACGTTAATTAGTGTAGGCAAATAATTTGCATAACAAAGTCACCAAAGCGGATTAAATAAAATGCATGACTGCGTTGAATGTGCGATCGTGATTGCTCTTAAGAATGTTATGAAAAGGCTTATTAACATAATGACATATTTGTCTAAGAAGAAAGTGTAAAAAAGTTCAAAGTTTCTATCTACAAAAATTATTTTTGATTCAAAATAGCTTAAGGCCATAAGTCCTACAAATTGGCGTTTCGTTCGGCTTACTCACTTGAACTCATCAGTGACATAGTGAGGGCTTTGTCATACGCAATTTGTATTAAGTTCAGTTCAACTTACATGAATTTTTCAACGAAAATCCACTGTAAACTATATCCTGATTATTTCAGTAGTATATAGAATTTGTATTATAAAACCTTCTTATAAAAATTTAATTTTTGGTAAAGCAATATTATTAGGTTAATTGGTACAAGTATATAAAGCATTTCATTTTTGTAAGGAAAAAAATATTGACGAAACACATTTTTATCAAAAAAATTAAAAAATTTCAAGCTGAAAGTTCAATCGAGAGAAACCCAAAGTTTGAAAAGATATCATGAAATTTTTAAAAATTAACTTTTGTCTTCATTTTTTATACTGAAATATTTGGAAATTAGGTATCTACTTCTACTTCGAGCTACTGAGTACTACTTTACTTACTTTAAGAATTCGACCAGAAATGGTCAAGCTATTAACGAGAAAAATGAAAAAAAAAAACATATAAAGCCGTTTCAGTTAAGATTAAGCAAAAAGCTCGGAAATTCAGTTAAATTATAATTACGAATTTTTGTTTTAAATACGAAGCTAAAATCAAATTCTTTAAAGCTATTTTTGAGAAAATTTTTATGAACGTATAATGGTTTTCCAATAAAAGCGATGTCAATTTCCTTATAAGTACCTTGAATTTAATCAGTTAATGTGACAGTGATCGAAAATATCTGTTAAGCTTCATTTTAAATCGGTTTCTCACTGAGAGATATTTAATTCGTCAAATTTCATTTTGGTCTTGGTCTGAGAGTTTGCCTTAATTTAATTTATGTTTAAAGTCTTTTTGTGGGATATATCTGTTTATATTATATCTGTTGTTGATGAAAAATAAAGAGGGAAATTATCAACTCTAAACCGTTTCCAAGCGGTGTTGTCGGAAATAATTCGATTCTTCCCAAAGTCAGAACTTGGTAAATGCAGTTGTCATGAAAAGATAAGACATGATTTTCAATTCTGGTTAGGTAGGTATAGGGCTAGCCATGAAACCAAAAAAGTCTCGCTATCATTTGGTATTGATATCGGAGATCAAAACGATAACGAGAAGATACCAAGTTTTGGGACCGAAATTTAACGATACTCTCGGTAGTATCGTTTGGTATCAGAAGAAAAAATTTATGTTTGAATAGCTGTTATTTTTTATTTTTTACAAAACAAATAATTCTCGTAAATGGCTATAACGATTTGGATGACATTTTCACAATTTTTTTTTATTTAACAGCTGGAAAGCTTAGGCAATGATTTTAATTAGAACCGCCCATTGCCACGCGCGCCGTTTTTTTATGCTTGGTTTCTCCGAAACCAACGATTTGAATGAAATCTTTAGTCTTCAGAATTTAAGCTGGAGAAAGTGACACACAAGTAAAAAAAAATCATTTTTAGATTTACAACACATTCAAATGGACCATAAAATATTAGGGCTTTGTTTTCCAGTGAACTTATGATCCTGCGTCAAAATTTATGGATCGGATACCTAGGCCGAACTTCTTCGAAGACAATGATAAACAGGCCCTTAAGAATTGTTTAATCAGAAAAAAAAACTTTAGTTGAAAAGATTGTCTCTCATTCATTACGTGCTCAAATTTTATAACGATTTTTTATTTAATCTTAAAAATAACATCTACAAGATCAAGAACATAGAAGAGTCATGCATTTTATTTTTGCTTGCGACTGAGACCAGACCGTACCAAGACGAAACCGATACAGATACCGATAACTATACAAATACCGATACAAATACCGTAACCAATAACAATACCAATTCCAAGACTGAGATTAGACTGAGTTATACGAGGCCGAGAGCAATACCGAGACGATACCGAATTTTGCGATTTTGACGATACCAAGACAATACTTACAGAAAAAAGTATTGTTTGGTTTAGTGTCGTGTCCAGCCCTTGTTAAGTAAGGGTAGACGACCACTCAGTGTCACAATGTCATTTCGCTGAAGTCTTGCCGTGGTCATAAACACGTGGTTTTGAGTATCGTAATCATTGTGTTCGCTTTGTTAATGCCTCACCATGTGCATTTAAACAACGCTTTTGTGCCATAAATTTCTCGCTCTGGTCTCTTTTTGGTCCCGCCATGACACCTACATGTTATTTTTGTCATCATACAACGTCATGTCATCATCTCGCTTTGATCTCGCTAAAGTCTCTTAAAGGTTCGACAATTCAAGTTATTAAAGTCTCATTTAGGTTAAAGGCTACATTCATCAAGCTGTTGACAACGGTGCTTGGCTAGCCCAGTAAACTGTTGATATTTTTGCCTACTCGCATTCTGAACATATCCTTACTGGAGCAACGGAGTTGCGTGAGTGGTACAGCGTACAGAGGACCTTAAAAAGTAGTGAAAATCCAGATGAGAACCCACGAAGCGGGGCACCCAAGCACTCTTTAAGAACATTTTTCTATTAAACCTATAACAAGATAAAACTTAAGCCATAAATGAGAAAACCTCATATAAATTCCCACGGCATGACCTTGACACTATGAATACCATGGCACAAATTGTAAACGGCAGTGGAGAGACGAAAACGAAAACAAACAACAAAACCAAGTGAAGGGTCCAGGGAAAAAAAATTAAATCCACTTGAATTGATTCCGAGAAAAATGAAAGTATACTAAAAATTCTAATTTAAGGAAAAGTACCTAGTCAAAGAAAAAGAATAATTTCCTCCAACACAATGTTTGTTCGTTTCCTTCTAAAAACTACGAGTTTTTACAAATTTTTGTACAATTTTATTTTTTTGTATGAGCTTTGAAAGACATTTTGGCTAGAAGCTAACGGATAGACATACTCAATTATGCAATTATAAATTGATTTTAATATCATGAATTTATTTATAATTTTCAGTGATATGAGTCAAAAGGATCTTCCATGTTGGAGCAAACATTTGAAACGTATTTTTTGAAAGTATCTTATAAAGACACTAGACTGATAGTTAGAAACGAATTTTTAAATTGTACAAATATTAGTTTAAAAACAAAATAATTTTACGTAACCTTGGGCCGTCATTGATATTCAATTTATTTTGACAGGACTTTAAAGAAAAAAGATGTTTTCTTTGAAGTGTGCCATCTTGCGAGTTTTCAAAGTCCTTTATGGAGAGAGCTTTACTTCATCTAATTATAGAACTCATAAATATTTACAAAATGCCCTTAAGTTTAGTTTTTTAAAAAGTGGACTTCCTCAACCCTTTAAGTGCTTACGACCTCTACGAAATGACGCCGAGAAATCATTATTATCGCCTAAAGAGTGTAACTCTGACTGATCAACAAAATTCTTTGAAATTCCAAACTAGAGCTTTGTAATAAACAAAAGAGTGAAAGGTGGTAAGTATGGTCCCTTAAAACCTAAAAATAATCGAAATAAAATTTTCCGACTGAGAAAAACCGAAAAAAGAACTTTTTAGTGAAATTATTACTAAAGTAGGTAAGCGAAATTTTAAAGCCTTACGAAATCCCGCAAACCAAAATCTTGAATTACTAAATCTCGCTTTTTTTTGATCTCGAATAACGAAATTTCGGAAATTTAAAAATCTCGCAAATTTCAACCAAAATCTCGCGAACTAAAATCTCCCAAACCAACGCGAAACATTCACTGACGACAGCTTTTTGCCGTTGTTTAGTTTTGTATCATTGGGAATTACTTACTATATGATTTCGCGTTGGTTTGGGAGATCCTTAAGGATTTATAAATAACAGTGTGGTCTAAAGGCAGGCAGGCACTGGATTTATATATGTCGAAAAATGTACGTGGATTGCAACAAATTCATTTTTTAAACAAAATTTCGAAAATTAAAATCTCGGGCGAGATTTTGAATCAAAAAATGTATTTGTTACAATCCAATTATATATTTTGTGAGATTTTAGTTTGCAGGATTTCATTATTTCTTTGATTTCATTATTACGAGATTATGAAAAATGAGATTTTGTTACTGCGAGATATCGAAAGTGAGATTTTAAATTGCGAGATTTTGTACCCAAAGCCCAAAAGTTCCAAGAGTTTGAGTTTTCGTATCATTAGACCCATCGGAATTTGAGCTATGACCTATGTAGGTATGTCATGTTGACTTTTAGGGCTTCGATCGATTGTATTATTGACAAAGACTTGCAACTTCAGAAAACCTCACAAGAAAAGTATAACGAGTTTAAATCACACAATCTTGGTGGCCAATATACGTTACAACCACGAGATATAACCCTATCCTCAAATCATTAATACGGAATGTGCTTTGTGGCATCAGTTGTGTGAATTTTTGTGCTGTCCTATTAAAACCACATGTCATTCACATCCAAATAATCAAACTTTGTCAAAAAGAAATATTGTTTAACATTGATTGGTAGAGATCTCCGTTAACTTAATTGAAGGAATTGCCTCGGGTTTTCCTGCACAGTTCTATGTGCAGTAGCTATGTTTTTAGCAGATCCTGCACTTCATTATGGTGGGTGTTGGCTAATTGTTCCCTGAACCGATGTTGACTTGAATTTGACCGCCAACGTTGAAAAGTCGACTTTTGATAATAAAGTTTTATCAATTGCAAGTGTCAATCGTGTTACAGGCCATGGTGATATGGCATCAGTGACTGAATAATAAATAAAAATATGGCTGCCGCAGATTCTTATATCGACGCAGCCTTATTGAAACCAATTTTGGCCAAAAAATTGAAACGAAAATAATGCCTTTGTAAAATACACATATCGTCGGCTTTTTATCAAAACCTCGTAAGTCCAATGGCAAAAATTGTAAGAAGGCAAAAAACCGATTTAAATAGTTATAAAATGAAATTCTTAGACCCTAAAAGGTTTAAAAACTCGTTGATAGAGCCGAAAGGAGCCGCGACACACATTTGCGTGAAATTGATATAAGAATTCATTCAGTGATTTAATTTGTTAATAAATTGAAATGATATTTAAGGATTTACGAGGCTTTGACAGAAAGTCGTCGATATTGGATAAGGTGCTTTCATAAATAAGTACATAGTTGTTTTTGCTTTGTTTAAATACAAATAAAAAAAAATGGTTCAACGTCCTTTACAATAACTCCATCAAAAACTTAATCACTTAAAAAAAGAGCTGTTATTCACGAAATAGTAATGCGGAAACGTGATGCAAAATTCATCTAGGTTTTCATTTTTAAGCACAAAGTTAAATTAAGTTCATAAATTTTTTCAATTGCGTTTTTCAAATACCTTAAATGAAACCTTTTGTTGGGACATCCTATATTTATGTGCACAAAATATAAAATGGTATTAAGCTGAAAAGTTTTCCTATCTCTATTTTATTGCGGTGGCCACATAAATCTTTTTTTTTTTTTTTTTGAAGAATCATAACCTTTCCTTCTGGAACGCTCCTGTCCCTTTACATTATGTTGAATGAAAGAGTCAACAAAATATGCAAATCGACTTCATCCCCATAATTTTAATCAAAATAATTTTCAAAGATTTTTTTTAATGCTTATACCAATAGCAATACATTAAACTTTGTTAAATTTGTTTGTCTCTTTAAGACAAAACCATGCCCTGATGGGCAAGTAACGCTAATGTTCTAAATTTATAATTCACTATTCATTACCGTCTTCAGCACAAAAATTAATGAAACAGACTTTCACTAAGCTTTTACAATAGTATTTCTTACTGACCCACTAATACTAGAATTAATATTGTAGAAATTTATAAAACATGCTTACCGTTGCACTGAATTGCAATATTTCTAATTAAGACTATTTTCTTTATCCTTCTCATTTCCTACAAAACTTCTTTATTCAAATCTTGAAGAAAACTAACTAGCTAAATACCTTAAGTTCAACATGAATCCCTTTAAATTAAAAATTAATTAACCAACAATTCACCTTTTCAAGATGAACGAAGCGTACAACTTTCAAATTATAATTTGGGTTACGGATATTAATTTATCTAATCCGGTTGTTTGCATCTCAATGAATATACAACACAGTTCAGGTTTGAATAAATTCTTCTCCTAACAACACTACTTTCTCCCTGGAATTATGCCGTCGTCATCGTCGCCAACGTGATGTCTTCTTCCATAGAAAATTTATATCTACGTCTAACTATACCTACAAACATCTTTGTCCTTTCCTACTGCTAATGCCAAAGAGTTCAAACAACTTTGTCTCTTGATTAACTTAACCCTTTATTCAAAAAGAGCAACCCAAGGCCGGATTGTGTAAATGAAAAGGATATTTCTTTAGTTAAACGTATAGAGCGTCATAACTTTGTCGTCATATTTGTTGAGGATTTGGTTGGAGTTTGTTACATACGAAAATTGATCGTACAATAAATTATCATTCTACAAAAAAAAACAGTTTTTAGCTTATCCAGCAAAATGTTTTACATTTTGTATAACCTTTTTTGCCTTCTCTTCGATGTTTTTGCTCTAACTGAGACAAATCTTAACTGTAATTTTATTAATAATGAGTTTTTTTACATCGGATTTTAACGTTTATAGGAAGGATGGTTTTTTGAACGTGGGGGAACCGACTGGGCGAGGGGTTCTTATAGCTGTTCATTCCAATTATGATAGCTCCTTATTTAACATCCCTAACACCGATAATATCGAATTGATTTGCGTGAAAATTAAAGTCAAACTAAAAAGTATTTACACATTGTGCTGTTACTTGAGACCTTGCAGCCCAATTGACTGTTACCAACATCTTATTACTGCAGTTGACTTTTTATCTGACGCCATGGAGGTGCATGGCGCTCTATTAGTCTTGGGTGATTTTAATCTCCCTAATCTGGTGTGGTCACGATCTGAGGATGACTCACATTTTATTGCTTGCAACGCAACAACTCAAAAGGAAATACTATTTACTGACAATTTTTTGGATTCTGGCCTTCAACAGGTTAGCGATGTTAAGAACAACTTAAATAGACAACTAGATCTAATTTTGTCTAATGATTCTATTAACTGCATCGTAGAAGAAAGTAGCTTAGCTTTTTCCACTATTGACCTCTTCCATCCACCGTTATCTGTAACTTTTGCTTATGAGCATGGTAATACGAATATAGAGTCCGATGTCACAACATATAGTTTTAATTTTCGTAAGGCTGATTTTGTTAAACTCAATGAACTTCTGAGTAATATAAATTTTGATTTAATTTTGAATTCTAGTTCTAACAATAGTATCGATACGTTAACTACTAACTTTTATTCAGTAATTTTTCAATGTTTTTATTTATCTGTGCCTTATGCACCCCGGAAAAGTACATCATCTTCCCCTCCATGGTATTCGAAGGAGCTGCGTTCACTTCGAAACTCACGAAATGGTCTGTGGCAAAAATATTTAAGATCTAGAACAGAAAGTGACTACTCTCATTATCTAGATTCGTATAATGAGTTTTCAATTCTTTCTAAATTGCTATATACGACGCCTATATCAACCAAATGCAGTTCGATATTATCACAGATCCCAAACGATTTTGGCAGTTTATAAACTCAAAGCAAAAGTCTGATGGCTATCCTGCTACTCTAAATTACTAAGATCATTCGTCTTATGATTCTAAAATAATAACTAACTTATTTGCAAATTTCTTCAGCCTTACTTTTTCCGATAGTAATTTTGAGCCAGATTCCAACTACTTTAACTATCTAAATAATTGTAATAAAACCTCATTAGAATCAGTAATTATTAATGTTGATGATGTGGTCCTTAAGATTAATAATCTCAAAGACGATTTCTCATCGGGCCCAGATAGCTTGCCAGCAATTGTCTTAAAGAAATGTGCAGCAAATTTGGCCCAACCTCTTGCTACTTTTTTCCAAAAATCTCTTTCTCTTGCGATTTTTCCATCAATGTGGAAGGATTCGTTCATCATTCCGATTCACAAGAAAGGTTCTAAAGCAGACGTTGCAAACTATACGCCAATTGCAAAATTATCGTGCATTCCCAAACTTTTTGAAAGTATTGTCTTCGACTGTGTATACTTTCATTGCAAATCATTATTTTCTACGAAACAGCATGGGTTTCTTAAAGGTAAATCTACGACCACTAACTTAACAGAATTTGTTTCCTATGCATTAAATGCAATAGAAAATAAAAGTGAAGTTGATGTTATTGCTACGGACTTTAGCAAGGCATTTGACAAAATCTCACATAAAATCATCTCATTTAAACTAAAAGCTCTAGGATTTCCTCCTGGTTTCATTCAATGGATGGAATCATACTTATTGGATCGTAAATATCGCGTTTTGTTTCGATCCTCAGCATCAGATCCTTTCATTGCAAAGTCTGGTGTCCCACAAGGCAGCCATCTGGGTCCAATTATTTTTATCTTGACAATCAATGACGTGGAATCTGTGATTCGGCATTCGGAACTTTCGACGTACGCGGATGATATGAAAATTTTTAGAGTAATTTCTTCATCTAGCGATGTTTTACCTCTGCAGAATGACCTGAACAATTTTTTAGTTTGGTGTCAAAAAAACAATTTGGAGCTTAATGTTAGTAAATGCCAAGCAATCACATACTCCCGCAAACGTTTACGTTCATCACCACGTGACTATTACATAAATAATGTCCTTGTTTCCAGAGTAACAACCATTCGGGACTTAGGTGTGGTTTGTGATAGCGAGCTCAACTTTAGATCTCATTATAACAACATAATTGCTAGAGCTAACTCTGCTCTTGGTTTTTTTAAACGTTGGTCTAAGGAGTTTTCAGATCCTTACGTTACAAAATCTCTTTATACATCCTTTGTACGACCTTTACTTGAGTATGCTTGCCAAGTATGGTCCCCCTTTCACCTAGTGCATATAAAAAGAATTGAAGCAATACAGCGTAGATTCCTCCGTTTTGCTCTTAGGGGACTCCCATGGGTTGACAACTATAACTTACCTCCGTATCAAGATCGGCTGCGGCTCATTAATTTACAATCTCTCGAAAAACGTCGTGAAGTAGCTGATGTAATTTTTGTTCATCAAATTCTGTCTGGTATTACTGATTCTTCTGCCCTCCTTGAGGTAATGAGTATTAACATCAACTCACACTCTCTTAGATCAGTACCCCAGTTCCATCTACCATCTCACAGAACTGACTATTGCAGAAATGAACCAGTTACTAGAATGTTGAGGGAAGTAAATTCTAATTCAAATGTTTTTGATTATAATCATAGCAAGATCACACAGAAAAAACTCCTTTATGGTTCCTCCTATAACTAATCTAAATAATGTAGAACATATAGTAATTGAATATTTAACCATTAAATATAAAGAGAAACTGAAACTTCAAACTCAACTTACTAACAAATGCTAGCAAGCTATTTCATTTAAATTCATAATTTTGATTTTATTATTTTAATATTTTTATTTTATTTTATTTACTGTTTTTTTTTTGATTTATTATTTTTTATTATATGTATGTAGATCGGCTTTGTTGATCCTTTTTTCATTTTTTACTTTTTTCTAACTGCTTGAATTAAGCAGACCCAACCTTTTTTCACTCAGTGATGTTCGTGCCGCGTTTGGAAGGAAGTTGCTATGTTATTCTGGCATCAGCATAACATATTAACTTTCTTTATTTTCATCATAAAAAACTTAATTTAATTGCATAAGTGCCGATATGACTTGCAATCGAAGTTGCCGTCATACTCGGTGTAAATGGACCCCAGCTCGCGCGGTATCTGGGGGGGAAAGAGGCGTGGGATAATTTAATTTTGGGGTAAGTATTGGGCTTAATGTCAAAAAAGACGACCAGATCTTAATCAAATCTAACATAATGCAGAAGTCAAGCAAAGTGGGTTTCATCATGATGCCCGTCGGCCTGTGCGTCTGTGAGCCTATGCGTCTTTGCGTTTATGCGTGGGTCTCATTATAAAGCAGGGTCCACACTATGCCGATCAACATTGTTGGTTAACATTGTCGATTAACATGTTAGTGTGTTCCTCAAAAACTTTCGTAGCAACAATTTGTGTGGATTGGAATTTTCTAATCGATGCTTCAGGATCCAACCGAAGGGTTCAGTATTCGAACCCTGGGGGTACACAACTTTTGTTTTTTTTTTTTTTTTGTTCAAATAGGTGGTTGGATGTTGTAGGAACTGGGGGCCTCGAGCTGTATCTTTTAATACACATCAAGTGCTTACAATACCTCCACGTTGGTAGCCGCCGGATACTGGTTTTGGCTTTATGCCTTCACTTGCTAAACTTGTAAGTGCGAATGATGTTGACCAAGGAAAGAATTACAACATTGCGTTGGGCTAACGACCCGACCACAGTAAAAAAGCCAATTGTTATGAGAGAGACGCAAGAAGCCTCGGATAACGACCCCCCTCAAATGGCAACCAGACCCGGAACGAAAATGGACTATGACCTACGAGTATGCACCTGGAATGTAGGGACACTCTATACACCAGGTGCTACTCAAAAACTTGAATCTGTCCTCTCACGGTACAAGGTAGATATTACCGCGATCCGGAGATACGATGGATAGGATCAGTTATAACGAAAAGAAAAGATTGCGACATTTATTACAGCTGCCATCAAAGACTGCACATGTTAGGATGCCGATTCGTCGTGGGAAATCGACTCAGATCGAAAGTCATCGATTTTAAGCCGATTAGCGATCACCTGGCTGTGATCCGCATCAAAGCTACCTTCCAAAACATCAGCCTAATATGTGCACACGCCCCTACCGATGAAGCTGAGGAGTCTAACAAGGAGGAGTTTTACTACCTCCTTGACGGAGCCTACGGAGCCTGTCCGGAGTACGATGTCAAAGTCGTGCTCGGAGACTTCAATGCTAAAGTCGGAAAGGAAAACATCTTTGGTGGATTAGTTGGAAAGCACAGCCTCCACGAAACGACAACAGACAACCACTTCCGACTAATCGACTTTGCTGCAGCTCGTAATACGGTGATAAGTAACACTAGGTTCCCCAGGCGAAGGATACATACATCAGCAACCTGGTGATCTCCAGATGGTCGAACTGCCAACCAAATCGACCACGTGCTAATTGGCGCAAGGTACGCATCGAACATCTTGGACGTGCGAACTTTCCGAGGTGCAAACGTGGACTCTGACCACTTTCTTGTTGTGACAAAGTTCAGAGCCCGACTGTCCAACGAAAAGAAAACGAAGACCGCCCAAAGGAATCAATTCAACATTGCATGCCCTAGCCAGAGACTACAGTGAGCAATTGACCGGGAAACTCTCTGCCGTAAACCCAGCCACAAGCGTCAACAACCAGTGGATCCAATATCGCGACATCATTAAGGAGACAGCCGAGACCACCATAGGCTATCAACCACCCAGAAAAAAGAACCCGTGGTATGACGATGAATGCGCGGTATTGAAGCAGGAGAGGGAAAATGCACGAATGCAAATGCTGCAACGGAAAACAAGAGCAGCAAGAGAGGAGTACCGTGAAAAGAGAAGGAAAGAGAAAAAAACCATGCGTAGAAAGAAAAGAGCATCCGCAGCCTCTCAGCTCAAGTATCTCGAAGAGTCCAGCACTACCACCAACACCCGCCGGTTCTACAAAACAGCCAAGCAACTGGTATCTGGTTATAGGACTGGCACGCAAGCTCTTCGAAACAGTGAAGGTAACCTAGTCACCAAAGCACAGGGAATTGTAGACGTGTTTAAGCAGCATTTCCAGCAGCTGCTTTATGGGCATTATGTAGAGGAGGCAACAGAGGAACAAAGAAGCATAAGACCAGTCAATGAAGATCCAGTCCCAGCGCCCAGTACTGAAGAGGTGAAGAAAGCCATCCACAAGCTTAATAACGACAAATCCACCGGCTCGGATGGCCTACCTGCGGAAGTCCTTAAGTATGGAGGAGATGTCCTGGTAGGGTGCTTGCACCAGCTCATCAACCAAGTGTGGGAGGAGGAAAGTATGCCCGACGACTGGTCAAATAGCTCCATACGCCCAATCTACAAAAAAGGTGATCCTATGTCCTGCAAGAACTACAGAGGCATATCACTGTTTAATGTTGCCTACAAGATCCTATCCAACGTACTATGTGAGCGTCTAAAACCTTTCTGCAACACGATGATCGGCACGTACCAGTGTGGCTTCAGGCCAGGCAGATCAACGATAGACCAAATCTTCACATTGAGGCAAATCCTGGAGAAGACCAACGAATTTCAAGTCGAGACCCCACCTATTCATCGACTTCAAAGCCGCATATGATAGCATAAGTCGCCAAGAGCTTCTATTGGCGATGTCGGAACTCGGGATCCCGAAAAAACTGATCCAGCTATGCCGCATGACGTTACAAAATACGCGGTGCAACGTGCGAATGGATAACAGCTCATCCGAGTTATTCCAGACGTGAACAGGGTTCAGACAAGGAGATGCGCTATCAGCTATCATGTGATTTCTTCAACTTACTCCTGGAGCAGATAGTGCGCAAGAGTGGTGTTAACATGGAAGCCACTAACTTCAACAGGTCATTTCAACTGCTTGGCTATGCGGACGACATCGACATCATCGGCCGCTCCAAGAGAGCTGTACTTGAAGCATTCACAGCTATTGATGAACAGGCGGAACGCGTTGGTCTTGAAGTGAATGAGGACAAAACACAGTATATGCTATCAACAAACAAAGCCTTATCTGTCCATCGCCTACGAAAAAACGTCACTGTTGGTAGCAGTAGTTTTGAGGTAGTCAAGGAGTTCACCTACCTCGGAACAAACATCAATTCCACGAACGACACCTTAGTGGAAATCCGACGAAGAATTACCCTAGCGAACCGCGCTACTTCGGTTTGGCCAAACAAATGGGTTCAAAACTCCTTTCTCGAAAGACAAAGTGCACGCTATACAAAACGCTAATCTTACCAGTTCTACTCTACGGCGCCGAGTGCTGGACGATAAGTAAAAAAGGGGAATTGATACTGGGCACTTTCGAGAGAAAAATTCTTTAACGGATATTTGGTCCTATATGCGAAGAGGTCGATTGGAGGAGAAGATTCAATCGTGAACTGTACGACATGTACCAAGATGTGGATGTAGTCCAAAGAGCCAAAACACGTCGACTACACTGGCTCGGCCACATCGAGCGAATGGACAACAACGCTCCAGCCAAGAAAATCTTCGAATCCCAGTCCCCAGGTTCGAGACAACCAGGAAGACCGAACCTCCTATTGAAGATCGTATGGCTCTGGGATCTTAAAACCTCATGCGTGGGTTATCTGTAAAAAAAAAATGTCAAACAAATATTGTGTGTCTGACGACTAACCTCTATAATGCCTTTTTTTTTACCCTTTTTTTGGCATACTTTTTTTTCTTGTTAAATCACCCAAAAGTGGAATCAAAAATTTGTTCTGTGGCCTTGAAGAAAACTGTAAAAATTAAATTACTGAAGCTAAATGACTTTTTATGACGATCTATTGGCCCTTGAAAAGGTAACTATAAAACTGAAATAAGTGCAGCATTTCAGTTAGAAAAAAAAACGTGCAAAAGGCGGACATGGCACACAAATTTTCTTCTAAAAATGAATAAGTTTTCATATTAACATAAGGTAATTTCTATTAAATTTGACGAATAGAGAACCTTTTAAAAAATGGGGCTTTTCAGTAGGCGAACATAGAAGTATACTGTGATACCTTATGCCATCCTTTATTTTGTATGAAAATATATTATACAAGTTAATATAATGGTTCAGATTTTAAAAATTTAAGACTACCTCCCCATGTACAACTTGAACCACTGTGCAGCGCTTAGGATCTAACCAAGAAGAGCTTGGCCAATCACTGATTTTCTTGACAGTTGAGTAGCAACTCTTTCTTGCGAAAAACTAAAATTATGCCTTATAAGGGGTTTTACTCTATAAACCTTGTGTTTGGCGTAAAGGCCTTTGTCAAAAGCTTTCTAACAACATAAGTAACGCCTTTTAGTAACCTTTTCAACCCTTATGTGAGGCTTAGAGAACTTTGTAAAAAAGGATAAAGTCTTGCCGAAAACCTCACCATATACAGGGTGTCCTGTAAATAATGGATAACCTTGCAACTAGTTATTGCAGGCCTTGTGACCTTTCCAAAAAAAAATATAAAAAAAATATTTTCTCAGTGGTTACTTTGTTATGATGTTTTATCCAAAAGTTGTTAACAAGTACTACTTTCCTCAAATACGTGAACGCTACGACCATGGATGAACAATTTTTACTATTTTTATATTTTTGTAATATTCTAGAATAACTGTTGTAATAGATGGGTGGTAAAATTTAACAGTAGTTATTGCATTTTTTTTATTATAATTTTTTAAAATATTTTTTTCAGTACAAACATTTATTTTCGAAAAAGTTTGACCACCTCTAATAAATTAAAATTTTATGAGAACATGTGGCCACTCATGTTCTCAAAGTTGTCTATTTAATGCACTTTTCAAAATGGTATAACACATGCTTGTGTATTAACGAAATAACCAAGAAAATTTGTCAATCATCTAATAAAGCTGCTTTTAACATTTTGACAAAATGTCTATCAAAATGTTACAATAACCTCCAAATTTGGGTTGGACAAAAATTTTCTCTTTTGATGTGTAAGGGGGTTCAGTGCAAGTATAAAACTCTATTTTAGGTGTTGAAAGACCCACCATTTGGCCACCATATTGGAAAACGAGTTCTAAAATGTTTTCCATGGCAACCTAAATTTTATTAGTCTTAGAAAAAAAAACTTTGGTACAAATTTGTAGCAAATTTAATTCTCTTCAAATTATGTTAACATACTTTTTACCCTAAAGCTATAAATAAAAAAGTTATAATCAAAAACATATTAATTTTTTCAATGTTTAAATTTTGATTATAACTTTTTTATTTATAACTTTAGGGTAAAAAGTATGTTAACATAAATTGAAGAGACTTGAATGTGCTACAAATTTGTACCAAAGTTTTTTTTTCTAAGACTAATAAAATTTAAGTTGCCATGGAAAACATTTTAGAACTCTTTTTCCAATATGGTGGCCAAAAGGTGGGCCTTTCAACACCTAAAATAGATAGATATACTTGCACTGAACCCAATAACCAAATTTGGAGGTTATTGTAACATTTTGATAGACATTTTGCCAAAATGTTAAAAGCAGCTTTATTAGATGATTGACAAATTTTCTTGGTTATTTCGTTAATACACAAGCATGTGCTATACCATTTTGAAAAGTGCATTAAATAGACAACTTTTTTAAGCAATTGGCCACTCATGTTCTCATACAATTTTAATTTCTTAGAGGTGGTCAAACTTTTTCGAAAATAAATGTTTGTACTGAAAAAAATATTAAAAAAAATTATAATAAAAAAAAATACAATAACTACTATTAAATTTTACCACCCATCTATTACAACAGTTATTCTAGAATATTACAAAAATATAAAAATAGTAAAAATTGTTCATCCATGGTCGTAGCGTTCACGTATTGGAGGAAAGAAGTACTTGTTAGCAACTTTTGGAAAAAACATCATAACAAAGTAACCACTGGGAAAATATTTTTTTATATTTTTTTCTGGAAAGGTCATAAGGCCTGCAATAACCAGTTGCAAGGTTATCCATTATTTACAGGACACCCTGTATAAGCCTATTTGTTATGTCTATTGGAACTGTTTGTTTTAAATATTCGTTAATCAAGTGCTTACCACCCAGTCCTACATCTTATATCGAAGCCAAACAAAAATTTAGTTATTTTATGAACCCTAAGCTGTTCTCCTTTTCTCCCCTCAAAAAAACTCTTTTATCTTACATTAGATATTTTAATGACTCTTTTCATTATTCATTTTCATCGCATATAGCCCTATTTTACTTGCACCCAACCTCCCTTTCTACCTAATATTTAAATAGAAATTCGACTTGTAACATTCAGAATGTGGATATAGAAAGAAAACTTTGGAAAAGTGAATCCAATTGGAAAATGAATTTTAGCTACTACTGTTTTTACAAAAAATTAAAGTTGATATAATTTTGAAAATCATATTTGAGGAGCATTTTTGAAAAGTAGTTACAATATAAATATTATAAAAGAAAAATATTCCAGAGGTCTTTTTAAGTGACTTACATCCCGGCGCCCTACTTGAGTACTTATCTTTCCTTAACTTTTTTTATAAATACACCACTGGGCCATTTTTAATTTTTCAGCATAGAATTTCTTAAGCTAATTAAGTTTCCTTCTACTTAAGGTTGTTTCTTTTTTTTTGCTGTTCTTTGGTATTTTGTAAGACTAAATTAATGAATAACGTACCATTATACTGGCAGCCAGCCATCACCTCAGACACTTTTCTCTTATGGATCTTAAAATTTGGTTACAAAGAATTTCGTGACATTTTTTCGAGGAACGTTACCCACTTAATTAGGTTCATTTCATTACCATTATTGTGCGTGTCAGACCATCGAAATTGATGTGGTGTACAATTACCGAGTACCTATACAGAAATTAAAAAAAGGAATTCCAAGAACCCGCAACCGGCTCAGAAGAAAGGCATAAAAGAAATGAATCAATAAATTTTCTATTCAAAATAAGAAAAAAAAACATGAAAATATTCCATTTATGAAATACTGCACGTGATTCCTTTACAACAGGTTTTTTATATGTTTCATTATCTATCAATTGTTTCATTATCTATCAATTGTTTAGTGCACAAAAAAGTCGATAAGTTCACGAAATTTCTAATCAGATTCTTAGTAATGTCACTTTTAACGAATTCAAATAGGAGTTAATTAAATATTTTTATTCGAAAACATTTTTATTAAATTTTATTAAAGGAGGAAAAGTAGCAATTCCTTTTATTAGATATTCTGGCAATATAAAACAAGCACCTTTATATCGTGCTGAAAATGTACACTGAGCAACCATAGTTCTAAGACATTTAGATTTAATAAAATGTACGACTGGCAAACATGAACTTGTTCTTTTAATGTTAGCTTTATTTGCTAACAGAATAGTTCGAAAATATACTTGCAAAATTTTTGTGTGTATTTTTTTTTTTTTTTTCTATACACAGTTTTTGTTTGTGAATTTTGAAGGTGTAATATTATAGGAAAACCAACACAAATACCTCCTATACTTTACAAATCTTAAATAAAATCTGTAAATATGAAGGAATCATCCAAAAAATGCATATGCAAATGCAACTTCAATCTTTATCTTTGAAAGCATTTGCAGTGAAGGCTCTAATTAACGGACACTCATCGTTGCCGTTACCTCTTTGTTTTCCGATTATGAGAACTGTCCGGTTAAGAGAAATACTATAATGAAAACAGATCCTAAGCTTTTTCGGTTCTTGGAGAAGTTTTTATTTGAAATGAACGAGAAAAAGTGTCCGCGTCTATTTAAAGGAGCGTCCGTTTATAGGAACGCAATTTATATGCGAAATACGTGAAAAAAGTTGGTTCCTGAAAATATGTCCGTTTAAGGGAATTTTCCGTTTATCGGAGCTGTCCGCAAGTACAGCTTTCACTGTACATTATGTGCTATAAATTATTATGACTAAAAATAAGTGTCAACTGCAATTACATTTGAACAACCGTTCCTTTTTGTATAAAAAAAGCTTTTCGGTTTTTAGTAAAATGGGTTCACTGTGGCGTATGCGTACTATTTCTCAATACTATAAAATCGATATACATATGTAGTTGCGAACAGAAGAGCAATACACAAAATTTTTAAAGATCATATTTGGCCTTAAATTGACCCAAAAAGTACAATATCACCACTTTTCTAGTCAAAGCGTCGGAAGATGAAAATGAAAAATTGCCTAGGAAAAGACACGAAAACCTGCTTTGAAAAATAATAGAATGGTTATAAAATCTTAGAGGGATAGAAAATTGTTTAATGTGGCCAAAAGAAAAACATGACACAAGAGCCATTTAGTTATGCATTCGTATATACATCTAACTGGAGATTTTGATAAAATATAACATTATTATAATAGAGGGAAGAAGAAATAAAATGCACGACTGGATCGCACGTACTTGCTCTTATGTTCAAGTTGTGTGGGGCTTAAGAACTTTAAAAAATATTCAAGTAATTATAGAAAAAGTAAAAAAAGTATTTAAATCGTTTTTTAATTGTATAAACAGCCTGATAAATAACTAAGAGCTCAAAAAAAAGTATGCCATTTGATTACTTGAAAAAATATGAATATATGCAAAAAAAAATTTTAAATCGTTGAAGCCGTTTTCTTAAAAATTAATTTTTTATATATAAAATTTTTGTAACATTTTTCAAAAAAAAATTTGGTATGCCAATTTTGAGTATATATTAATATACATTTAAAACTGCAATTTCAAAATAATTCATCAACCCGTTTTTGAAATATTGAATTTTCAAAAAAAAAATTTGAATCTTTTTTTAAAAATCCAAAATTTATTTTTTTCAAAATTTTGATATGCAGTATTATTTATATTCCAACAAAGCTTTTGTGCCAAAAATTTCATTGAAATCGGATGAGCGGTTAATGAGAAAATCAAAAATCAAAAAAACCTTTATATGGCAGGTACCGTTAATAAATGTTTTTGGTGATTTTTTTCTTACTTAAAGGTACATCATATCTACAATAATACACTGATTTTTTTATCAAAATCGTTGGAGCCGTTCTTGAGATAAATAAGCTTTTCCTTAACGGTTGTATGGCAAGTACCGTTATTTTTTGAGCTAAAAAAAAATTTCAATTTCTCCTCTGGAGAGTTACAAAAAAACCTTAAGTTCAAAATTTGAAGAAAATCGCTTCAGTGGTTTAGGCTGTAGGTTGAGGTACGGACAGACAGACAGACAGAATTTCGCCACCCACTTTTTTCGTGTTCTCTATCATCGTAATGTCATGTTTGATTGTTATCACGAATTTTTTTTTTGCACGAATCCAAAAATTGCCCTATAGTACCTATATCGCAAGTAAAAAGTGGATTTCGTAATTCTGTGTGTGTTTCAGTCTGTCTGTCTATTCAGCTACAGCTGTGTCGATTTTCTTTAAACTTGGTAAATGCACAATTGGGTTATACCTGCTCTTATTTTCAAGAGGCTAGAGAGTTTAAGAAAATTGTATATAAACACATGAAAATTATGAGAAAAAAAATGCTTAAAAGCCTGAAATACTCGTACGATATTTAAATTAACTTAACAACCCCTCTTGGTGAAAAATGAACGCCATCTTTGTTTTTCTTTGATTGAATATGATTGCATTGAAAAAAAAACTTAAAATTGTTTTTTAAAAAATAATTTTTATATATCAAATTTTTAAAACATTTTTAAGAACAAATTTTGGTATTTAAATCCCTAGTATTTATTATAAACATATGAAAACAAGATTTCAAAAAATTTATTGGCAAGCCGTTTTTGAGATATCGAATTTTCAAAAAAGTAATTTGAAACTTTTTTAAAAATTCAAAAATGTTTTTTTTGAATATGTTGATATATGCAATATTATTTTAACTTATTTGAAATTTGTATATAAAAAATTGATCTAAATCTTAAATAATAAAAAAAATATTCTACAAGAGGTAATATTAATAATTTTTAATTTAACAATACGAAAAAAAGTTAAACAAAACTGAAGGAGCCATTTTTGAGAAAAGCAGTATTTTCCGTAACGTTTTTTTAACGTTACTTGTATAGCATAAAAGGTAGATTTTTTCTTAAAATATTTTAAAAATTGTTAAAAAAACTCGTAAGTACAGTGTTTCAAGAAAATCGATGATGTCGTTCTCAAAATATATATTTGATTTTCCAAAAAATAATTGAAACATTTTTTTTAAATCCAAAAAAAATGTTTTTTTTTTTTTAATTTTGGTACACGATACTTACTATTCATATTTTCTAGAAGCTTCTTTATGAACAAATTATTAAAATCAGTCCTACCGTTTTGATGAAAACCAAATATAAAAAATGGTTCTTTGGGAATTGGGAGGCACCATAAATAACCATTTTTTGAAAAATGTTTTATCATCCAAAGGTGTACTTTAATTAATTTAATTTATTGAATTTCTGTTTTTTAAGTTATGGAGCAGTTTTTGATAAAAATACCAGTATGTAAAATAAATTAAATAAAACATATGGCACGTAGAGGAAGTGATGTAAATATGGCCCCCTTTTGTTTTCCTGGAATAACTCACAAACTATCACCTGCACTTGAACTTTTTATTTACAAGTAGCAGATTCATTCTGTTTTAAACAAAATATAATATTAACAAAAACAAAAATTGCAATTTTTTTTGTTATAAAAAATATTTATTTTGAAAGAATAAACAAACAGGGATTTTTCAAAGTGTTGGTTATATGGTCTCCGAAGAACATTCAAAATAATATCTTATGCTTGGTATTTTGTGTAAGGTGCGACAAAAATATGAGCTGAGAAAAGAAAAACAATGTATGAGAGATGGGAGGGGAAATTTTCTACTAAAATTAACTTAAAATAGAAAAAAATATTAAAAAACAACGCCAAAATTTACATTATCATGCTATAGCCTTTTTAAAGATAAAAATCAAATCGTTAATTTATTTTATAAATAAAGTTGTTTTTGTAAATAGTTTTTGAACATAATACCCGCATATAAAGGGGGCCATATTAGCTGCATGACACTATTTTTATAAAATGGAGCCTAATTTCTACGTCTGCATTTTATTTTTAAGTATTTACTTTGATACTTTTTAAATATAATATTTATCTATACAACCGTTAGCTGTCACATTCAATTTATCATCGATAAACCAAGTTTGATCAAAATCTTGTTTGATTTTTTTACGAATGCATAATTTGCTATATGTAGTAAGTATGTACCTATACGGTCACTCCCAAAAGTATTCGGAATAAATCTATCAAATCTATATATGTAATGATTTTGCTTGCTCTGTTGAAATTATAAAAAAAGTAACGGTAGGTAGAATAGCGCTATTAAATTTTCTTGTTTCCCATATTTAAAAGAGTATATAACAAGATGAAACAAAGAGGAATGTAGATAACAGAAAAACAACAATAACAGAACAAAGAATAATAACAGAAAAAAACTCATGCTTAAACAAAAAAAACTTTTTATTCCGAATAATTTTGTGAGTGACTGTATATCGCAAGCAAAAATTGATAGATTACATTTAGTAAAGCCAACCTTCTGCGGTTGCATGGGAAACTATATTGTTCAAAAAAGGGTTATAGTCCAGTCAACGAAGGAAAAATAAATGCAATAAATCATGCTCTCTGGGTTATTATTTAATGTGATAGGGGTCACCTCCAGGTATAACATACTAAAAGTCCCCAGCCCCAGCCCTTGCTGTTAGCCTTGAGTCGAATGCTGAAAACCAGACGGTTGTAGGTTTTCTAGTTTTTGAATAAATTGAAAGTAATGAAAACTCCTTTTTTTAAATAATTTTTGTTGAGTAATTGTTACTAAGTGTTTCCGAAAAAAAAGTAGTTTTCATAATTTTCAATTTTCTCAAAAACTAGAAACCCTACAACCGTTTGGTTTTCAGCATTCGACTCAAGGCTAACAGCAAGATTGAATGATAAAAGACAATTTACTACTGTATAGTGTTAAATAAAAAATGAAATTAATTTTGGGTTTTCAAACGAGTTTTTCAAAAATTGTTAACTTGATTTGACTATAGAATAAAAGAATCTGTTTTAAGCTTTTAAAAAAGATGTAGCACAATATTGTAAGTATTTTCGTTGTTTTTAAATAGCTATTTTTCTTTTTTCAGTCAATGTTTAGGGAATTTGTCCCCCCTTATAGAAAAGAGGGGGAAATACACCGCCCCTTCTAAAGAATTTATTTCTTAGGATATGTCCAAAAATGCTTTCATAAAGTATTGGCCAGTAACTTGGAAATGTTCTGTGTACTTCTTACCTTTGAAGAAACAGTGTTTCTCATATAAAAATAAACACTGTATCAAAAAAAAATAAATAAGGACATTTTAAACACAACCAGCTTCTGTTCACTTCAACTTACTCTCATGACGTCACTGAAATGACTATGAATCAATATATACGTACTTTTCCGGTAATTTCTGGGTTAATTGATCAAAAACCATTGATGTAGTAAGACAATAACATTCTTTTTCAATTTTTTGAATTTTCTACTCCCCGTATCTTTCTTACCCTTGCTCCTACCGAAAATATGAATAAAACCTTTTTTGTAGGAAATTTATTATTCTTTCATTTTGTATTGTGCATTTTTCCACTCAAACGCTTAGTTTTCAAAATATTCCCGAAATATTCCAAAAGGGGACCTTAAACTCCCCCTCCTGGCTATAGCTTGCGGCCCTGGGCTGGGGACTTTTAGTATGTTATATCTGGGGGTCACCCCTACCACATTAAATAATAACCCAAAGAGCATGATTTATTGCATATATTTTACAATTTTGAGTCTTCGTTGACGGGACTAGTATTGGAGTTGTTCTTTCCCATTTTCGGGAGAGGATACACCACAGCTGCCTTCGTTACTCCATTTCACCCTATATAGTATATTTCATCCTACGAATAGTATATTTTTACAAAATTGTAACCCTAAAGCCTTCCTCTTAGAATAACTTTTTGAAATCAAATCTTTAAATTTTTGTTTTTAAAATCAAAAATTCCAGTAAGTAGAAAAGAAAAAATACAGAGGGGCCTAAGTGCACGATAAGAGGGCATACCTTTCATTTTTACCTGACGGGTTGAGCCTTAGTACACTAATAGTTCATGTCCTTTACTTTACTTTTAAGAAGTGTTTCCAAGGTGGCAGCACTGTTAGAAGGACAAAAGAAGGGTTGCCACTTACCAGTTTAAATCCCGAAATGATGCTTATAAATCAGAAACCAAGTGTCGGACGTTACCCGAGAACTCCCGTTGGATTCAGCACCCTTGAAACCATAGGACAACATTATTGTTTTTCCCCCACCCCTCCCCTTGCATGAAGGGGATGGAAAAAATTTGTTCTGGGACAGAAATTCAGAATTTCACAATCTACTACACTACATCCAAAGTTGATTGAAAACCTACTTTGGTTTTTTTAAAAAGCCACTTTCGAAGTTCTGGGGAGGGGGGATATGAAAGATTAACAAATTTAAATATTTATCTTGGTATATTAAATGTTCTAGCTATTGTATGCATTGCATACAATCATATTGTATGGTTTTCAATATTTGACTTAAAATTTAAGTTAAGGAAAAACATTTTAAATTGAAATTGAAATTCAGTTTTTCAATATATCAACTTTAAAAAAGAACATTAATAGTGAAGAATTTTTGGATTTAAAACTTGATTCCTCTTTCATTATACCATTATACTTTCATGGTCCATCTGATTCAAATCACACTTTGCAAAAAAAAAAAGCCAAAATTATTGATTGATACCATACGGCCGGTGTTTTAAACTAGTCCTCATCTGATGTTATATCGGGCCTATTACTACTGAATCGGTAAGTATAATTTGGAGGTTGGGAAATTCATAATATTCACAACAAACAAACTTCTCAAGTGCTCTTAAAGTTTTTTATTCAAAAAAATAAGTTAATTAATTACCCATCAAATTTATTCGTGCGAAAATAAATTGGTTGTAAATTTTTACAACCTAAATTAAGTGATGCAGAACGTAATAAAAAAAATAGAATGTCAGGATTCATGTATAATAATACACACAAAATACCACAAAAACACAAGCAAACAAAAGAGTATCATTTTTCATTCTTTTCAATAAACAAAATGAAAGAAATAAAATTTTTCTTGGGTTCACAAAAAAAATAAAAAATACAAAAAAACTTGTTAAAGAACTGAACAGAAGCTTAGATTATTAATATTTCAACAACATTAAATGCCTATATGAAGTTACAATAAACTTATATAAATATGTATATGTGTTTTCTTATTTTAAATTCAGATCACGATAACTGGACACAAAATAATCGGACTATGGACCATCAGTCAACCAAAGAGAGTACATTTCTAGATACAAACTCGCAAGGAGCAGAAGATGCTTGTGAGAATAATCAAAAGTCTCTGTCACCCGCATCACCATCAGTGTCGCTGCCAATTATAGAGGGGGATCCAAATTCGGAGACCAGGGCATCCACGTCATCTTTGATTACACCACTGTCATTGCAAAGGAAGAAAGGACGTCTTCAACGTTCCCATAGATTGCCAACTGACAATGTATCAATAACATCTTATTCGGCTTGGGAGGCATTGATTAAAGAGAGTTTTGGTCAGGTTGCTTGGCCAGTGAAAATAACTTCATGGGAATTGGTCGATGACCGTGTTAAGGCTGTACCCACAAGGTGAGTTTTTGTTTTGCTTATTGAAATTCTTAGAATTCATATTATTTTTCAGGACATTTCTATTTGTGTGTGTGTGTTATTTTCATTGATCTGAGAACAAAAGAATCATCGACATTAGGTGAGGTTTATATGTTCAGACATCATTGGATATGAATTCGTTATAAGTGCGTTAACCTTTGACAATATGAATCGTTTAATGTGAAAGTTAAATGTGAACTTAATTGATTATAACCACAAAAAATCCATAGAGCCTTGTTTTAATATATGATTTCATACCAAACTAAATGCACGACTTGGTCGCTCATATTAGCTCTCATGTTCAAGTAGAATCTTAACTGCTTTAAACCAACGAATCTGCAAAATTTGGTCGGAGAAAAGCATACCCTATGAATGTAACCTCAGCATTTTTAACCGGATCTTGAAGAGAGACGATCATCTGGACTGCACCAACTGTAGAGGCATCAGTCTTCTTAACATTCCATTGAACTATTTGCTTAGGAGCATCTGTGCCTGCTTTTGTAAGGGGATCACAATGGACCAATAGGCCTCTGTATATGCAATGCAACGGCCTCTGTGCAGTGCCCCTAACCTAACCACTGCCGTACTTTGTGAAAGTCAGAAGCCATTCGTCAACAACCTGAAAGGTCCATATCAGTGTGGCTTTAGGCCAGGCAAGTCCACCATCAACCAAATATTCAAACTACGGCAGATTTAGGAATAAACCCAGGATTTTCAAATCGATACCCACCACTGTTTCATGGATTTCAAGGCCACGTATGACAGCATCTATATAGAGATAAGCTATAAAGAGCAATGTCTAGTCTTGAATTTTTTCCAAACTCGTCCTTTTGATGGATGATGACGATGGAGAATGCACGTTACTCCTTCAGGGTCAGCAAAACTTCACCGATACCTTTAATGTCAAAAAGGTTTTAGGCAAAGTGACGCACTGTCATGCGACTTCTTCAACATCATTCTTGAAAGAATGGAGTAAAACTCTCACATCAACACTAAAGAGGTACAATCTTTCAAAAGTCCATCCAATATCAATATTTATATCAAGCATGAGGTCAGTGGCAGCGTTGCCCCCCTACTACAGTTGTAGTGTTCTTACTACATTTTATTTTCCAAAAAAGTCACTACGTACAATCTTAAAATATTCACAAAACACTACAATTTTAGAATTTCAGAAAATATAAAATCTTAACAAAAAAATTGATTATAGTTCTGTTCGCATACTTCCCAAAATTACGAATTTCTACGAATCAAGCCCAAAGTTCTGTCAAAGTTCATATATAAAAAAATGTTTACTAAAATTCGTAGAGATTCATAGTTTGCGGAAGTAAACGAAAATACTGATTGTTTGAAATTAAATATCTACGTAAGGATTATTGAAAATTGGGGGGAAAAGTTAAATTATGATTTGATTTGAAGATCGCAAAAAACAGTGAATTCCCCTTCGCACCGCTAAAATACTAAAAAAGAATGTTTTTTTTTAGATTATAAACGATGTCAAACACACTTTATATTTAAACACTTTCATTAAAGTTAAAATTGTCAAATCCTGTTTTAAATTTTTAAGTATAACACATCTGTCACATTTTTTCTCAGGAACTATCATTGATTTAGGTGAGTTTAACTTTAACTTGTTAAAAAATGGCTTTAACGCTCGTGTTTATAGTTAAGGAAAAGTAAGAGAGCTGCATCAAAGTTAAAAATTAGTAATTAGTGTCCGTTTATGCCCTTAAAATAGGGTATTTATAATATTTATAATTTTGCGCCACTAATTTTAAAGAAAAGATAAAAATTTGCAATATCTATCCTAATTTTGAAGTGAAATTCATAGTTACATTGTTTATAAAAGTAAAAATTTGGAATTATTTGATAAGTAATTTTTATTAAAATTTCTAAAATCCGATATGTTTAAATAATTCAGTTAGTGCATTTTTTACGTTTTCAAGTAAACTAAATCAGCCACGCTCATGCTACATTTTCAACCAGTTGGGGGGGGCAACACTGGTCAGTGGTGCTTTCGTGAGTATCGAGAAGGAAACCAAGCAGATAGGCTTAAAGGTGAATGAAAGCAAGACCAAATATTTGCAGTCAACAAGAAAGGACACCCAACACTGTGTGGGACAGAAAGTCACTATTAGAGAGCTATAGTTTCGAGGTGATCTGAGACTTTGTATACTTAGGCTCCGCTATAAACTCAGCGAACGATACCCAGGTGGTGAGATCTAACGAAGAATTACTCTTACCAATCGTTGTTTCTTTGGGCTAAGAAGGCAATTGAGAAGTAAAGTCCTCTCTTGAGCAGCCAAAGTGTCCCTGTGTAGGACGCTTATCATGTCCGGTCGGTATGGCATGGACTGGATACTACTTATGGTGGATGAGAAGGATTTAGGCTTTTGAGAACAAAAATTCTCGATTGATATTTGGTCCGAACTGATGCATAGATGGGGAATGGAGAAGAAGGTACAACAAAGAGATGTAAGGCTGTACAGTGACATCAACCTAGCCACAAAAGTAAAAAGTCTACGACTGAGGTGGCTGGGGCGGCGCAGGGACATAGGACCAAGGCATAACGCCCAGTGTTTGATTTTGGGGCTTATTTCCCACTTGAATGGGTCATAAAGCCGAAATTGAATTTGGGGCTTAAGTCCCATCAAGTGAGACTCAAGCCCAAAATATAAATGTTGGGGGTAATTCCCCACTAAATAAGAATCAGCAAATGGAATGAAGACCCATTCAGTAAAATAGATAGGTAAATAGGATAAATTCAAAGTTTCCTTAAATCCAAATTCTTAAAATGCAAAAGAAAATTTGCATACACCCATCCTCGCACCCACCCCAAATCTTAAAGTGTGTCAAGGCAGGGGATTGCAGAGTTTTTTTTGCATTTATAGAATCTGCATTTAAAGAATTTTTGAGAAGCACAAAACTTGTCGAAAACTCTTTATTCTCCAATGGCTCTAAAAAATTGGGACTTATGTCGAATTTTTAGCAAAAATATTTAGGGCTTGGGTGTCACTTGGGTGGGATTTTAGCCCTTAATTCAATTTCGGCTTTATGACCCACTCAAATGGGACATAAGCCCCAGAAAAAAAATTATGTTCCTTGGCCTTATGTCCCTGCGCCGGCTGGGTTACCTAGAGCGAATGGACATCAATGTTCCGGCCTGGAAAGCCTTTGAATCCAACCCCATGGGATGGCGCAGTAGAGTAGGACAGCGTAACAGGTGGCGCAGACGAGTGGAGGTGGACATGGCGTGTGAAACTGGAGTCAGCTAGCTAGTTAACTAAGCTGGCTGCTGGAAGAACCCTGTTGTTTGAGGTCCTTGTCCACCCCGGACTGTAGCACCATCATAAGTAAGCAAGTAAAATTACTTTGAAATAACTTTGACTTAGCTAATTCTGAAAATACCGGGACTTGTACCTATACTTCAGTATTCGGTAGTGGTACTTGAAAAAAGTCAAGTACCATCATTATTTTCCAATTACTTCATAGCAAGTACCAAGTTTTATATTTGTATACTTACATATACTTGAGCAGAACAACTTTCAAGAAGTTTACCAGAACTCTACTTGACCAGTATTTTAAAATACTTGACCAGTACTTTCAAATACTTGACCAGTGCTTTCAAGTACTTTACCAGTACTTTCAAGTACTTGGCCAGTACTTTTAAATAACTGAACAGTACTTTCAAGTGCTTTTAAGTGCTTGACCTATACTTTCAAATACTTGATTAGTACTTTAAAGTATATACTTTATCAGGTCCTTGGTCGATCACAAACTATCTTGGTAACTACAATAATTGGGCTTATAGTCTTCTGAAAAAAAGCATAATGCTTTATTAATGAAATACATAAATTGAAGTTGAAGCAATCATTATTGAATAATCTAGAAAGTACTGGCCAAATGCTTGAATTACTGATCACAGTACTTCTAAGTACATACTGCTCAAGTACTGTGATATAAAAGTAAGTACTTGATACTTGGTACCTGTTCCCAATGACTTGAAAAATACTAGTATGTACTTCCATTTTTTTAAGTACTAGTACCAGCATACTGAAGTACAAGTACTTAGTACCAGTATCTAGTTAAGTTAATTTTGATGGAAAAGGGCTACGGTAAGTCGAAACAGTTGTAGCGATTGGTATACCATTTTTCAACACTCAGACTATGACTTGTACCATATTAAAGCTTCATATGAGGTGCTTAGGAGCAAAACAGATTTTGTCTATCTTATTGAAACATAAACTACCCACAGGAACCCTTACCCACTGTATATACAAATATACCAGATTTATTAGTTTAATATCCCAAACAATGTCTACTACCCCGAATTTAGCATTCAACTTTATAAGTTGATTATTTAAGATTCAACATTTTCATTAAGTCTACATTTTGTCCCACAGAAATTAATCGTACCTCTAAGAGACGATGATGTCTTTCCTCACCTTTCAGCTATCACTAACAGCTGTTGCCCAATTAACTTGTTTCAGTGTTGTTCTTCTTCCTTCAGCAAGCTACTTATTACGTCATAATTTTATCTCTGTTGTCTTTTGATGTCAACAAAATGAGATACCCATAGAAATCAAGTCAAGGTAATATTGTATTCCAGGTTATAGGTATACGAAGAGAAATAACTACACAAATTTTCCTTACCTCGAAAATGTCCCCATAATAATAATAATAAACAAGTTTGTAACATAATTTTGTGATATCCCACTGTCAATAGGCCATTTAGCAGCGCTGTGGTGGAGGTAGGGAGACTGGGAACAATTTGTAAACAAAATCGATTTTACTCGTACACTCTGTCATAGGAAAATTTGTATCCTTCACTGTCGTTTAACAAGGTTCAGCAAGGTGAACTCAGGGGTCGTAAGTTAGGGGAAGAGTAATTTCCAAGCAGTTGAAAGGTTGAGGTAGTTATTAAGTTTTGTATTTCTGTTATGTTTGTATACCGACCGTTTTTACTACGCCACCATTCCTTTGTCATGTATGCGATGCCGGAAGGATGCCATCCTGCTGCGAACAACTACTACATTATTTTTTATGATAACGAATATACAGAGAGTATGGTAGATGGAATTCTAATTATATGATACTCAGCTTTGATTTTTGCTATTTTGTAATTAAAAATGTTATGCCTTGAAGCGAAATGGGAGCAAATTAAAAATAAATAAAAACTACTTTTCCCAACAATTACCAACTAAGCTGGAAAGTATCATTTTTCTTAGGAGCGTGTAGTATAGGTTTGCTAATGAACTAATACAGTCATCATTACAATAGATACCGATGCCACATTTTAATTAAACAATTTATAAAATTAATTGAAAGATTAAAAAATTTCTAATTATTAAATTGGAAACTGATTATGTAACTCATAAGGGTAGACATGTGCATTCAAGAGGACACAAGCGTCCACAAGCTTTGTTTCAAAGCGAACCTCTGTCTATCAACTCCTACTCTCACCTCCCCGCGGTGAACATCGGGTGCCTAGTACCTTTAACTGAAGATGGGGTTCCAATCCCTGTGGACGGTTTTAGGGGGCAGCAAACGAGAGAGGGGGGGAGGAGTGTTCCCACTAAGGCACTTCTCCTTCATCCAGGCGGCAGCGGAAGAATTCTCAAGATGGAATCAACGGTGGCGTCTACAGTTCCAGTTAGGCTGAACTACTTAGTGAACACCTTATACGGGCTACTACGACATATTCGGAGCTCAGGCCTATAAGGAGCGGTTAATCCGGCTCCCCGCCCTTGGAGTTATATATATAGGGTCTGGTCCTCCAGGTTGGGGGTCGTGCCGTCGGGGTGACTTCCCGGCCACGTAAAGCTATTTTAGTTTTTTTTAGTTGCGAAGCATCAACAAGCCTCGGATACGGACGGATTTACTGTTGACGAACCTAGCAAACGAAATAAGGACAACGAACTTCGGATCTGCACGTGGAATGTTCTGTCTCTCTATAGACCACGTGCAGCCGAACATTTAGCGCAGGCCCTAGACTGCTACAAAGCAGACATCACCGCCATCCAAGAAGTGCGATGGGATGGGCCGGGCAAAAGAAAACTGAAAGACTGCGATGTATACTACGGTGACTGTTACCGACCACAAGGGCAGCGTCTTTTTGGATGTGGATTTGTTGTTAGAGGCAGACTGAGGCAAGAGGTCTTGAGTTTCAATTATGTGAACGAGCGCCTCACGACAATTCGCATCAAGGCTAAATTCGCCAACATCAGCCTGATATGCGCGACTTACGTTTTTCCTAACTCCAAGAGTTTAAAAAAAACAACTTTATTCTTTGAAGTTCTATAATCAAATGCACAGTGTCAAAGTTTTATTTTCATAACCTGGATAAAATAGATACATACATACATATTGAGTTTAAGGTGTGAGAACGGAAACCAAAAGAGTATCTCACACCTGAATTTAAGGTTTTAATTTACATTAGTTGAAAAATATTTAAATGAAAATAATTATTTGATGACGATGAAAATAATATTTGATTACAATTGAAAGGTTATGATTACATTAATGTATTAATATATATTTATATTATATATAGATATACAGATATATAGATACATAACTGTTGAAAAATATTTAAATGAAAATAATTATTTGATGACGATGAAAATAATATTTGATTACAATTGAAAGGTTATGATTACATTAATGTATTAATATATATTTATATTATATATAGATATACAGATATATAGATACATAACTCCTCCCCCCTTAGTGAAGCGACTGCCAGAGGATGTTTGTCCTTGAAGGAGCGATTGGTGTATTGCTTTGTGGATTTGATTCTTCATCGATCTTGTTAACGTCTTGTGTATTGGTAAGTTTTGGTGATTGGTATTTATCTCGATAAAAGTAAAGTACTGCAGCTATCAATGCGAAGAGTACTGTTATTGATACTATGGTATAGATGTTGTAAGTGGATTTTGTAGTCAAGAGTGTTATTTCTTCTCTGTTCTGCAGTTGGTTTGATAACAAGTTTTCCAGTGTTAGGTGGTATGTTGTTGTTTTGGACTTTATTTCTCTACGTGTTGGAGGATGAATCACAATTTGGTCAAAAAAGGTGTTTACTCTGGAATCATAGATAATATTATTTATTGTTATGGTACAGTTTGAAAAATGAATAAGAACTGTTCCGTAGATTATATAATTTTGGATGCTGCATGTTGTGTTCAATGAGACATTTTGGACATTGACGAGAAGTATGTAGTTTGGTTCGGGTTGAGTTATGGAAGTGTGTTCTGTGTCATTTATCAATTTACAGCTAGCTGGTTGATTTTTGATGATCTCTGGTATGCAATTTGGATAATCGGTTTGTAAACCGTGTCTTTTACAGTAGTAGATTCCTTCCAGTTGACTGCATTCTTTATTGTAGTATTGTGCCTCAAGTTCGTTTAAAGCGGTATATGGGTAGGTGGAAATAGTAAGAGTTTTGTTAATGGGTAAAGGGATTAAATGGTAAAAGGAATACATATTGTTAGAAATAACTGGTATACTAATGCTAAATATTATATTAGTATTGTTGTAGTAAGCTTTTAAATTCAAAAATTCATATATCTGTTCATCTGATGTTAAATGAATAAATTGATTTTCTAGGAAGAACCTTATTTCTTTTAATTCAGATTTACTTAATATTTGTTTAGATATGATATCTAGGCGGGCTAAAGTAATAGCTTCTCCAATATCATTTAAGTGATTTTGGAGTAGGTCAATGTTAAAGTTGATTCTGTGAATATACTGCAGTTGAATGAGTGCTGCTTGAGTTGTTGTGATTGAATTATTTATATTTTTCTGTTGAAGACTTAAGAATGCTTTGATTAAATTTTGTTGGTTATTGACATGACGAGTGATATTTTCAAATCTTTCTATCATCCTTTGATTAATTCCTATTTGTTTGTTAGATTCGGTTTTAAGGATATTCTGATTAAGTTCTATTGTTTCTAGCTCTTGGTTTAGTTTTAATGCATCATTGTCATCCATATTACCTGTGATAGTTTTTATGAGTGTACCCAAACCATTGATTATGCCTCGTTTTTGTCGTTGAAGAGGTACAATGGTTTCTAATTTGCGTTCTAGTTCTTTAAGTTTCATTTCTGTTATGTCTATTGTTTCGCTATTAAGGTCTTGTTTATTTAGAATTGTTATAGATTTTTTTATTTCATTTACGCTTTCGACGTAATTTTGTAATTTAACTATATGTATATACTTTTTTTCAGTTTCAATAATTCGTGCGGCTCCTAGTCTGAGTGGTAAGAGTCCATAGCTGTCAGTTAAATTATGGATCTCCAGGTGGTATGCTTGTGCACCCATTAGTAGTATTGTTGTCAGGAATCTGAAATTTACGTTTTTTCTTAATACGGCATTTATGTAATTTCTTATTGTCGTTAGTAATAACTGTCAATCTATTGTTAGCTTGGACTTTTTGTTTCTTATATCGTGGAGTAATTTTATTTCTTCTACATTCTTTTCGATAAATAACTTCTCCTATCTCAAGATTAGTTGGGGTTTCCCTATCCTTGTTTATTTTTTCTATATTTTTATCTCTTTTGGTTTCTAGGGATTTTTTAATGGACTCGAAAAGTTCTCTTTGAAAGGCATTGAGTTTTTGTAGGTAATCGTGTTTGTCGCTGTATGTCAGGGTTCGATTGAAGTCGTATGTTCGACCATAGAAAAGTTCGTACGGTGTGTAATTCGTCGAAGAGTGAATCGCATTATTGTAGGTAATAATGGTTTCGTAAAGTATGTCTTCATGTTCTTTGTCTTTATGTTTTTCTTTAATAATTCTATATATCTCGGTTAATGTTGAATGCATCCTTTCTACAGGAGCATTACTTGTAGTTTGTTGGAAAGAAGTGACATGAACTTCGATATTGAATTGTTTGCAAAAATCTTGGAAAATATTTGATGTGAACTCTGATCCTTGGTCACATATAATTTTCCTTGGTATACCGTGAAGGCTTATAAAATGTTGAATTTGTTTTACTATGTTTACGCTATTGCGGCTTGGTAAGGTATAAGCTGCCCCGAATTTAGAAAATTTGTCAATGAGAGTAAGGACACTTTTGTTGTTGATGGAATATACGTCTGTGTGTACTATGTCAAGTGGTTTTAATGGTATTTCTGTTTTTCCAAAGGTAACTATGGGAGGTCTTCTTTCGTATTTTTGTGTCTGGCATGTGGTACAATTATTAATTGTCTTCATTATTTTATCCTTCATATGAGGAAAATAGTAATCTCGTTGTAGGTGTTGGTATGTTTCGGTGATACCTCTATGGTTGGATTTGGTATGGTAATCGGAAATAATTCTGTCTTGTTCATCACTTTCGATGATGTCAAGCAAAAGTTTCTTACATCTCAATAACCGGAAAGTTTTGCTTCTAGCAAAAAATTTTGAATAGACCTGTTGTATCAATTTAAATGTTTCGTCATCTGTCATTATTGCAACGAGTTTATTTGCAGGAAGGTATTCTTTGAAAAATGAAATAATATCATTTTCAGAAAATGATTTTCGTCTAAAAATTCGCCTTTGTTTTTTTCTAAATAAAATTTTTAATAAATTTTGGGATTGGTTATCTGATGATTTCTGTAATATTATTTGCGAATTAAATTCATTAAGAGATTTTTCTGCTATAGGGATACCATCGTCTAGATTTTCTTCAGCTGAATGTATGGTGGCAGCTGTTGTATCATTCAGATTTAATTCTATTTTATCGGGTAACTTAATGCGACTGAGAGCATCGGCATTGGAATTTAAAGTTCCTTTTTTATATATGACTTCATAGTCATACTCTTCTAATCTCAATCTCCAACGTACGAGTTTGGAGTGTGGATCTTTTAGACTCATGAGCCACTGGAGTGGTTTATGGTCTGTGACAATTTTAAACTTATTACCGAAAAGGTACGGGCGGAAATAATTTGTTGCCCAGACAATAGCGAGAAGTTCTTTCTCTATTGTCGAGTAATTGAGCTCTGACGTCGTTAAGGTCCTGCTCGCAAAGCAAATGGGCTTATCGCTTCCTATAGGACCCTGAGATAAGACGGCGCCCAACGCAACATTGCTTGCGTCCGTAGTAAGCACGAAAGGCTTAGAAAAATCTGGATATTGCAAGAGAGGGTCGTTGGATAGAATATCTTTACATAGTTCGAAAGTTTTTTTATACTCATCATTGAGAATTATCTCTGCACCCTTTTTGAGACATTGAGTAAATGGTTTGGTTAGCTTCGCGAAATCGCGAATAAATTTCCGATAGTAGCCCATTAGACCAAGAAAGGATTTGATTTCCTTTGTTGTTCTGGGTATTGGGAATTCTTTTATAGCTCTTATTTTGTCGGGGTTTGGTTTCACGCCATCCCTTGTAATAACATGGCCAAGGAACGCGGTTTCCTTGCGTAAAAATTCAGATTTACTCAACTGTATTTTAAGATTTGCTTTTCTTAACTTGTCGAATATTTTTTGTAAGCTCTCTATGTGCTCTTGAAGGGATGTTGAATAAACGACAATGTCGTCTAAATAAACGAGACAATTTTTTCCTATAAACTCCCTGAGAACACTGTCCATTACTCGTTGGAATGTCGATGGGGCGTTTTTCAGCCCAAAAGGCATTCTTACGAACTCATAGTGTCCGCTTTCGACCGTAAAAGCCGTTTTTTGAATGTCTTGGGTGTTCATCTCGATTTGGTGGAAACCACTAGCCAAATCGAGAGTCGTAAAATAATGGCATTTGCCTAACTTGTCTAAAATTTCGTTTATGTTGGGTAGAGGGTATTTATCATCTATCGTTTTGTCGTTAAGACGGCGATAATCGATGACTATCCTCCATTTTTGTTTACCTGTGGAGTCTAATTTTTTGGGTACTACCCAAACTGGGGAACTCCATGGAGAGAAACTTGGTCTGATTATACCTTGATTCAACATATCTGAAATTTGACTTTGAACCTCTGCTTTATGAACATACGGATATCTATAGGTCTTAGTGTAAATTGGTATCTCGTCTTTTGTCTTAATTTGATGTTTTATGACGCTTGAAAATGTTAAGCTGTCCCCTTCTTTATAGAAGATATCGGAGTAATTTCGACAGAGCTTCGAAATGGATTTTCTTTCTTCTGGATTTAAATGATCTGATCGAATTTCGGAAGAAATGTCGTTAAAAATTTGTGTGTCATGGTCTTCGATTTGAATTTCCAAGTTATTTAATTCTCTAGTTTCAAAATTTGAAAGGGAATGTACTTTCAGTGGATGTTGTAAGAAAAGGATCTGGTCTGTTGATGAATTATTTTGAACTTCGATTTCAGAGTGCCAATTTTCTGCAGAATAAATAGCTTCAATTATGTCTATGTTGGGTTCAACTCTGGTATAAGGGACGAGGATGTCACCGGTTTGACTATCTACAGGAAGTTTTACGACTACGCTTGAATTTGCAGGAATTTTAAATTTTTGGGACATGAAATTGGGTTTATAGAAAAGTGGAATTTTCGAATTTGTTGTTACTAATGTTTTATTGGGTAAATCAATTTTAGCTTTAAGTGTATTAAGGGCATCAAGTCCTAAAAGTCCATCAAAGTAGCCATGGAATTTATATATAAGAAATTTAAATTCACCAGATTGTTGAAATTCTATAAAAATAGGAAATTCTACTTGTTTGTCTATACTATGTTTTTTTAAGATAGTAGTAATTACTGTGGGTGTAGTTGTTTTTACATCGTCTGGGTGAACGTATTCGGGATTTATAAATGAGGCGGAAGCTCCTGTGTCTATTAAGAATTTCAGGTTTTTCCCAAAGGGTGAAGATATATGAATGTACGGAAGAGAATGTCCGTGTTTGTTAATGTCTAAGTATATGGGTGTATTGAGGCAGGATACTGAAAATTTGTTTCCTCTTCACAATCAGGATTACTTAAGGGGTTTTCATTAGGGTTGTCATAGTATGCGTCTAGTTGTGGATAATAGTCCTGCGTATAACAGCTTTGAAAACCACCGAGATTTGTAGGTTCTGTTGGGACATAATTATTTAGATCGTCTGTACTTTCTATTTGATTATTTATCTCGTCAATATTATGGAACTGAGCGTTTTGCCGAAAAGTGTTCGTTTGTCCAGATGGGGATTTCTTTACTAATGTTTGAGCCGAAAGTGTGTCCATTGGTTCTGTTTTAGTGGACGTTGGTTTTGGTTGGTGAACATTATTTGTGTATTGTGTACTAATTGGTTTTTGATAATAAGGTTGTTGTTGAGGTCTATATTGTTGGAATTGTTGGGGTCTGTATTGTTGTGGTTGTTGAGGTGTGTATTGTAGTTGAGGTTGATACTGTTCTTGTAATCTGTACTGTTGTTGGAAAATTGGTGGTCTCGTGCTCGACTGAGCGAATTTCTGATTATTAAACATTGGCTGTACGGGGTTCGAGGTGGTTTGTTTGAAAGGAATATTTTTTATTGGGAAGTAAGATGGATGGATGGATGGTTTTGGCAAAGGTTTGTGTTCGTATCTAAAATAAGCCATGTTTTGTTCTTTGATACAATTAGCAAACGCTTCTGCTAAGGAATTAGGTTTCATGGATCTTATTGTAGAACCTATCGGTTCTTTTAATCCAGTTAAAAATATGTTTACGCACATTTCACTATATAAGTCTCCTTTCGCTTTCACAACATTAGGATCATTATTATGGATTTGGATGTGATTCCTTATTGTAGAATAAATTTCTATAACTTCGCTATAAAACTGTTCTATAGACTTATTGTGTTGGCGTAAATTATGTAGATCTTTGATTAATGAAGTTTCATTACGCTTATCGGCGTAGTGAAGAATAAGGTTAGCCTTAATTTGAGACCACTCTAAAGGTGTTCCATACATATTGAGGACTTCGTTAGCCGGTCCATCTATTTTATTTCGTATGGCTCTGAGCAATAATTTTCCATAATTGATATCCGGAACTGTCGTTACTAACAACAGAATTTCCTCGACATTAGTCAAAAACTCGTAAAGAAGCCTTGGATTGCCGTCAAATCGTGGAAGATCTTTGATGGCATCAGGTATTCTTAATGAGTTGAATAATTCGGTAATAGGGTTAGCCATGTTAATGTGAGTAATTAGTTCAGGATTATTTGTTTCGGTTTCCAAATTGTTACCAACCGAAGGATTAAATACTTCAGAAAGATTCTCTATTTCACTCGTAATACCTATTTCACTTGGATCAACGTTTAAAACTACCTTCTCCAATTCACTATTATTTTGAGTACTATCATCTAATAAAATATTATCACTATTTATTCTATAATACGGTCTAGATCTTAATTTATTAATATATTTATTTGGCATTAGTTCAGTTAAATTTAATGATTAGGAAGGGAAAAAAAAATTAGGAAAAATATTAACGAACTTGACTTACAATATCGCCATTGGTCGATGAATTCAGTATTCTCCCGGATTCTATGATGACCTTGTTTGATGAGTTCGGTATTCTGCCGTACTATTTAAATGATGACACGTAGGTTTCTGGAACCAAAGAGTTGAAACTCAGCCAAACTACTGTTTGTGTTCCTTGCACTTTATTAATTATATATCGTAACTTTTCGTCACTTATATCAATAAGCCGTTGATATTGAATTGTTTATTTAACCGGTGTTTAAAACATTCACGACGCTTAGGATACGAATTAATTATTGTATCTGTTTGTCACTTATATCAATAAACCGTTGATATTGAATTGTTTATTTGCACCAATATTTAAAACATTCACGACGTTTAGATTACGAATAGGATTTATTTTGCAATCCTACCGACTGCGCCACTTACGTTTTTCCTAACTCCAAGAGTTTAAAAAAAACAACTTTATTCTTTGAAGTTCTATAATCAAATGCACAGTGTCAAAGTTTTATTTTCATAACCTGGATAAAATAGATACATACATACATATTGAGTTTAAGGTGTGAGAACGGAAACCAAAAGAGTATCTCACACCTGAATTTAAGGTTTTAATTTACATTAGTTGAAAAATATTTAAATGAAAATAATTATTTGATGACGATGAAAATAATATTTGATTACAATTGAAAGGTTATGATTACAATAATGTATTAATATATATTTATATTATATATAGATATACAGATATATAGATACATAACTGTTGAAAAATATTTAAATGAAAATAATTATTTGATGACGATGAAAATAATATTTGATTACAATTGAAAGGTTATGATTACATTAATGTATTAATATATATTTATATTATATATAGATATACAGATATATAGATACATAACTCGCGCATGCCCCCACAGAGGAGAAAGATGACGACACCAAGGACGAGTTCTACGAGCTCCTGGACAAGACATATGAGCAATGCCCTAGCTATGACATTAAAATTGTCTTGGGTGATTTTAATGCCAAACTAGGAAGAGAAGACGTCTTTGGTGGCACAATCGGAAGATACAGCCTGCACGACACCACCTCCGATAACGGACTCAGGCTAATCGACTTTGCTGCGGGGCGAAACGTTGTGGTAGCTAGTACGCAGTTCCCGCATCTCGATATTCATAAGGGGACATGGCGAATTCCTGGTCAATCAACCGCCAACCAAATTGACCACATTGCGATCGACGCAAGGCACTCCTCCAGTATCAAGGATGTCCGAACGTTCCGAGGAGCCAACGTTGACTCGGACCACTACCTCGTTGTAGCAAAGGTAATGCTACGGATATCCAGACCAAAGCCAAAACAGGGAAATACTGTCAGGAAGTTCAACGTCGGACGGCTACAGTCGCAAGAAATCGCCAGGTCCTTTTCCGATCGAGTCTCTCGCGCCCTCTTAACTAGTCCTTTGCCGCCAACTGCAAACATCGAGAACCAGTGGAAAAACTGCCAGGAAGCCATCAGAGATGCCGCCTCTGACGTGCTGGGCTTCGCACGACCACCACAGCGAAACCCCTGGTTCGACGAGGAATGCCGGCAAGTGCATGCAGCCAAACAACAGGCATACAAAGCGGCGCTGCATAGAAGGACCAGAGCTGCTCGCGAGCTCTACGAGCAGAAGAGGAAAGAGGAACACAAGCTTCTCAGAAAGAAAAAGAAAGAGCATGAGAAGCGCGCGATCGAGGAATTAGAGGGATGCCACTGCAGGAATGAAGTTCGGAAGTTTTACCAAAAAGTAAAAAGAACCTCCCAAGGTTACAAACCCCGAACCGAAGCCTGCAAGGACGATCAGGGGAACATCGTGGTGGAAACGCAGTCGGTGCTGAGGATATGGAAAAATCATTTCTGCAAATTGTATAACGGCGATGACGAACCGAATTCCGCTACCATGCAAATTGCACCATTCAACCTGGACGACGTAGGCCAACAATTCCGTCCACCCGATCTTGACGAAGTGAGGATAGCCATATCTAAACTTAAGTCCAATAAAGCTGCTGGAGCTGATGGCCTTGCGGCTGAGCTATTCAAAGCGGCTGGCGATGAATTGGTTAGGAGTATGCACCAGCTCATCTGTAAAATATGGTCGGAAGAAAGCATGCCCGATGAATGGAACCTCAGTATTGTTTGCCCGATCCTCAAGAAAGGCGATCCTCTGGACTGCACCAACTACAGAGGCATCAGTCTTCTTAATATCGCCTACAAGATCTTCTCTGCCGTACTTTGTGAACGCCTGAAGCCATTCGTCAACAACCTGATAGGTCCATATCAGTGTGGCTTTAGGCCAGGGAAGTCCACCATCGACCAAATATTCGCACTACGGCAGATCTTGGAGAAAACCCAGGAGTTCCAAATCGATACCCACCACCTTTTTATCGATTTCAAGGCCGCGTATGACAGCATCTATAGAGACGAGCTATATAGAGCAATGTCTAGTTTTGGCATCCCTGCCAAACTCGTCCGTTTGTGCAGGATGACGATGGAGAATGCACGCTGCTCCATCAAGGTCGGCAAAGACCTCACCGACACCTTTGATGTCAAAAAAGGTTTTAGGCAAGGCGACGCGCTGTCATGCGACTTCTTCAACATCGTTCTTGAAAGAATAGTGCAAAACTCTCACGTCAACACCAGAGGCACAATCTTTCAAAAGTCCGTCCAATTACTCGCTTACGCTGACGACATTGACATAATCGGACGAACAAAGCGTGATGTCAGTGGTGCTTTTGTGAGCATTGAGAAGGAAGCCAAGAAGATGGGTTTAACGGTGAATGAAAGCAAAACAAAATATATGCTGTCCACAAGAAAGGACACCCAACACCGACGTCTAGGACAGAACGTCACTATAGACAGTTATAATTTTGAGGTAGTCAGAGACTTTGTCTACCTAGGATCCGCTATAAACTCAGCGAACGACACCAGCGCTGAGATCAAACGAAGAATTACTCTTGCCAATCGCTGTTTCTTTGGGCTAAGAAGGCAATTGAGAAGCAAAGCCCTCTCTCGAGCAACTAAACTGTCCCTGTATAAGACGCTTATCATCCCGGTCCTGATGTATGGTGCAGAGGCATGGACACTGCTAACAGTGGATGAGAACGCGTTAGGCTGTTTTGAGAGGAAAATTCTCCGGGTGATTTTTGGTCCCGTCTGCATAGATGGGGAATGGAGAAGAAGATACAACAACGAACTGTATGGGCTGTACAGCGACACCGACCTAGCCACAAAAGTGAAAAGCCAACGACTGAGATGGCTGGGTCATCTAGAGCGAATGGACACCAATGCTCCGGCCCGGAAAGTCTTTGAATCCAACCCCGTGGGACAACGCAGTAGAGGTGGACAGCGTAAAAGGTGGCGCACGCAAGTGGAAGAGGACCTCAACCAACTTGGCGTGCGAAACTGGAGACAGCTAGCTAGAAACCGAGCCGGCTGGAAGAAGCTTGTTGGTTGAGGCCCTGGTCCACCCCGGACTGTAGCGCCACCTTAAGTAAGTAAGTATGTAACTCATAACAGAGCTTACACGGTTGTCTTAAGGACGCAGTAGGTTTCACTAAAATGGATCCCAAAAGTAATGATGCCAATTTGTTGGAAATGATCTCTGGATTCTAAATTAAGAAACCCCAAAATTATACCTGATCCCTTTTTTGAGTTATAGGCATAAATATGTATAAATGCGTAATGGCATTATGACGTGGCTGGGAAAATTTTTTAAAAATCAACAAAAGGTCGCACTATAATGTCCTATATCTTTTTTGAAAGCTACAGTTTTGTTCTTGAATTGTATGTTTAATTTCAGTTAATTGAGGGAATATTTTTTGAGAAATTAAATTTCAAAGTCAAACATTTTGGAAAAAAAAATATATTTTCTTATCTTATTTTTTCACAATTTTTCATAGATAGCTACAATTTTTTGTTCTCCAAAACTCAATGCTCTCATGAATTCTTAGTCGAATACAAGATATTGCAGGCCTAGACTGTCAGTCAGGTTATTGGCAAATTGAAATGTGCCCTGCGAAAAGACGGCATTCGTGACGAAAGATGGTTTGTGGCAGTTTCTAGTTATGAGCTTTGGCTTGACTAATGGACCGGCTACTTTTGAACGAGTAATGAAAAGAGTTTTGAGCGGACTGCCATTTGATGTTGTCATGGCTTATTTGGATGAATTTACGTGTCGTTTTCAGTCGACTGAGAGAAGCTGGACTAAAAATTAATCCCAAAAAGTGCCATCTGTTTCAAAAAGAAGTGAAATTTTTGGGCGGTTGAACATTTTCATGTTTATTTGTTTGGTCGGAAATTTTTGATACGCACCGATCATGCTGCTCTCAATTGGTTGTTATCTTTCAAAAATCCTGAAGGTCAGTTAACACGTTGGATAGAGCGACTGCAGCAGAACAATGATCACATTCAATATAGAGCCGGGAAGTTACATCTTAATGCTGATGCTTTATCAAAACCAAAACGACCATGCGCTAACCAGGTATGTAATCATTGCGAATCAAAAGAGAATAATTTTGGTCTGAATGAAACCAAGTCAGTTAATGTTTAGATACAAATAAACGACTTAGTAGATTCCAAACATTTGATAAAGTCTCAACAAGAGGATCCCGTGTTAGCTTAGGTTAGAAAGTGGGTAGAAGACGGTACCCGTCCAAGCTGGAATGATGTTTCAGGAGGATGTAATGTTTTGATAGCTTACTGGGCTCAGTTTGTGGCTCTTTCTATTAAGAACCAGATTCTTTACAAGAAGTGGATACCCACCACCCAAAAACACAGCCAGTTATTACTTCCTGTAGTACCAAAATCTCTGAACAGTAACGTGGTAAAGACGTTTCACGACTTGCCCCTTGGTGGGCATTTTGGTTCTACCAAAACATTTAATAAAATGAGATCCAGATTTTATTGGGTTGGGGCCAGGAAAGACGTTGAGCAGTTCTGTGCCAAGTGCGTTATTTGTGCTTCGAAAAGAGGCCCAAAAAGCAGGACCAAGGGTGAACTACAAATCTACCTTTCGGGTGAGTCATTCCAAAGAGTCGCAGTAGATATTTTGAGGCCACTTCCATTAGTCTTCATGGATTATTTTACCAAATGGGTCGAGATCTTCCCACTTCCAGATCAGACTGCAGACACCGTCAGGCGAACACTGGTTACAGATATTTTTAGCCGATTTGGCATCCCAACTGAGCTTCACTCTGATCAGGGTAGGAATTTTGAAGCAGACGTATTTCAGAATGTTATGGAAATTCTGGGTATCCACAAAACAAGGAAAACGCCCCTTCACCCACAGTCTGACGGGTTGGTTAAAAGAATGAAAAACACTGTTTTGCTTTACCTTTCCAAATTTGTAAACGAGAAGCAAGACGACTAGGATGATTGTCTTCCTCTTTTTGCTATGACATACAGAGCAGCACAACAGGAATCAATCAAACAGTCCCCTTTTGCAATGCTGTTTGGTCGAGAGATGCGGCTGCCCCCTGATTTGTTATTCGGAGTTCTACCCGGTGAAGTAACGATAGTTGGTTACGCTAAGCAGCTACAAGAAAAACTTCAAGAAGTACATGAACGCGCTAGACAATAGATGTATAAAGCTGCCACCAGAATGAAAAACAGGTATGATTTAAGTTCCTATGTACCACGTTTTCAGGTAGGGAGCTTCGTTTGGTTTCACAACCTCAGAAGAAAGGTTCGAGTATCTCCAAAGCTCCAATCTGATTGGGAAGGCCCATATCGCGTCATGGAGTTGATCACTGACGTCACAATAAAAATTCAGAGAAAGCCTAGAGTAAAACCGAGAATTATACACATTGATCGTTTAGCTAAGTATCGAGGAAAGCAGTGCGATGGTTGGCCGTTAGAGACAGTTGTTGGTGGAGGTGTTCCAGTTCAAGGTGGGGAGATCGTTACGAATACTGCCCAAGGTTGAATGCAGTCTTCTCTTCTTCAATACTGAGTTGAATGCGATACAAAAAAGAAGAATGACAGCTACGATTGCCAACAGCTGTGCATAGAAATTAATTGTAAGAGAAAAGTTGAGAATAAAAGACACGTGTTGGATCTAACCCAAGAAAAATTTTATTGCCTTTTATTTTTCATAAATTATTCAGAATCTCATCCTAAAATTTATAACAATAGTCTGGTCACTATTTATATACGTCAGAGTCAGATCCATTAGATTTGATTTTTGTTTATAATCTTGGCCTAGTTAATATAATCCAAGTCTTAAACCTTGAGGGCCAATGCAACATTTTTAGCTATTAAACTGATTTTTTTAAAAACTATAGTTTAAAACAACTTTATTTAAAAATAAATTTCAAATATGAATTTATTTCTTTAAGATAATCTATTTTTCTAGATACACATGAGGCAACGGTTGCAGCAACCAACCGAAAATATAAAAAAAATTTGATATTTCTGGCAACGGTTTGTAGGAAACGATCTCAGGATCTGCTACACAAAATAAATGTCTCAAGAGGAAGTCATAAGAGAGAGTTTAAAATTCAATTTCAGGTTCTCTATAACTTTCTTCCACCAAATATCAGCATTCATTAAGTATAATGAATTGCAGCTTGTATTTACACCTAAAATCTATGTAAAAACAAAAAAATAGATTGATGTCATATCGAAAGATCTAAGTATCGATTACGTATGCATCCGCTGTAAGCTCCAAATCATTGTGTTTAATGATTCTAGTTTTTAGTAAAGGGTACGTTCGGGATTTTACCACCCCAACATTCCGAGTCAGCCCGTACCAACTACTCATATCCGCTTTTGGTTCATTCTCTTCCATTCCACCTAGCTAAGAAAAATCGAGGTCTGCGTGACACCATTTTTGTTCTTTCTTATCTGAGTCGTCACCCGATATAGATCGCTTTCCGAACATCGTGGTATATTAGTAAAACCAAAAGTAAATATAAACTTATAATCATAGAAAGAAGAATAATAGCTAACAAAAAGAACGAAAACAAAAAAACCAACAGAAATAAAGATAAATAAGCGAAAACACGTGCCGACTCAGACACGGATCGACCAAAAAGCCAAAAAAACTCGGTCGCAACAAAGAGATCTCCAGAAGTTTCCATAAAGCACCAAAAATATACATAGGTAAGCATGGTGCATATAGCTCACCCCAGAGCAAAGTTTTTTTTCATACAAAATGTATTTTTTTTGCCTCCTTAGGCAGTACAAACGTCGATTTTAGCAAATTTGCTTTTAAGCAAATTCGCTTAGCACCGTTTGAATAGTCAGACTGGAGACAGGAGACACCGAAAATCATCCCCGTCATTCGCCAACCACGAGTGTATCTCGTGGAAAAAGTATTTGTGCCCTTTACTGCATCCACACATGTAAGTTAGGCTGAACGACCACGCACTACGTGCAAAACCGAAAAAGAATATAAAAAAAAAAAACAAAACCATTCTTTTTTGTGTTTCATTAGGAAACCGAAACCCTTCCTACTTACATGTATTGCAGTTTCTTTTTTTTCAATTTGACTGTCCCCACAGGCACATTATCTAAACGCTCAAAGAAAGACACGAGAATCTGAGAAACCAAAAAGTTGCCACCAGAAGAATAAAAATAGGTAAGAGAGACGATCAGCAAAACAAAAATAAACGAAAGAAAAAGGGAAACGATTTTAACAAAAAAACAAAAAAATCTATTTAAAATAGGGGAAGGTCAGGAATCTGAACTGTAGGACCGGCATTCGACATCGTAGTGAAGCAAACACCACCGACCAGTAACATTGATCACCAGCACGGAATACCTCAGCCCCAGAAAGTACCCTTAATTGAAAAGCTAAAATTAAAGTAGAGTAGGTACCGAAAATCCTTTTAAAACAAAAAAAACGGAAAATATTAAATAGAAAAACAAAAAATTAAGGTAATTCTAAAATAAAACCTAGAGTGTAAACGAAAAGGACTAATTTAAGGATAAACAACAAAAAAAAAGTCGAACGAAGGAAAGTGTTAATATTAATATTGAAAAAGGAATATCAGTGCTGAGAGGGAAAAGTGGTTAGGATATCTGCAAAGATCTAATAGAAAACAAAAATAAGAAAGTAATTTAAAAAGAAAAAAGAAGTAAAAGAAAATTAAGTGACAGAAAAAAAAAAAAAGAAATTAGTTTAAATTGCCAAGAAAAGTAAAATTAAATTTGGTAAATAAGTGAAATAGCTGAAAAAAAAATCAAAAAAAAAAAAAAATATTAAGAAATAAGAAGTGACAAGGTATCTAAAGAGAAAAAAGTAGAAGAATAGAATTAAAGTGAAAGCAAGTAAATAAAAGAAATAAAACAAGGACACCATCCATTCATAGTTTAGACAAATTGGAATAATTTATCTTTTTGTGTGATCCTTGGATTTAAATGTAATAAATGATCTTACCTATAAATGTGAAACAATTGAAAAATGAAAAAAGAATAAAATTTAAGTTGTTGCGAATACCAAAAGTGAAGTACAAATTCCTAAGAAAAAAAAATTAATTAAAAATAGTTTTAAAGTCTTGAATTGTAACATCCCATCCATCGCGGTTTGTTTATCAGTCACTTAAAATCGTCATAAAAAAAAAAAATAGTGAAAGAGTGTTGTCTTCGCTGCATCGGTTTTTGCCCCTTTTGCCCCCATTATTTATAAATACAAATTTTTTTCAACAATCAAGCCAGGTCTTCAAGCAGTGTGCACACCACTTGGGAGTACCGGTAAGTTTATTTTCGATTATAATAAAATTTAATTTACAATATATTTAAACCATTTGTTTAAACTTTAATATAATATATGTTAATTGATATGAACTATAAAGAAGAAGAAGACTCATAAAAAAAAAAATATTATTAAAAAAAAAAAAAAGTATCTATAAAGAGATAGTTTTAAAGAGAATTAATCAAGTGACGGTGTGAAGGTCCTTGATTTGTTAGGGGGGTGAAAATAGATGAGGCGGATTCAATAAAACTAATTTTGTTTGATATTTAAATAAAAAAATTATTCTTTAGCCATGAATAGTCCGGCGGATTCGGTTGATGTTGATACGATGTATGGGTATGATTTTTAAGAAGTGAAATGTAGATAAATAATTTAAGGTTATAGAAACTTAAAGCAAACTTATAAAAACAAAGAATAAAATGAGTATTGTTACATAGTGAAAATAATAATATGGTTGATCTTTTGTTTTACCGTTTTCGGACTAGTTATTTTCATGGGATGAAAGATTTTCGGAGCTTTGGTATTTTTTTTTACTCGTGATATTTTTTGATTACTCGTGATATGGAGAGTTAAGGGAAAAATTGGGGGAGTGGATTTGATGATGGAATAGAGTTTTTAATGGAGTGAGAGGGAAAGTCAACGACTTTCCCCTTTTCGAGAGAGGGCTATTGCACAAATTTAGAGCACCAGTGATAGCATAGGAGTATTTCGCGAACATTTTTTTTGTTGTTAGCGGCAATACTAAAGGGTGGGTAGAGATAGCTCAAGGGGACACGACTACCTATGTCCCCCCCCCATTTTTAGAGATGACAGTCGATTTAATAAAAAAAGAAATAAATTATGGGTTAACTAAATTCGGGTCCTTACAATTTGAAAGATGGTAAAGTATTTTCGGTCAAATTCCAACTACGGCCTAGGCCTGGAAAAGTAACCCAGGTCCCTCCCACTCACGGTTTTCGCCTTGACGGTGGCGAGGGGGCTTAAGTTTGTTCCTCCAGCAATCCAGCTGCAGGGACAAACAACTAAGTAAAACCAACAAAAACAGGGATGTACATCCAAATAATGAAATTATGGAAAAAAAGTTGACAAACAATGAAATCCGAGTGGGGATATACACTCAAGTGTCGGCAGAGGTCACGGCTGCCGGCGAGGGCTTGGCTTCGGATGAAGCTAAGTCGCCAGTGACAATTGTTAGCAAAGAAATTAAACCAGTGTTAAAAAGACAATCCAACGCTCTCAACCTTTCAGCGACTCTTCTTCCTGCACTAGATAGCTTGGCTATTGACGGTAGGGAGACCTTGGACAGACTTCCCTCTATAGGAAGTCAAACCGAGGACGAGTTACTGGAAGACTCGAGTCACGAAGAGACTACGCTGAAGCCTACTGCACCCCTCAATGCTTCGAGGCAACGCAGTAACTACAGATCCTCTAAGCGATTCGTGAGTGCTACGGAGAAAAAAGACCCATCTTCTCTCAGTCCGAGAGACAGGGCCCTACTAAAAAAGCATAGGAAGTTGGTGAGAAACTATGAACGGCAGTTGGCAGCGTCTGCCACTGCACCCTCTGTTTCCACCCAGCAGTTGAACGCTAAAAAGCCGGACAGCGAAAGAGTAAATGCTGCTACATCTAGGTCTATCCCTAAAAAGATAAACCGTGAACAGGCTGGCAACAACTCTACTGCTCGTACCGGCTCAAATCCGAATCTGGCGTCCTCCAGTAAGAAACAGCAGACCAACGCTATATCAAACCTGAAAGGGAATGAGAAAGCACAGGTAGGCAGCTCTTCTGGGACGAAGCCAGGTTCAACCAAGAGAGCAAGATCGGAGGAGGCAACCAAAACTGAAGGCTCTAAAAAGCTTAAAACCAATAGTTTTGACACCACCCCGATCGATCTGCAGGTGGCCATAATAAGTCGAGACGACCCAGATGGGAAAATCACGGCAAAAAATTGGTTACTTGTGGAGAATGAAATCCTCAAAGCCATGATGGCGGCATCGGAGAGTGATAGTTCTGACGACTACACCTTTGATGGAGCTGGATGGCGGAAAGGCGTTAAAGTGGTATGCTGTGGGGACCAGAAATCCCGGGAGTTCCTCACTCACACTATCGCCAATATTGGCGAACTGTGGGAGGGAGCTTCTCTCGGGGTTCTTCCCGTCACATCTATTCCGCTTCGCCAGCAGGTTAATATATGGATTCCTCCTCCTGCCACGCACGAGGACTCATCCATAATTAAACTGCTGGCGAAACAGAATAAGGAGTTCTCCATACTCGAATGGAAGCTCCTGCATTCCAGGAAGAGCTTTAACGGGGAAGGGAAGGACCTCTTGTTCGTAATTGACAAGATATCTGACCTTCTCCTCAAAGAGAAAGGGGACGTGCTGAGATATGGTCTCGGAACCGTAAGGGTAAGGAGGCATGATGGCAAAGGGGAGTCAAAAGCTGCTAGTGGTGCAAATTAATTTGCACCACGCCATAGCAGCAACGCACGACCTGATGCTCTTCATGTCTCAAGAGGCCGTGGATGTGGCCTTAATCCAAGAACCTTGGATTCGTAAGAATCGGGTACAAGGATTGAGGTCAAAAAACTATAACCTGTTCCACTCCACGTCCGAAGGTGAAATAAGAAGTTGTATTCTAGTGAAAAAGTCAATTAACGCTTTCTTTTTATCTAGGTACAGCAACAGAGACAACGTGGCAATCAGCGTTGAGACCAAGGAAGGCAACTTCGTCTTGGCATCAACGTACATGCCGTACGAAGAAGAAGACCCACCATCAAAAACGGTCCGCGACCTTGTGGGTTACACCATAGCACGTGGGACACCTTTGGTGATGGGCTGTGATGCCAACGCACACCACACTCAATGGGGCGGTAAGGATATCAACAAAAGGGGTGAGTCAATTTTTGAATACATTCTCTGTTCTAACCTCATGTTATGTAATAAGGGTAATCACCCAACATTTCGAAACAAAAACAGGGAAGAAATTCTTGATCTGACTCTTATGAGTTATAATGATAAGATCTCTGTAGAAAACTGGAGAGTCTCACCTGAGGAATCCTTTTCGGATCACTTTAGGATACTCTTTACTTTAGACAGAAATCAAAATGATATTAAACCTTTTAGAAACCCAACTAGAACAAATTGGACAGAGTACACAAAATGGTTGAATGAACGTATCGACCCACCTGAGGAAGAAACGTTTTCGATAACCTCAACCATTGACACTGTTGTTCAAAACCTAACTAGTAAAATGAGAACGGCCTTTGAAAAAAACTGCCCTATATCTCGTAACATTAAACCCACTAACCCACCATGGTGGAACAGTGAACTTAAGAAACGAAGAACAGGGGTCAGAAAACTTTTCAATTTAGCTAAGCTGAGCAAATTAGAGAAAGACTGGATTTCATACAGAGCCGAACTTAACTTATACACCAAAGAGTTAAGAAGGGCCAAGAAAGATTCATGGACTAGGCACTGTGAATCCATTGAGAACACAAGTGAGGCGGCGAGACTTCGAAAGGTTCTTACCTTTAACCCCACGAATCCAGGATACATTAAGCATCCCGATGGATCATGGTCGAATTCGAGCCAAGAAACACTTGAACTCTTCATGGAAACACATTTCCCTGGGTGTAAGAGTCCTGAGATCTCAGGCTATTCACAACCAGTCTCCTTAAAAATTTTACAATCAACACCAGAATTGGAACAGGTTATCACAGAGCAGAAGATTATGTGGGCTATAAACTCGTTCAAACCCTATAAATCAGCTGGACCAGACGAGATTATTCCGGCATTTCTTCAACACGCTCTACAGATAATCACCCCATGGCTTAGGGTAATCTTCAAAAGTTGTGTCAAACTTAGATACGTCCCTACTAGCTGGAGAAAGGTTAAAGTTGTCTTTATTCCAAAAGCTGGAAAACCGACACACTCGACTGCAAAGGATTATAGACCTATAAGTCTCTCTTCGTTTCTCCTCAAGACACTGGAGAGAATTATTGATCTGCATGTCAGGGACCTTCTTAATCCAAACATTTTGTGCAGCTACCAACACGCTTACCTCAAAGGTAAGTCAGTGGAGACTGCATTGCACGAAGTCGTTACACAAATTGAGAAAAGTCTCGAACACAAAGAACACACCCTGGCAGCATTTTTGGACATTGAAGGAGCGTTTAACAACGTAAAAACGGAGTCCATTAAAGCTGCTCTGGAAGAGGTTGGGGTTGAGTCTGCCATTGTGGACTGGATTTATACTATGCTCAATGGTAGAATCATAAGCTCGCAACTTGGGGATACGATTGTTGAGAAAACAGTAACAAGAGGCACTCCACAGGGGGGGGTGATTTCGCCTCTTCTTTGGGTCCTGGTTGTTAACAAAATTCTTACAAGATTTAGGAATCAGGGCATTAAAATCGTGGCCTATGCAGATGACATAGTAATTTTGATATCGGGTAAGTACCTTACCACCATCAAAGATATTATGGAATCCGCACTCAAAGAACTATCTTCGTGGGCAGTACAAAACGGTCTTGGGGTTAACCCTTCAAAAACTGAGCTAGTCTTGTTCACGAATAAAAAGAAATTAGAGGACTTTACTCCTCCAAGGCTTAATGACATTCCTTTGAAACTTTCCAAAGAAGCTAAATATCTTGGCGTTATCCTTGATTCCAAGCTAACATGGAAACAGAACACAGATGAAAGAACGAAAAGAGCACTATGCGCTTTCTATACATGCAAGAAAACCTTCGGTACACGGTGGGGTATGCGACCGCACGTCATCCAGTGGATGTACACGGCGATTGTTCGTCCCATACTAACCTATGGTTCTATCGTTTGGTGGAAGGCTGTTGAAAAAGTAAGCTATCTCAAAAACCTGAACAAGGTACAGAGACTAGCCTGTATAGGAACAACGGGGGCTCAGAGGTCTACGCCACAAGCAGGGTTGGAAATTATTTTAAATCTTCCGGCACTTGACGAGTACATAAGATGCACAGCAGCCAAGAGCGCACTTCGACTCAAAGAACTGGGCTCTTGGAAGCAAAGCACCTATGGTCATGGGTCTATCCTCCAGAGGTATGACACAGTGGCCGCACTTGATGTGACGACTGACTACATACCACCTTTTATAGATTTTAATAAACACTTCTCTATTTTAATACCCCAAAGGCATGGCTGGGAACCCAACTCACTAACCAGGGAACAGGGTATCTCATTCTACATCGATGGGTCTAAAATGGAAGAAGGAACGGGAGCTGGGGTGTTTTGTGAAGCTCTGAATATTAGATATTCGTATAAACTCCCAGATGAGTGTAGTGTCTTTCAGGCTGAGATTTACGCTATTGAAAAAGCGGCAGAAATGGTACAAACGAAGAAACTGAACTCGTCGGAGATCACATTTTTCGTTGACAGCGAAGCTGCTATCAAAGCTTTAGCCAGTGAGACTATAAGATCCAAAACTGTAGCAAAATGCCGAGGCAAACTGAATGATATTTGTGACACTAACCGAGTCAAACTCTGCTGGGTTCCTGGACATAGCGATATAGAAGGGAACGATATAGCAGATGAACTGGCAAGGAAAGGGTCATTATCAAATAGAAACAGTAGTAGCCAATTAGATATGGGACTTAACATCCCGATCGGCGTGATTAGAACGAAAATAGACCTAATAACAAAAGAGCAAATCAATAAATCCTGGAGGACTAGGAACGACTGTGTTATCTCTAGAAGTTTATGGCCTAGAATTAATGAAAAGGAATCTCGGTATATTTTATCACTGAATAAAAAGAATATTAGAATCTTGATAGGTGTACTAACGGGCCATTGCGCCATTGGCACAATGGCAATCAGACTAGGTGTATTTGCACCCGATTTCTGCAGGAGCTGTCAAGACGTAGAGGAAATTGAAACCATTAAACACCTGCTCTGTGATTGTCCAAACCTCCAAACAAATCGACTCCGTTATTTTGGAAACAGGTTTTTTGAAGAACTGGAAGATCTAGCGCAGGTCTCAATGGCAAACATGAGAAAATTCATAGAAAGCACAGGCTGGTTCGCAAACGATCCAGTCTATGTGAACCATTAGTTTGGGTGGCATTTCTGCCTTCTTTTATAAGGGGATCACAATGGACCAATAGGCCCCCGTGTACGCAACAGCCTCTGTGCTGTGCACACCCCTCTTAACCTAACCTAACCTAACCTAACACAGGTCCCTTCGCGTGTAGCAAGATCCCCCCCCATCGACGAGCTGAGCGAGGCATCGAGCAGGCCTACAGCTACTAACGCGGTTGGACGCCCCTAACGACTCCTGCCTGGACGGGCCGATGGATCTGTAGACATCGGTCCTAAAGGTAGGAAGAGTCGTTAAGGGAAAAGTTTGGGAAGGGTAATGGGTCATTAGCAACACTCTCAATATATTTTTTTTTGTTTGATCTTTTCGGATCTAAGACTGTTTGTGAGTATGGTCGGTTCGGCATATTAAGTGGAGTAGTTTGCGAAGATTCGAAGTATACCAACGGGGACACGAAGTAAAGGTGCCTACCAAACTTCCCAAATTTTGGAGTTATGAAACGTTACAGATGGCGCCCAACGTGGGGCCCGAATTTAGAGACCGATAGTTTTTTTTTTTAAATCAAGTTTTTTTTTTGGATATTTCCTTTGAGATGAAAAGTTATGCGTCCTTGTGAATTGACACCTGGTGTTACCAGCCGCCATAGTTGTCCGGGGAGTTAAGTTTTGTTCTTAGACTCTCATCGTCGCGACTTTGTATGCTGTTACCCAACGCACAAATTAGCCTTACGTCTTTCAATGTCCATACTTGGATGGATAATAATTTCTAGTAATCGATAGCATTGAAGCGTAAGCAGCAAGTTTTAGGAATGCAATTTGTTGGCATGATTTTGTTTTTTGGTTGGGAATAAAACTTTTGTCCGGTAGATTGAAGAACATATTTTCGGATCTACGTCTGTTGCTGAGGTTTGAAACCTGATAATAAAAGCAAATAATGCCATCAATGAATCTACATAAACATCTCAGGAAGAGCTTTAAATCAATTTGTACATTCTTGTCCAAGGAACAAAGAAATCTCAATACTATATCCGGATGGCTAAGGATAGTAAATATTTCCTAGCTTTCGACAGTTGTGAAGTAAAGAAAGAGTAAATGTTTTTTTTTTTTTTGACAAGGTTTTAACGAGACTTTATTCTAAAGGTGTAAAAGTATTAAAGAATACATTTGTAAATTATTTTTTTTTGGACTCCAGTTTGCCTTAAACAAAGAAAAAGGAATTTGGAAAACCAATTTAGTTTTTTTTTAAGAACCGATTTTTTCACTTCCCAAATTCACTTCCCCAGTTCCATAGATGAAAGAGTTTAAATAACAGTTTTGATTGTTAAGTGGTATAGAAACCAAACATTTTTTTTATTATTTATTTTTTTTTTCAAAAAGGGTTTCAAAGAAAGTTCCTTTCGAAAATAAGAATTTCATTTGTTGAGGTAAACTACCTCGAACCATTTAAAGATTAAGAACAAAGACAAGACATTTAAATCATTTTTGTTATTGTCAATAGAATATAGTAAAAGAATTAAATCATACGATTAATATAAGTAATACTTTCTTGAGTTAGAGTATTAGCAAAAACCCAAATTAGAAATTAATTTGACACAATGGGTCGCCCAAAGAAAGTCAATCAAAATGCGCGAAGCAATAGTAAGCAACGATCCCCTTCGCCAGTCGATGGTGAAGAAAATGATACCGAGCTGTTGGAAATCGGGTCAGGCCATAATGACACAGTAGGTCAAAGCTGTTCTAACGGAGTTGGTCATACTAGCCGCACAAGAACTTCAAGCCCTAGGGCCAACAACTCCAAGGAAGGTGAACATTTCGAGGCGTATGTACAAGAAGTTGTTACGGCGACAATAGGTTTGAATCGTACGGAGGATCAACGCTTCATACGCGAAGAGCTAGAACGAACTCAAGCACAGTTATTGCAACAGGTTAGAGAAATAGTTAAAGAAACACTTTCTAATGTCACGCCAGCTGTGGTGCAAAATCGCCAGGACGCCCGAACATTGTATAACGTAAACACCACATTTGAAAGAGCGGCCGATCAAGCCACTCAACGACCCAACTTAAGTAATCTACCCACAAACACGAACCCATCGAATGAACCAGGCATCCACCCTGTAGATATGGCTCGTGGCTCAAACGTGGATAATTTTCTAGCTCAATTGAGCAATTTAAACTTTAACGTTTCCCCTCCGTCTGCTAGTCAATCTAACCCAGCTCCGTCCGCTTCATCGTCAGTACAGCGTTATCAACACTATCACAAGTGGGGAATTAAATTTGACAACAAAAACATGTCAATTGATGATTTTCTCTTCCGTTTGGAACGAGTCAAAGACAGTTATAATGTAACTTGGCCAGAAGTTGTCCAAAATTTCCATCACTTTGTAAGTGGTAGCGTGGAGACGTGGTATTGGACGTTTATGAAAAGTAATCCGAGTTGTAATTGGCCAACTTTGCGATTGGCTCTGATGGAACAGTACCGAAGTCTGGAGACAGATTCGGAACTTTTTAGAAAAATGTCAGATCGTAAACAATTGCCGAATGAGACGTTTGACAGTTTTTACGATGACTTGATACAAATCAATTCGAGACTACGGATACCCAAACCCGTTAAAGAAATTATTGAGCTGATAAAACAAAATGTTCGTCGTAGAATAGGAGAGCTTTTAGTAACATTTAGTACACATAGCTTGCCAGAGATGGTCTATGTGTGCAGGACCATCGAAAAATTTTTGAACGGAAGTGAGCCTGCCAAATCGAAATTTCCATCTTGTTCTCCTATGCAGCAACCGCGTCGACAAGTGAATGAGTTGGAAGCAACCAACGACGAGTTAAGATACGCAGCACCAGCAGTAGTTGAGGCCTACCATAGGGAAGCCAACACCCTAAAATGCTGGAACTGCAAAGTAGAAGGACATTCTTTTAGAGAATGTGATAGTCCTAAACGGAATTTATTTTGTTTTAGGTGTGGGCGTGAAAATGTAATCACACCCAATTGTGATAAGTGTTCGGGAAACCGACAACCGGGCAACCCTATGACCGGGGGGAAGTGCCCGAAGTCAGAGAACCCGGAAATTTAGAACCTACTTCAGTTAAAATAACCTTGCTAAGACATTCACCGGAAAAATCAATTAGTATAGCAAAGACTCGTAACGATATTGAAAAATTTACCGAAAACAAACCTATTATTACTAGAAAATCTATTCACGAACGTATCAAAGACTATTATGAGGCAAGGAAAAGGATAGTTACCTTTCCCTCTGACAAGGTGAGAAAACTAAGAGAGCGAATGAAAAGAAAAAAAGAATTACATAGGACAGTCGCCGCGACCACACTTAATTGTGCCGAGGATGACCCCCGACCATACGTCACCGTGGAAATATGTGGTACAAAGCTACGTGGTTTGTTGGATTCAGGAGCAAGCCTAAGTTGCTTAGGGCTGGGTTCGCTGGAATTCCTGAAAGAAAAGGGAATTTCTTTTAAAAAGTTCTCTTCGTTTATCTCTACCGCAGACGGACAGAGACAATCAATAGTTGGAATGGTTACGACGCAAATCTATTACAAAGGCAAAGCTAAAGTAATCGATTTGTTTGTCGTCCCATCTCTGACTCAACAACTGTACCTCGGGGTGGATTTCTGGAGACTTTTCCAGATAGCTCCTCACATCGTCTCTGAAATAACTCTGAATACCGTAAGTGTAGATAAAACAGAGAGTGCCATCAAGTGCGATCTAAACGATCAAGAGCGTGATAAACTTCGTGAAACTATCACAAAATTTCCGTCATTTACTACGAAAGGGCTTGGAAAGACCCACCTATTGGAGCACTTTATTGATACGGGAGAGGCAACGCCAATAAAACAGCGATGTTATCCCATATCTCCAGCGGTACAAGCCCTGGTGTATGAGGAATTAGATCGCATGCTTTCTTTGGGGGTCATCGAAGAGAGTTCAAGCGCATGGAGTTCTCCAGTCGTTTTAGTACGAAAACCTGGAAAAAACCGTCTGAGCTTGGACTTTCGGAAGGTGAACCTGGTAACAAAGAAAAATGCGAGCCCAATTGCTCATATAGAGGGACTGTTAGCACGCCTTTCAGAGACACACTTTATTTCAAGTGTGGACCTGAAAGATGCATACTGGCAGATACCGCTGGAGCAAAGTTCACGGGAGAAGACGGCATTCACGGTCCCGGGTAGGCCACTGTATCAATTTAAAGTGATGCCATTCGGCCTTTCCAATGCAGCACAGACTCTGACATACCTGATGAATCTTGTAGTACCGGCTGAGTTACGTGATCAAGTCTTCGTCTATCTGGATGACTTGCTCGTAATATCGAGGACCTTCGAAGAACACATCCGAATCTTAGAAACAATTGGGAAAAGGTTACTTGAAGCAGGCTTGACGATAAACGTCGAGAAGTCGAAGTTCTGCTTCAAGGAAGTCCAGTACCTAGGCTACGTGGTAGGGCAGGGCTGTTTGAAACCTGACCCCGCAAAAGTTTCAGCAATTCTAGAGTTTCCAGTGCCTAAGACGATGAAACAGGTTCGAAGATTCCTCGGTATGGCGGGTTGGTACCGTAGATTTGTTAATAATTTTTCGACTCTCGCTGCCCCTTTAACAGATACGTTAAAAAAAGGTAAGAAGTTTAACTTTGATGAGGAAGCGGAGAAAGCTTTTGAAGCCATCAAATCCGCTCTGACGTCTGACCTTGTTCTGATAAACCCGGATTTTTCTAAACAATTCATAATTTTATGTGATGCGTCAGCATCGGGTATAGGATGCGTTTTGTGTCAAAAGGACGAAAACGGAAACGAGCGACCGATTTATTTCTTCTCACAAAAGCTAAATTCAGCTCAGCGTAACTACTCCGTTACTGAACGAGAATGTTTAGCGGCTGTGAGAGGAATTCAAAAATTTAGACCATATGTAGAAGGTTATCGATTCACGGTAGTGACCGACCATTCTAGCCTTAAGTGGTTAATGAGTCTGCGGGATCCAACGGGGAGGTTAGCGCGCTGGAGCCTAAAATTACAAGGATTCGATTTTGGGATCGAACACCGGAAGGGTACCTTGAATGTAGTGCCAGATGCTCTATCTCGAGTTTATGAGGTAGAGGCCCTGCATTCAACGGTATGTCCACCGGAGTCGATGTCAAAGAATCCTACCGATGTTCTTCATGTTGATTTGGAGGATCCGAGTTTCTAGTCCGGAGAATACCTTCAAATCATTCAGAATATCGGACAAAATAAAGATCAGCTTCCTGACCTTCAAGTTTCGGACGGTTTCGTATACAAGAAGGTCAGGCATTGCACAGGGAATCCACTCCAAGACGATTTGGTTTGGAAATTGTGGATTCCAGCGGCGCTGACCAACCGTTTGATTTCGCTGGCTCATTGCCCACCCAGAGCGTCACACGGTGGTATCGGTAAAACCCTCTACAAACTAAGACAACAATTCTTTTGGCCGAATATGGCCACTCATGTGAAACTTTTTATTGAAAATTGCGAAGTCTGCAAGACAACTAAAGCATCGAATTGTATTTTAAGAGCAGAAATGGGAAAGTCATTTGGCGTGGATAGACCTTTCCAGCATCTTTACATAGATTTTTTGGGGCCATACCCCCGTGCGAAAAGTGGAAATACCCAAATAATAATCGCATTGGATCAGTTGACAAAATTTGTCCTGATGAAACCGTTGAAAAAGGCAAATGCTCAATCAGTCGTTAAGTTTTTACAAGAAGATATATTTCTAATATTTGGAGTACCTGAAAGTATTCTTTCCGATAACGGTACTCAATTTACCGGCCAAGAGTTTTCTAAAATGATTCAAACGTTCGGTATCACACACTATAAGACAGCCATATATTCGCCACAAGCGAATGCTAGCGAGCGCGTGAATCGTTCCATTCTTGCCGCAATTCGAGCCTATATAGACCCAAACCAAACGACCTGGGACGTTCATTTAGCTTCTATCGGTAGCGCACTTCGTTCAACGGTGCATTCCGCCATCGGCATGTCCCCCTTCGAAGCTCTTTTCGGGCAACGTATTATAGAGCATGGGGCGGACTACAAACTACTACGTGGGCTAGGAGGACTAAACCAGTCCGAAATAGACTGGTTACCAAAAACAGCCAGAATGAATATACTACATGCCTATTTAAAGTCCGCGTTAGAACGAACTCATGAATCGTATGAGAAGATATATAATTTGAGAAGCCGAATTGTGTCATATAACGTAGGCGATGTCTTGTATAAGCGAAATTTTGTGTTAAGTAACGCCGCCAAACACCTAAACGCAAAACTATGCCCAAAATTCGTTCAGGTTACTATCACAAAGCTAGTAGGAAATAATCTATATGAAGTAGTGGATAAGGAAGGCCATAAATCAGTAGTACACTCAAAAGATTTAAAAAACTAAATAAAAGAAATATTACCCAGCATAAATTACTGCCTGGCTCGCTCAGCTGTGTATGAGACTCTTGGTAATACGAAAACATCTTATATATTAACGTTTCTCTTCATATCCTTTTTTGTACAGAAATCTGTAAGAAAAGGATATGCTTTGTAGGAAACGATCTCAGGATCTGCTACACAAAATAAATGTCTCAAGAGGAAGTCATAAGAGAGAGTTTAAAATTCTATTTCAGGTTCTCTATAACTTTCTTCCACCAAATATCAGCATTCATTAAGTATAATGAATTGCAGCTTGTATTTACACCTAAAATCTATGTAAAAACAAAAAAATAGATTGATGTCATATCGAAAGATCTAAGTATCGATTACGTATGCATCCGCTGTAAGCTCCAAATCATTGTGTTTAATGATTCTAGTTTTTAGTAAAGGGTACGTTCGGGATTTTACCACCCCAACATTCCGAGTCAGCCCGTACCAACTACTCATATCCGCTTTTGGTTCATTCTCTTCCATTCCACCTAGCTAAGAAAAATCGAGGTCTGCGTGACACCATTTTTGTTCTTTCTTATCTGAGTCGTCACCCGATATAGATCGCTTTCCGAACATCGTGGTATATTAGTAAAACCAAAAGTAAATATAAACTTATAATCATAGAAAGAAGAATAATAGCTAACAAAAAGAACGAAAACAAAAAAACCAACAGAAATAAAGATAAATAAGCGAAAACACGTGCCGACTCAGACACGGATCGACCAAAAAGCCAAAAAAACTCGGTCGCAACAAAGAGATCTCCAGAAGTTTCCATAAAGCACCAAAAATATACATAGGTAAGCATGGTGCATATAGCTCACCCCAGAGCAAAGTTTTTTTTCATACAAAATGTATTTTTTTTGCCTCCTTAGGCAGTACAAACGTCGATTTTAGCAAATTTGCTTTTAAGCAAATTCGCTTAGCACCGTTTGAATAGTCAGACTGGAGACAGGAGACACCGAAAATCATCCCCGTCATTCGCCAACCACGAGTGTATCTCGTGGAAAAAGTATTTGTGCCCTTTACTGCATCCACACATGTAAGTTAGGCTGAACGACCACGCACTACGTGCAAAACCGAAAAAGAATATAAAAAAAAAAAACAAAACCATTCTTTTTTGTGTTTCATTAGGAAACCGAAACCCTTCCTACTTACATGTATTGCAGTTTCTTTTTTTTCAATTTGACTGTCCCCACAGGCACATTATCTAAACGCTCAAAGAAAGACACGAGAATCTGAGAAACCAAAAAGTTGCCACCAGAAGAATAAAAATAGGTAAGAGAGACGATCAGCAAAACAAAAATAAACGAAAGAAAAAGGGAAACGATTTTAACAAAAAAACAAAAAAATCTATTTAAAATAGGGGAAGGTCAGGAATCTGAACTGTAGGACCGGCATTCGACATCGTAGTGAAGCAAACACCACCGACCAGTAACATTGATCACCAGCACGGAATACCTCAGCCCCAGAAAGTACCCTTAATTGAAAAGCTAAAATTAAAGTAGAGTAGGTACCGAAAATCCTTTTAAAACAAAAAAAACGGAAAATATTAAATAGAAAAACAAAAAATTAAGGTAATTCTAAAATAAAACCTAGAGTGTAAACGAAAAGGACTAATTTAAGGATAAACAACAAAAAAAAAGTCGAACGAAGGAAAGTGTTAATATTAATATTGAAAAAGGAATATCAGTGCTGAGAGGGAAAAGTGGTTAGGATATCTGCAAAGATCTAATAGAAAACAAAAATAAGAAAGTAATTTAAAAAGAAAAAAGAAGTAAAAGAAAATTAAGTGACAGAAAAAAAAAAAGAAATTAGTTTAAATTGCCAAGAAAAGTAAAATTAAATTTGGTAAATAAGTGAAATAGCTGAAAAAAAAATCAAAAAAGAAAAAAAAATATTAAGAAATAAGAAGTGACAAGGTATCTAAAGAGAAAAAAGTAGAAGAATAGAATTAAAGTGAAAGCAAGTAAATAAAAGAAATAAAACAAGGACACCATCCATTCATAGTTTAGACAAATTGGAATAATTTATCTTTTTGTGTGATCCTTGGATTTAAATGTAATAAATGATCTTACCTATAAATGTGAAACAATTGAAAAATGAAAAAAGAATAAAATTTAAGTTGTTGCGAATACCAAAAGTGAAGTACAAATTCCTAAGAAAAAAAAATTAATTAAAAATAGTTTTAAAGTCTTGAATTGTAACATCCCATCCATCGCGGTTTGTTTATCAGTCACTTAAAATCGTCATAAAAAAAAAAATAGTGAAAGAGTGTTGTCTTCGCTGCATCGGTTTTTGCCCCTTTTGCCCCCATTATTTATAAATACAAATTTTTTTCAACAATCAAGCCAGGTCTTCAAGCAGTGTGCACACCACTTGGGAGTACCGGTAAGTTTATTTTCGATTATAATAAAATTTAATTTACAATATATTTAAACCATTTGTTTAAACTTTAATATAATATATGTTAATTGATATGAACTATAAAGAAGAAGAAGACTCATAAAAAAAAAAATATTATTAAAAAAAAAAAAAAGTATCTATAAAGAGATAGTTTTAAAGAGAATTAATCAAGTGACGGTGTGAAGGTCCTTGATTTGTTAGGGGGGTGAAAATAGATGAGGCGGATTCAATAAAACTAATTTTGTTTGATATTTAAATAAAAAAATTATTCTTTAGCCATGAATAGTCCGGCGGATTCGGTTGATGTTGATACGATGTATGGGTATGATTTTTAAGAAGTGAAATGTAGATAAATAATTTAAGGTTATAGAAACTTAAAGCAAACTTATAAAAACAAAGAATAAAATGAGTATTGTTACATAGTGAAAATAATAATATGGTTGATCTTTTGTTTTACCGTTTTCGGACTAGTTATTTTCATGGGATGAAAGATTTTCGGAGCTTTGGTATTTTTTTTTACTCGTGATATTTTTTGATTACTCGTGATATGGAGAGTTAAGGGAAAAATTGGGGGAGTGGATTTGATGATGGAATAGAGTTTTTAATGGAGTGAGAGGGAAAGTCAACGACTTTCCCCTTTTCGAGAGAGGGCTATTGCACAAATTTAGAGCACCAGTGATAGCATAGGAGTATTTCGCGAACATTTTTTTTGTTGTTAGCGGCAATACTAAAGGGTGGGTAGAGATAGCTCAAGGGGACACGACTATCTATGTCCCCCCCCCATTTTTAGAGATGACAGTCGATTTAATAAAAAAAGAAATAAATTATGGGTTAACTAAATTCGGGTCCTTACAATTTGAAAGATGGTAAAGTATTTTCGGTCAAATTCCAACTACGGCCTAGGCCTGGAAAAGTAACACAGGTCCCTTCGCGTGTAGCAAGATCCCCCCCCATCGACGAGCTGAGCGAGGCATCGAGCAGGCCTACAGCTACTAACGCGGTTGGACGCCCCTAACGACTCCTGCCTGGACGGGCCGATGGATCTGTAGACATCGGTCCTAAAGGTAGGAAGAGTCGTTAAGGGAAAAGTTTGGGAAGGGTAATGGGTCATTAGCAACACTCTCAATATATTTTTGTTTGTTTGATCTTTTCGGATCTAAGACTGTTTGTGAGTATGGTCGGTTCGGCATATTAAGTGGAGTAGTTTGCGAAGATTCGAAGTATACCAACGGGCACACGAAGTAAAGGTGCCTACCAAACTTCCCAAATTTTGGAGTTATGAAACGTTACAGGTTGCAGCAACATGAAAATCAATGGGCAACACAGCTTCACACGAAGCAACGGTTGCTATAACATGGCTGTGTTGCTGCAACGGTTGCCTCGTGTGTATCTAGCATAAGATTTCAGTCCAGATAAACTCTGGTTTCTACAGAGACGCTTCTGGTTTAAAATTGAGGCTAATGCAATCAACTTGAAATCGTATAGCAAAATTCTTATTGAAAAATAGTCTTTTGGGGTTCAAATCGTTAATAATTGAAAAAAGGGCAAACATTTCGTGGTTTTTTTGGATACCTGCTTTTTTTTACTAAAATTTTCACTTTCAAAGTAAATTTATCAAAAAGTATTTTCTCAATCAACTTGAACTAAACATACAATCTAACAACAGGATTGTAGCTTTCTAAAAAGATAGAAGACATTCACAGAGGAAGTGAGATGAGATTTCCTCAACCTCTTCGTCTTGAAATCCTCTGCATAAGTCAGATGTGCTGATGCCCATTCTGCTCATGTGGGTTTCCATTGAGTTGTGACCCATGAGGGTTCCAACCAAGAGAGATAGTTGAGGACTGCCTTGAAGCCCGACAGGTGTCAATTGTTGACAATCTGCTAGTGGCCTTGAGGAAGCTATGGTGAATTCTACTCTTTTCCTGCTCCTGTGGCATAAGTACCCTAGGCACAGTTTGGTTTGGTTCATAAAATGAACCATTTTTGGCCAGTTCATCAGCCATTTAATTTCCATAAATGTCACGGTGACCTGGAACCAGTGATAATTCAACAAGTCCAATCCTTAATGCTTAGTCTTCTACTTGGCTGATTTATTTCAGTAGTATATAGAATTTGTATTATAACCTTCTTATACCAATATTTTTGCTGAACTTACACATGTGGAAAAATATTTTGCGGCCTCGCAAACTGTAAGCACTTCTGCTTGGAAAACACTGCAAAAGTTCGGGAGCTTCAATGATTTTTGTATGGGTGGATTGTCTAAGAAGATGCCTGATCCTACCCCAGCGTCCGTTTTGGAACCGTCTCTAAATACCGATACATGATCCGCCTTTTGGACCCGGTTTTCCTTCCACGATTTCCTTGTTGGGATTTCTGATAGTGCAACTTGCAACTTAAAATCTATGTACGATGCAACATAGCCTGTTGGAATGTCTATGTTAGTAAAGTTCATTATAGTTTTGTGACCACAGTTGCCCTTTTTCTAATTTTTGCACTCTTTAAGTCGTAGAGCACTTTTGGCCGCCAACTCCTTTGTGAACATATCGACTGGTGATGCTAGAGAGAAAAAAGTTTCTAGGGCTGCGGATGGCGTAATTCTCATGGCACTATAGTTGTGCCGATACATGCCAATCTCTGAATTTTGGTCATGGTCTTTAGACTGATTGACTGGCCACCAAACCAAACCAGACGTGATAGGAATTATAATGGCTTTGTACATCCAATGAATGGTTTTGGGGCTGGGTCCCCATCTCTGACAAAAAATTCTACTGCAATTGAAGAAAGCCATTGCAGTTTTTCTTCCCTTTCTTTGATGTTCTTTCTCCAGTTTAGTTTACGATCTATAACTAAACCAGGATATTTGATTGTAGGTAACAGTTATATGAAGCGGCACGCACGGCATCCCATTTATGGTTGGAGTACTTATATTTGGAATATTTCGTTTTATGTAAGCAGAACCACTTCGGTGTTCAGTCTTAAGCCCGCAGCTACTGGCCCAATTACTGAGCTGATCAAGTACTATTTGTAGGAGATCGTACAGAGTGGTGAAAAATGTTCCTGAGGTCATTATCACTATGTCATCAGCATACGCCATGACTTTGATGCCGCTTGCACCTAGTTTAACTAAAACCTGGTTGACGACCTGAAGCCAAAGCAGGAGAAATAGGACACATCCCTGTGGCGTACTCTTCCACTTACCATTTAAGCTTACTATCACCCATTTCTGCATTGACAATTTTGGTTTGAAGCAAGGTGTTAATCCAGTTTGACAGCATCGGGTCGATGCAGACGGAGTCTAGGGCTTGTCAAATTATGCATGATGGGCCTGTGAGGGAACACTATCATTTAGCTTAAGGCGAATGTATGTGTTTCTATCAGCTTTCTAAAGTCTTAAGAAGACAGGAGGATAGGTTGATTGGCAAAAAAATCTTTCAGTTCAGTATTGATGGTATTGTTCTTGTCCGGTTTCAGTTTCATCTCAGTCACAACTCACTTAATCGATTCCAAACAAATAAAATAAAACGCACAACTTGGTTGCACGTAATTGGTCTTGTGGTTGAAAGTCATAATAATCTTTTGACCAACCTGAATGTCGAAAGGGTATAAGCCGAAAATCATTTTTAACTATACCTAAAAATTCATGTTTCAGATAATAATTAATCACAACTTTACTCAGATATTGTGAAACAGGTCCTAAGCCGTATAAAAAGTTTGATCTATATCAATATCAGCTTAGCACTTCATGAGTAAATCCAATAAAAAAAGAAGAATCTGTTATATCTATGGATGGTACTGGTACTGGTTATTAAAATATTGAGCTTTGTTGAATTATTTCAAAAACCGTCAGACCTAATTCCGAGAAACGACGCTGACGGTATACAAAATTTGATATTGCAGTGATTGGATTTTACTTAAATTTCTACCTTTGCCATCCTCCAACAGAACCAACTCAGAAAATTGAATCAAAACCGTCGGAGATGTTATGGGCGTGGCAGTGGGCGGCATTTATTAAACCCAATTCCTCAGTCATTTCTCTGCTAAAAAGAACTTTAGGCCGATACCAAACGATACCACTAAAAGTCCCGGTAAATTTCGGTTCCGTATCGTTTCGGATGCTTTGGAGCTGGTCTCGTTTCAATTTCCGATACCGATATCAAACGAGGCCGAGACTTTCCTGGTATTATACCAAAATTTCATGACAATTTTAGAACGAACGAAAAAAAAACGAGGATAGGGACAGCCCCTTCGACTCATTCAGCAATCCTGACCAAACGAACGGACAGATACTCCAACCACTGACCTATCATACCCATCCACCAGACGTTGCAAGGAGCCATACTGCTCCTACGGGCCTGATGGAGAAATGATTTCTCAAATGGGGGTTAAAGGAGGATCACGCTTTTGAAAGGCGTTTTCCTCTCCTCAGCCAGGTGATTATGTGACAACGGACACTCCTCAATAACGACCAAGAAACTCATCAACACCCTTAACAGGCAACATGGGATTTATCACAGGTTTCATTTCATGGGGCTCACAATCCCAAGGGTACCACAATGGATCTACATTGATCTAAGTGTGACGGCAACAAGACCAACTGTCAGCCCATTAATCTAACCTAGTCTAACCTACCAAAATTTCAAAAAAATATTTTTTGTTTGTTACTCAAGCGAGGTGCCCAAAATAGTTCTAGACCTTGAAACCATACAGTTTAAAAAATCGTTAAAAAATGTAGAGCTAGCTGACCATTTACTCAAACCAGTTGATCGTTTTCATAGATCTGAGGGCATTTCAGGTGGTGGTATACATTTCTTTAGAATATCCCACAAATATAAGTTTTCTAGGGCTAGAACAACAATTTTTATCAAATGATGTACACGCAGTTATTGTATACCCCTACTGACACTCCTCTTAAGTCAACTAATGCTGTCACGGCACAGCCGCTTACATAGAAGTAGTGAGAAGTTGGGCATCAGTTCTTCAATTTATCATGTTTTTATTTTTGGAATATAAAACAATTGATAATGTCCTTACCCATGCACCACACCTTTCCATCTACACACCTAGAGGCGCCAACTTTGGCAATAAGTTAGTATTGGTCCCCCAGGCTTTGTAAAATACACAATATAATACGAATTTACTTACGTACATATATTTTTGTCAAAGCACACAAGAAATAATTTCGGTTCGATTTTGATCATTTTCTTTGACGTTACTTCTATTGCGGTACCTACCTCCATCCCAGTGCCTGTTTTATAGAACAACGCTTCTTACTAAAAAGTGCTGTTTTCATTAAATATTTCCGCAAATTATATTTTACACTAAGCCATTCAAAAATCATGGTAAACTAGTCTATAAAATTTGAAGATTGAAACATAGAACAGATATAGTGCCACAAGCATACAAATAAAACCTGCATTTTCAACAGAAGGAAAGTAGAACATAAGCCCCAAAAATAATTAATTATTCTCCATTTGGGTATTTTTAATTGGTTTCTGGCGAACACCTTTTCTTCCTCAACTGGGTCTACCTGTCATCCTTTGTCAAAAGTATCTCAACAATCATCATTTGAATAACTTCATAGACTTTCCAAGGACACGTCTTGTTAAAATGAAGGCTCTACATAAAATCAAGTTCACTTTTGTACATATACAAATATACATAGAAGTGTTTCTGCAAATAAAATTCAATCTACTAAAAATAAAGGGTCAAGTAATTGCAATCCAATTGCTTCGACCTCTTTTCCCACAAGTCTGATAACTATGTACGTCACTCATTATAACCTTGCTCTTCGTCAAATCAAATTCTTTTCATTTATATCAGACAATTCATTGGTCAGTGTCACTGTCGCTGTTGCTGTCGGTGTCGTCCTTTTGAATGTTCTTGACAGCCAAGCCATATACACAACCACATACAAATGATTGTGGCCAAAGGATATTACCCTGCAGGAGGATTTGAAAATTAGTTTTATCCCACCACCATGTTGCAGGTCGTTTGTTCCAATTTGCGATAGCTAAAAATAATGGTGCAACTCCTTTGACACTGCGGCGCTGTAAAGGACATACGCTTTAGTCAGCCACACTATGCCATAAGGTGTAGGTATGTATATAGTGTTTGTTATTCACTTTGTAGATAGCTACTGGTTTCAATCAATAAATTCTTGAATTGATTCATGTTGGTCATTTTAACGAAGAAAATCATAGCAAAACAAAAAAATAGGAATATATTGCCGACCGGACTATCCTTGGTAAAGGTATACTCCTCACCACCCTCTGGCTAACCAATTCTGGCATCATATTAAGCTAGCTCCTTGCCGCTACCGAGATTGTATTGGCTTTAAAAGGCATTTCAGTTGGACAGCGATCCTTCTTGTGAAATGTGGCGTTTTTGACACTGACATTCGGTGTAAACATTGTGTTCAATAAGCATTAATTAAGTATCCAATTTCCATTGATTGATTTGTCATACTAAAAAATGGCTTTTATTTTTTTAAGGCGCCAATTGAAGTAATTACCAAACTATTGATTTTATTTTTATATTTTTGAAAACGCGCTATCCGTGCTGGTGAATGTCAATATGTCAAAGTGGTCGTTTTTGCGTAACGAATTCGTTCCAATAAAAACGCGAGACGAACGTCCCTACCAACACAACAGTGCCGAATCGTCGCCAAAAAGTCTCCTCAAATGGCGAAGGAAAACCGAAAAAATACAATCCCCCAATCGTCCCTATTTGGGTGAACAAAAGAAATTTAAAAGTTTTGACTTTGTGACACGAAACATTATTGGTCGCCATTACCAACACAGCTTGGCCGAGTTGAATTCTTTGGAGCCAGTAGCAGCAGCTGCTGTTATTGCAATACCCATGACCTCACCTTGTTTGCAACGAAGAAGATTGGAAAATGTTATACAAAAAAGGCGGCGGTTTTTATTGAATTCATGGAAGTTTCCAGTTGATGGATTATCAAACCAAAAAGATCAGAAGTAAGTATTACAGAAATAACTTGATAGAGTAATACAAAAGTTGCAGATTTGTTAGAAGGTATGTCCATTAGGGTGGTCCTTATATTGGGTTTTTCTGAAATTCCAACTTTGATAGGCATTAAATAACTCTAAATAGAGAAACAAAATTTTCCTAATTTTTTCAGATTTTTATTTCACCCCCCTGATCTCCCTTTTTTCACTTCAAGGTACAAATAAAAAAAAAAAAAGCTATAGCATGCCATTGTAAGTGGTCCCGTTGTTTTTAAATAATTTATTTCTACTTTGGGTCAAATTTGTAGAAAATGACCCCTCCCGCCCGAACGGGGGGATATAGACCCCCCTTCAATATGATTTTTTGTTCGTCTGAATCTAATCTATAAGTTCTATTTTTTTTTCGCGTGTTAGGAATCACCCTAACTCCATTATTTGTACCTTGAATGGGAGACCAGGGGGCTGAAATAATGATCTGAAAAAAATAGGGAAATTGTTTTTTAATGTTTTGAATCGAATGAGGGCTATCCAAGACAATGTCCAATTTAAGGACCACCCTAATGTCCATAGGTAGGTTATAGTAAAAACTTTCCAAGGACACGTCTTGTTAAAATGAAGGCTCTACATAAAATCAAGTTCACTTTTGTACATATACAAATATACATAGAAGTGTTTCTGCAAATAAAATTCAATCTACTAAAAATAAAGGGTCAAGTAATTGCAATCCAATTGCTTCGACCTCTTTTCCCACAAGTCTGATAACTATGTACGTCACTCATTATAACCTTGCTCTTCGTCAAATCAAATTCTTTTCATTTATATCAGACAATTCATTGGTCAGTGTCACTGTCGCTGTTGCTGTCGGTGTCGTCCTTTTGAATGTTCTTGACAGCCAAGCCATATACACAACCACATACAAATGATTGTGGCCAAAGGATATTACCCTGCAGGAGGATTTGAAAATTAGTTTTATCCCACCACCATGTTGCAGGTCGTTTGTTCCAATTTGCGATAGCTAAAAATAATGGTGCAACTCCTTTGACACTGCGGCGCTGTAAAGGACATACGCTTTAGTCAGCCACACTATGCCATAAGGTGTAGGTATGTATATAGTGTTTGTTATTCACTTTGTAGATAGCTACTGGTTTCAATCAATAAATTCTTGAATTGATTCATGTTGGTCATTTTAACGAAGAAAATCATAGCAAAACAAAAAAATAGGAATATATTGCCGACCGGACTATCCTTGGTAAAGGTATACTCCTCACCACCCTCTGGCTAACCAATTCTGGCATCATATTAAGCTAGCTCCTTGCCGCTACCGAGATTGTATTGGCTTTAAAAGGCATTTCAGTTGGACAGCGATCCTTCTTGTGAAATGTGGCGTTTTTGACACTGACATTCGGTGTAAACATTGTGTTCAATAAGCATTAATTAAGTATCCAATTTCCATTGATTGATTTGTCATACTAAAAAATGGCTTTTATTTTTTTAAGGCGCCAATTGAAGTAATTACCAAACTATTGATTTTATTTTTATATTTTTGAAAACGCGCTATCCGTGCTGGTGAATGTCAATATGTCAAAGTGGTCGTTTTTGCGTAACGAATTCGTTCCAATAAAAACGCGAGACGAACGTCCCTACCAACACAACAGTGCCGAATCGTCGCCAAAAAGTCTCCTCAAATGGCGAAGGAAAACCGAAAAAATACAATCCCCCAATCGTCCCTATTTGGGTGAACAAAAGAAATTTAAAAGTTTTGACTTTGTGACACGAAACATTATTGGTCGCCATTACCAACACAGCTTGGCCGAGTTGAATTCTTTGGAGCCAGTAGCAGCAGCTGCTGTTATTGCAATACCCATGACCTCACCTTGTTTGCAACGAAGAAGATTGGAAAATGTTATACAAAAAAGGCGGCGGTTTTTATTGAATTCATGGAAGTTTCCAGTTGATGGATTATCAAACCAAAAAGATCAGAAGTAAGTATTACAGAAATAACTTGATAGAGTAATACAAAAGTTGCAGATTTGTTAGAAGGTATGTCCATTAGGGTGGTCCTTATATTGGGTTTTTCTGAAATTCCAACTTTGATAGGCATTAAATAACTCTAAATAGAGAAACAAAATTTTCCTAATTTTTTCAGATTTTTATTTCACCCCCCTGATCTCCCTTTTTTCACTTCAAGGTACAAATAATGGAGTTAGGGTGATTCCTAACACGCGAAAAAAAAATAGAACTTATAGATTAGATTCAGACGAACAAAAAATCATATTGAAGGGGGGTCTATATCCCCCCGTTCGGGCGGGAGGGGTCATTTTCTACAAATTTGACCCAAAGTAGAAATAAATTATTTAAAAACAACGGGACCACTTACAATGGCATGCTATAGCTTTTTTTAAGGCCATGATGCTAGTCTCTTATATGTTTTTTAAAACAAGCTTTTATTGTAAATAGTTTTTGAAAAAATAATTTTTAAGCTGAGAAATAAAAGCAAAAATAATAATTGTTTACGCTTGAAAATTATTTTTTTCAGAAACTATTTACAATAAAAACTTGATTTAAAAAACATATTAGAGATTGGATTCATGGCTTTAAAAAAACTTATAGCATGCCATTGTAAGTGGTCCCATTGTTTTTTAATAATTTTTTTCTATGTTGGGTCAAATTTTTAGAAAATGACCCCTCCCGCCAGAACGGGGGGATATAGACCCCCCTTCAATATGATTTTTTGTTCGTCTGAATCTAATCTATAAGTTCTGATTTTTTTTTCGCGTGTTATAAGAATCACCCTAACTCCATTATTTGTACCTTGAATGGGAGACCAGGGGGCTGAAATAATGATCTGAAAAAAATAGGGAAATTGTTTTTTAATGTTTTGAATCGAATGAGGGCTATCCAAGACAATGTCCAATTTAAGGACCACCCTAATGTCCATAGGTAGGTTATAGTAAGTATGTGCCTCATTGCTCCTAACCACCTCAAGAAATGCGTATTTCTTTTGTTGTACGTGCATAATGCATACAAAATATATCAATTATTATGAAAGGGGTACAATTCCTCGATAAAACTGAGTTGGTGTCATTAGGTATTTGTAATACATAGCGAACACCATTAATAAATTATTCATAAACTTAAGTTTGTCTTAGGGCTTCAAAGTATCTGTGGAGACATCCACACCTGTACTAGGTATTCGTTATTATCCGGATAGACTGGCATCTTAATTTTCTCATTGACAAATATCCTGATATTTCAAATAGTTAGAACTTTTGGATATTATTTGAAGCACTAGCTTGTTGCATATATTTAGTAGTATATTTAAAAACCTTGACGTATCAACCTTTTGAACTCAAGTTATATACTTCTAACTAGAACCGCTTATTTCTATCCGAAAATATATTTCAAATAGGGTCAACTGTCCACATAAATTTACTTTTCTTATTTCAATGATTGAACTACCTTACCAATGATCATTGAAATATTAAAAGTTATTTTATGTGGAAAGTTGGGCTTATTTGAATTTTTTTGTTGTTGGCTAGAAATATTAACTAAATTTGAGCTTTACTTAAAAGTCTAAATTTATTATTTACTTCGCACGGGTAGACATATCTAAGTTGCGTAGCATACATAGTATCAATTATATCAAAAAATATTCTTCAAGGTACCTCCTATTATTTGTTAACTTTGGTTTAAAATGTAACTTAACGTAACCGAGCAGTCAAATAATACAAAAATGGCGGGTGTGAAACCGATTTGTTGGAAACTATAGAGTCAAAGGGTCAGATCTTGACTTCAAATTGAATAGGTATCAGTGGCGTGGCGTCCATTTAACACGATTCCCTACGTCTTCCCCTTTTAAATGCAATTAAAACAATTCTCATTGCATTTTTTAACTTAAATGTAGCCTATTATTTTTCCGTGATTTCAAGGCCTCAATTTATAAGCATTTAAGAGGAACCATATCACCTTTTACGGAAACCTTTTAAACAAAAATTAAATTGAAAGTTCAAATTAATCTTCTTTTGTTTTTTTCTCTTCATATTCATTATCGTTTTGAACAAATTCACTCTAAAAAGATGAGGAATGAACGTCTTATTTTGTCTAATGATTCGCGTGTGTTGAACAAAGAAAGTTAAAAAAACTGCCATAGAGAAAGAAAGGGATGCTAAACGAATAAAATAAGACGTGAACGATTGTCTTATTATTTTGTATGAGAGCCAAAGCGGTTGCTGAACAATGAACAATAGGGGACAGAGAATTTTTGTGGATGCCGATGGCGATGGTGGATTGACATTGGAAGTGGATACAGACATTTTAGGTTTGTTCCTTGCCGACTTTCAAACAGTTTGAAACCGCCAGAATTAGTGCGAAGTCGTTCCACACTTGAAAATTTGTACTGTTTCGGACCAAAGACAGCTGTCAAGAGAGAGTAAAACATTTCCCCTCCTTGCCAGATTTGGTCCGAGAAATTTCTAGTGGCTGTTTTTTACTAGCCTTCAAATATGCCAAGTTGACGTAATTTAGACGTTTGTTGCATTCAAATTAAAAAAAAACCTTTATTAAGGGTTACCCAAGTGCAACTTTTATTTCTATTTTTATTTTCATTTTAATAAGTGTGTACATTTTTAATTTTGTTTTTCTTTAAAATAATGAAATGATATATCTACATAAAATGATTGCACTTCAGAAAACTGTTTGAAAGTTTGGTTAGGTTTTTGAACACTTTAAACAGAATTAAAAAGACCTGTTTTTAGTGCATTTTTATCTTCGTTATAAAAAAGAAACATGTTAAATACAACAACAATACGGAGTTATACCAAATTGTTGTTGTATTTAACACGCAATTTTTTAAGCGAAGACAAAAATGCACTTAAAAACAGAGCTAAAGTAAGTATGCTCATTTTATACACTCAATTCACCATCTAGGGGTTTTGTGACGTCACAATCTTTACCAACTTTAATTATTGACCAAACGATTGGTTTTAAAGGAGCAATCAAGTTACTTTATTTTTTTGCTGTTCTCCGAACAAAATCAGAGATGATTATGACGTCACACATCGTGACGAAAGCAAAAAACCATTGAATTTTGGCTTAAAAGAGAGAAAGCGAAGCAACTGGATGCAACATAATTATGAAATATGAAAAGGTAGGCATAGTTGAATTGTAAAAGATATGAAACAAGACTCCATTTTGGTTTTTGGTGTTCTTATTTTTTTAACGCAGAAATTCGTTTGTTTCATTAATATCCACGCCAGGGGTTTTGATGAATCATCTTACAACTCTATTTAAAAATCACAAATTTTTCCTTCAAACCAAGTTAATTTAAGAATATTTTTTGTTTTTATTTTAATAAACTTGATATTTTTATTAACTTTTATTTTCTTGAGTTGTTATTCTTGAAAATAATGATTACGATTTATGATTAATGTACGGCAACTCTAGCTGAGTATGTCATTAGACGTTTAGTCCGAATTAGTGCAAATTAGTGCAAAAGCCGTTCCACACATTTTGACAGTTTTTCTTCTCTCTGAGAGAAGAATGTCAAAATTTGACATAATTTGTCCGAAAAAGTGCGAAGAATCCAAGTGACAAACCTTTTATGCTGGAAGGTAGTTTGTCATAGCAAGAAGTGAGGCCATTTGGGAGGATATATTTTATTTTTTAGTTTAAGCATAGTTTACAGTTCCCATGCGAAGAAAATATCAAAATTTTCAAAACGATTTTCCATTTATTCGGGGCACCAAATTGAATAATATTCAAGGCAAAAAACGTTTGCCTTGGCCTTAGCCACCCATTGAGTCATTAATTTACCCTTAATTAATAAACTATTAGGCCTAAAAATGGAAAATAATTATTTTTGGATGCAAAAACTATTTGCATGCTAATAAAGCCTTGAGGTGAAAAAAAAAATTTGTTTGGAAGTGTAAACCGACCATCAAAAAAAAAATATTTTACTCACCACACTTTTTTCGCATGCAAAACAATTGCCAGTCCATTGTTTTGCATATGACATTCCATGACAGCAATTTTTTTTTTCCATGAAACTGTAAACCAATCATACAAACAATTAATTTTGCTTTTCACCTCATTTATGTTTGACATGCGAGAATATTTGCATAGGTTTTTTTTCGCATGGGAACTGTAAACTAAGCTTTATTTTATGTTTGTATTTTATGAAGGGAATAAGACGACTGTTCTCGTTTTATTTAAAGTGACTGTGTTCAAAATATCAATGTTGATCCAGTAATATACTCATAACTTGAGTTCTTATTGTCGGATCTTCAATATTAAGGTCTTCAAACCACAGGAAAATAATTGCCTACATTTATATCTAAAAAAATTTCAAAAAGTTCAAAAATTTTAAAACGATTTGTTTTACCAAACAAAATAGTCCCATCATTTTTCTTAAAATCAGAAAAAATAGGTAACAGGCAAGTAAGTACATAGGTAAGATTTTATATTGTTCGAAAAAAGACACTTCTACTTTAGAAAAGACAATGGGCATGATTTCATAAGCAAATTTGTGTTCAAACAAATAGCGATCTTTTAGATAATCATTGAAACCAGTAAATATAATTTTTCTATTAAAAAAATGTACCTACATTATGTAAATAAGGTATGCAAATGAAAATTCTGAGACGTAGGTTAGTGTAATTTGAAAGATGATGTTTTTGTTCCCGCATGTTGATTGACAAATGAAAAAGGTTGGTATTATGAAATTTCATAAGTTAACAGGTTTTATAAACACATATTGGCATAGGAGCTTTAATAATGGCGAATTCAAAAAAGAATTTTTTAAATTGGACCGAGGTTATATAAAATCATGTACATATTGATATTTTGAGATATCAAACACATCTTGGAGAAGCTCATATAATCATCTAAAAAAATGCAAAAATGCATCTAAAATGTAAAACTACTGAGAATTTGTTTTTCTATAACTAAATGTAGAAAAAAGACGTACAAATGTACCATCTTGTTGCAAAAACCTACGTGCGGTCCTGGAGACTGCGCTCAGAGTATAACCCTGAATTCAGAATTTCAAATATATTAGCTAAGCTACATAGATAAAAATTAAATTAAAATTGCTGTCAATATCCTTAATATCCTATTGAATTGACCGGAAAATGAGGGGTATAAAGGAACAATAAGTTGCAAATGTTTTTATTATTGAATATGTTTTTTGGACTATTAGCATGATTAAAACCGAAAATGCTACTAAATTCACCCAAATTCACTTCAAAGAGAATGGTCACACTGGCCACTTTTCAATATTTTGATCGAAATATTAAAAATTACCAAATAAAAAGTGGAGGTCTCACCCATATAAAAAAAGTATGTTTCTGAAAAGTGGCAACCCTGAAATCTTACCCAGAGGTGCGTCTACTTAACACTTATCTTTTAAAACATCAACCGTTATTTTTCCAAGACACGTTTGACGTCCAGAGGCGTTTAACTTTTTTCACGTTAAAAAATCCGCAAAAAAGGGAAAGACCTTTGTGTTGACATACAAAAAAAAGTAAGTTCCTGAAAAGTGACAACATTGAAGTTTTAACCGAAGGTGCATCTACTTAAAACATATTTTTCAAAATTTCAATATGTATTTCCCCAACGTGGCGTTTAGACGCTGTCTGTTTCACTAAGCTTTATGAATTGATTAGACGAAGCACAGAGGTAACAAACACTGTGCTGACGTGTCCCAGGAGAGTATTAATAGTGTTTTCACGATATTTCATTATGTATTAGTCCTCCCCGAACACAACGAAATAAGGATTTGTTTAATTGTGTTTATCAGGCGCTCGCTGGATTTGTTCCAAGAGAGAGGGCCGTGCCATATCTTCCAGGAGGGGGAAAATTATGAACTCAGAGAGAAAAAAACAAGTATTCGTTAAAAGCTTTTTGTTAAAATTTAAAATAAGTTCAATGAGTAGAGTAAACAGTATAACCCGGATAAGTACCTACCTCTCACATAGGACATAAGTGCCTTACTCGCATGAGTAGGTATCCCTTTTCCTATGAAACCAACATTTTTAAGAATTTTTCCAAAAATCCAGAATGGACAATTCCGAATGGAAAAAATCTCGAATAGATAAAATCCCGAATTCCAAAATCCTGAGTGACTTTCTCAAAATCAAAAGCCTATCTCATAGTAGAAGATCCCGCCATAAAACGACCTACTCTCATAAAGGTACCAGATGAGCGGAAGCGGTATACAGTTTTGTAGGCAGTGCCTTAAAAAACAATTTGCGCATGGGTTGCCTGTCGAAAAGTGGTCAAGGCATAGGGTTGCCAAGCAATTACTCTCAATTTTTGAAGTTTTTCTATTATCTACCCCAGCTTAAACCTTAAGGATATACAAAAAAAAAGTATATAGAAAATTTTATTTGAAAATTATGAGCTACGTGATTTTTTGAAATTCGAAATTTCCGTAGGGTAAATGAGGGTAAACAAAGAGAAAAGTCTACAACCTATTTTCCAAACGAAAAATGATAGAAAGTTTCTTGCTTTTGCATTATGTAAACAAAATTTTTAGAATTTGCGAATCGAGAAATGTACATTTGAAAATTTGAAAGGAGGATTGCAAAATTGAGGCTTCAGAAATAGTTCACCAAAAATCAGAATGATGCTCCATGAAAAATATTTATATATTTTTCGAAAATTAATTTTAACATTCATTTTTAGTGTTGTGAATTTTTGAAATTTGCACATTTATTGTTTCTAGGAACATTTTGTATGATTTTGGATTTTTAAATACAAAGAGCCGACAGCATATTTTGAGAGTGGATGTATAGCCAAAATCTATGGGTATGAGGGTTTACAGGTACATCTACCGTGATATCGATTACCAAAGTCTGGTAGGTTCTTCATTCAGCCTTTTGGTGGGGTGAAAGGTTAAGACCCTCTTGGTTTCCTGTCTATGTTTTATTGTCACTAACACTTCAATTCACTTTTTGAATAAAGAAAATGATACTCTGTCATTTTTCCAAAGTAAGATAAGTTAAGGAAAGGAGGGGTGTGCAAATCACAGAGGCTGTTGCGTACATGGGGGCCTATTAGTCCATTGTGATCCCCTTACAAAAAGAAAGCAGAGATGCTCCTAAACTAATGATTCAAATAGACTGGCTCATTTGCAAACCAGCCTATGCGCTCTATGAATTTCCTCATATTTGCCATTGGGACCTGAGCTAGATCGTCCTGTTCTCCAACAAACTTGTTTTCCAAGTAAAGGAGGCGATTTGTTTGGGGGTTTGGACAATCACAGAGAAGGTGTTTAATGGTTCTTATTTCTTCTACATCCTGACAGCTCCTACAGAAGTCGAGTGCGAATACACCCAGTCTGGTGGCCATTGTGCCAATGACCCTTTAGTACACCAATCAAGATTCTAATATTCTTTTTACTCAGAGATAGAATATACTCAGTTTCCTTCTCATTAATTCTAGGCCATACATTTCTAGAGATAATGCAGTCGTTCCTGGTCATCCAAGATTTATTGATTTGCTGTTTCGTTATTAGGTCTATTTTCGTTTTAATCACGCCAATCGGGATGTCTAGTCCCGTATCTAATTGGCTTCTACTGTTTCTTTCTGATAATGACCCCTTCCTTGTCAGTTCATCTGCTATATCATTCCCTTCTATATTGCTATGTCCAGGAACACAGAAGAGTTTGACTCGGTTAGTGTTGCAAATTTTATTCAGTATATGCCTCGGCATTTTGTCACTGTTTTGGATCTTATAGTCTCACTGGCTATTGCTTTGATAGCGGCTTGGCTGTCCACGAAAAAAGTGATATCCGACCAGCTTAGTTTTTTCTTGTGCACCATTTTTGCCGCTTTTTCAATAGCATAAATCTCAGCCTGAAAGACGCTACACTCAACTGGGAGTTTATATGATTCTCTAATATTAAGGGCTTCACAGAACACCTCAGCTACTGGTCCTTCTTCCATTTTTGACCCGTCAGTATAGAAGGGGATACCCTGTTCACTAATAAATGAGTTAGGTTCCCATCCATGTCTTTCAGGTATTGAAATAGAGAAGTGTTTGTTAAAATCTATTATCGGTGGTATGTAATCAGTCGTCACTTCAAGTCCGACCACTGTGTCATACCTTTGTAAGATAGACCCATGACCATAGGTGCTGTGATGCTTCCAAGAGCCCAGTTCTTTCAGTCGAAGTGCGCTTTTGGCTGCTGTGCATCTAATGTGCTCGTCTAGGGCTGGAAGATTTAAAATAATTTCCAACCCTGCTTGTGGCGTAGACCTCTGTGCCCCCGTTATTCATATACAGGCTAGTCTCTGTATCTTGTTCAGGCTTTTGAGATAGCTAACTTTTTCAACAGCCTTTCACCACACGATTGAACCATAGGTAAGTATGGGGCGAACAATCGCCGTGTACATCCACTGGATAACCGGCGGTCGCATACCGATACCGGTAGAAAGCGCAGAGTGCCCTTTTTATTCTTTCCTCTGTGTTCCGTTTCCATGTTTACTTGGAATCAAGGATTACTCCAAGATATTCAGCTTCTTTGGAGAGTTTCAGAGGAAAGTCATTAAGCATTGGAGAAGTAAAGTCCCCTAATATCTTTTTATTCGTGAACAGAACTAGTTCAGTTTTTGTAGGGTTAACCCCGAGACCGTTTTGTAGTGCCCAAGAAGCTATAGTTCTTTCTTTAAAGACTTTAATATTAATAATCGGATCGATAAGAGCCATGATTTTAGCTTTTTAAGCAAACCTTATCAGCCTTTTTTCCTTGGAGATATAATTTTGTTGATTTTAGTTTTAAATCTCCAAAAAAAGGATGATAAGGGGCACCATTCATATTTTTGTTGAATTATTTCTGAAACCTCTATTTTGCAATTCTCGACTTTCAAATGTTCATATTATGAGGGTAGGTCGTCCTATGGCGGGATCCTAGACTATCAAATAATTCCATTCAAAAAAAAATCTCGGGTTAATTTTTTTTTTAGATTTTCTCAGCATGTAGTCTTCTGTGATTTTTCAACATAGGTGGTTTTTTGGAGATTTTTATTTACTGCTTCAAGATTCAAAATTTTTGGCATTCGAGATAATGTCAAGTGTCATGATACCAAAACTAACAGAAGTCAAGCCATAAAAGACATTTTGATTTTATTACATAGATAGTTCTGAATAGTAGTACCTCGTGGCTTGATGGTTAGTGCGTAGGACTGTCATGCCGAAGGTGTGGGTTCGATTCCCAGCCGTACCACCTAAAAACAGAAAAGTTTTATCCAAAGTACTGCCTCTTGCGAGGAACTGACAAATCCTCCAAGAGTATACTTGTCATGCAAAAGTGCTTCTCATTTAGCCGTTCGGACTCGGCAAAAAACTGTAGGTCCCCTCCATTCCTGCCAACAAACACGCACACAGGAATGGTTGTGAATTGTAAGTCACTAGGCCCTGGTTCTCCATGAGCTGTTGCGCCACCCAATTTATTTTATTTATTTAGTTCTGAATACCTTAAGGAAAAAAAGAAATTCCATATTCTGGATTTTGACAATCAGAATTTTAAGCACTCAAAATTTTGGACATTTGGGACTCTTATGTTTTGCCATTCGAAATTTTGGGATTTGGAACTTTGTACCCTTCCTCTGTTTTTGTCTTCCATTCATATATTCAGAGTTCTCTCGTATACCGTTACTTTCATCAACAACTGTTTCAAAAGTTCAGACTAGAAAGCGTTAAGTTTTTCTGTATAAACTTTGGCGCAAATAGTTTGAAGCTTTACAGTAAAAAACTTTCAAAAGATTTAAAAGCTTTAAAGCCCGTATTAAATAAAAGAAAATATTATCGAATACACAAACCCAAATTTATTATTGAACTTTGATAAGTACTTAGGCGACTGATTTGTTTCAAAAATAATTCTGAAATGTTCTACTACTCCAAAAAAAACTCCAGCCATGCGCTGCGGCCAATAAAATCCACCATGCTGTTCAGCTAGAATAAACATAATATTTCAAAAATAAATTTGTGTATACCATAACAATGCAGACAGCTCTCGAAAATATATACAAACGATGAAACACTTCTGTTTTTGTGGATTGCAACAACTACCTATAGTTAAGGAGGTATATGCGCCCCAAAAGGACCATATTGTAGGTCGTATGATTTAGGTTATGTAAAATTCTGCATTAAGGAACTCATTTCAGTTAGACGCAAGTCTTTGCCGTGTGTAAGTCGAAATATCGAAGCTAAAATAGCGTCCATATTATTATACGTCCTTTTAATATCGAATTGAGGAATAACAACGAAAAAAAGAAATACCAATGTGATTTTGTTTACCTTTTAACTCAAGTTATCACACGAATACGAAATTAAAATACGTGTTTGAGTTACAAAATCGAAGAAAACAAAAATAAAATCAATTCTGTTTTTTTATGGAGCAATAATTGTACCGAGTGCGTGATAGAGCAATCTGATTTAGTCTTTCGACCCTTAAATCATTACGGCAATATTCCTTCGAACCCATAACTGCTGCCTATACTTTGTTGCAAGTAATTTTTTGTTTAAATCAAGGTGAGGGAGTGTAAAAGTCAACCTTTATGTGGTTACCGTAGCCTCTGCAAATCATCTACTCTACTTCAGTTTTCGTGCGTGTCCTCGAAACCTCCTGCATTACGTATTAAGTTTGAAAAATCGTGAGGCAAAAATTGTCCATTCGGTACAATATACATGTTAGCCATTGTAAATTCCATAAATACGCAAAGTTGTAATTTAACTACTTACCAATCCAACAAGGCGAAAGGATACTCACCGCAGGCGGATACATTTTACTACCATGACATTGCCAACGAAGCCGCACAACGAATATAGGTCATCAAAACAAACCGAGAAATAGTATAGTTTTGTGCTAAAATACCAAATCAACTTCCTATAACTACAGCTATACACTCTCAACTTCGTAGCTCCCTGTGATTCAAATGTGAAACTTTACATTCCGCGACTCTTGACCTCTTTTTTCTCTTTTTTTTTGTTATTTTTCCAATTTCTCTGGGTGTTGTTGTTGCATTTGCTTATGACGACTTCAATGGTAGAAGCTAACACCTTATGTATATAGTGTATTGGGTTATCTATTACGTGTTTGATTCGGGTGCGCATTCAAGTGTTAAACCATCAGCTGCAGCGTAAAGATGCTGTGCTTCAATCTCAAATTGGCCACCATTTTTCGATCTTATCGTGAGGAGTCCGTACGTGACCGCAGCCAAAGTTTATGTGCACCTCAAAATCGTGCACCACCAAATAAGGATATTGGTGCTTTGAGAGTTCTTCAGCGACGAGCTTCGAGTGTGATGTAAGTGTGAGTATATTCTAGCGATAAACTTGAGTTATAATCAGTAGTATAGTGCTAGCAAAGTGCAATCTTTAAGTGACAACTTGACATGATTAGCTGCTAAACCAGCTGGTAGTAGGTATAGGGGAGAGGGGGGTAGTTTAGGACAGGGGCAGCTTAGGACAACTGCCAGAAAAGTATCAAAACAAATACTTTTTAATACTTAATAACAATTTTACAGTGGCAATTCTTCCTCAAAAAGATATCAGATGATATTTGGGACGATATCAGCTTTTAAAAAATAATTAAAAATAAATGTTTGTATTCCGGTACCCGTTGTATTTTTTTTCGATCTAAGACGTAAGCATTTTAGAAAAAAACTGTCTGAAATCAACGCACAAAAAGTTCTTTATTATCATATTTAGTTATTTTGCGATGATTTATTAAACAATATTTTTATTGTTTAACATTGTTTAAAAAAGAAAAAAAAGTTTAGTTTGTTTGTCTACTTGGGGCACTTTTGGACAGTAGATGAGGGGCACACTTGGACATGTCCAGACCAGACTAAAATTAAATATATGTAATAAATAGCATTTCAAAAAGTGAACAGTGGATACAGTTAAAAACATACTATTGCCCAAGTATTTAGCACCTTGGAAGAAGATATAGACTTTTATTTCATCAAATCTTCGAAAATTAATTATGGCTTGGTTTATCTTCAAGCTAATAATTTTCCTTTCCAGTACGCTAAGGCATTAAAGAAAGACAAACTTCTACGACTTATTTCAACTAATGTTATGTTTTGAAATAATTTATTATTGTTTAATAAGGAATTAAGCTTTATTGAATGCGTTTTTCAAGGCATGTCCAAAACTGCCCCAGGACTGTCCAAAACTACCCCCCTAGGGGGGCAGATTTGGACAGTTATAACAGTTTTTTAAATAGAAAAATATATATGTATAAAATGCTAACTAAGGTATGAAGGGCATCTATTTCCAAGGAAAAATACCAAAGAACAACGTCATTCAATAATAAATTTTATATTGTGATGTATGAGTATTCCAGGCTGGTTTTTGTAAAAAGTGTCCTAGGGTGCCCCCCTCTCCCCTAGTAATTCAATTGTGATACCCCCTTTCCCGAATTTAATCAGTGCAAAAAAATACACTTCGTGTCACTAAATTTAAGACGAATCATTTTCTCCTGCTATTTATTTATCTATTTATCTTGCACTCGAGATTTTGATCAAATTCCTAATTCCGATGAAGATTATAGTGGGTTCTACAATTCTTTCTGACTGTTGGTTGAGCAATCGAAACGATATCGTTATAGTGCAGGAGAACTTTTCCTCCCTCAAATCAGAATATAATTCAAACACTAAGCAAGTTTTCTTCTTTTGAAAGCATTGTGTACCAAAATTATTTTCTGAATTAGTTTGACCCCCTGCCCCCGTTTAAATAAGCTTTGCATTTCTTTTCAATGAAAAGGTATTTTCGAAAGACTGTTAAAATTATTGATCAAAAAACGGTTCTTAGTGTGTATAGCAGCGCAAAATAGTCGAAAACCTTACTCTTAATGGAAGCGTATCCGTACAACCTCAAACTGCGAAGTATTTTTCAAGCTCTTAACAATTTGTCATTTGTAACTCGCAGAGCTAAACACAAATATTTTATGTCCAAATTGTATTCTAATCAATCTTCACGCAAGCTTTGGAGTTACTTGCGAACTGTTGGCACTACATATATGTATATCTGTTCAACTTCTCTTAAATGACTCAAATAATTGGGATGATATTTTCAGACTATGTATGAGCAACACAAAAGTTATGACAAAGCAAAATCCACTGCAGCCAAGTAAAATATAATTAGTTTTGTTTTGCGGAAACGACTATTTGATAGAAATTTTATATTAAGATAACATTCAGCCACTTAAGCGCAAGCCTTCAATAATAAGACAAATTAATCTAGGGCAGGGCCATAGCAGAAAAGGCATAAGAAATTGATGGTTAAAAAATCATCAACTTATGCTATGGTGGTTACGAGTGGCCAATGGGTTGGGAGGCGGAAATATGCTTTTATATTTTCTTTACAGAAAATAACATCGTCCCCCTCATGCCAGAACCATAAATGTGCAAATTTGCCAATTTTGAGTTAATGATATTGGTTCACGGAAAGAATTCTTGGATCAGATCATGAAAAATGCGATGCAAATTACGAAAAATAAATCCCGATCTATACCTTGGCTCGGGATTTTGTAAGTTACGACTATTTTTTTGCAATTTGCAAAACTGTGCAAATTGAAGATATTGATACTCAAAAATTACAGATCGTAGGTGTCACACATTAATGATAAGATACATGCCATGTTGTGGTGCTTTATCTCTTCGAGAAGTAAATTGCCACAAGAAAGTCGTGATTTAGGAATTTTTTGTTGGTGATTTGCAACTATTTTCATGGAGTTGCAAAATTGCGAAAAAAAACGTAAGTTAGTGATTGTGGAATGTAAATTACGAAATATTTATTGCAAATCAATATTTTTAATTGCTGTTTGTGAAATTATTCTTTTGGAGAGTAAATTACGCCAAAAAAGTTGTATTTTGCTATGAAAAGTACAAGCTTGAATCATGGATTTTAATTGCAATTCACAAAGAATCAAATTTTGTAAATTTTATGAATTTACGAATAAAACATGATTCGTAAATTGCAACTGCAAATTTTTCAATTGGTGATTTTTCAATTCTTTCCGTTTTGTAAGCACGAATGTGCAACTTTCATGTTTCTGGCTCCCAACTGAAAGGAATAAACAGCACAGCAACCATTAATGTGCCACATTCGTGGATTTGGCATAATTGTATTTGATAGAAAAGTTACTTCAGATGTAAAAAGCTCACCTTCGTGCTCATTCTTACTAAAGCAGCCCATAGACACCACACTTGTGTGTACACCTGTGTGCGAAAAAATCAAAATTCTAAAATTTTTTGGTGTCGGTGCATCGATCGGTGATATGTGTATGGCGAAGTGTCTCACACAAGAGACCAAAAAGCAAAACTTTTGTCGCAATGTGTATGGCTCTCTGCCAAAATCATCCCACGATCAAAACAATTGATCACAAATATTTTGAAACTAATCACACAGGAATAGAATGTGATTTCCTTTATTCGAAAATTGAAAAAAAAAAAAAAAAAATCAAATAATGTTCCCGTGTACGTCTCTGAACTATGGCGCATACCATAAGAGGGGAACGTAACTCTACTGAGCCTTTTGAAGTTCATACACAGCAGTATAAGCCTATTGAATAGACCGGAGGGGTATAAAGGAACAATTACGTGCAAGGGCTTATATGATTGAATATGTTTGTTTGGCTCATAAGTATGCTAAAAACCGAAAATGCTACTAAATTCACCCATGCGTTTCTGAGGGGTCACACTGGCCACTTTTCATTTCTTTTGGTATAACTCGCAAACTAAGCCGAATTTGACAATTTTACATCAAAACTTTTTGTTCAAAATTAGATTTTTTTTAATTCTCTTTATAGGAAAGTCATTCTTGTTTTAAGATGAATGAGATTATTTTTTTTTTTTTTTGTGTTAGAAAGATAAATGTGCCAAATGTCAGGGAAGGGAAGTGGCGTAAACACAAAAAATATGACGAGAGTTGCTCCAAGGCTAGGAAAAATTCTTTGGGAAATCTGAATTTATTCAGGGAATTTATTTCAGAAACCACAAGGAAAATGTACATCGAAGCCAATAACCAATACAAAGAAATCTGTGAACGTACAAAAACACAATACTTCAATGATATGGCCCAAGAAATCTCGGGAATCGGAATTGTAAAGAGTTCTGGTCTATGGCGAAATAATTAAATGGAACCGCATATAAAGTTGGATTCTTGGTTGGCGTAAACGAGCTCAAAAACCACTTTCAATCATTATTGAAACGACAAGAACCACAAATTGTGTTTCACTATGCTATGCCACAAGTGTATGAGGAAAATCTGGACGCATGTTTTGAACTAGAAGAGCTGTATGAGGCTCTAAGAAAAGCGAAACTGAACAAAGCCCCAGGTGAAGAAAGGATTCCCTATGAATTTTTCAAAAACGCAGCGACCAATTTTCTGGAAAACCTCTTGAACGCTTTCAACTACATTTACAGCCAATCAAAGGTACCGGCAGAATTTCAAAAGTCCATAATTTTTCCTATTTTTAAAAAAGGTGATCCGAATAACGCAGAAAATTATAGAGGCATATCCTTTATGAACACTATTATAAAAATTTTCACCGGGATGATGAATGCAAGGCTAATTAAGTGGGTAAAAGAAAACAAGAAGCTGAGTCAGTTCCAAGCAGGATTTAGAGAAGGATATTCCACAGTGGATCAAATTTTCAACCTAAAAAGCATCACTGAAATCTACCTTAATAAAGGAAAAAAACTTTACGCGTTCTTTATAGACTTTCGAGCTGCATTCGGTAAAGTAAATAGAAATTGCCTTTTTTATAAGTTATCTCAAATAGGGGTTTCTACAAAGTTTTTAAGGACTCTTCAAAGTCTCTACGAAAAAAATGAATCGATGGTTTGGACTGGGAATGAACTTTCAGAATCGTTCGAGATTACAATTGGTGTAAGACAGGGATGTCTACTCAGCCCGTTAATATTTTCGTTGTTTTTGGATGATATCTCAGAGTTTCTACCCGCGGGAATTGTAGTTGATTGAATCAATATAAAAACTTTGCTCTATGCAAATGACATTGTAATCCTAGCAGAATCGCCGAACTCATTACAGTTAATGATTAAGAAGCTGGAGAGCTATTGTCGCCTTAATAGTTTGCAAATAAACACAGACAAATCTAAAGTTTTAATATTCAGGAAAGGAACAGGTCGCTTTGCAAGGGACGAAAAATGGAAGTACGATGGAGAAGATTTAGAAGTTTTTAACTCATATAAATATCTGGGAATGACGTTAAACCACGACCTTTCTATGAGAAAACACCTATCTATAAAACTTGCCGAAACAAAAAAAAAGCCTTAAATTGCACCTGGAAAAATATCATGATGAACTCGAGGGTTGAAATATCAGCGAAAGTTAAGGTGTTTGAAGCTGTTATGCGATCAATGATGTGCTACGGAGCTCAGGTTTGGGGTGGAAAATATTATGATGAAGTTGAGAAACTGTTGCGTTTCTTCCTAAAGAAACTATTCCAGCTCCCATCAAATACACCAAACTATGTGCTGCAAATCGAGAGCGGAATATCACCACTATTTATTTTCACCCTCAGACTTTGCATGAACTTCATTATAAAAGTGATAAATGCAGAAGACGATACACGACTGACTAAAGTCCTTGCTTATAAAAGAGCAATAAGGACAAAAACACTTTTCTTCAAGGACTGGGAAAATATAGCCAATAGATTCAATATAAGGCTGGAGTTAGATGAGACTAATATTCCTAACTGGCAAAGGCTCACACAATCGTTTATATTAGATGTTGAACGACTTTCTACATTCTAACCTGAGTATTGCACAAATATCAATCGTAATACGAGCCCGAGCAGAACTATTCCGATTAAATTGTATGCCACATCGCGAGGATCTCGCAACCCGTTGCAGCTTTTGCAATACAGGAAATGATGAAAATATGATTCATTTTCTTGGATCATGTCCCATCCTACAAGAAATTAGGAGAAATCACTTTGGTGTTAATATACTGGTCTTCGAAGAACTAAAAAATCTATTAAACGATAATCAAAATTGGAGTACCCTTGCGTCATACTGCCACACCGCACTAAAATATAGAAATAGAATTATAGATGAAAATTTTAAAAATATAAACCAGCTACATTTTTTCTGTTTGACATGTATAAAAATAATTGTTTAAATTTGTTGTCAATCCTCGGCAGACGGCTTTGCCATGCTTAAATGTACAAGGTCTATAAATAATTATGTATATTTTTAAATTGTTTAATAAATAACGATTAACTAACTAACTAACTAACAAAAAATATGTCACAAATGAGGAAGTAATTTAAAAATAAATATTTTTTATAAACCAAACCTTCTAATTTTACGAGAGCAATAAACATTCAAACATTATCTCCCAAAATTTTCATTTTTGCACATTCATGTTTCCGGCATAAAGGGCATGACATAATCTAAGAGTCTTGTATCAAATATTTTTCAAAAGCATTTATCCTTTTTATGTAAATCACACAGATTTATGAAAAAAAATTGTTTCACATTTGACCTTGCCAGAAAACTACTGTACCTTAACTACGACTACTAAAATAAATAAACGGATTTATTTTTTAGCAAAAAAGCTACAAACAATTACTATTATATAATGTTTGTTTTTTTTTTAAATATCTCGAAAGCAAACTTCATTGCAATATAGCGCCCAAGGAAAAAGCATCCAAAGGCGTTAGGGAATAGCGCCCAAGGAAAAAGCGCCGAAATCGATTTGGAAATAGCGCCCAAAATAACACTGAACAAATTGTTGTTGTAATTTGTTTTCTCATTTTGGGTGATATTTTATTATTTTGCTAAAATGAAACAACGCCCAAATTGATGAATTAAAATAGCGAAATGGGAAATAAAGCCCAATATAGGAAAAATAGCCAAAAACAACTACAATATAAAGATATATCGCCAAAATGCAATCGGGGATTTTAGATTCTTTAAATGCAAAAGAAACTTTGCATACAACCAACCTCGCATCGACCCCAAATCCTATAGCGAGGACAAGCAAGGGTGTGCAGGGGGGCAGCATGCCCCCCCCTTACATACCTCACTGTTTATTCGCAAATGTTTGAATTTCACAAACCAAATAATGGAGAGGATTTATTAGGTTTGTGAAATGTAGATACAAATTCACGAATAAACAGCGAGGTATGTATGGAGGGGAATGCTTCCCCCCTGCTTGGGCTCGTTATAAGATGCGAGGTTGAGTGTATGCAAAGTTTCTTTTGCATTTATAGAATCTGGATTAAAAGAAACTTTAAATGAATTATCCTATACAACATATATGTATATAATATATCCAACGATAATTGTAACTGTGTCATTTTGAGATCTTAAACAAATATTACCAACACAAGAATTTCTAAAAACTTTGCGTATTCATTGAAATAAAATTTGGAAATACCACCCAAAATTGAGGAAATATCGCCTTAATTCTACAAAAACAAATTTACATTACAAAATATTTGGGCGATATTTCCATTTCATTATTTGGGTTCAAAATTGTTTTAGGCAATACATATTTCCAATTTCTTCTTTACTTTTGGGTGATAAAATTTTTTTTGGGCTATTTTTCCAAATCGATTTGGGCGCTATTTCCTAACGCCGCCGCCGGCCGCCGCGCCGCATCCAAAAAACACTGAGCAAATTGCTGTTTTTCTTTTTCTCATTTTGGATAACATTTCCTTATTTCGCTGTCATTTATAAAATGAAACAATACCTACCCAAAATAAAAAATGGAATATAAAAACCAAAATAGGAAGAATTGCAATATAATGAATATAACCCAAATATGTTCGGGGCGTATTCAGAAATTTTGTTCATCAATTAAACCATACTCTGGAGGAGGGGGGGCATCACGTGACCTCAACCTCTCAGCGCTAATGCATACACCCTTGAGCAGTGTCCGATTCGGAACGCAGCGCGAATACCCACGATCCGCTGCTCGCCACGTGTCGTGACCCCCCGGTCCGATTGCCGAAAATATTTGGGTGATGCTTCCAGATTTGTTTTTTCTTCAAAATCTTTCACGCAAACTCTATCCATTTATGTAGTTTTATTTTAATAGCTACATTTTACTATCCACATGATCTGATCCGGATCAGATCATGATAAATAACAGACAGAATCTTAGTGACAGGAGTGTTATCTACCCGTCTCTTTTTACCTTACGTTTGTTTATTTTCCATGTGCCTGTTGCCTCTTTTCTCTGCACTACTGATTGTGAGATAATTCACAATAGTAAAAAGCCTCCCAGCCACCAGATTGAAAACTAATTTTTGGGACATTGAAATAGATCCAGATAAAAAGCAGGATCTCATGTTGTTTTTTAATTACGTCTTAAAAATTGATCAAAATCCGATCATGTGGATAATATAATACAGTTAATAATTATTTTAATAAGAAAAACGAATTGTATTTCAAATAGTTTTTGTTCGTAGGTATATTTTGATCCAATCTTTAACAGTGAAAGTGATAGTGACATAAAGTATAGTTTAAAGAAATTCAAATTGCTAAGTCTCATATTGAATACAGAAAAAGATATAAAGGTATCAAAAATGGTTCATAAATTTTAACCTTTGCATGAGATCAATTCATCGACACTGAGTGTATCATCATTATGCTTTGATTGGATTGTTGGAGATATGAAGCAGTAGCAAGGGTATAAGCAAAGAGATGGTAGCCGTAGCAGTATGTAAATGGCAGAAGCGTCACTACGCCAGCCGTGTCGATTTATATTCGGACAGGTGAATGATATTAATGAATTACTTTGTTGACCTACAAACGATGAAGGCGAAGCGTGAATGAGTTGGGCATTTTGTTTGTATTTCTCTTGATTGATAACTGTATAATAAGGGTCGTTTTTTTGAACCAAAGCGTGAACGATGTAGTATAGTTGTAGGTACATATATACGAAAAGGAGCACCTGGAAAATTTATTGAATAAATAATAGGGGTGCCCGTTCCCGGTGATGGTTTTGTATACATTGTGCTCAGGGGTGTTCTTAAAACAAAAACAAAAAAAACAAAAACAGCAGGCTGTTGACGAACTCTGTTATTTATATGAAATAGAATTATGAATATAACGCTAGTCATTTTTGTTTCGGAATATACTTTTTTTTGTCGAAAGATAAAGTCGTAATATTTACAACCGTTTCGCAAACAAAAACAAAAACCAGATGATTTTCTTGAGGGTTTTCTGTTGTTGTAACTTTTGATGGCAAATAGAAGGTAGGTATTACGTAAAAACCTAATTAGGTGAGAGCTCTTCTGCCAGGCTAGCAAAACCATATGTGAGCAGTGGTTGTATAGTAACTAGACGATCCCAACCCAGAGTAAAGCAGATTATTAATGTGTCTGCAAATCATCAGCAAATAAGTTAACAAATAGCTCGGCATATAGCATTCAAGAGACTTGAAGGAACGATGACGATCCGGGAGTGAAAGTGTCTAAGGATCTCTGGATCTCGCACCTAATATATTCGTATTAATTTTTATCTCACCGACACATCCTCAGCTCTATAATAGTGAATTATGTTTACAAAATTGCTTACACCAGCGATTGAAATTAGGTCACTAAGCTATGTAGGTTGGGTCTATACTATCTTACCTTGTAATAAACTGGTGAAATATTATTGCACAGCAAAATTTAATAATTCGTAATCCTATAATATCCTAATTTAACAAAACCAATGTAGTTCATCCACCTTGAACGCATTTATGTAGGTAGGTATGTACATTTACCAAAAAGAAAAAAGAAACTCAGAGACGTGTTGGCTTCCCTTACATCGCTTAATTTTCATATAAAATGAATATAATACCATGAAACATGCCTACTTCCTAATACAGTAGACAGTACCTATGCCTAAAAATACTTTCTTCTGAATTTGAAATGTGTATTTATGTTCATTTACCACCCACCCAGCACCATCCCACTCTGTGTCTAAGAAGGTTATCTGACAAATTTAGTGTTGAAATCTCAATTCCTAAATAAATGTATAGGATGTTGGATTGTATGCTGATGGTATACCCGCCATGCCTCCACACATATTTACGTTCACCCACATCGTCTTAATAGCGAATCGATATAAAGATATATTGATTTAGATAAATGGTTTTTATTGGACTTGTTTGTCTGTCTTGATTCTCAATCTGTTGATATAATTGGGAAAAGATTAAGGCCTTTACATTTGCATAGATATATTATGTTTTCCAAATTATAACAATAATGACAGTTATTGAAAATAAATTTGGTCTTCGGAAACTGGTATTCTGGTAAATTTTGTCAATCGATACCTGATTCACTTGTTCTGGTGTATGGGAATTCTTATGACTTATGCTTCTCTTGCAACGTGGTATCAGGTAATTTGGCTCCTAGTGATTCGTTTTTTTTAATTTAGTCCTGGTATATTCTTGCATCAAGTTTTGGGACACTCAAATCAGTAGACTAAAAACGCTCTGTTATGGGCCAACAGGTACCAAAGCCCCTGGTGGTAATTAAAACATTTTAATTCGAACCTCTTACCAGATCGGAGAATATTTTTGTAAGAAATTGTTGGACAATCTCTACTAATCTAAATTTATCTTACAACGAAACCCCTATGCCTTGGGGGGGGGGGGAATAATCAAAATGACCAGATTGACCTGACTCATCTCTCGTTTGCGACAAGAATCAAGCTGATCAGTCATCAATATATCCAAGTTTTCTATAATTGTCATCTGATTTTGAGTATTCTTAGGTATATCACCGGAATTTTTATCCAACGAAGAAGGGTATCATCATCATCATCTTGTGCTGTAATCCCAACTGGGGCATAGGACGTCAACAAAACATCTCCATCCTTCACGGTCTGCTGCGAGGTATTTTTACTGTGGCCACGTCTTTCTCTGGGATTCTGCTTCCGCTAAGACAGTTGATTTCCATGTTGTTCTTGGTCTTCCAACCCGCCGCCGCCGTGCACCCTGAGGAATTCATTCTTATGTTGACGTGCAACCGCTCTTGACTTGTCCTACGCGCCACAATTCCTCGTTTGATATTATTTGTGTCCAGCGAATCTTAAGGATGTGGCGAAGACAGCGATTCACAAAATCCTGCAATTTCCTCAAAATGGTAGACGTGACTTTTCAGGTTTCATGAGCACATAACAATTAACAGCACGGATTTGACATTGGATTCGAAGAATCTCAACTTAGTGCGTAAGGAGATTTGACGGGATTTCCAAATTGGGGGCGGAATACTGAAAGCAGCACGAGCTTTATTTATTGTGCTCTTAACGTCCGATCCGTACCACCGTTTGCAGAAACAATACTGCCAAAAGGTAGTTAAACTGTTCAACTTCTTCCACTGGCATCTCTTGTAGAATAATACACTGCTGTGTGGAGCGGCCTGTGAGCATTATTTTTGTCTTTTTGCTGTTTATTCTTAGACCACTCGACTCTCCCTTCACTTACAGTGCTTAGCACATCCCGTTCAGCCCACTAATTTTATTTGCCAGTAGACATATGTCATCGGCATAGTCTAAATGACTGAGCTTTTTGAACGGTCTCCATTGAATGCCCTGTCGCTCAGCTAGACCAACGCTGGCTGTCAATACGCGCGCCGTTCATCGCCAGCAGGAAGAGAATTAGCGATAGAACATCCCCTTGTCTCACACCCTGATGTTGCACTACGAAGGAGTTGGATAGCTGCCCATTGTGTAAAACAAAACACCTTGCGTTGTTGTAGGACTCTTTAATAATGGCAACAATTTTTTTGGTGGAATTCCTCTACCAAGCAACGATCTCCATATACATTCTCGGTTGACTCGATCAAATGCCTTCTCAAAATCCACGAACATAAGGTAAAGCGGTGATTGAAATTCCATCGACTGCTCGAGGACGATACGCAGGGTGTTGATATGGTCGACACACGATCGACCACTGTGGAAACCAGCTTGATACCTCTTGAGTGTAGACTCGATTATATCCTTTATTCGCTCGAGAATGATGGCTGCCAATGGTTTTGGTAAAATCATTGGCAACCTTTCTTTGGCAGCTTTAAAATCACACCATCCTTCCAGTCCTTGAGACAGCTTTCGTTTTCCCAAATCATTTGTATAAACGGATGTAAAATACTAGCCGCTGTTACGGGATCGACTCTCAGGAATTCAGCTGGTATTCCATCCAGTCCAGCTGCCTTGTTGTTTTTGATGAGATTTATTGATGTATGGATTTCCGATTCTGACGGGGGTTCGATGTCAATACCCCTATAGGACGTGCGCTTCTCGTTTAGTTGGGGCACTTCAGCACTCTACTCAACTGAATGCTCATTTAGCAGGGCTTAACAATGGTCCTTCCAATTGCGTAGCTGATCCTCAATTGGTGTTGCTTTTTTCCCAATAACATCTTTGGCTATTTGGTACAATTCCCGGGTATCTCCTCTTCTTGCAGCGTTTTCCGCATTATCTGCGAGTCCATCTAACCTCACCCTCTTGTCACGTCTCACACAGCGATAGACCATCTTATGTGTAATGCGGTACTCTCTTCGCAAGTTAGCCTTTCGTTGAATATCTGCTTCGGCATTTATTTGAATTTTCAACGATTTGCGAGGTTCGATCTTATCCCAGGTGTCTTGGGATATCCAAGAGTCTCTAACTCTCGTCCGCTTGGGTACAGCTTCGAATCCAGCCTCCATAAAAACACTTTTAATTTCACACCACATCTCATCAATTGTTGAATGCTGGATTCCGTTTAATGACGAGGCTCTGTCGTTAAGGGTGGTGACATAGTTTCGACATAGGTTGGGGTCATTTACAGCATTAGTAATGAATTTTGAGCTCCTTGTTGCATCCTGCGCTGGTTTTTGTATTGCAGCGGTTCGTAGTTTGAGACTCATCGGAACCAAATGGTGGTCGCTTTCCACATCGGCATTTCTTATACTCCGAACATCACACATTGACTTCCTCCATCGCTGCTGAATCATGATATGATCAATTTGGTTTTCGGTTTGACCATCCGGATGCACCCAGGTAATTTTTTTGTACGTCCTATGCTTAAATACAGTCCCGCACCTATCACAAGAGGATTCGCGTTACAAAAGTCAACAAGCAAGTCACTATTTTCGTTCCGTGACCCCAAGCCATTTCCTCCCATCACGCGTTCCAGTCCGTAATTGTCTGAACCGACTTGGGCATTAAGGTCTCCTATGACAACTACGATGTCGGCTCTCGGAAGACTCCTGTAAACCGAGTTAAGATGAGTGTAGAACATGGTTTCGTCTTCCTCGGTCACTTCATTTGTGGGAGCGTAGCACTGAATTATTGTGACGTTACGAATTTTTGAACGAAACCTTGCTGTCATTAATCTCGCAGAAATGGGTGCCCAGGAGATCAAACTACACCTCGCTTCTTCGTTCAACATAATTCCGACACCATGCAGTCTTCCCCGGAATACGGCATTCCCATCTGTCCAGTGTCAGATCTGTATCGAGCTCTTGCTCTCCACTTAATTTCGCTTATGCACATCAGGATACTGATTTTTAGGCGAAGTATTTCACCCTCAACCTGCTCGTATCTACCATCGCTGTACAAGGATCGAACGTTCCATGCTCCGATTTTTACGTATGCGGTAGCCAAAAGTAACATTTGCGCTTCTTGAAAGACTTCTTCTACTTGTCAACGATTCATTTATTATTATGGCGTCTTGATTGATGCTCGTACATAAAAGATGCCGCACCCCATCCGATGTGCGGTTTACTGCAACCGAAGCTACAGAAGGATTTTCTATAAAAAGATTACCTCTTGGGGACTCATTTCCATTTGTTGTCATAATTCATGTATTTGCATATCCTTCCACCATGTTTTTTTCCAAGACATGATTAATAACATACATAAGCTCAGATTTGACAGTCACATCCGCTTTTTGTATGGTCAAACACACAACTGCTCGAAGCTGCCCTCTATGAGAAAACAGACGCCTTTTGTAGCCGCCCAATATGGGTTACAGACGCTACTTGCTACTTGAATTTTTAAAAAATGTTTCGAAGTTTTTTTTTTTGAAAGTCAAATATTGACAAGACATAATCAATTATTTTGAAACTAAATAGCTACTTAAGAGTTTTTTTTAAATTTATCTTCATGAAAAAATACCGGTACCTTCCATACAAAAGATTTGAAATTTTCCAATTATCAGCTGTACGGATTTACACATAAATACATTTTTTATAAAAAAATTTCAAATAAGTTCAAATAATATTGCATACCAAAATATTCAAAAAAGTAGTTTTTAAATTTTTAAAAAAATGTTTTTGAAAATTCGATATTACAAAAATAGTTTTACAATTTTTGTTTGTTATTTTATACATATATGTATATGTGCGTATAAAATACACATAAATAAATATAGTAGACGCTTGATATAGTGAAGTAATAAAAACCAGGTCTGTTCACTCTTTCGAGATTGTTCGATTTTCGGGTAGGAGTTTTTAAAGGCTTTCTAATGGTAACTTGATGCATCTTTTTGCATCTACATATTTAAGCGTTAAACAAAGCTTTCTTTCAGGTTTAATTAAAAACAGAGACAATTTCTTACTGTTCGCAAGCTATTTTATATGCTTGCGAAATACATTTACAAAATACATTCTTATATAATATTTTGTGTATTCACTATTGTTGATAGTGCACTATTTTGAGATTCACTTAATCGAGTGTCTACTGTACTTAAGATACCAAAAACAAAAAGCCTTCTCAGACTAGAAATTTAATCAAACCCGAGGCTGCTGTTACTATATCCATTCAAAAATGTTATAAAGCTTTCTCTTAATTGCATTAGTCGTTTTAAAATGAATGTTGAAATCCATGCTGACAATGATGGGTTGCATATTTTCTCTTGAATGACAACCCCTTCTAATATTGTGAATAATTTATTATTTGGGAAAATTCTACCTGTTTTCTTTTTTTTTTTTGTTTTTGTTTTTGTTGTCATCCAATCCAATTTCAGTATGAAAAATCTGATTTTATCTAATCTGTGGTAGTGCGCTGTAAATTATGAATCATAAATCACTCATGAACGCCCGTCGACATTGCTCATACACAGTATAAATTGCTATTTTGTAGCAATTTCTTGTCAAGAAAATATATTTTCCTTTAACAAATTCCAGTTAGGCTATGTTTAAATCCTTGTATTTTGTGTTTTCAACACAATTATTAACAAAGATCTAGGACATGATGTGGATGTCAAGTTTTAAGACATTCATCAGAATAGAAAGCAACGTCAAGAAATTCTATTTTGATTAATTTAATTAGTCGTTAAAAAGAGAATTTAGAAAAGTATTAATAAATAATGGAAATTTGTCTATCAAATTAAATATGTATCTTAAAAGCGGTACCTTCATCACATATTAGAATTTAAAATAATTGTCTCCAAAACTTACAGAAGAAGTGTTACTTTATGTCTATGGGAAAGACATTTGGGTTATAGTTATACTCACAATCACAAACAAAACACAAGAACATAAAACGTAAAGTAAAACAAACACTGTGGACAAAATTTGAATATGAGACATTTTCACTGCTTAATTTATTATTTGTATTGTAGTCCAGTCAACGAAGACTCAAAATCATAAAATAAACGCAATAAATCATGCTCTCTGGGTTATTATTTTATGTGGTAGGGGTGACCCCCAGGTATAACATACTAAAAGTCCCCAGAGCAGGGCCGCGAGCTTTAGGCAGGAGGGGGGTTAAAGGTCCCCTTTTGTAAATCTTCGGGAATACTTAACGTTTAAGCGGAAAAGTGTCCACTACAAAATGAAAGAAAAATAAATTCCCTGCAAAAAAAGTTTTATTCGTATTTTCGTAAGGATCAAGGTTAAGAAAGATACGAGCAGTAGAAAATTAAAAAAATTGAAAAACAATGTTATTGTCTCACAACATCAATGGTTTTTGATTAATTTACTCAGAAATATCGGAAAAAGTAAGTATACATACATTGATTCACGGTCATCCCAGGGATAATATGAGAGCACGTTATGGGGTAAAGAAGGTGGTTTTGTTAAAATATGTCCTTATTTAATTTTTTTTGATACAGTGTTTATTTTCATATGAGAAACACTGTTTCTTCACAGCTAAGAAAAACACAGAACTTTTCAAAGTTATTGGCTCATACTTTATGAAATAATTTTTGAATATATTCTAAGAAATAAATTATATAGAAGGGGAGGTGTATTTCCCCTTCTTTTCTATAAGCGGGACAAATTCCCAAATCATTGAACTAAAGTAAAAAAATAGCTATTTAAAAACAACGGAAATACTTACAATATTGTGCTACATCTTTTTTAAAAGCTTAAAACAGATTCTTTTATTATATACCTAGTCAGATCAGGTCGACAGTTTTTGAAAAATTCAATTGAAAGCTCACAATTAATAAAAAAAAAAAAACTGAAAAAAATTTTTAAATGATTTTTCATTTTTATTTTACAGTATAAAGTAGTAAATTGTCTTTTATTATTTAGTGTTGTTGTTATCCTTGAGTCGAATGCTGAAAACCAGATGGTTGTAGGGTTTTTAGTTTTTGAGAAAATTGAAAATAATGAAAACTACTTTTCTTAAATCATGTTGGATAATTGTTACAAAAAAAAAGTAGTTTTCATAATTTTCAATTTTCTCAAAATCTTAAAACCCTACAACCATCTGGTTTTAAGCATTCAACTCAACGCTAACAATAACACTAAATAATAAAAGACAATTTACTAGTTTATATTGTAAATTAAAAAATGAAAAATCATTTGAAAAAAGTTTTCAATTTTTCTTATTAATTTTGAGTTTTCGAATGAATTTTTCAAAAATTGTTGACTTGATCTGACTATAGAATAAAAAAACCTTTTTTAAGCTTTAAAAAAAGATTAAGCAAAATATTTTAAGTATTTCCGTTGTTTTTAAATAGCTATTTTTCTACTTTAACTCAATGTTTTGGGAATTCGTCCCCCTTATAAAAAGGAGGGGGGAAATACACCTTCCCTTTTGTATAATTGATTTCTTAGGATATGTCCAAAAACTATCTTATAAAGTATTGGTCAACAACTTCGAAAAATTTTGTGTACTTTTTACCTTTAAAGAAACAGTGTTTCTCATATGAAAATAAACACTGTATCAAAAAAAATTAAATAAAGGAGTTTTAAAAACAGCCACCTTCTTCACACCCCAACTGGCTCTCATACCGTCACTGGAATGACCATAAATCAATATGTACTTACTTTTTCCGTCACTTTTGAGTAAAGTGATCAAAATCCATTGATTTTGTAAGACAATAGCATTGTTTTTCAAATTTTTGAGTTTTCTACGGCCCGTATCTTTCTTAATCTTGCACCTACCGAAAATATGAATAAAACTTTTTTAGTAGGAAATTTATTATTCTTTCATTTTGACGTGGACACTTTTCCGCTTAAACGTTAATTTTTCAAAATATTCCCGAAAATTTACAAAAGGGGACCTTTAACCCCCCCTCCTGCCTAAGGCTCGTGGCCCTGGGCTGGGGACTTTTAGTATATTATACCTGGGGGTCACCCCTACCACATAAAATAATAACCCAAAGAGCATGATTTATTGCATTTATTTTTCCTTCGTTGACTGGACTATTGTAGGTAGGTATGATAGTTTAAAAAAAACATGAAGCTACCGCAAAACAAATTTGGAAAATTTTCTTTAAAATAAAATGAAAGTCACTCAAAGCTTTTGCACACGCACATATGTATGTCACATTCACATGGGAATTTAAGGGAGAGGAATTATTTCTCATACCTGGTCCGAAGCTTGGTCAAAATTGAAATAAGAAAGTGCTCAATGCTCTATTGTGAATAAACCACCAGAAAATTGCGAATATTTCCTGTTTGACAGTTCATTCATATTTCAGCATTTTAATTTCCAAATAAAAATTTTCTTCTTTCGTTATGTATAGTTTTAGCCTATTGAATAGACCTTTTAAAAAGGAACAATTACGTGCAAGGGTTTTTATTATTAAATATGTCTGTTTGGCCCATAAGCATGCTTAAAACCAAAAATGCTACTAAATTCACCCATGCGTTTCTGAGAGAATGGTCACACTGGCCACTTTTCAGTATTTTTGGTATAACTCGAAAACTAAGCGGAATTTGAAAATTTTACATATAATACTTTTTGTTCAAAATTAAATTTTCTATTGAAATGGATATTTCAAAAAATTTTAGGAAAAAATTTAAGCAGGAAAAGTTAACAAAAACCAACATAAAAAAAATCGAAAAATCTAAGATTTTTAAATTTTTTTCTAAATTGCGCATAACTTTTTTCGGAGCAAAGATACGCTCAAGACGTTCATAAACAAAGTAAACTGGAGTCTTATGGCTTTAATATGACATGTTAAAAAAGCCATATTATTTAAAAATTGACAGAGATATAACCATTCAAACTTTACCATTTCTTATCATTTTCCGCACTTTTTGCCCGAATGCCTATTTTTTGGTTTTTTATGACAAATTTAACATTCCTAGCACCTAGTACCAAATCTTATGTTAATCGGACCAGCCGTTCGGTCTGTAGGTCTGAACACATTTAAAAACAGCCGAAAAACGAAATTGCTAACTTACATCCTTTTTATAAATTCTCTATAGTTCTTATGTCATATTAAATCAAAAATTTTGATTTCGAACATTTTTACGAATGTGAAATTTACCATATTGTACCAAAAAAGGGACTTTCGGGCCAAAACTGAGAAAAATTATAAGAAATGATAAGGTTTGAATGGGAAAATCTCCGTCAATTTTGAACAAATATTAATTTCTGAACATGCCATATTAAGGCCTTTAGTTTCTACTTTTTTTTGTCTATGCATGTCTTGACCCTATCTTTGCTTCAAAAAAAGTTATGCACAATTTATTAAAAAATTTAGATATCTTTGATTTTTTGATTTTTTTTAGTTGGTTTTTGTTAACTTTTCCTGCTTAAATTTTTTCGTAAAATTTTTTGAACTATCCATTCCAATAGAAAATTTAATTTTGAACAAAAAGTATTATATGTAAAATTTTTTAATTCGGCTTAGTTCTCGAGTTATACCAAAAATACTGAAAAGTGACCAGTGTGACCATTCACTCAGAAACGCATGGGTGAATTTAGTAGCATTTTTGGTTTTAAGCATGCTTATGGGCCAAACAAACATATTCAATAATAAAAACCCTTGCACGTAATTGTTCCTTTATACCTCTCATTTTCCGGTCTATTCAATAGGCTATTTGTACATATTTTAAAATGGGTGAAATTGATAAATAGCCGTGAATAGCCCGAAAAAGAGCCATGTCGCCATGTTTTGCCTCTTAAACTGGCGTAAACAATGTAAAATGTATGAAATAGTGTTTTTTTTTGCTAAAGCATAATTAACAGTTCCCATGCGAAAAAAACCAAAGTTAATAATATTCAACGCGAAAAACGTTTTTCTTGGCTCAAGCCACCCATTAATATACCCTTAACTAATAAACTATAGGCCTAAAATTGGAAAATAATTATTTTTGGATGCAAAAACTATTTGCATGCAAATAATGCCTTGAGGTGACTATATATATTTTTTTTTATGTAAACGACCATCAAAAAAAAAATATTTTATTCACCACACTTTTTTTCGCATGCAAAACAATTGCCGGTCCATTGTTTTGCATGACATTCCATGACAACAATGCTTTCTTTGCATGAAACTGTAAACCAATCATGCAAACGATTAATTATACATTCACCTCAATTATTTTTGACATACGAGAATATTTGCATAGGTTTGTTTTTGCGCACGGGAACTTTAAACTAGGCTTAAACGAAAGTACTCTTTATTTTTTTTTAGTTAAAAAAATCCCGAATGCAAAAAAAATCCCGAAAACATTCAGGATTGAATCCCGAATTTCAATACTTTCTTAGTACTATTTCAGTACTTTCAAAGAAATCAAACTGTTTTGTATGGCTTTTGATTTCTGCTCGCCTTGGCATCTTGACATTGGGTCATATGCAAAAAGATGAGTTCAAGCTGTTTTCTCACTTTTTTGAGAACTTTCTTAGCTTCGTATGCAAAAAAAAAAGTTACTGACCGAGTTAGATCTCACGTGGTGAGTTCAATCTCACAGTGATGAGTTCAATCTCATTTTGAAAGCTCTTATGAGATAGAACTCGGTATGCTATGCAAAAAGGTGAGAAAACAGTTGATTCCGTGAGATCGATCTCACAAATTATTGAGCATGGGTTTTCTCTTACTCAGCTCATATATACAACTGTCAAGATACCAGAATTTCAGCTTAATTTTATCACAAATTAAGTTTATAAAAATTGGAGATTGGAAACTGGAATGTTATGCATCTACCTACTCTTGTCAAAAAAAAGGGAACAAGATATTTTTCAATTTTGTTTAGTGATTTTTGAAGAGCTGTATTTTGGTTGTAGGTGGCCGTATTGCGATGGAAGAAAAATCATTTTGCGGTTTCATGTTTCCTGTACAGAGAATTGTTGGCAAATATTTTTTTAAAGTATGTAGTTACCGTTATTGCTCAAATTTTCTATTCCTTGTTTTGTTTTTATATTTGATCACTAATATTTCAGCAAATAATGACAACATACAAAACTCAAACTCGAATGAGTGCCTCCTACGTAGCTATTCTAAAAAAAAAAAACCTTTTGAAATTGTATAGGATTATGTTTTCACATTTTACTGTTAGAAAATAAGAGTAAAAATAAATTGAAAACCCGTTCAATAAATTAACATCAAAACTTAAAGGAATATTTAATGTATATTAATATGAAAATCTGCAACACCATCAGGTAATAATTCGATACATATTTGCAAAGAGGTAAACAAATAACCAAGAGACAATCACAAAAGTTGTTTTTTTTGCGATTTTCTAAACGGCGAAAGAAAATCCATAAAATCCTCTAAGATTCCTTTAGAATATTCCAGTTTTTAGAACCGCCCTTCAATTCTGTATTTTGTCAATATTTGCTTAAATATTAGTGACCAAGTTTAACTTATCTCCTTCAGTTAAAGCCAGATATCTCAGGCAAAAGAAAATTGTACACCAACACAAAATAAAGTTAAGTGAAGCTGAAAAAACATGTTACATGACTTATACATTCAATTGACTCAAAAATTTAAATTCAAAAGAAATTATCAAACCTTTAAGAAAATAAAAAATAGAAAATATTTGCCTTGCACAAAAAAATTATTTGCAAATAAAAGTAAAAACTAGAAAAATTAAGCAGTAGGTTGTTTTCTGTTTCATGTCAAAATACACTCAAAAATTTGTATTTAAATATTGTTTTCTTCATTTTTTTGATTATCGCAATTTCATACTGACCACTTTTTCAATATTTTTTTTTCCGTTTGTGTATACACCAAATCGGTTTTTATAAACATACATGTAGCATCTCATTTCATTGCTTAAGCCCCTAGTACTCGCAAAAGCTTACGAACATAATCCAACTGAATTTTAAACACCAATTTTTCGTTTCCGCGTTCAGAGAAATGTATGTTTTTTCTTCTTCTACGCACTGCACAGAAATAACAGACAACTATTAAAGATGAAGAGCTTTGAGATCGATCTCATATTCATCGAGTTAGAGCTGTTCAGAGCGAACTCATTTTTTTGCATATAAAATCGAGTCCGAGTTCGGCTCTGCTCGATCGATCTCACATGTGAGTTCAAGCTCGTTAACTCGGACTCAGAGATCTTGCTCATCTTTTAGCATACGACCCATTGTCTATAAAAGAAATTTTAAAATAAATAAGCACTCATAAATCTTGAGATATAATACATTAATTGAATTCTTCTTTGATGGTTAAAAAAAACAATAGTTTCCAATCGTGACTTTTATTTAGTGTAAGTTTTATTCAAACGAATCTATGTCTATACTCTTAACAAATAAGAAGAAGATAATGTTTTTGTTACGTTTCCGTAAAATATCTCTTGTTCTAAAAAATGCATCGCCTACTTAGACATATTGATTTTGAAACTGTGACATGCATACATTGTTCTCAGCATCTGCTTGGGTTGCTACACGCTCTTATTATGATTATCAATTATCAATTTGATAATTGATAAACAATGAAGTATAATATTTCAAGAGTCAATTGTTAAAAAACTGACCAACTATTCATTGAAAATAAATAATATTCATATAAAACATTACAAAATGTACATTTTGACGGCTATAATCTAGAGTGGCTTAGTACTTTTTTTGGTTTTAAAAAGTACTAAGCCATTCAGGATTTTGGCATTCGGGGTTTTGTCATTCGGGATTATGGCATTCGGGATTCTGGCATTCGGGGTTTTAGCCATTCGGGATTCTGTCCATTTGGGTTTTGTCTTTCGGGATTTTGGCATTCGGGATTTTTTGCCATTTCGGGATTTTGGCATTCGGGATTTCGAACCCAACCCCTTAAAATGAGGCTATTTGAAATCAATCCTATGGCATCCATCAACATCAATTATCTTTTGCCTGGCTGTCATCACAAACTGCCTTGGCGAATTGTGATGTCCAGAGTTTCTTCTATAGCCTCACCAAAAAATCCATTTGCCTTTAATTTAATGTCGAAATATTGATCCGCATAAGCATTTGGTAATTATTTCTTTTAAATATGGCCGATTAATTAGATGCCCCTACACTTTGAACACGAAAAAACATTTCCAGACATCCAGTTCCTAGCGGCATCGATCGTGGCTCTTATTTTATCATTTAAAAAAAGGCACAGTCTCTCTCAATCTTAATTTTCTTTTCTCAGAATGTAGGCAAGCTGGCAGAGTCTTCATAATGCATAAGAAAACCAAATGAAATATTTTATGATTGGAAAAGGAGCCGCTGTAGATAATTAAAAGATGTCAAGAACGTCACACTGTACCAGAAGTTGTAAGGATAAGTCAAATGTCTTTCTTTTTATACTGAATGTTTTTTTGTAGAATTTATACAATTTGGGCAGTACGCAGATCGTGCTGAATCCTAGCTCCCACATTTCTCTCAAAACACTAGCTTAAATGTTAGCTATATTTGAATACAACATTTTTGTGGAGAGTATCACACAAAACAGCTGTTCTCTGAATAAAAAAATTACTCAACCATTTCAAAGCATTTTTTCAATATTTCAAGTAAAATAAAATGCGTTTTTTCTCGAATAACAATTTAGTTCGAGAATAATGTGGCGAACAATAATTATTTCATGCATTAAATTTTGGCAGGTATCTTTTGGTGATGTACAGTAAGAAAGGAAGATTTAATTGGAGTTGCGGACCACTCGGCTAAAATACTAGGCAAAATTTTGGGGAGAACTTCGTAAGGGAGCAAAATTATACCGCGTTCGAAAAATAGTGTTTAAAACATGCTATTGATATTGTCTTAAGCAACCATTTACAGCTACGCCATTTTGTTTGAATGAACCTACCATTTCTTATCATATATATTTAATGAATATTTTTCAATTTATTAATTTATTTAATTTTATTTATTTATTATTTTAAAGAAAGCCAAAAGAGAATCTTCAAAAATCGTATCGTTTTAAGGAAACGTATGAAATGTGCAAATATTAAGTTACAATTTCAAGGATCTATTGCAATAAACAACAATTGTTTGATTCGGTTGCTCGAAAGCATTTCATGCAAGGTTATTTTTTTGCACCGGAAACACAGTTTTAAGAGTTATAAGATCTTAAATTTCTCGGGGGTCAGCTAAGCTCGAAAGATATCAACTGAAGACTTTAGGAAAAAAGGTGACTCTTGTGGTAAAATTCTCTTGTGGTTAAATTCAATAGGATAAAGATGAACTTTATCGATATCCTTAGCTTTCGTTCATTCAGCTTAAAACAATAGCATGCTCTCCTCAAAATTTTACCTGAGAAGGAAATTACCAGGCAAAAGGTAACATTTTCATTCAATACAGACACCTACATATCTGAATTTTGGTTTTCAATTTCTGAAAAAAAAAATTATTAAATGAAAATATCAGGTGTTGTGCTTAAGCTTCTCAATTGCATTTGACATGTTAATTTGCTGAACAACTTCGTTTGTTTCGTCCAATGCTCCTCTACGGGCTTGAACAAAAATGCAGCATTTTTTTCGAATATTTCGGCTAATTCCCTAGGAGTTTAAAGAAGACACAGTTAACATGCCCCTACATCGTACTTACGTTCAGTTTCCTTGAAGCTTGGGAAAACAAGAGCTTACAATTTTAAACGTATACATGTGCATTTGCAAAATCGCAACTTTGTCGAATTTCTTTAAGTCTTGGGGAAAACACAGCCAACATGCAAATTTGCTAGCCCCATTCTCTTTTTTTTCCCAATTTCCTTAGGCATTGAATAAACAAATTTTAGGCGTAAATTGGTTCGCCCCCAACTCTGATTACTTGTCCCCCTTGTAGAGCTTGGAATAAATAGAGCCTTTTATATTCAAATTGCTTAGTCTCATCTTCGTTTTTTTTTTATCTAATTCCCTTGGGGGTTTAAAAAACATACTTTCATGCAAATTTTTCAGCATCAACCTTATTTTAGTAAATAGATACTAAAAAAAACACAAATATTATATTATCTATGATTTTAAGGATAATTCTTTGTTTCATCAAGTGTTTTTAAAAATTTTTGGGTTTGAAAACGAACAAAAAATTGAAACATTGTAATGTATTGTATTTTGCTATTAAATTAACTGTTTGAATCGACTGTGGGGGGGACTTCAGCCCTTATAGCCCCCCCTCTGGATCCACCACTGACTATAGGTTATACTGGTACTGGGAAAAATTATTACTAACACAAAAGCTCACGATTACAAGAAGTTGCGAGTAAAAGCAGGAACGTAGCGTACCGAATATGAAATGAATCTATCTCACTCTAATTTACGGAAAATATTTTTTTTTAATAACCCCTCGGTTTATCTTATACAAACTATATGATTAAACCATTGTTTGAGTACAAGAAAGCATAGTTCACTTAAAAATTATATGAAGTGAGCTGGGGTCCTTTTGCAAATAAAAAGAAATAAATAATATTTTTTTCCGAATGAATAAGTTGCAAGTGTTGTACCATTATGAAATTCTGATGAAAAGGGCCATTTTTTTGAAAAACTTGCTGAGAGGGTGGTCGAGTACATTTTATTTAAATACGATATGCCAAAGTAAGCCTACAAATTTTTTTTTGTTAAAAAGATGACTCAGACAAACTTTATTTTTCTTAGAAAACTAACAATAAACAACGAAACCTGCATTAGGATAGAGCTAATCAGGTGGCTTCAGTGGCGCAGTGTGTAGTACATCGGCCTCTGAATCGCAAGGTTAATGTTTCGCTTCCGGATGACGGCAAAGAATTTTTCAATTAATACGAGCATAACCAGACTAAGCACCACAAAAGGAGTCAGATGATCGAGGTGGCACTCGTGAAATAGCTATAACTCCGGCCTATATACTTGGTAGTAACACAAACAAGTTGTTGTTCATTCAAAATTATTCAATATAAATTAATGTATAGTTCGCTGCATGCACTGCACTTGTGTGGTTTTCCATTTACACACAAAAACCATACCTAATTTGAAAACTAACAATATTTATCTTTGGATTTGGTTCCCGCTTGACGTTGAGTCCTGGGACACCCTGTATACTTATGTATTATTCCTTATTAAAATATCGCAACAACTTTTTTGTACAGTAACGTTTTTGTGAAATTGGTCTAAAAACATTTTTCAAAATATTCGCTGAAGCACACCAATTACCACTGCTCTATTTCAATCCCCAAGACCCCTTTCCCCTGCCCTCCTTAACCAAATTATAGATCCGCTTCTGGATATATTCACAACAGCTTGCCAACTGACATACAACATATTTCACCTGTTCGCTATAAACGACCATCATCAGGGAAAAATATTCAATTTCATATACATAATTGTTTCAACTTTTCCTGATGGGTTTTCCTGATCGCTATAACTTTCCCCATTAAAGCTGTGAGCGTCATATAACATAATTTCTACCTTGATTCCGTACGGCTAAGATGAAAAGTATTTTTTGATGGGAAGAGGAAGAGATACTTTTTCAGGATTCATTACTCTGCTTTAAGGTAGTAGCGAAAGAGGTTGCGAATCAACCACAAAACCCTCGACGTGAAAATTTAATAAAGTTTCTTAACTAATATCGATATCATGTAGCTATTGTTAATTGCCAATTTAGAATACATGAAATTGAACCACTGCTATTAAAATTTTTCTTTTATTTCAATCAAAAAGAAAACATAAATTCAAATGCTTGAAATTTATTTTTCTTTTTTGTTATCAATTTTTTGAAACATAAAAAAAACTTCTTTACAAAACGCTTTCTAAAACTCAAGATAAAAACAAGAAATTTTCCTATTTGATATTCCGATATATGCAGGTAGACTATACGTGGTATTAGAAAAAGGTACATTATATGGGTACCTACATGCTTCATGTTTTTCTTCAACCCATTCTTATAAAAGCAAAGGTCCTTCTAATGGTAAAATAAGCTACGAAAAACATGTGGTCTGTTTAAACCCTTTTATATTGACGAACAGAAGAATATGTACATTTTGAGGACATAAGGTGGTTATGGTTACGACTGGGCCGGACTAATCGATGTTGGTTGAGGCTGAGTGAAAGGCATCTGTGAAAGTAACTGGGCAACTACGCAAATGGGACAGAAATTTGCAGGTTTTTTTGTGCATTTTTTCCTTTCCCGATTTTGCTGTTCATCAAGTAAGGGTTCAATCGAGTGACCTTCTTACTTCACAGTTAGGAGTTTGCATTAGGTAACATTGTGTATCTTAGGAACAAAGTATTCTAAGTATTTGAAATATGGCTTCAAATTTGCAGTTTTCAACATTCAAAGAAAAGGCTACGTCCAAATTTTAAAAACGTTAATTTAAAAAATCACAAAAAATGTATCCGGTTTTTATCGGGCCTCGTTTTTTGACATACTTTTATATTCCAGCATTGAACACTGAACACACAAGGCAAAGACTAATTGATTTAAAGGACATTTGAATATGTGTGACCGCCAGAAAACTTTTTGTCCACTTGACTTTATTAAAAGGAATAACTTTGAAGCCACAGATTTGGGTTGTGGTGTGGGCGTTTTGGTTGAAAACTTTCTCTGATTGTATTTAACTTTGAAAATTTTGCAAAATTGACAAATAATATTTATTTGAGTTGAAATAGCAACGCGAAGCGTGTAAACTCTTGTTGTTGCTGCTGTTGGTCAACATTGCCATGATATGTGGTACTGTTGAACAGGAAGACTAAGAAGATAGAATGATGTTTTTAAGCAAACAGTATTTTCCATTCGAAGACAAAACAGACATTACGGTCCGATAAGACAAAAGCTGTTATAAAGTTCCAACCAAAACACATTATACTTATAGGTATTCATTTGTTATTTAAGAGACCTTTTGTTTCAGTTCGAGAATGACCATTTTACATAAGTTAAACATAACTTGGCGTGGGCTTATTAGATTTAATTAGTTTTTTTTTTAAACTAGAATGAAAGTAAGATGAAATTTTTTGCTACCCGAACAACGAATAAGGTAGTTTTCTGTATAATGTTAATATGCTTTTCTATCATACGAGTATAATAACTAATGGCATTCTTAGGAAAGAGTTTTGTATGAACAGCGAGTTGCCCCTTGTTTAACATTCCCATTTAGCTTAAATTAATGAGAATTTTATGATCTCAAGAGAGATAAAAACTAATGGAAATAAATTTCAATCTATCGCTCTTCGCCCAAAACTAATTTAAACTATATCTTCCGACAACTTTTGGTTGTAACATATATAACAATATACATATATCTAATCCATGCCAAAAGTTAATGAACATCATTGAACTTATTTTCCCTAAAGAGAATATCTTGCATTCTTGAACAAGAACATTTTAATATATCATCAAATTTGGATGATAGGGTAAATATAAAGTCAAAGTTAAATTGGTGTCATCTTTAACGGATGTAACATTTTATATTGGATTGGATTTAAATAAATTTAAAAAAATAAAATGCACGACTAGGTCACATGTCCTTGCTCTTATGTGCAAGACAGTGCGGGTTTGTATATAAAACATGGACATTATGAAGAAAAATTTTAAGAATCAGGAAATATGATATTTAAATTAGCTAAAATAGCTCCTTTGACAGTTTGAGGTGAAAAAAAAGAATGCCATCTTAATTCTTAATTGAATATGATTGCATGAAAAAAATATTTCAAGAATCGTTGGAGTGTTTTTTTGTTTTAAATAATTTTTCACATATAAAATTTTTAAAACATTTTTAAGAGTAAATTTTGGTATGCAAATCTAAAGTACAGAAGACGTTCGATATAGTAAAGTAATAAGAGCCAGGCCTGTTCACTCTTTCGAGATTGTTCACTTTTTCGAGCGAGAGTTTTTAAAGGATGTCTAATAGTGAAATTGATCCAAAATGCACATTTTGTTCGATGTGAATGTTTTTACATTTATTTAAGCGTTAAACAAAGCTTTCTTTAAGGTTTAGTAAAACACAGAAAATTCCTCAGCAATCTTAAATGCTTGCGTGAAATTTTTATATAAAATTTTGTTTTGAGATTCACTAAATCAAGCGTCTACTGTTTATATTTATGTGCATTTGCTTTTATTTGTATGGAAAATGTTTAACCAAAATCGTATGAGTCGTTTTTGAGAAAAAAAAATATTTTTCTTTGTGGTTTTTTTAACTTTTGTATGGAAGGTATTTTTACATAAATGTAATTTTTTTCTAAAAATGTTTTAGAAAGTACTAAAAAGCTCTTAAGTATCGAGCTTCAAAAAAATCGATAGTGTTGTTTTCGAAATATTTGATTTTCAAACAAAAATTTCAAACATTTTTTAAAACTCCAAAAAAGTTTTTTTTTTTAATTTAGGTAGGTACTCAAAAGTATTTATATTTTTTGAAGCTTCTGGATTAAAACAAATATTGAAATCAGTAATACAGTTTTAAAGAAAATCGAAAATAAAAAAAATAGTTCCTTAAGAGGTACCATTAATAACCATTTTTTGAAAAATGGTGTCCTCTCCAAAGCAAGCTTTTACTAAAAGTAATTTATTGATTTTTTTTTCTTAAAGTTGCGGAGCAGTTTTTGAGAAAAATACGATTAAGTAAAATTGCTAAAAATAATTGTATGGCAGGTACCGTTATTTTTGATTCTAAAAACAATGAAATAAAACGTGTGTGACCAAAAAACGCTATGTACCCAGTTTTAAGAAAATCCATTGAGTCGTTTAGGGTGTAGCTCAACGGACAGACAGACAGAATTGTGAAACCCACTTTTTTCGTCTTACTTTTCATCAAGTCTGATCAAACTCCGAGCTCGATTTTTTACGAATGCAAAACTTGCCATATGCTACCTACACATCGCAAGTAAAAATGGTTATTAATGGTACCTCCCAAAGAACCATTTTTTTAATTTTCAATTTTCTTCAAAACGTTACGACTGATTTCAATAATTTTAATTTGCGATATAGGCAAGTTTTGGATTCGCGCAAAAAAAATGTTTGAGATAACAATAAAACGTAACATTACGATGATAGAGACCACGAAAAAATTGAGTGGCACAATTCTGTCCGTCTGTCTGTTTGTATCTGAATCTACAGCCTAACCAGTGATACCACTTTACTTCAATTGAAGTAGATCTACTTCTTTTTTTCTTATTTTTTTTTAAATCTACTTCCTACTTCGCACCATCACTGAAATATGGGAATCTACTTCATTTTAAAATTCTCTGTTTTAACCTACTTCAATTTTACAAAAAAAAAGCCAAATCTACTTCCTTTTCCTTTATTTCATTGAATTCGCAGTTAATTCATCCATATTGTGTGTTTACCTTGCAAATTTTGCCGTAGTTTTGATTTTTTCCCTACTTTATGTAGATTTGCGACTAAAAGTTCCTGAAGTATCATGCTTGGTAAGCACCGTTTTGAGCACAAATTGACTGGAATAAGTGGCGTTTACTGTTAGGAGTAAACAATAGATTCGTAAAAAATTTACACTTGAACCAGGTGTTGTCAGGTTTTGAAGTGAAACAAATACAAATTACCGTCGAAAAAAAAAACTATTTGTTTTATAATTTCAGCTATATTGAAATATACATATAAGTATGTTGATATGAAGTCTTAGAGAATAACATTTTTGTTTTTTGTTTTTTGTTTTTTGTTTTTTTTTTTTAGTTTAATTCAATTAAATTTCATCAAAATATATACTCCAAGAGCCAGAACAAAAAAGGGGGTTCTTAATGCAATTTATTACTGAACTGATTTTCTTAATGGAATATGTACAGGGGTGTCTCCAGAGGCCCAGAATATAAATTCAAGTTGGCGGGACTGGGGAGCGCAAACGTCAACCGCCATCTTGGAAAACGCGTTTTATCAAATAACTCGTGAACCGTGCGTCGTACGAATATAACAGTAATTGTTTTAGAGTAAATACTCTATTCTTTTGTTTGATTTTTCTTAAATCAAGTTGTTTTTGTTTAAAGTTTTTAAGAAATAAAAATTTAAAGTTTATATTTTTGAAAGAAATTGCAAATTTTTTTTCAAGTTGATTGTTTTCAAAAATTCATTGACTTAAAAATTAAACTTCTCAAAAACTTTTCGCAACAGCAACATGACTTAGAAAAACAAATTAAAGAATGGAATGAATATTAGCTTAAAAAAAAATTACTATTATATTCGTACGATGCACGGTTCACGAGATATATGATAAAACGCGTTTTCCAAGATGGCGGCTGACGCTCGTGCCTCCCAGTCCCGCCAACTTGGATTTATATTCAGGGGACACCCCTGAACATATTTCATCAAGAAAATCAGTTCAGTAATAAATTGCAAGAAAAAAGTACCCGGCTTTTGGCCTAATAAATGTTTTACAAGAAAGTACATTTTCAAATCTACTTCGATTTTTCTCAATCTACTTCACATTTTTCTTCAAAACTACTTCGGCTTTTTTTTCGGAAGTGGTATCGCTGTGCCTAACCCTAAACCAATGAATATTTTTTTAAATTTTGAACTTAAGGTTTTTTGTAACTCTCCAGAAGAGAAGTTAATTTTTTGTAGCTCTAAAAATAACAGTACTTGCCATAAAACCGTTAAGGAAAAGCTTATTTATCTCAAAAACTTTCCCGATGACTTTGATAAAAAAAATTAGTTTATTATTGTAGATATGCTGTATTTTTTGGTAAGAAAAAAACTACCAAAAACCTACCTGCTATATAATGTTTTTTTTTATTTTCGTATTTCTCTTAAACCGCTTATCCGATTTAAAAAAAACTTTTTGCACAAAAGCTTTGTTAGAACATAAATAATACTGCATACCAAAATTTTGGAAAAAATAAATTTTAGATTTTTAAAAAAAGGATTAACATTTTTTTTTTAATTCAATATTTCAAAAACAGGTTATTTTTTCAAGCAATCAAAATGCATACTTTTTTTTGAGCTATAAGTTATTTATCAAGCTGTTTATACAATAAAAATAAAAATGCTTTTTATACTTTTTCTATAATTACTTGAATATTTTTAAAAAGTTCTTAAGTTTCACACAACAAGAGCAAGTACGTGTGATCTAGTCGTGCATTTTATTTCCTATAGAGAATATTCTAATAAATATAAATAGTACCTATTGTGTACGAAAATTAAAATAAAAAAATAGTTTTCGGATTTTTAAGAAATGTTTAAAAATATTTTGTTGAAAATCAAATATATACTTCAAAAACGATATTATTGATTTTTTTGAAATTTGGAATTCAAGAGTTTTTTTAACAGTCTCTAAAATATTTAAAGAAAAAATTTCAGTTTTATGAAAAACTAACGGTAGCATCCTTACAAAAGTTAAAAAATCGTAAAGGTTAAAATGTTTTTTCTCAAAAATGTCTTTTATGAATTTGATAAAATTTTGTCCATACGCTATTAGTGGGATCTACTATTAAAAATTATAAAAGTTATTTACAATAAGCAACTATTTATAATTCCTCTCATAGAATGGTTTTTTATTTTGAATTTTCTCACTTATATACAAATTTTATATACAATATTGCATACAAATTTTTAGATTTTTAAGAATGTTTTAAATAATATTTTGAAAATTCGATATCTCAAAAACGGGTTGACAATTTTTTTGAAATTTTATTTTCTAATCCACATAAATAAATACTTATGATTTGCATACCAACCAAAATTTCTCCTCAAAAATGTTTAAAGAATTTGATATATAAAAATGTATTTTTTAAAAAACTTCTCCAACAGTTTTAAGCTTTTATAAGAGAAAAATGTAGAGAAGCATGAAATACGATATTTAAATTGGCTAAAACAACTCTTTTCACAGTTTGAGGTGAAAAAAAAGAATGCCATCTTAATTCTTGACTGAATATGATTGCATGGAAAAAAAAATTAAAAATCCTTGGAGCGGTTTTTAAAATAATTAATTTTGTATATACAAAGAACAAATTTTGGTTTGCAAATCTAAAGTATATATTTATGTAAATACAAAAGCAAAATTTGAAAAAAAAAACTGTCAACCCATTTTTGAAAATTTTGATATGCAATATTATTAAATCTTATCCAAAATTTGTACATAAGAAAATTCATCTAAATCCGTTTAACCGATAACGAGAAAATTCAAAATAAAAAAATACGTTCTATGACAGGTACTATTAATAGTTGCTTAGTGTAAAATTTTATAATTTTTGATAGTAGCTAGGTACCGTTATTTTTGTATGGAAGGCACCGTCATTTTTTCATAAATGTAAATTTTTTCTAGAAATATTTTAGAGAGTACTAAAAAACTCTTAAATATCGAGTCTCAAAAAAATCTATCATGTCATTTTCGAAATACTCTATTTTCCAAAAAAAAAAATTGAAACATTTTTTAAAAATCCAAAAAAAAATTTTCAAAAATTTTGGTACACAAAACTATTTACACTTTTTGGAAGCTTCTGTATAAGAAAAAATAATTGAAATCAGTTATACCGTTTTGAAGAAAATCAAAAAATAAAAAATGGTTCTTTAGGAGGTACCATTAATAACCATTTTTGAAAGATTGTTTTCCACCCAAAGGAAGCCTTTAATAAAACAAATTTAGTGAAATTTTTTAAGAAAAGTTGTCGAGCCGTTTTTGAGAAAAATACGATTATGTAAAATTGCTAAAAAAAATTGTATGGCAGGTACCGTTATTTTTGGTTCTAAAAAAATGAAAAAAAAACATGTGGGCATAATCACCAAAAATAACTATGTGCCAAGTTTGAAGAAAATCGATCTAGAAATTATTGTAGTGTGGTGTAAAAGCAACAATAATTATAGTCTAAGAGCCGATAGCAAATTACTGAAACGGGATTATAAGTACATGCATTGTGATTACGAATACTAAAGTCTGGAAGGTTTTAGGAGGGGTGGGGGGCTAAAAAGTTCTACGTCCCCTTTTTTACTGTCAGGGTTATATTTTACTTAAAAATTTAAAGAAGGGAGAATGACAGAGCATCATTTCCTATTTTTTTTAAAAGTGAATTGAAGTGTTGATGACCCTTCCATATAAATAGGAAACCAAACTGGTTTTAGCTGAGAAAAAAAAAAACCTGATAAACTTTTGTATTCGATATAACGATACATGTACCTACAATCCCTCATACTCCGATTTTGCTTATACATTCACTCCCAAAATTAGCTGTCGGCTCTTGGTCTACTTAGTAATTTCTAGTCCCAAAGCAAATTATAAACGTGTTGGGTAAGTGACTAAAGTCAAGTTTGATCAAAATCTTTAGTTCGATTTTTTTACGAATGCATAACTTGTCATAAGCTTCAGTTGGTACCTTACATATATCTATAGAGTATAAGTTAGTATCAAAATTGACCTATTTCTGGTTAATGTAGCTATAACTCATTTCCTTTGCTGAACAAAGAAAACAATTTCTTCAAACTTTTGAGAATTAATCTTTGAATTCATAAGGAAACCTTGAAAGAACATTTTGTCATCTTATAGTTGAGTAAATGCGTTTTCCTGCAGAATATTAGCTATACAGCTTATAAAATATTGCTTTCCTCAATTTCACAGAAAACCCATTTCCCATTTGAGCAAGATATTTTGTAGAAGAATGTGACAGCTCGCGTAGGCAGTCATTATTCACAATAATAATACCTTTGCAAAACACTCCCTTTCCAATGCCAAAATCCATTTCCCAATTAAATTTTTCACTGTATTAAAATTCAATTTAAATATAATCCTGAACGGCTCACCCATACTCATTGGGTTTTTTTAAGGCAGATCTCTCAGCTCTACCTACTATTTACGAGAGTACGACTACGAACACAAAGGCGAAACAATAGAACTCATTTGTTTCTGCAATGCCTTGATGGATGTCGTTTTTGAAATCAATTTCAAGAATTTGTTTGTCTATGAACATCTCCCCAACTCTCTTTGATCCAGTAGGTATCAGCTCCTACACATCGAAAGTATAGATAAAATTTTCTTGATTTTCTTGTCATGGAAACCTATTTTTGTTCAATATTTACTCTTCTCGCAGAGAAGACAATATTTAAGCACTTTATGGAATTTCTCACAAGAACAACAGTCATTAATGCTTGATATTGCTTCCATTTTTCATTATTGGAAAACTTTTTCCCTTTTTCATATCCGTGCATTGTTTTGAAATTAATAAAACTTTAAAGTCTGCTGCACAAGAAAGTATATGCTATGTTCAGTTGCTGGCTGCAATAATTAAAAATGTTAATCGATAAAAGTATTTGTTTTTTTTGTATTTTATTTTGTTTGAATGCAACGTTATAGAAAAGTTCTGTGGGTTGCATCTTTTCTGCCATATGTTTGGTTTATTGCGAGAAGCTAGGGTTTAAGTATTGCTCGAAATTGAGAAAAATATTTTAGAAGGTGATTTTTATTGGGAATATGAATTGAATTGACTCAGAGTTTAACCCTGCAAATGTATTAAAATTACTTCACGTAGCCCGCTGAGTTAACTTTCCAAAGTTGTAGGGTTAACTCCGACTTAAAACGAGATTCAAATTAAGTGAAAAATTCGACGTGTCAAAAATTAACCCGAAACCGTGAAACTCGGATGAACTCACACTCAAATGGTCTTTAATACAGCAAAAGCTGTGCCCGTATACATCGGTCAGTCAGCAACGTCTGTGATGGCAGGAATTTACAGTTTTTTTGCATTTTTTTTTTGCATTTCTATTCCACATTTTGCAGGGGGTGTAACCCACTAAACTACATAACAGTCTTTATGTGAAGTTAGCATAACAGTTCTTTTTTCACCAACGGAGCCAGCTAGAAAATTGCAGTAGTTCTCTGAATTTTAAGAAAAAACTTAGTTCAAAATTTTGAAGTTGCCTTGCTGCAAATTTCTAGCTAGCTCGCTTGCTGAAAAATTGACTTTCATGCTTACTTCACAGTGTCAAATTTGGATCTCAAAATCCATGAACTGAGTTATTTCTTGAAGTTCATAAAAAACTGCAAATTTAGATGCCTACCGCAAATTTATTCCAAGCAACATCAGTGAGAAAAGGACTGTTATACTAGCTTCACAGTGAAGTTAACAGTACAGCATACAAATTTTTGTATGTAAAGACTTCAAACCTTTTCTTAAATTGCAAATTAAAGTGCAAATTTGCCATGATCCCATTGGTCTGGCTTAAAACTGTTTTCCTAACTTCAGAGACGTCAGTCAGCGGGCACAATCAAAAAGTGGGAAAAGTAAAGCGGAAGTAAGTGTTGGGCTTTGGGATCCTACCACTACCATTATTACTCTCCAAGAATGGAGAGTGAGTGCGTACCGTGGCACACTTTGTATTGGAGAACGAAAAAAAATCCATCAAAATATATTTTTAGTTTTGGTTGACAATGCGTTGCAATCTCGCTACAATTTTTATATTTTATGTGATAAATTATTGATGGACCCAATTCAATTTAAAGTTTTTTTTTTCTTTTGAGACCATTTATATAAGCTTATTTCTTTCCATTCGGTAACTAGAAACCTACTTGCATAGGGTTGGGGTCAAAACTCTGCGTGTTCAAAAATTCTGCTTTCAAAATTCTGTTTTTAATAATTCTGTTTTACAAAATTCAGAGAAAATACTTACTTACTTACTTAAGGTGACGCTACAGTTCAGGGTGGACCAGGGCCTCAACCAACAAGCTTCTTCCAGGCGGCTCGGTTTCTAGCTAGCTGTCTTCAGTTTCACACGCCAAGTTGGTTGAGGTCCTCTTCCACTTGCGTGCGCCACCTTTTACGCTATCCACCTCTACTGCGCTGTATCACGGGGTTGGATTCAAAGACTTTCCGGTCCGGAGCATTGGTGTCCATTCGCTCTAGGTCACCCAGCCATCTCAGTCGATGGCTTTTCACTTTTGTGGCTAGGCCGGTGTCGCTGTACAGCCCGTACAGTTCGTTGTTGTATCTTCTTCTCCATTCCCCATCTATGCAGACGGGACCAAAAATCACCCGGAAAATTTTCCTCTCAAAACAACCTAACGCGTTCTAATCCACCGTTAACAGTGTCCATGTCTCTGCACCATACATCAGGACCGGGATGATATGCTTCTTATACATGGACAGTTTAGTTGCTCGAGAGAGGGCTTTGCTTCTCGATTGCCTTCTTAGCCCAAAGAAACAGCGATTGGTAAGAGTAATTCTTCGTTTGATCTCAGCACTGCACTGGTATCATTCGCTGAGTTTATTGCGGATCCTAGGTAGACAACGTCTCTGACCACATCAAAATAATAGCTGTCTATAGTGACGTTCTGTCCGAGACGTCGGTTTTGGGTGTCCTTTCTTGCTGACAGCATATATCTCGTTTTGCTTTCATTCACCGTTAAACCCATCTTCTTGGCTTCCTTCTCAATACTCACAAAAGCACCACTGACATCACGCTTTGTTCGTCCGATTATTTTATCGTCTTTAAACTCTGTGTGTATTTTTAAGTTACTAACTCAAACGGGTTGACCAATTTTCTTAAAATTTTAAATTGTATGTATGAATAGGGATGAATAAAGAAATCGGTTAACCCGTTAAGGCTCTTAATCGATGTAAAGTGGACATAAGGATACAAATTACTTTATGTTTCTAACAAACACCACCAGATATACACCGGTATTCATAAACGCAAATGAAACACAAATTACACTAGTTTACAAAGTTTTGGGTCATGGTAGGGTCCTTAGAAAAAATATATTTTCTAGACTAATTTTGGGTCACTGAACACGAAAATCAAAATAATTTTTTTTTTCCAAATAGCGTTTTCCAGATATGTGCAAAAATAAGTTTCTCAGCTATTTTTTCAGATATTCCCATTAATCCCGCTAACGTCTTAGCAAATTTACATAAAATGTGTATTTTCTGAATGATGTGATCTGGATCTGTCTCCTTCCGACAATGTAGGTACTGCTTTGTATAAGTCGGACTGACATTTTATAAGTAACAGGCATTCAAATTTTCAAAAACGAGTAGATAGAAAAATAAAATCACCAATGGGTCGCACGTACTTGCTCTTATGTTCAAGCCACTGCGGATTTAAGAAAATTGTATATAAAAATATTTAAATTATGAGAGAAAAATTCAGAGAAGCATGAAATACGACATTTAAATTGGCTAAGACAACTCTTTCGACAGTTAGTTGTGAAAAAAAGAATGCCATCTTAATTCTTGATTGAATATGATTGTATGGGAAACAAAAATTTAAAATCGTTGGAGCGGTTTTTTAAAAAATTAATTTTTATATATAAAATTCTTAAAACATTTTTAAGAACAAATTTTGGTATGCAAATCTAGAGTATATATATTTATGTTTATATAAAAATAAAATTTGAAAAAAAATTGTCAACCCATTTTTGAGATATCAAGTTTTCAAAAAAAAAATATGAAACTTTTTTTAAAAATCCAAAAAAAATTTTTTGAAAATTTTGATATACAATATTATTCATTCTTATCTGAAATTTGTATATAAAAAAAAATAATTTTAATACGTTCAGCCAATAACGAGAAAACTCAAAATAGAAAAATACGTTCTATGACAGGTACTATTAATAGTTGCAAAGTGTAAAATTTTATAATTGTTGGTAGTAGATCGCACTAATTTTAGTATATAAAAAAGTTTAATCAAAATAGTAGGAGTCGTTTTTGAGAAAAAAATATTTTCATTTGCAGTTTTTTAGCTTTTGTATGGAAGGTACCGTTATTTTTTCATAAATGTAATTTTTTTTCTAAAAATATTTTATAGAGAACTAAGAAACTCTTAAGTACCGAGTTTCAAAAAAATTGATCATGTCGTTCTCGAAATATTTAATTTTCCAAAAAAAAAATTTGAAACATTTTTTAAAAATCCAAAAATATTTTTTCAAAAATGTTGGTACATAAAACTATTTATATTTTTTGTAAGCTTCTGTATAAAAAAATAATTGAAAATCAAAAACTAAAAAAATGGTTCTTGGGGAGGTACCATTAATAACCATTTTTGAAAAATGGTTTTCCACCAAAAGGAAGCCTTTACTAAAAGAAATTTATTGAATTATTTTTAAGAAAAGTTGTCGAGCCGTTTTTGAGAAAATTACGATTATGTAAAATTACCAAACAAAATTTTATATGGCAACTACGGTAATTTTTGTTCTAAAAAAAAAAGAAAAAACGTGTGGGCAGCATCACCAAAATACACTATGTACCAAGTTTGAAGAAAATCGTTCGAGCCGTTTAGGCTGTGGACGAACAGACAGACAGGCAGAATTGTGCCACCTACTTTTTTGGTGTTCTCTATCATCGTAATATCATGTTTGATTGTTATCTCAATTTTTTTTCACGAATCCAAAATTTGCCTTATACCTAGTATCAAAGACCGTATAATACCAAGATATTGCATCTAGTGTAAAAATTCGCAGTCAAAGCGCTAGTACTGTGACGACCCCAGTGGTGACCCCATAGATGTGTGAGTGAGAACCCCGTCTATGTATAAGTTTTACAATCGTCGGTGGCGCGGTCGCTGAGTCGTGGGTCTGCGGCGAATAAAGGCTTGCATGTCTGTATGTGTTATGTGAGTTCGAATGTGAATGAGGATGTGATACAATACGTGGGAATGTTTCCCTTCCCCCGACCGACCGCATCTAAAGCTGATTTTTGGTGGTTGGTTGAGATGCGGTATCTTGGTATTATACGGTCTTTGCTAGTACCTATATCGCAAGTAAAAATATTTAAAATAATTTTAAGGACTGAAGTGAAAAACAATTTTTTTTCTTCTATAAAAGTCATTTATGTAAATGTATATAAGGGTGTCTGTTATTTCCCAAAATCATTTTTTAAAATCAGAAACCCCTAAAATCAAAATTCTATGCCCTTAAATAAAGTTTTTGACCAAAAAATGATGTATATAAAGTTAGCAGGACACTTTTGGAAATTCATGTTAAAAACTATCCTATGTATCATTAGTTGCTACTTAATTGCGAATTAGTTACGCAAAAAAAATTTATTGCTTTTTTGGTTTAAGAAAAAATGGGTGTCCTGCTAACTTCATATGAACTTGGCAGGACACAAATTTTTTCGCAAACCTGAAACGCAATACAAATTTTTTTTGCGTAACCAATTCGCAATTAATTAGTTCTCAAAATCAATTTTTTTTAATCGCTTATACAAATTTTTGAGAAATTTGTCCTGCTAAGTTCATATGAAGTTAGCAGGACACCCATTTTTTCTTAAACCAAAAAAGCAATTAATTTTTTTTTGCGTAACTAATTCGCAATTAAGTAGCAACTAATGATAGGATAGTTTTTATGTATTATGTTATTTGATCATATATGAAGTATAACTTTGTAATTATTGTTGTTTGGGCTTTTATGATCATTTAGGTAGATGCAATTAATTAAAACAACTAATTCATATTTTACCCTACGATAGTTTTTAACATGAATTTCCAAAAGTGTCCTGCTAACTTTATATTCATCAAAAAATGTTTGTCTTAAGCATAGTTTACAGTTCCCATGCGAAAAAAATATCAAAATATTCAAAACGATTTTCCATCTATTCTGTGCATCAAATTGAATAATATTCAAGGCAAAAAACGTTTGCCTTGGCCTAAGCCACCCATTGAGTCATTAATTTACAATTAATTAATAAACTATAGGCCTAAAAATGGAAAATAATTATTTTTTAATGCAAAAACTATTTGCATGCTAATAAAGCCTTGAGGTAAAAAAAAATTTTTTGGAAGTGTAAACCGACCATCCAAAAAAAATATTTTATTCACCACACTTTTTTCGCATGCAAAACAATTGCCGGTCCATTGTTTTGCATGACATTCCATGACAGCAATGTTTTGTTTTTTTGCATGAAACTGTAAACTAATCATGCAAAAATTAATTTTGCATTTCACCTCAATTATTTTTGACATGCAAGAATATTTGAGTAGGTTTTTTTTGCACACGGGAACTAGGCTTTAGGTGATAAATCGGTGCCTCTTAGACCATTCTCTTTTCCAAACAAAGAAGAATTGGACACACCAAACTCCAAGACCAATAATGAATTGATTAATATGTTGTATCAACAAGACGGTGCCTCATCGCATACAGCCAGGATTACAATGGAATTTCTGCGAGACTTCTTGGTGATGGTGATGTTGATTGGCCTCCACGGTCACCTGATTTGACTGCTCCGGAATTATTTTTGTGGGGATATCTGAAAAGCAAGGTTTATGCAAACAAACCAGAAACGCTTGAGCAACTCAAACAAAATATTCGTGATGAAATCAATGAAATGCCGCGTAAAATGTGTGGAAAATGAGAATGTAATGAAAAATGTGCTCAAAAGGCTCGCATTTGTGAGACTAACAGAGGCGGAGATTTACCTGATATTGTATTCCATACATAATTGCCGACACTAAATAAAACAATTTATCAATATAAGATCCATTCTCTTTCATTTAATCAAAAATTATAAACAAACAAAGTAGTATACCTTCCCGGCGGACACGCTGTATTTATTTATCAACTTATATTAACATATCTATTTATTTACTAACAAATTAATTTATTAATGTATTTATTTATTTATTTACTATCTACTTATTTATTTATTTATTTACTTATATTTATATTTATTCATTTGTTATTTATTTATTTTTGTAATTATTCATTTTTTTATTTATTTATCTATTTATTTATTTATTTATTTAGTTATTTATTTATTTATTATTTATTTATTTATTTATTTATTTATTTGTTTAGTTATTTACAAATTTGTGTGTAACTGTATTCCATCATGCAAATACATATGTATTTGTGTTCATTTATTTTTAAAATATTCTTTACTTTGTAAGAGCTGTTTTGATAATGGCATTGCTCGTTTTATATTAGTGTTCAACCACCATTTCTCTCAGAACGCTTAATAATCAGCGTTCAATGTACATTTTGTGTTATGTATTTCTTTTTTTTTCCATTTAATGAAGGTTTTTAATCGTAGCTTTTCCTTCAATTCATATATTTATACCAGCCCTATGTATTAAATAAAAAGAAAATCTCATTACTTGCCAGTAGTAAGGTAGCTTATATGTATACAGCAATCTCTGTAAATTGTGCAATATAGGTTTAAGAAAAAAAGAAATGTGATATTTTGGCTACAATACAATATTAATACATATATATATTAGGGTGATCCTTAAAATGGACATTGCCTTGGATAGCCTTCATTCGATTCGAAACATTGAAAAACAATTTCCCTAATTTTTTCAGATTTTTATTTCACCCCCCTGGTCTCCCTTTTTTCACTTCAAGGTACAAATAATGGAGTTAGGGTGATTCTTATAACACGCGAAAAAAATCAGAACTTATAGATAAGATTGAGACGTAAAAAAAAATTGTATGGGAGGGGGGTCTGTTTCCCCGCGTTCAGGCGGGAGGGGTAATTTTCTAAAAATTTGACCCGAAATAGAAAAAAATTCTTAAAAAACAACGGGACCACTTACAAAAGCATGCTATAGTTTTTTTTAAAGCCATGAATTCAGTCTCTAATATGTTTTTTTAATCAAGTTTCAATTGTTGATAGTTTTTGAAAAAATAATTTTCAAGCTCAGAAATAAAAACAAAAATAATAATTTGTTACGTTTGAAAGCTATTTTTTGCAGAAACTATTTACAATAAAAACTTGATTTAAAAAACATATTAGACACTGAATTCATGGCTTTAAAAAAAGCTATAGCATGCTATTGTAAGTGGTCCCGTTGTTTTTTAATAACTACCCCTCCCACCTGAATATATATATATTATTATAAGAATCACCCTAGCTCCATTATTTGCACCGTCAAGTGAAAAAAGGGAGACCAGGGGGTGAAATAAAAATCTGAAAAAATTAGGAAACTTGTTTTTTTTCTATTTAGAGTCATTTGATGCCTATCCAAGTTGGAATTTAAAAAAAAAAAACAATATAAAGACCACCCTATTATATATATATAAAATTGGTGTTTTAAGGGGTAAATGGCAACCCTGGTCAGTAATAGAGTGGTTATTCTTTTACTCTATTTATGCAAATATATTTGTATGTAGATGTAAACAGGTAGATATAGTTTTTGAGTTTGTGAATAATTGAATTCGCTCAAAAAAAAAAGAAAAATTATCTTGTTCGCTGTTTTTGATTCAGATAAAATTTTAATTACTATAGAGTTGTTTATTTTTACTGCGTCATCACTTTGGGCAATATTGAAATAGGTGCGGTGCATAATATGACAAACCTATATACTTCACAGACAACCACCATAATTGAATTTTATCCTTGAAATATATATTTGTTTGAAATAAATTTATTTAAATTTTACTGTTGATTTATTCTTTCAGCTCTTCAGCAACTGAATTGATTTCAAGGCGGGGAGTTTTTGCACGTCACCATTATGGATCTGTTGACCAGGTAAGTAAGTTATTTAACATTTCTCTTTATTTACTATTCTTGTTATACCTAAGTGATGCTGAAAATTCTGAATGTCATTAAGGAATTTACGTGGACTTATATGATAACTTCAATTATTTTGTTTCTTTTACATTCACATTATTATTCTTATAGTACCTTAGTGGATTAGTTGCGGTTGACGATGTCAGCAAATCCTTATTCAAACTTACCTTCCTATTTTAAATATATTGAATTTAATAATTCTGTTAAGACAGCACAGAATTCCTTAAACTCAAAAGCATTAATTTTAAATAAAAAACATGATCTCCTTTAAAGATGCTTTTGATAAATTATGTCATATTATAGCACGATTACTCGCTTTTGTTCTTCACACTGAAATGTGATATTATGATGGGTTACATTGCGGCAACAAAAAAAAAAAAAAAAACAAAAAACAAAAAACCTCCCACGTCAATATGTCACTTCAATATTGAGCTCATTTTTCTGTTGTGATTTCATGCTGTGATTTTTGTCATTTTTTATTTTCCACTGTTGTACGTTTAAGTGAAATAAGAAAAAAAAGGACAAATGGGATGTGGTGCTGTTTTTTAATGTAGTTTTTTAAACACAAGTTTCCTTTTTAACCCACACTTATGGTACAAACGCTAAATTCCATTTTATATATTCCAAGAAACAATTTAGCGGCTAAATTACATTATTTTACAAGTTGAAACCAACGGGGGATTATTACTGTCTAAGTATTATTATTAGTTTTAGTTTTGTACGTTAACAGTAGTGCAAAAGATGTGTTGTTTATTTACATAGCTATATGATGACTAGATTCAAGCCAAAAAAAAACATGTGAAAACGGGCTAAAAAGGCTATTGAATATACAGGAAAATGAGGAGAGCAAAGGAACAATAATTCCGTTCAAGAGTTTTTTTTTACTATAGAATATATTTGTTTTTATTTTCACCATTGTGTTTCTGAGAGAAGGTCTCACAGGCCACTTTTCTATATGTTTGGAATAGCTCGGAAACTAAGTTGAATTTGACAATTTACCTCACAAATTGTTATGTAGAAAATTAATTTTCCTATAAATGGATGTCTTAGAAAAATTAAAAACAAAAATATTTAAGTTGGAAAAAATAACGAAGCCTATCCAAAAACGGGTCTATCCCGAAATCTCGAAAATCTACATAGATCTGGGAAAACAAAATCTCGAAAACAAATAACTCGAACCTAAAGAATCTTGAAAACCAAAATCTCGAATTCAAAATCTATAATTATAAAAATCTTGAAACCAAAAGCCGAAATCTCGAACACAAAATCTCAAAAAACCAGTCTCTTTTGAGGTGTGTGCGAATCTTAAGCATCGTCTCACAAGTGACTGGTTTTTCGATATCTTATTACCTTACATAAATGCAGTGCTAGCAACCAGCATCACGGGTGTCGAGTAGATTTTACCTGCAACCATCGATCGTTCATTTAACACGACATTAAAATCAGGTATCTGGTCAAACAGTTAACCTGATCTACCAGGTTTAAAAATAACAACCTGAAAATCCGGTATAATTGACCAGAAATTGGTTAATTATACCTGCTTTTTTCTCTGAGTGAAGAAACTTTGAATTTACAAAAAACTTTCCACTGTCACAATTAAACACTGGAAGCATTTCTGGCGAATCACTGCCCTTAAGTTAACCCTTTTTTGAAAGTTTAAACCTCATATTCATTTAAACTTAGAAGTCTTAAGATAATCTCGAAAATTCTAGATTAAAAAAAAATCCATTTTCGAGATTCTGTCCTTCGAGATTTTGGTCCTTTTGAGATTTTGTCATTCGATATTTTGAAATTCGAGATAAAGAAATTTTTTTTCGAGATTATGTCAATTCGATATTTTTGTCATTTGAGATAATTAATAATAAATTATTTGTTTTTGGAGGGATCATGCTCCAAAAACAAATCACAAAATCAAAGATTTTAATTTATTTATTTTTTCCGAATGCCACAAACCCCGAATGCATTCAAGAAAAAACTCCTAAGTTTATTAATTTTTTAGAAACTTTCAAATAAACCAAACTGCTATGAGTTTTGCTTGACTTCTGTCCATGTTAGGATCTCGAAATAATCTCTAAATAAAATATAAAATTTTCGGATTTTAGTATTAGGGATTGTTTCGTTCGGGATTTTGGCATTCCGGATTTTGTCTATCGGGTTTTGGTCATTCAGGATTTTGGAATTTGGGATATTTAGCCATTTTGGGATTTTGGCATTCGGTATTTCGTACACAACCCCTTTAATTTCTAGCCCCCAAGTTCGAGAGAACGAAGAAGAAACGGGGACGTGAAATAAGGCGCAACGAAATAAAACAAAATATCAAATTTGGCCTAATTTCGCTTTAAAAAAGGAAAGTAGTCCAAATTGGCTTTCTTTGCAATTCAATTGCGTGACCTTGAGAAACTTTAAGCCTTGATTACAAGTTATCTAGGACTGACCAATTTCTGGGACTATTTGACCTTTTTTGACCAATTACTGACCAATTAGATGGCATTATTTTTCCCCAAATTTCCCATATGAGGTGCCAAAGGTCCAGAGCCCTGATTTTCCTCCTTCATATTGTACAATGTGTACTCTATTCTCATAAGACAGTGGACTTCTTCCCCGCTTTACTTGTTAAGTCCACTTCGCTAAAGTAGACTTTGTTCCCGTTAAATTATAAACTAGGACAAGATTCCCGAACACTTAGTTCCCTACACCACCGCCAGACAGGCGCTTATTTCAACAGTTTTATTGGTCAATAGTACCTGCCTGGCCAGCTTCGCGAGTTCAAAGGATTTAACTTCCTCTTTTGGTACTTTGCCCTTCTTTTTCAGTCGCCAAGCATGCACCAATATCAACATTTTTCTAAGTCAACAGTACCAGCCCACAAAAAACAACACGAAAACGAATAATGTAAAATCAAATTGGCCTAATTTCGTTTTCTAAGGCAAAATAAGACCAAATGAAAATTCAGCGTTATTCCTACTTTAAAAACAAAATAAGCCAGAATTTAGGGTTCTTGGCTTTGTTCCGTTAGGTCTTTTTTCACGTCACCATCGTCATATTCAGGTCTATCATTGTATCCGATCGTAACCAAATCCCCTCCATAATTTGTACGAAATGTACGAAACTTCTATTATCGTAGCCATTTTGAATTTGATTGATGAATCGGAGATCCCTCCGACAAAATTCGAAGTAGACATGCGGTAAAATCTCAAAATGTAAGAAGCATCATCATCATCGTGTCCTGTAACCCCGGCTGGGGCTTAGGGCGTCAGCAAAACGTCTCCATCCTTCACGGTCTGCTGCAAGGTACTTTAGCTGTGGCCATGTCTTTCTCTGGGATTCTGCTTCCGCTAAGGCAGTTGATTTCCATATTGTTCTTGGTCTTCCAACCCGCCGTGCACCCTGAGGATTCCATTCAAAGGACTGCTTTGCAATTTCATCGTTTGGTTTCCTCAGCGTGTGACCAATCCAACGCCATTTACGCTTTCTTATGTCGACGTCCAGCCGCTCTTGACTTGTCCTGCGCCACAATTCTTCATTTGATATTATTTGTAGCCAGCGAATCTTTAGGATGTGGCGAAGACAGCGATTCACAAAAGCCTGCAATTTCTTCGAAATGATAGACGTGACTTTCCAGATTCACAAGCATATAACAGCACGGATTTCACATTGGATTCGAAGAATCTCAACTTAGTGCGTAAGGAGATTTGACTGGATTTCCAAACTGGGGACAGGGTAACGAAGGCAGCACGAGCTTCATTCATTCTACTTTTAACGTCCAGATCCGTACCACCATTTGCAGAAACAATACTGCCAAGGTAGTTGAACTGTTCCGCTACTTCAACTGGCGTCTCCTGTAGAATAATACGCTGCTGTGTGGAGCGGCCTGTGAGCATTATTTTTGTCTTTTTGCTGTTTAATCTTAGACCACTCGACTCTCCCTTCACTTGCACATCCCGTTCAGCCCACTGATGTTATTTGCCAGTAGACATATGTCATCGTTATAGTCTAAATGACAGAGCATTTCGAACGGTCTCCATTGAATGCCCTGTCGCTCAGCTGTACCAACACTGGCCGTCAATACGTCGTCCATCGCCAGCAGGAAGAGAATTGGCGATAGAACATCCCCTTGTCTCACACCCTGTTGCACTACGAAGGAGTCGGATAGCTGCCCATTGTGCAAAACAAAACACCTTGCGTTGTTGTAGGACTCTTTTATAATGGCAACTAGTTTTGGTGGAATTCCTCTACCAAGCAACGATCTCCATATACAATCTCGGTTAACTCGATCAAAGGCTTTCTCAAAATCCACGAACATGAGGTAAAGCGGTGATTGAAATTCCATCGACTGCTCGAGGACGATACGCAGGGTGTTGATATGGTCAACACACGATCGACCACTGCAGAAGCCAGCTTGATGCCTCTTGAGTGTAGACTCGATTCTATCCTTTATTCGCTCGAGAATGATGGTTGCCATTAGTTTTGGGAAAACGGACAAAACGGTGATACCACGCCAATTGTTGCAATTCTTTAAGTCACCTTTCTTTGGCAACTTAACAATCACACCATCCTTCCAATCCCTGGGATAGCATTCGTTTTCCCAAATGCTTTGTATCAACGGATGTAAAATACTAGCCGCTGTTACGGGATCGGCTTTCAGGAATTCAGCTGGTATTCCGTCCAGTCCAGCTGCCTTGTTGTTTTTGAGGAGATTTATTGATGTAAGGATTTCCGATTCTGACGGGGGTTCGAAGTCAATACTCCTATAGGACGTGCGCATCTCGTTTAGTTGGGGCACTTCAGCACTCTGCTCAACTGAATCCTCATTTAGGTATATTATCCGACCCTAAATATTGATTGTCTTGGAGCAAGGGGGTCATTAAACCCCATGCCCCCTTCGTATATTTGCAAACTTTAACATTTGAAAAGTGTGTGGTTGTATTCCCTAACCCCAAAAATGTATATATCTATACACCTAGTTTGGGATCCTAAGTGATTTAGAAGCCGGGATATTAATAATATACCTAAATTTCAAAATGGCGGCTATAAAATCCAAGATGGCTGACCGCCGAGATGGGTCCTACCCTAAATCTCAAGCTATGGACTCAAGTAGTACCTAAAAAAAATTTGGTGCTTTTGTCCGGCAAAAACAGATTTTCTTGCTAAGCGACCCTACTATCTATAGAAAAATTGAAAACAATTATTTTGAGATCGTGTTTTTTTTTTTTGCAAGGCAGGTTTTTTTCTGCGAAACCTATTTGAATGATTTATTTGTATTTTTTTTTTTTTCTGTTTTGAACTTATTTTGGTTTCATTTTGCCGAATTGAGATAAGAATGTTTAATTTTTCTAGGTAAGCCATACAAAATGTATTACAAAAGAATTTGGGTTATTCCATAGAAAACGCTTACCACACACTGTTAAAATAAATTGTTTGTAGGAAGTCGGTCTCTGGTTGATTTTCTGAGCAAAAACATACCTATTAAGGCCCCTTGACCATCTACACTGTTTTTTGTGAGCATGTTTTGAGTCAATTCTTGTATGAATTTATTAAATAAATTCAGAGATTACAAATTTTTCTATCTTTTTAATTGGATTTTGTTAATTTTGTCTGCTTAAATTTATCTATGCAATTTTTCAAGCCACCAATTTCGATAGGAAATTCAATTTTGAATAAAAGTTACCTATACTAAACATGTTGAAAAGTTGCCAGTGTGACCATTCTCTCAGAAACGAATGGCTGAATTTAGTAGTATTTTCGGTTTCAAGCACTCTCATGGGTCAAATAAATATATTCAATAATGAAAACCCTCGCACGTAATTGGGCCTTTATACCACTCGTTTTCCGGCTTGTTCAATAGCCTAAACCCTATAGGTTCAAATATTAAAAAAAAAACACAAAATTTTTAAATTCTAACTTTAAGCAATTCATCAAAAGAAACGTAATGATATTCGAAACGTCACGGTTGAACTTAAAAAGGAAGAAAGACCTTCAGCCTGCATACATATAATAAACAAAATCTAATTAATCAATTACCTTTGTTCATTATCATTACCATACCTAATTAAATCAATTGTGTGTTGATTAAGAAATATCTTATACGATGGTTGACAAAGAAACTCATTTATTCAACAGCTTCTTAAGATGTTGAAAGAAAAGCCATAATACCAGCCATTCAAATGATGACATTTCTTGTTCGCACTTAGTCTGACAAAAAAAAATTTAAATAATGCTTTTTATTATCTTGAAAAAAGAAACGTGCGTACGTGTATGAGTGGGATGACAATAACCACTCAGAAGAAAATGCTAAGGGTTCATAAGAAAGAATGTCCACTTTCCAATAAATCAACTCAATATTCAATTACAACTTGTGTACCTAAGTAAAATTTTTGTGAAGTAATGAAAATTAAATTACATCCCCGGAGGAAGCAAGAAGTGGTAGAAGCATCATCTGGTTCCTTAAACAAAAATCTATTTATGTTCAAGATAAACTCGAACTAAAATGAACCAAGTAAAGTACATATTATATCGAACTACCTACAAGGAAAGTATAGAAGAGTATTGGTATAGGCAAAGAAAAGGCGCCAAGAGAATACTGAAAAGATGGTTGCTTGTCTTATGTTTTGTTTGGAATGCACAAATATCTACACAGATACACACACATAAACTTTTGTTTTCTCTAATATTATATAATGGAAAAGAGATTATTCCCCAAAGAGCGGCAAACAGGAAACGGAAGCTGAAAATTGCCAACTTTTTTTAAAAATAACACAATAAACTTCAGTTAAAGGCAGGAGAGCAAAAGCAGTTTCTTTGGCAAAAGAAGACAAAAACAAAAGATTGGCTATGAAGCATAAATGCTAGCTGACATGGGCATGGGCAAGCACTTCTTTTAGGATGAGCCTGAATAAAATATGATTCAAACCAAAAATTTTTATGCTGTGAAGCGTTATTTTAAAAACCACATAAAATGCATATAACCATCAGGTCGTGCGTTGTTGGTCTTTGGTGATGGTAGGTAAAAAGGTTTATACTTGTACTGAGGTTAAAGAGCTTATCCTTGAATCCTTGAATGTATTGGGAAGTTAACATAAAAATAAATGCAAATAATAAACTTTAACGAGCGACATGTCTCTAAGAACAAACACAAAATTAGACAAATTTAATATAATGTAAAAATGGAAAAGGTTCATAATGCAAAAAACCAACGTCACCATGAATTTTGATGAATTATTGTTTGCCGAAAGCCGAAGTTTTTTATTACATTCAAACCCTCTGCTATATTGAATAAAAGATAGTTTGCAGTCGTTAAATAAAAAGTTTCCTTAAGAATTTAATTCTTTACTAGATATCTTACTTGTAAATCTTACTTAAAATTTTGTTACAGCACATAAACATAAAATCGTGTTTCAAATGCAAATATATGTAGGTATTATTATGTCTATATTTTTACCACCAGTTACCTTTCTTTGATCACCCATACTTTTCAAAAAATCAAATTCTAATAATGCCTTAAAAGGATCTATATATTTCTAAAGGGTCCGCCAAATAACTTTTTTTTTGAAAATGCTACTACTACATGGAGTGTAGCTTCGGCTGTGTGGCACGTAGCGCCGCCGCCGTCCTGTTGAAACCAAATGTTGCCAATATCCTCCTCTTCAATTTTTGTGAACAAAAATTCGTTCAACTTGGCCCGATAACGATCGCCATTGAATTATATATTCGGTCACTCCACTTAAACAGAAGAATTTCTTTTCCAATTTTCTTCATATTCAATTATTATGATCGCCATTGACTGTAACGGCCACTCGAAGAAAAATGGCCCAATTATGCCTCTGGACCAAAATACGCACCAAACAGTGACTCGTTTTGGGTGTATCGGCTTTTCAATGGCGTGCGTGTTTTCTGTGCCCCAAATGCGACAATTTTGCTTCATCTGAAAAGATGATTTTTTTTGGCAAAATCGGCATCTTCTCTAAGTCGATCGCAGGCCCACTTAGCGAAGCAGCCATTCGAATGAAATTTTTTTCCATTATTAACCGGAAAGATTGTACTTTCAAATAAAAAAAAAAATTGAAAAAATATTCTGTAGTTTTTTTTTATAGCATTTTCAAAAAAAAAAGTTATTGGGCGGACCCTTTATTTGACGCCCTTTTAACCTTGTTGATCAACCTTGAAATTTATTTGTTCTTTAAATTTTGTTTTTATTTTTTGGTTTTTGAAACATGACCTTATCATTCTGAAAGAGCAGCTCTTCAAGAGCATAAATCCACAAAGAAGAAAGAAGTACATGCGTTGTTTACCCTACAAACATTTTTGATAAGAACATTAGGGAGGTCCGTAAAAAAAAAAGGTCATAAACTTTTCCAGATTTTTTATTTTGATCCCCTATAGTCGAATATTCCCCTTTTATCGCATACCTACTTAAAAACTCGACAAGACAAGAAAAAAATCCTACGGGAGGTGGGTATAATATATCCCCTCGCTTGGACGGAAGCGGTAATTTAATACAATAATTGCATAAAATAGAAAAGAATTATTAAAAAACAATGGTGACACTTGCAGTAATGTTTTGAAGCTTATTCGAAAGCAAAAAATCCATTCTTACGGTTTGCTTTCAAATTAAGTTTTTTTTTTATGAACAGTTCTCACAAAAAATTGTTTCAAACTCAACATTTTAAAGAAATTTTTTTTTTAATTAAGGTTTGAAAACAGTTTTAGCTAAAATTGTTTATTTAATGAGCTTTCATTGAAAATAAACTTTAAAAATGGACTTCCAAGTAGGGGGAGATATGACCCCCGTCCCTATGGATTTTTGCTTGTCTAGTTCCCACCTATGTATACACTGAAATTTTTGATAGAATGCAAAAAAAAGGGGGAACTTTAATTTACCCCAACAAGCGACTATAGGGGATCAAAATAAAAATCTAAAAAATAGTGAATTTTGTTTTCTTCATTTAGAGCCGAATTAGGCACATCCAAATATAACAAACTAAAAAAAAAACATTATAATGACCACCCTAATGTACATAACTTTCATATGAAAACTTTTAAAGGATAAACTATCAAATTTTTAGGTAAAAGATGGGGAAGTGAGTCGAAATTCTGGTTTCTTAATTCTGTTTTTCAAATGCTTAGTCAGGTAAATCTGCGGAAAATATAGGGATAACCCCGGACAAATTATAACAAAAGAAATTCATTTGCAGTTAGGTTCAATGACACATGCCAAAACAAAAATCCAAAATTAGCCACAGTCCACCACTGGGAAATGGCTTAAATTTTAAATGCATTTGTGCATGTGCAGTGCGTTTTGCATACGATAAAATTAATGATGAGAGAATGTAGGTTGTACCAAAAAAAGAAAAAAATCGTTTTAAGGAGCGTCCACCCCCGTTTGAGTGGGAGGGGCAACTTACAAAAAAATCACTTAAATTGGAAAAAAAAAACATATTTAAAAACAATGGCAACACTTATAATATCATGCTATAAGTTTTTGTAAAGTCAAAAATTAATTCCTTAATTTTATTTTTAAATTAAGTTGTTTAAGAGAATAGTTTTTGAAATATTAACCTTCAAACTCAAAATTTTGAAAACATAATTAAAAGCAATTTGATCAAACTGATTTTTTTTTTCAAAATTTGATGTTATGTATGTATTTTAAATTCAATATTCAAGACCAATCCTGGGATTTTTATTTTTCAATATATAAGCAAAGACATAAACCAACTTAGTGATCAAAAATTTTACCTAAATCTTAAAAACCATATCAAAACCCAATGGCATAACGAACAATATTATGCTATAATTTTTTGTAAAGCCAGAAATCCATTCTTTAATGTTTTTTTTTTTAAATTAAGTTTCTTACGTGAATAATTTTTGAAAAATTAACCCTAAACTCAAAATTTTCAACGTGCAATGGATGGGACCTACAATTTTTGCCGAGTCCGAAAGGCTAGATGAGAACTATATGAGATCAAAATAAAAATCTGAAAAAAATAAAAAATAAGGAATTTTGTTTTCTTCACTTAGAGCCAATTTAGGCCCATCCAAAGAACTGCCACAATTTCGACCCCAAAACAAAAAATGGTCTTCAACATTTATATCACTTCTTTTGTGCGTGTTTTTCAAAATATTTAAGAAACATGAATACTAAATAGTTCGCAAAAGATTAAATTTTCCATCTACAAAAATTTTAAAGTACTCTCACGACTAGGCAAAGATTACACATGTAAGTTTTACTTTCGTAAGTTACTTACGGAAGCAACTTTTGATAAAAGTACGAGTGTAAACAGCTCTGTAAGTGACTAACTGTAAATTTATCAACGTAAGCTGTAAGTTGAAAGAAAAACTTACAAGTATAAAAACGTTTTTTCCAACTTACGGAACTCTCACAGCTTACTCAAACGGCAGTGATAAGTTTTCAAACTTACGGAAGTATTTTTTACTGTAAGTTCATCTATAATGAAAAGCCTCTTGTAAGTTGCTTCTGTAAGACTTGCATAAGTGGTAAGTAAAACTTACATGTGTAATCTTGGCCTCAAACTAAATACTTGAGAGAAATTGGAAGAACAACGACCTTCCGAGGATTTCGTAACTTCAGATTTGATTCGATCGTGGAAAGGAATTTTATTTATTTTAAAGGAAACAACAAATTAGATTCGCCATCGAATCAAAAATAAAGTTCCATTTTGAATTTTTCACTATAGGAAACGATTTATATTTTAATGATCTACGAACCTTTCTTCATAATTTCGTTATAGTAAATGTTGATAACATCGATTAAAGGAATTATATAACACGCATTGCTTACAAAAACTTGATTTATTTCAATATTTTGATATTGAAATAAACATGGAAATATGAGACTGGTATAACTATACCAGAACCTGTTCTAAGATTACTTCCATTTTACAACGGATTTGTATCTTAATTTAAAAAAAAAAAACTATTGAAGATATTTGTTTATTATTAAAGACCAACATCCCAGGGCCGCCAGACATTCTTCATTTTATCATAGTTGAAATTTTTCCCATGAATGCACACTAGGGTTGGTATGAACAAATGGATAATACGAACCCGGGTGCGCTTCGGGTGTATTAAATGCTAAAAGTGCATTAAATTGATGAGAATTAAAATATTGTTCGCGAATCATAAAATACGGATCTTTATCATTCTTTATCGATCTACTCACGAACAATAAAAAGTATATTTTGCGAACGATAAAATTTTCGATCTATACAAATTTATAATTCTCTTATACGAACAAACTAAATAATTTTTTTTCTGTATCTATGCTTTGTGAGAGATCGTAAAAATAAAATTCACGCAGAATAAAGTTCTCTCACAAGATCCTAAAAACGAATCATTCATCATCAAGTATCCATTCACTTTGTTAAGTAAAATATTTCTGAAAATAATTTTTGTTGAAATGGGGAAAATAAAGTCATTTGAGTAAGTTAAATAATTGTCTTATGAGGAAGAAGCTGGAAAAATGTCAAAATAAAGTTCGTACCCCTCTGTCAAGGTTTTCATTGTCAAATTCTATTGAAGGATGGTTTTTATTGTCAAATTCTATTGAAGGATGGCTACGATGCTGAGGCATTAAGAAAAACCTCTTAAACCGCGTCCCCATTATGTTAAATTGTGTAGATCAACATCGTTGAGTAAGTATAGACGTATTGATCGACAATGCCAATCAACATTTGCTGACCCAAATGTAACCCGATTGAAATAGATAGCAATCGACAAAGTTGTTCAATAAATTTCATTTTTCAAAAACATTTGTAGGGTTTTAATTTCATGAACATAATTTTGTGATGCTTTTTTTAGTTTCCAGCTGAGGTAGGCCAGCGGGGTCCAGGGTTTAACCGTAGAAAGCAAGAAAACTAGGTTTGAGTAAGGTTTGGAACTCCAATTAAATATTTATTATAGGTTTTTTTTTATTCTTAACACGGTATTCTTATGAATTTAATTTTTTTTTCTTTACAAAATATTATTACTAATGCTAACATGGTATTTCGTATACTTGACAATTGGTAATTTTGTTAAAATAGAATAACACAGTACTTCGTATTACAAGGTGGGATAGGTTCACTGGTCTGTCCGAAACTCAAGGCAGCGTAGATTGGGACGTACTCCCTAGCACTTGCAGCAAACGGCAGAACAAAATTAAAGTCGGTGGAGCAGCGTAGGAACGGGCTCGCTAGTCTGACCGAAGCTCAAGGCAGTGTAGATTGGGACGTACTCCCTAGCACTTGAAGCAAACGGCAGAACAAAATTATAGTCGGTGGAGCAGCGAAGGAATGGGTTCGCTAGTCTATCCGAAGCTCAAGGCAGCGTAGATTGGGACGTACTCCCTAGCACCTTGAAGCAAACGGCAGAGCAAAATAACAGTTGGCGGAGCAGCGAAGAAACGGGTTCGCTAAAGCTCAAGGCAGCGAAGATTGGGACGTACTCCCTAGCACTTAAAGCAAACGGCAGAACAAAATTAAATGAAAGGTGGATGACGGAGGACGAGGGGAGGATTGTTTCACGGCGTAAGCCAACAAGTTTTGAAGCTTCTAACTGGTACACAAGAGTAGCAAGCAGCGTACCTCTTTATTAGTGGATTCTAGTGCATTTTCCACCCTTACTAGTCAACTTTGGTGGCATAACTAACTGTGGACTGTAAACTGATAAATGAACTTCGTTTGTTGATGTAACCAACTGCCATCAGATTACCTCTTTGGTACCGGAATTGCTTGGCGGCAATTAGGTAGTTGCCAGAGAATAAAATGAGTCGAGTAATGTTCATAAACATTGAATACTCACTCGAAAAAAGCGAGTTCAAACAAACAAAGTCAACACAACCAAAATGTTTGCGAGTTTTCATGTCTGGCCACAAATAATATCAAATGAGGAATTGTGGCGCAGGACAAGTCAAGAGCGGCTGGACGTCGACATAAGAAAGCGTAAATGGCGTTGGATTGGTCACACACTGAGGAAACCAAACGATGAAATTGCAAAGCAGTCCTTTGAATGGAATCCTCAGAGTGCACGGCGGGTTGGACGACCAAGAACAACATGGAAATCAACTGTCTTAGCGGAAGCAGAATCCCAGAGAAAGACGTGGCCACAGCTAAAGTACCTTGCAGCAGACCGTGAAGGATGGAGACGTTTTGTTGACGCCCTATGCCCCAGCCTGGGTTACCGGACACGATGATGATGATTTCATGTCCATGAGTATAATGACTCGTAAGTCAGCACACTCATCAAACGAGTACAAATGAGTATACGTTGCAACCGAGCTCAAATGGTTTCGAATAAAAACGAGTCAGGCGCTCGTGACCATATTGTTCACGATCAGTATGATCAAATATACTCGAATCGTGGCGGAAGATGTGTATTCGAGGTCTGTTGATGACGATGGGTAGGCTAAGCAATTTTGTGTGGATTGGTGGATGGTGGTTGGTTTTTGTGGTGTAATTTCAATTTCTTTTTTTTTCAGTATTTTGACTAATAGTGAGAAATAGATGTTTCTCGGATTATGTGTTTTCAAAATAATAAAAATAGATGAAATGAAATTTGTTTAACTTGTTTTATCTAACTGAATTAAAAAAGTATAATTAATGATATCCAAGCTAAATAAAATGAAAAAAAAGATAAAAGAGAAGAAAATGAATAAAAATAAATAAAACAAAGAAAAAACTAATAAAAACTTAAAAGCTATAAAATTTTTTTTTAAATAATAATTTAGATATCTGTTTAAAAAAATTTATGTATTTTAGAAAAGACTTTATTGAATATTATTTTTATTTTATTTTTAAATTGTTGATCCTCTTAAATTGCCGTCGTTGAGTGAAATAGGATTTATCTTCAAATTGGAATTCGCGACCATCTAATTGTTGACAGTATCTGGGTTCAATCTCGTTCTTTTTTCAGTCATTATATATTTCCAGACTGTGAAAACGCTCGTTCTGATGCTGCTGATGTTGCAGGGATGCAGTTGATACTTAAATGAGCTTGATGAAGATGTTTGTATATATTTTTATTTTCAAACCACCATTGAAGCAAATTTATAGTCCCATTTGAGTTGTATTGAAAATATCTTGCAATTTCAATATCAAATGAAGTTTCGTTCGTTGTCGAATTTTCAACCATAAAGTCGGAGAAAAGGTTTCTGGCACTAGATGAAGTAGATGGTTGATGTTAATTATAGCTGTTTTGTTTGGCCTCCAATTGATTCCGAAAGTAAAAGACTTATACGTTTTTTTGCTAAGATCTATATATTTCGGCACTATGTGCCATCATCAGGATCTACAATTTTTAAACAGAAAACATAATAAGTCATATAAAGTTATACAATAAATAAAAACAAATAAATTATAATAAAAATTGTACCTAATTTGTAATTATCAAAATTATTTGACAAACACTTTTCACAACAATGATTTGGCACTTTGGTAGCCGTCAAAGTATCAGCCAGTGAATGCTTGAGAATATAAAAACAAGATTAAAGTGGCATCAGCACTGATTACACTGTGCAGTGTTTAAACGAAATGTGTATTGTTGGCTAACCATAAGCATTATACAGGCCACTCTTTCGACTTTGACAACACCAAGGTACTAAAATTTGAGCGCAATAAATTCAAATTACAGGTTCACGAGGTAAACCAAATAGTTAAATTTGGAGAAAATGTATGTAATTTCAAAACAGACAAAAAAGATTACACAAATACATACTTCAATCTCATCTCATATGCAAATGGTAATCAATGAAAAATCTACAACAATACACATTTCGTGTAAACACTGCACAGTGTAATCAGTGCTGTGTTTAAAAATTGTAGATCCTGATGATGGCACATAGTGCCGAAATATATAGATCTTAGCAAAAAAACGTATAAGTCTTTTACTTTCGGAATCAATTGGAGGCCAAACAAAACAGCTATAATTAACATTAAACCATATTCCGGCAATACAAAATCCTTAAATAATAGATGGTTGATCTTCAACATTGCCAACAGATGTAGAATGCACTGTCAGAACTATAGACTTTATATAATCATATATTTCCATTTTCTCGATTTCCGAAAGTATTTGCATTTTATTGCATGGATGATATAAAAATGTTGCAGTTTTGAAAACTATTTTTTTATATATCATTTTGAAGGCGTTTAAAAATCTCCAACGTACAAACAAAAGTACCTAAATATCTTTTTTAAAATAATGACTTAAAACTGCAATATACCAAACTTTCATGTGGCATTCGTGTGTAGGTATATTATATACCTTACTTACAAAAAGACATTTGTCGCAATATTGATGATTATGTGTCATAAAATTGCATTTCCTATATATCGACCAGTAGCGTAGCTACCGCGGTATCAGCCGTATCAATGATACGGGGCCCCCGAAGTATAGGGGCCCCGAGATTCAGAGTACTTGATGTGTGTAAGAAATTTTTCATTGAGATGTATTCAATACACAATTCTAATAGGTTCGCTCCTTGAAGTTTACCTAGAGTTATTCAGGTTTTCTTGACAATCACAAGAATTGTCAAAAAAACTGTGTTTTCGGTTTTCAAAAAACATTAATAGGTCCTCAATTGTGAAAAAAGCATGAATCAGCATTTTCTTTTCAGCACAGCTTCCATTTTCTATTTCTGTTTGTTATTATTTAAGTAAATATGTGTATTCTTTGAACTTCTATTGTGAATCCACAAATAAAAATGCTTTGGTCTTTGGAGCTCATGCAACTTTGACAATTTATTATTTACCTCAACTCGCCCCAGCAAGAAACCTACATAGATCTACTTCAGGGCGAGTTCAGGGCGACCCTAGGTGTAAGAAAACAAAGAATTTGCTGGTCAAGGTGAGTTCAGGGTTTTCAAAAAAAGCCTTGGGGTGACCCGGGGTGACTTCAGGGCTAAACGAACAAACCTTGTTTACATATCACCTAGAATGTACCTCTATGACCAATTTTGTTAACTTGTGTCTTTTCGAAAGTTTTCCTTCCTGTGTAGTTATCTCTATCTAAGTCCTACCAACTGACGGAACCACAACTGCAACGTGCAACTACTTTTTTCTTGTCGGACCACGACCCAGTAGATAAGAGAAAAAAATGGTATATTTAGGAATAGTTCTTATAAAACTGAATTTGGATGGAGAGCTCCGTTTTAATTTATCTTCATTGACCGTTAAATTGAAAAATTTACCAAAACTTCATTTATTGATGGATAACATTATTTATACAATTTGTATTCAGGTTCATCTTCTTATTATAAAATAAAATGTTTGGAAGAGGTAAGGAGAAGGTTGTTTTTTCAAAAAAGCGTGTGAGCGGTGAATTTGTTTTCTAATGGATACCTCATTCGAATTTCATTTTACCAACCAGAAACTTTCAGACAGTCTTATTATCTAAATAATCAGCTATTAATGAAGTCTAAAAGTTAAAGCGTTTCAAAATTTGACTTTTGATTTTGACCGTAAAGTGACAAACAAATATTTTTGGAAATATGTATATATCTTGAAAACTGTTATTTTTTCAAGAATCTGGTTAGTTTAATTTTTTTTTATAGAACTCTACACAAGAGAGATTATTACACTATTTCGTTAGAACAACAGATTTTGGGAAAAACGTGCACAAACGTTATAAAATTATTATTGATAGCTTTTCAACACTCAAAATTTGTTTCTAATACAAAAACAAGTGTTATTAGATTTAAATCTTTTGAAAAAATTAACGGTTTTCGAGAAACATACCTATTTATATATACAGCTTTTGTCCCTTTTACCGTACAAAATCAAATATCAAATTGAACTTATGTATCTAACATGCTGATGCAAGTAAGAAAGTTTATATCTAAGGCTGAGCCCTTGTAAGGAAAAGGGGCCCCTAAAAAATATTTGATACGGGGCCCCCAAAGTGTTCGCTACGCCACTGATATCGACCCCTTCATAAATCCTTTTAACATCCTCGCAAAAACAAGAGAGACCAGTTTTTTTTCCTGATAATTCAACCCATCCCTAAAAAAACACTAGACAATATACCTAGACCCAAAAAACGAAGAGTTATCCTTTTTTAAAATAAATCCAAAAATACAGCACTATACATACCGCGTTTTTATTAGAGTCACATACCTATATTATTTACATAAATACCTAATCTACATAAGTACACTTGTCACAGATATTGACGATCATGTGTTGCATCTTCTTACCGACCCAATAAATCTATTCAATAGATATAAAGAAAAAACAACAGGAACAAGTTTACTTCTTGCAAAATTGCAAATTGAAACCACCGACCATAGAAACAATAAATAGATAAAAATAAATACATATAGAATCTACCTACCCGTGCACAAACTATGATGCAAGACCTACGACCGATCCACGATCACATTGCCTTTGGCTTTTCATGATGTTCACGATATTTTCGAATACCCATTTTCTTTCGAGTATACTCGCTTTGTTTTGAGTACCCAAAAATTGTTGCAACTGTTCATGAGTTATTTTGATTGTGGATATAGAAGGCATCAGATACTCATGAGTTCGATCAATTAGTTTGACTTGACTTATGAGTATTTTTACTCGTAGATTAAATGACTTACGAGTATAGAGGCGGAACGATCGAGTATGAACGATCATAAACAGAAATTGGATTTTGTTTGAACTGATTCGAACACGCTCATTTTAATCTCTGGAGTTGCTGACGTCGTAGTAAGCGGCAGGTTGTATCCTCTGTTGTACTATGTATGGGGGCCTCGTTCGTATGCAATACTTGTTTATTGCTTCAGCTGGTAAGTTGGTCTAATGGAATCCAGGTGTTTTGCTTTCCTTGTTGGGTGGTGCGGGTGATTAGGATTATAAAGTATGAGACTTCGTTACAACTTTTTGGTTTTGTGCGTTATTAATCAATTTTTTATCATATGAAAAATGCAGTAAGCATTTGTTGTGAATATGTACTTAATGCTAATAATATCGTTTTAACTTTATTGTTCACAAATAAAAATAAAAAAAAGTTGGGTACCCCCAGGATTCGAAGCCTTCGGTTGGATCCTGACGTATAGATCAGAAAATTCCAATCCACACAAATTGCATGTTGATCTATAATGTTAACCAACAATGTTGATCGGCATAGTGTGCTTTCAGCTTTCAAAAAATCTAAAGCGCATTATTGGATATGTGCTTTCGTTGATTTTGTTTACTTTTTTTTGCATTAAAAGTAAAAAGTCAGGAGTTTTCGCCAATGATATTTTTTCTTAGAATATACCCCAGAACTACGAAGAATTACTAAAGCTTAGAAAATTAAATAATACATATCTACCTAACTGTAAAACCTTAAAACTTGCAATAGAAAATTATAAATCCATCTCATAACTTTTGTCCGTTCATATTTATTTTTATCAATTATTTGGTATTGTTCGTTCCATTGAAAAATAATTTAATTCCTTGTAAATGCTCCTTCCCTATAGATATAAATTTTTGTATGCATGTTCGTTCCTTACAAAGTATTCTATACTGATACTTGTATATGTATACTAAAATGAGACATAAATATAAGAGAAAGTATTAAACACTTAAAATCATTGCCAACAATCCCGAGTATACTTGTTGCATGCTTTAATGCAGTCCATTTAGGTAAATGCATTTTTAAGAGTAAATTATTATTGTGTGTGGGGGGTGGCAGCTGCTAGAATAAAGACACTTATTGTATACAAAGTAACAACACTTGTTTTAGCAAAGAATATTTTTTTTGTTCAAATATGTATAAGTAGTAGTGCCTACTATATATTATGCAATTTATTTTTGAAAGCATCCATTAAAATAATAATATCTATATGCACTTATTTCTTTTAATCAGTGCCGTATCGGCAATTAAATAAATGTAGGTACATCACAATCATATAGGTTCCTATGTACATACATATATATTACTGAAATATGTATAGGCAATGTAAAATTGTCATAGGTATGAAAAAAATTTATGTAACAGTTAGTTATATAAATCCTTCTTCTTAGAAGGAAAAAGAAAGAGCATGAGAAGCGCGCGATCGAGGAATCAGAGGGATGCCACTGCAGGAATGAAGTTCGGAAGTTATACCAAAAAGTAAAAAGAACCTCCCAAGGTTACAAGCCCCGAACCGAAGCCTGCAAGGACGATCAGGGGAACATCGTGGTCGGTGCTGAGGATATGGAAAAATCATTTCTGCAAATTGTATAACGGCGATGACGAACCGAATTCCGCTACCATGCAAATTGCACCATTCAACCTGGACGACGTAGGCCAACAATTCCGTCCACCCGATCTTGACGAAGTGAGGATAGCCATATCTAAACTTAAGTCCAATAAAGCTTCTGGAGCTGATGGCCTTGCGGCTGAGCTATTCAAAGCGGCTGGCGATGAATTGGTTAGGAGTATGCACCAGCTTATCTGTAAAATATGGTCGGAAGAAAGCATGCCCGATGAATGGAACCTCAGTATTGTTTGCGCGATCCTCAAGATGGCGATCCTCTGGACTGCACCAACTACAGAGGCATCAGTCTTCTTAATATCGCCTACAAGATCTTCTCTGCCGTACTTTGTGAACGCCTGAAGCCATTCGTCAACAACCTGATAAGTCCATATCAGTGTGGCTTTAGGCCAGGGAAGTCCACCATCGACCAAATATTCGCACTACGGCAGATCTTGGAGAAAACCCAGGAGTTTCAAATCGATACCCACCACCTTTTTATCGATTTCAAGGCCGCGTATGACAGCATCTATAGAGACGAGCTATATAGAGCAATGTCCAGTTTTGGCATCCCTGCCAAACTCGTCCGTTTGTGCAGGATGACGATGGAGAATGCACGCTGCTCCATCAAGGTCGGTTTTAGGCAAGGCGACTTGCTGTCATGCGACTTCTTCAATATCGTTCTTGAAAGAATAGTGCAAAACTCTCACGTCAACACCAGAGGCAGATTTTCAAAAGTCCGTCCAATTACTCGCTTACGCTGACGACATTGACCTAATCGTACGAACAAAGCGTGATGTCAGTGGTGCTTTTGTGAGCATTGAGAAGGAAGCCAAGAAGATGGGCCTAACGGTGAATGAAAGCAAAACGAAATATATGCTGTCAACAAGAGAGGACACCCAACACCAACGTCTCGGACAGAACGTCACTATAGCCAGCTATAATTTTGAGGTGGTCAGAGACTTTGTCTACCTAGGATCCGCTATAAGCTCAGCGAATGATACCAGTGCTGAGATCGAACGAAGAATTACTCTTGCCAATCGCTGTTTCTACGGTCTAAGAAGGCAATTGAGAAGAAAAGTCCTCTCTCGAGCAACTAAACTGTCCCTATATAAGCCGTTTATCATCCCGGTCCTGATGTATGGTGCAGAGGCATGGACACTGTTAACGGTGGATGAGAACGCGTTAGGCTGTTTTGAGAGGAAAATTCTCCGGGTGATTTTTGGTCCCGTCTGCATAGATGGGGAATGGAGGAGAAGATACAACAACGAACTTTGTGGGCTGTACAGCGACACCGACCTAGCCACAAAAGTGATAAGCCAACGACTGAGATGGCTGGGTCATCTAGAGCGAATGGACACCAATGCTCCGGCCCGGAAAGTCTTTGAATCCGACCCCGTAGGACAACGCAGTAGAGGTGGACAGCGTAAAAGGTGGCGCACGCAAGTGGAAGAGGACCTCAACCAACTAGCTAGAAACCGAGCCGGCTGGAAGAAGCTTGTTGGTTGAGGCCCTGGTCCACCCCGGACTGTAGCGCCACCTTAAGTAAGCAAGTAAGTTATATAAATAGTAGTTATGTTGAATACCATTTCAAAAAATAAACGTCCTTGTCATATGCTTGAAGATAAAAAATTGAAAGACAAAATAAGGTTCCATTTTCACCCTAAGACATAAACCACGGGACAAATCAAAACTACCCTTCAATTTGCTCGTAAAGAGCCCTTTTGAGCACAAATTGACTGGACTATTTCTTCTATCAGTTAATTTCAAAAATTGAGAAATCAAAATTCTTTTTTTATCTTTAGCCAATTTGTACCTTATTATTATTTCAATATCAACAATTCTGCTTCAAATCTAAATGCAGGTACTTAAAAAAATTAGTATTTTCTTAAGCGCTCCAAGAATTGTTTTTAATTAAGTAAATTCGAATTAATTAATCAATTTAAAGAACATTTGCATATTTCTATAAGAATATATATAATTAATAATATATATTTTACTCATTTGTATGCATTAAATCTAACCAATTTGAATTACAAGAATGTAGGTACTTATTTACGTCTCACTCATTCGTGTGATTTATTTTTCTTATTATTTTATTCTTTTTTTTATACTCCTTTCCCGTTTTTATTTATTTTTATTTTTTTTCGCCGCTCAACTTTAAGGTTATTCATTCATACCATCTTTTCTTTCACCTTCACTTTCATATTTCTTTCCCTTTTTCTATTGCACCCTCTTCTGATGCCAGGTTTCAAGAATGAAAGGATAGTAACCATGATGATATACTTATTTTCTTACCTGTAGTACCTACATATTTTATAATTCATACTTGAAGAAGCCTTCAGCCACCGCAAATAGGTTGGTATAGGTATACAAAATATGATAATGCCATAAATGTTTCCGTTTCTATATTCGTAACATTATTTTAATGACCATGGTGAGTTTATTTGGTTATTTCGAAGGCGCGAGAACCGAGAAACAATGGATAATATTATAAATAAATTATCTTTAGATATGAAATCAACCCATTAAATGTCAGATCAAAAAAACTCATTATTCCAGGAGCGAATCTATGGATTCAACATACTGTAAATGTTCTACATTTTGGCTTGCGATACAGATAGGTTCTATATAGAACTTTGTTTTAATTCGAGATTATAATAAAACAGTGGCGTAGCACGGGTGGGGTGGCATTTTATGGGGGCCGCAAACTTTGCGGCACAGTTAAATTCACCGAATCCACCGGTCTCTGACTTGTAATACCAAATTACCAAAATTACCGAAAGTGCCGTGCAAGATATAAAATTAAATTTTGCTGCCCCTAGAACCAAAAGCTGTGTTGCCAACCGAAAATTATTATCAAAATTGTATGCAAATAAAAGATAAATAGAAAGGAAGGAAATATTTATTGAATATTATCATACGAAAGAACCTTTAAAAAAAAAAGAAAATATTTCCATTTAAGAAATAGGTGTTTAACGCTTTAAAAACAAAAATGATGATGCCTATGCTAATTTTAAGTTTTTTTTTTAATATGCCGATAAAAATTAAAATTTCAAAAAAAATACCAACCCGAATTTGAAATATTGAATTTAAAAAAAAAAATGTTTTGGTTTTTTTCCGATGCTCTTCTAAATTTTTTTCTTAAAATTGATTGAAAATTGAAAAAATGCTCACCCCTAATCTAAAATCTAAGACTTGTTCCAAAAAAACTTGCTGAAAAAACACTAAAACAACCGGAACACTTTTTTGAATTTCAGATTGCAAAGAGCAAGGATAATTAGTATTTTTTCATTCAAAGTGTTTTTTCAAGTTAAAATCTTCAATTTTCAATATTTTTGAATGAATCATTATAGTCCAGTAAATAGAGGTAAAAATAGGGGGGTAACCTACAAAATGTCGGGTAGTTTTAAATTTTTGATATGTTATATGGTATGGTTGGTAGATGAAAATTTCAAATTTCCACAAGCAGGGGCGTCTTTAGACAATTGGGGGCCCTGGGACCTTAACGATATGGGGGCCCCTTGAAATTGTTTTTACTGAAAACTATTTCATATTCCAAGTCTTACCATAATTTTTTATTAAATTTAACTATGTATTAACTTTTATCATTTAACTATTTCGGGAGTATCAAAAGGTTAGACCCTGGTGCTCTTTAGAAAAGTTAACAGACAGTTGATGTCACGAGATTTTGTGTTCAAAGAAAATTTTCTTTTCATTTATTTGTGAAAAATGTTCAGGGAATGTCTATTTCGAAACTTAAAACGGGATAGTCCCATGGAAAATTGATAGATTTACCTACCAGCCAGCGTTGCCACGATGAAAAAAATATTGAGGGCCTTTTTGGGTGCCATTTGTAAAAAGTCCGGGCCATATTCCGTCATAGAGAAAATTTCAATGAATCTAAATGGTGATTTACAAAACAAAGCGTAGTATTAATAAAATTGTCAACCACTTTCGCGAAAATTTGAAAACAAGAACTATTTACCAGCTAGCTTAGCCATACTTTAGAAGAGTGTTTAGGCAATATCATTTTGATTCTCTTAAAGAAAATATTTGTGCGGGTGGCAGGCAATGGTGCAGTGGATGTAGTGCTTGACTGCCAACTTAGAGGTGTGGGCTGTAGTCTTATAAAAATTAAATAATTTTTAGTTTTTAAATAAAAATGAATTGATTTTGATTTTTATTTGCAATATGATAAAAAAAAATAAGAGGTTTTTGATTTTGTATTTATAATTCTACCACTCTAGCACTCAAGCTTTGAATTTTCTGTTGGGGGGACTCTAAATGAAAAAAATCCTGGCATGGAGCTATCAATTCAAAAAATTCAAATGCAGAAATATTTCTTAATACATACAGATTCAATTTTTGTAATAAGCTCAATTTCGATAAAATTGCAGTTGGGCCACTTTGTCTCTCACTGCCTCATTTAAGAGTTAATTTTCTGGCCACATATTCACATTGCACAATGCACATTGCGCATGTTACTCTCAGTTGTGCCAGTGCCGTAAAAAAATAATATAGTACCTATGATGTTTCAAAATGTTCCGAAAACGAAGTTTAAACAAAAAATTTGTCCAAGGATTTTGTTCCGGGTGTACAAATTAAAAATTATAAGTTTCTCGTTTTCGCTTTGTTTTGGATATTTTTATTTTTAACTAGCTCTACCTTTACCAAACTACAACAGATCTATTCAAACGAGCATTTGTAACCTGATCTAAAATTTGTTCTTGTGCGGATAACGATTTTTTAGGAATTTTTGTATCAAACGTCTTTTTTAAAATTTTTGAGTTTTATTCGCTTTGATATCATTTTATCAAAAAAAAAACAATTTTTTGAGTATAATTTTTGCTTCCTTATTATGAAAGCCCAATTAGTACTTTTAGACTTCATTGCAATTTTTTCACAAAAAAAGGAATTAAGGACAACCAAAAATATAAAATTATATAACTGTGATCAACTTTGTTTTTAAAAGATTAACTAATTTTGTTCACTTGTTTGTTTGTTCCTAACCTAAAAAAGCGTTAGATGTAGTTTTATTGTGTTTATTTAATTTAAAAATTGAACTTTTCTTGAATTTCATTTTGGTACCAAAAGTATCAAAATAACTTAAAATATTCTTTTTTGTGCAAAAATTAAAAAAGTTTTAAGGGTATTAAGTGGTCTTTCATGATAAGGACGAAAAAATAAAGATCTATCACTTATTTTATTGAGCCAAATAAATCCAATCTCAACTTCGCATATATCTACTTTAAAAAATAACAATCGGCTGGTATACTTGGGCAGTTCTGGGGGCCTCCTAAATCACGGGGCCCTGGGTCCTGGGCCCTGGCCCACCGGGCCCATGCCTAAAGACGTCACTGTCCACAAGCACGCCCCTCCGCCCCCTTCAAAATCAAATTGCTTATAACTTCTTTCCGGTATATTTTAACGAAAAAAAGTATAAAAAATACTTGTAGACAATAAAATTTCCTACAAATATTTTTTTTTTGACCGTGGGTAGGCGCAAAACCTGCATCAGGCTCTATGAGGACCGGAAAACGCGTGCTCATAGAAGTGTGAGATTCTTACTACACTAAAACCACCTCCACTTCCCGATTGCAACTAAGTTGAAACTTATCTAGCAATTTATTTTTAACGAAGTTAAGTAACGTGTTGCAGGTAACTTTCCGGTGAAAGTTTCTGCTTATTCCGCGATTTTAAAGCGGTTTTGTGTTCACCGCACCAAGTCGGACAAGTCCTACAAATATGACATAAAAAGTGTTTTTCTACAACCACTACAATCGGCGCTATGGAGCTCTTAAAAAAGGCTAAAATTTCGTTTTTTGTAAGATTTTCAGTTTCTTCCCTCTTTACAGCACAATAACTCCTTAACCGTCAAGTTAAGGGCAAAATGTTTCATAATCAGTCTTGTAGATTTTTTTTCCATTTTTTCACCATGTTTGTTGTATACTCTTCTCAAATTTCCAAACTTATTTATTTCTCTCTAAATCACATTTTTGCAAAACTCTCTCTTACTCGAAATAATTTTGATATCCCGTGTGAGATCGACTTAGAGGGAGTCGACTGTATTTTCATTTTATGACCAATACAATCGGGAATCGGGTGAGTTTTGAGAAAGTCTTTTTATTCAAACGTTTTTACGAACTCACTTTCTTTTCTGTCTGTACTGGAGTCCCTTAGAAATGTTATTACCTATTTGTCTAACCACCAGAATCGATTGAAGTAGGTAAACATAGGAGAGTCAGAAAACTTCGATATAGACATCACGATATTCTGAACCCGGTGTTTTAGTCGCTATTTTGTTGAGGTAATGCACAAAATTCCATAAAAACTAAACCACTACACTGCTGTCCTAAGAAAAAAGGGCGTAAGCGCAAAATTGCAAAATCGAGTTAAACTCAAAATTGGAACCGTTGAATAGTATAATATTATATTCGTGTAAACCTAAAAATTCATGTTTCCAACTGCAAACGGCTAAAAATCACGAACGCAAATTTTAATTCAGGTTTCAAGCCAGTTTCAACCAATAATTTCCACCCACTGCCGCTCCCACTTTTTTAAAACTTAGTATTTTCGGAAAAAATTATGAAAATTAGGGGATGACCCATGAAGGGCCGGAACCCCAAGTCCACTGGTGATGGCTTACCCTCTAAACCAGAGGTTTGATCTTCTTTATAGTCTTCAACTTGGGATTCAAAATAAACTCAAAAGGCTGGAACATTGTTTCCCATTCGCACAATCTAGCTTAGCCAAGTCGACGTATTTTGACTTTTTAGACTAAATTGTCTTTGAGCAACTCATTGAGCTCACGTTTGTGCCTTCTTCCCCAAAAATCCGTCGAATAATACGAGTACTTGTGAAAGAGCCAGTATCAGTTTTCATTTCTGATTTTCATCTTACCGAGAGTAGGAGTGTCTTGAGTATAAGAAGTGTGTTGAACCTAATTGTTTGACAAACTGATTAATAGTAGTGGTTTCCAAAAGTATTTTTTCGTTGAATATATGTACATATATAGGTGTCATCCGTGGAGTAAATACGAGTATTGACTCCAAGGTAAAAGAAGTTCTAAACTACTTCAAAGCTGCTGCTAATAAAAGTGATGTTTCGGCCTGGGTTGTAAACTTATGCTTTTTTCTTGACAGCAGTTATTTGGACATTTACTTGTTTGCTTCAAAAGCAATATATTTCACCAGTTCTTCAATCACCATGAAGAACTCTACAAAGACACAATGGAACACAAGATAGAGGGCATTCTGTGTTAACAGCTGCTCTATGCACTATCTGTTCCAGAAGGAGATTAAAAAAGACAAAAATACTATCGCATTTCCTCGCCGATTGCACTGTACATGTTTTGAACAGTTCGGAGAAGTTATTCTCTAGTTGCACATTGCATTTTCCATTTGGCATATAGCTACTTGTGTTTTATAATGTCACTAGATACAGCTGAATCTTTTTTCTCGAGATCTCGAGCTCAGTTATTGACATATAGAGCTATTGACGATGAATATACTTCCATAAGCGGCCTTGAAGCCAATGCAGAAACTTTGTGTCTCGACTTGAAGTTCATTTGTGATTTCCAGAATTTCCCTCAGGGTTAAGATTTTGATTATTGGCATTCGTTTTAATGTCCTTTATCATAACTATACAATTTTTATTCCACTGAGTAAGATGGATGACAAGACTTGCTTCTTATACAAACAACGTGAACATAATTTTTATAAATTGACCGATTGTATTGGTCACAAACTGAAAATACAGTCGACTCCCTCTAAGTTGAATTTCACGGGATATCCAAAATTATTTCAAGTTAGAGAGTTTTGCAAAAAGTCGTTTTAGAGAGAAATAAATAAGTTTGGAAAGGAGAATGGGCATTTTCGGGCGTTAGCGGCCATTAATGAAACTAGCGTCAAATGAAAGATATGTTACTCAGGAGCAACTTCCACTATGGGCGTTTCAATGCATTTCATTTAGAAAAGAAGATATTTCAAAATATAATGCAATTGCATAGAGCAAAATAGCAAAGAAATTATATTATAATTGTGTGTGCAATGCTTATTAATGAAAAGGACTCGTGACACTGTAGTAGTGTGTCTTGGGAGATTTTAGAACCTCCCATGGTCCCACTACGGTTTTGAACAGACCCAGTACGATGTATGAATTTCAATAGCTTTATATTTTTTTTCGTTCAAACCAGAGGACGTTGACTGTAGTTACATGAAATCAGTAGCCAATTAAATTATCTAGAAGATTGATTATCAAAAATTGTGCCCAAAACTTGACGATTAAGGAGTTATTGTGCTGTAAAGAGTGAACTGAAAATCTTACAATATACGGAATTTTAGCCTTTTTTGGGAGCTCCATAGCACCATTTGTAGTGGTTCTACAAAAATACTTTCCGGATCATATTTGTAGGAAATTTTACTGTCTACAAGTGTTTATCATACTATTTTCCGTTAAAATATACCGGAAAGATGTTATTAGCAAAAAACTGAAAAAAAAAAATACCGAATTTTTGTAGTTTTTACAGGATTTTGAAGGGGGCGGAGGGGGCGTGGTTGTGGAAAGTTGGAATTTTCATCAACCAACCATACCTCTCTATTTACTGGACTATCAGGGGTATTCACGATCTGGTGCAACAAGCCTAGTAAAATTGTAAGATTTTATTTTTTTACAATCGATCGTGAACGCACTTCTTTTATCTATAGTTACACTGTAGCAAACTCACAAAATTTCACAAACAAATATCAGCTGACAAAAAGAATGACATTTGGCAACTTATCAAATACACAAGCGCAAACTTTACTATGGTGTATTTTTCTTTTACAATAGGGTTGGAGTATAACAAAAGTGTAAAAGTGTAAGAATTTGACATTCAGTATATTTTGTTGTTTAGTGCAAAAAAGTGTTACACTTTTGCAATGATACAAGACCAGTTACATCGGATCGTGAATACCCCTTTTGTAACAATTTAAATAAGTTTAAGATTTTCGATTTTGCGTGAGCTTTTTTGGAAAGTTTTGATACTAAAAATGATTTTAAGAAACGAAAACTCGCACTAATTTAGAAGAGCCCTAGATCAACCCGTAATAAAGTTTAAATATTTGTATTAAGAAAAAAAAAAATGGATCAGAAAAGAAGATTTATTTTATATCGTAAAAATTAATTTGGATTTAAACTTAGAAGTTTCGTTTTAATGCCTTTAATTATGCATAGACTTGCATGAAATTTTGATATATGGTACCGAAAACAAAGTTCTACTTGGAACAACTTTTGAATTTTTGAATTTTGGCCCAATAGAGTTTTTACGAAATTCAAAAACTCGAAGATGATTTCTTAAAGCTTGTTTTAGGATGATATACTTTATGAAAGGTCACCATAATTTCTCAACATCATGTATATATTATTAAATATTAAAAAACCAAAATAAAAAAAATATTGGGGAGCCGTAATTTGAATTTTTGAAAAAAAAAGTTTGCACGGTTTTATCTTTTTAGATATAGGTACACTCTACAAGTTTAATTTCTTAAAACAATGTTTGGAATACTTTTCTGAACTCGAACAAAAATTAAAAAGTAAGAATTTTTATTTTTTCGAATTTTGCCCTCAACTTTTGAAATTTTGAGCATAGATGGCCAAGAACTTGGAACAATGTTCAGAGCAACTAGAACAATTTAAAAAAGGTAGACTAACTTCACACACTCTCTAAATTATGGTATTTGATGTAAGACTTGAGAGTGAGTAAACAAAAACATTTCTTTATTAAATTTCCAATAGAAATAGTAAATGATATGTATGTAGATAATTCTTCAGCCACAGTGATGAAAAAAATCAAACAAGAGCGAGCCATTTAACAAATAGAGTATGCATGAGTAGAAAAGTAATTATTGTAATGTTCTGAATGCCGGTGGTTGGATGTTGTAGGAACTGGGGACATCGAGCTGCATCTTTTCCTACGCATCAATACCTAAGTTGGTAGCCGCCGAATACTGTTCTTGGCTTTATGCCAGGACTTGCTAAACTTGAAAGTGCGAATGTTGATCAAGGGAAGAATTGCAACATTAAACCTATGGCCCTACAGTTTGGAGGTTAGTGCGTTGGGCTTACGACCCGACCATAGTTAAAAAAAAAAACAATTGTTATGAGAAAGACGCGAGAAGCCTCGGGTAACGATCCCCCTCAAATGGCAACCAGACCCGGAATGAAAATGGACTATGACCTACGTGTATGCACCTGGAATGTAAGGACACTACACACCAGGTGCTACTCAAAAACTTGAATCTGTCGCGGTACAAGGCAGATATTACCGCGATCCAGGAGATACGATGGATAGGATCAGGTATAACGAAAAGAAAAGATTGCGACATTTATTACAGCTGTCACCAAAGACGTCGTGGGAAATCGACTCAGATCGAAAGTCATCGGTTTTAAGCCGATTAGCGATCGCCTTCCACCTTCCAAAACATCAGCCTAATATGTGCACACGCCCCTACCGATGAAGCTGAGGAGTCTTATGAGTTTTATGACCTCCTGGACGGAGCGTACGGAGCCTAACTGGAGTACGATGTCAAAGTCGTGCTCGGAGACTTCAATGCTAAAGTCGGGAAGGAAAACATCTTTGGCGGATTTGTTGGAAAGCACAGCCTCCACGAAACGACAACAGACAACGGCTTCCGAATAACCAATTTTGCTGCAGCTCATAATACGGTGATAAGTAGCACTAGGTTCCCCAGGCGAAGGATACACACTGCAACCTGGCGCTCTCCAGATGTTCGAACTGCCAACCAAATCGACCACGTGCTAATTGGCACAAGGTACGCATTGAACATCTTGGACGTGCGAACTTTCCGAGGTGCAAACGTGGACTCTGACCACTTTCTTGTTGTGACAAAGCTCAGAGCCCGACTGTCCAACGAAAAAAAAATGAAGACCGCTCAAAGGAATAAATTCAACATCGCTTGCCTTAGCACATCTGAGAAAGCCAGAGACTACATTGAGCAATTGACCGGGAAACTCTCTGCCGTAAACCCAGCCACAAGCGTCAACAACCAGTGGAATCAGTATCGCGACATCATTAAGGAGACAGCCGAGACCACCATAGGCTATCAACCACCTAGAAAAAAGAACCCGTTGTATGACGATGAATGCGCGGTATTGAAGCAGGAGACGGAAAATGCACGAATGCAAATGCTGCAACGGAAAACAAGAGCAGCAAGAGAGAGTACCATGAAAAGAGAAGGAAAGAGAAAAAACCCTGCGCAGAAAGAAAAGAGCATCCGCAGCCTCTCAGCTCAAGTTGGCGATATCGGAACTCGGGATCCCGAAAAAAACTGATCCAGCTATGCCGCATGACGTTACAAAATACGCGGTGCAACGTGCAAATGGGTAACAGCTCATCCGAGTTATTCCAGACATGTACAGAGTTCAGATGCGCTATTATGTGATTTCTTCAACCTAGTCCTGGAGCAGATAGTGCGCAAGAGTGGTGTTAACACAGGCACTATCTTCAACAGGTCCTCTCAACTGCTTGGTTATGTGGACGACATTGACATCATCGGCCGCTCCAAGAGAGCTGTATACTTGAAGCATTCACAGCTATTGATAAACAGGCGAGACGCGTTGGTCTTGAAGTGAATGAGGACAAAACAAAGTATATGCTATCAACAAACAAAGCCTCATCTGTTCATTGCCTAGGACAAAACGTCACTGTTGGTAGCAGTAATTTTGAGGTAGTCAAGGAGTTCACCTACCTCGGAACAAACATCAATTTCACGAACGACACCTTAGTGGAAATCCGACGAAGAATTACCCTAGCGAACCGCTGCTACTTCGGTTTGGCCAAACAAATGGGTTCAAATCTCCTTTCTCGAAAGACAAAGTGCACGCTATACAAAACGCTAATTTTACCAGTTCTACTTTACGGCGTCGAGTGCTGGACGATAAGTAAAAAAGAGGAATTGATACTGGGCACTTTCGAGAGAAAAATTCTTCGGCGGATATTTGGTCCTATACCTATGCGAAGAGGGCGATTGTAGGAGAAGATTCAATAGTGAATTGTACGAGCTGTACCAAGATATGGATGTAGTCCAAAGAGCCAAAACACGTCGACTACACTGGCTCGGCCATATCGAGCGAATGGACAACAACGCTCCAGCCAAGAAGATCTTCGAATCCCAGCCCCCAGGTTCGAGACTACCAGGAAGACCAAACCAGGCGGTCACAGACGCAAGAGCGCTTGGTCTCGACGACTGGAGGGAGCGTGCGAGAGACCGCAACCGATGAAAGACCGCAATATCTCAGGCAGAGACCCTTTATGAACCGGGAGTTGGATGAGTAAGTAATTAAGTTCTGAATGCCATCATTAAGATATGGGATTCTTGTAATGCTGAACTTCGAAGAATTTTTAGTTGAAGTGACACAGTTTCGTTTTTTGTCCTTTTAGAGAATTCAAGACTTCTTTTTTTTCAATTTAAATTGTCAACATTTATAAATGATTTTCTTACATAATATGTGAATGATTTTCTCTTATGTGAATGTGTCACTTAAAACTTAAAAGCTGTAAGGAAGTTGGTATTGGTTGAACACTTTAACGAATTTTTTTTCCCAAACTCAGATCTCTTCAGTTCTCAAACGTATTGTTTTGTTTCTATAGTGATAACTGACAGATAGTGGTGTGATAGGTGATGGTGTCAACAGATTGACACAATGCTTTTATCAGGATATGAATACATTACTAAGCTTATATACATAGAGGCATCAGAAAACCAAGTCTACCGATTTTTTAATACACTTAGAAGAGCGACTTTAAGTCCCTCAAGGCAAACAAATGTACTCATCTCAGAATAAAAGATACGAATAATCTATTTTTTTTTTGTAAATAAGTTTACATTTTGGTCCCTCCTGAATGACTACAGAACATAAATTGTTTTATTTGTTTACAATATGCAAATATCAGCTATAGATATAGATGTACACTTTTGCGAACATAAAATAATATTAGGAGGACTTGCCAGCTCTAAAAATACCATCGCTTTAAGCTACGCCTTATGCCTTCTATTTATAGCAAATCCACAGTTGTCCCAATTGATAAAATATTTAATGTGAATATAAAAGAGGGATTTTACACCGAGATGTCATAAAGTGTACACCTGCTAACAAATTCCAAAGAATTTTAGGGGAGTTCCCCCCGGAAACTTGGCCAAATCTATGTGTACCCTACATTTATTCCAGAGTTACTTACCTACATAAGGCATTGAAAGAAATATGAGTGTGTGACATATTACAATTACCTATTCTAATATTTTTCGTTCAAAAAACATACCCAAAAAAAATAATTCCTTTTTTTTTTCTTCTTTTATAGCTACCACAATCGGAACTTGATGGATTCGATCCGAATTTCAAAAGATTTCGAATTGAAAACGGAGAATCCCTTGCAGAAAAGGATGAGGTGAGTTTGCTTTGATTTTCTTTGGGATCAATCTTATTTAAATAATTTCAATTTATGCACCCTAGGGAGGGGGAGTGTCATCTTCAGTTTTGTTTGCTATTCCTGGAATTCTTGTTGTTTGTTGAAAATCTATTTTGCGTAACTTCAATCATTTTTGCGTTGTCGTTATGCGTTTGGATTTGTCACCTACAGTCATGTCAAGTTTATTCCAATTACAGCACCTTTATGTTCTTGGAAGAAAATCAACTGTAGTCATAGTTAAAATGGTTTATTTTTGGAACGCCAAAACATGAAGAAATATATCTACACACCTACAAACATTTAGTTTAGCGTTTTGATAAAAGTGTAAAGTAATAAAGGCCAAGTGAAAAAGGTGTAGGTACCTATACCTACAAAAAGCTGGGCAACTTTGTTTTTGATTTCGTAAGATTTCATTGTGAAATATAAAAAAAAAATTCTGCTGGATTTTATTGTCTAGGTTAAAAATGTAATTCGAAGAACATTATTTTAGGTTTTTAGTCAGAAGTTAAAGAACAGAGGGTCAGTTTTAATAAACAAAAATTACTCAAAAATATCTTATGAACAAAACCAAAGGACAAAGTTTCCCAGTTAGTTGTCCTGATTTACTGGGAATTCAGCCCTATTATGAATAAAATCTCAACGGATTCTAGGAAGACTTACTTGTTTTGGGGTATCGTGGTAAAAATCCCTTTCTCTGAAAATTTTACATCAAAAAGAACAAAGGAAAAACCAACTGCTTTTGTTACATATTATATCGTCGTTTCAAATGTAAGACTCACTAACTAACAATGACACTTTTGAAGGAAATAAGATTGAAACGTAGTTTTTGAAGCTGAAAAGTCACATTTCGTAAATTTTTAAATAAAGTTCCCGGGCATTACTTTTTAATGTTTTTATAAAAATCGTGTAAAATTAAACTTCTTTCTTGGATTTAAAAAAAAATTATTTCACTCTCATTTTCTTGACCATTTTTCTGTGCACACTAGTACAGGTAAAATAGGATAAATAAAACAAAAAAATTGGTACCACCATGAAACTTGGTGAAAACGTTTCATGTACTATGAGAATGAAGAATCAAAAGAGTCTATAAAAATATTTCATATGGAAGGGTGTTTTTTGAGAGTGGGAGGGGCATAAGTTGTCGTGTATCAAACGGAAAAATAAATTTTGGTGCAACCTAAGCATATGACACATGTTTTGAAGGTAGTTTTAAATGCTGAATCAAATGACACCAAAACCATGTCGATACGACCTCCGTGAAAAAAGTTATTGTCATTTTTGCGTTAGGATGACTATATTTTCAGTATAAAAGTCAGATAATATCGAAAATTAGTTGAAAATGGTGGTCCGTCGATAAAACCTGGCATAAATGGTTCATTTATCATGAAAAGCAATAATAAGAAGAGTCTATAAAAATATCTGTGGTTAAAGGGTGTTTTTTTGAGGGTTTTAGTGAGTGTTGGGTGTTATGGTGGGATTATTGCCATAGAACCTATTACAAAAATGGTACCCTCATGAAACTTTATAAAAATGTGGTATGAAGTACAATAATAAAGAATCAAAAGAGTCCATAAAAATATCTATATGGTAGAAGGATGTTTTCTTTGGGTGAAGGAATGTATAAAACTTTTTCCAAAAACTAAAATTATTTCCAAAAACAAATAACACCCTTAACCCAAGCCCACAAAAACACCCTTTCTTCCTTGATATTTTTGTAAACTACGTAAATTCTTCATTCTCGCAGTAAATGAAACACTTTTACCAAGTTTCTTGAGGGTTACCATCCTTTTCCATTTTTTTGAAAAATAACTACACATTTCCCCCTATCTTCAAAAAACACACCCTTCCACGCAAAATATTTCTATAGACTCTTTTGATTCTTCATTCTATAAGTTAATAGCACATTTTAACAAAATCTCATGGGGGTACCATTTTTGTCACAGGTTTTATGGCAATATGGCACCACTACCCCAACTCACCAAAAAAAACACCCTTTAACCACAGATATTTCTATAGACTCTTCTTATTATTAATTTTCATGGCAAATGAACCATTGATGCCAAGTTTCATCGACAGACCATTATTTTCAACTGGTTTTCGGTAATATTTTACTTTTATAATGAAAATATAGTCATCCTTACATAAAAATGACAATAACTTTTTTCACGGAGGCCGTATCCACTTGGTTTTGGTGTCATTTGATTCAGCATTTAAAACTACCTTAAAAACATGTGTCATATGCTAATGTTGCACCAAAGTTAATTTTTCTGTTTGATACACCACAACTTCCCCCCCTCTCCCCCTCAAAACACACCCTTCCATGCAAAATATTTTTATAGACTCTTTTGATTTTTTGTTCTCATAATGCATAAGACGTTTTCACCAAGTTTCATGATGGTACTAATTTTTTTTTTATTCGAAAGACTTTTCGTACTATTTTACCTGTACTACACAGTGAGTCTTACGTTGAAACTGAGAATATATTGTATATTAGGGTGGTCCTAATGCCTATTGGTTTATTTGAAATTCCAAGTTGGATAGGCATCAAATGACTCTAAATAGAAAAAACAATTTTTTTTTCAGATTTTTATTTCACCCCCCTGGTCTCCCTATTTTTTTTACTTTTAACTTTAAGGTCCAACTAATGGGGTAAGGGTGATATTTATAGCACGGGAAAAAAATCAGAACTTGTAGATGAGATTCAGACGAGAAAAAAATCGTATTGGAGGGGAGGTCTATTTCCTCCGTTCAGGGGGGAGGCGTAATTTTCTAAAAATTTTACCCAAAATAGAAAAATACCATGAATCAACTCTCTAATATACTTTTTAAATTAAGTTTTTATTGTAAATAGCTTTTGAAAAAATAATTTTCAAACTTTAAATTGAAAACAAAAATAATATTTTTTTACGTTTGAAAATTATTTTTTTTTCAGAAACTATTTACAATAAAAACTAGATTTAAAAAAAACATATTAGAGAGTGGATGCATGGCTTTAAAAGCAGCTATAGCAAGTCATTGTAGTGGTCCCGTTGTTTTTTAATAATTTTGTTTTCTATTTTGGGTCAAATATTTTAAAATTTATAAAAATACCCCTCCCGCCTGCACGGAGGAAATAGACATCCCCTCCAATACGATTTTTTTCTTGTCGGTAAAGTCAAAAAAATAAATATTATTACGAAACGTCACCAAAAAATTCGGTATACATATTTTATAATATAAACGATGGCTTGAAAAAGAATACTTCGCGAGTTGGGTGTCATAAATAAATAAATTAAATAAATTGGATGGCGCAACAGCTCGTGGACAACCAGGGCCTAGAGACTTACAACTCTCAACCATTCATGTGTGCGTGTTGTTGGCAGGAATGCAGGGGACCTACAGTTTTTTGTCGAGTCCGAAAGGCTGAATGAGAAGCACTTTTTCATGACAAGTACTCTTGGAGGATTTGTCAGTTTCTCGCAATAGGCAGTACCTCGGATAAAACATTTCTGTTTTGAGTGGCACGACTGGGAATCGATAATCGAACCCACACCGTCGGCATGACAGTCCTACGCACTAACCTTCATGCCACGAGGTACTACAAGAGATGTCAAGAACTTTTTGAAAGAAGAAGACGGTTGGCTTTTTGACGATGTTTCGATTGTGATAACGAAGAGACAGTGAGCAGGCTCCCTTACACATCGCAGAGATATGCAGAAGTGGAAGAGTGGATTTTGCGTTTTATCAGAGCTTCAGGATGACAAAGCGCAATTTTTAACTAGCTGTTCATTTGGTGAAACCACATATGTCAACCCCACAAAGTCGGTAAGACAGAACAAAAATTATAGTGCATAGGTACCTATATTGGTAATAATTAATTGGAAAAACTGCCTTCAGATCTCGCTATTTTAACCTTGTGCAGAAGATAATACTATTGATTCGGTTTCTGGCGTCGCGTCGGGATTCGGGAAGCTTTGAAAAAAATGTTGGTGAAAAAGTGCGAGTGTGTCAACATTTATTTGAATTCCGCAGCCGTATAAGCAGTGACGGTGCGTCAATAAGACGTTTTAGACAGTGTCTACCCTACCGTAAAGAGAGAAAAAAAAGAAACCTACTTGTTACAATCAAGAAAACTGTGTTTACATTCATTGCATTAAGTCCCTACCCAGCGGGAAATATCGTCCTCAATGAAATTTATAGCTGAAATAATCAATGAATTCACTTGCCAAATCATAAGAGAAACGACATGCAATGATTTAGTAGGTGAAGAGTAATGCAAAGTTTCCTCAGTTCGTAGCTTTGATTCCACTTTCTGCTTTGTGTTTATGAAACGACCCTTTATTTCGGTGAATTTAAAAGGGAAAAGTATGTGATAAAAAAGTTGTGGAAAAGTAATGTACAAGATCATCTGCTTTGTAAAGTGTTCATGGTGAGAACAAAAAAAAAAAAACAAATGTGAGTGAAACTCATGGTGAATTGTAATCGATGATTCCAACGATGAATAGTAATGCACAGAGTAGTTTATAATTTGTTGGCAACTATAAATTCTCATTTTGTTGGATACAAGTCACAGTGACTTTCTGTAAAAAAGTTAATGTAACACGAACTGAAGTCAATAGAAATTGCGTTTGTCGAAACGCCAAAAATGTTTGATTGGAAATGGAAACAATTTTTGAGTTTGTTTTCATCTTAAAATAAAGGGTGCATTACCGATGGGATTTAGTAAACAATGCAAATGGGAGGATTTTATTGATGAAAAAGAAACAACCACTAACCTGGTGATTTCATAACTGAATTTTCTTTAGATTTTTCATCGAAATTATTGAACTGATGAATAAGCTAAATACCCGTATGTAGTGAATTCACAGATTAAGCAATCACCATGTTTTTCATCACCTGGGTCGGTAAATAAACAACTTCCATTGAAGTAGTGAATTCGTTAGTGAATTTTCATCGAAAAAGTGGCATGTGCTTCCCGCCAATGACACGCCCATGTTAAATTCATCAAAGGAATAAGCTGAAAAGTGGCAGGTACAGCTTCCATTCCTCAAGGAAAAAGCAGGTTTTTCCTGGGATTAGTTGCCGTATTGAGTGGAAACAAAAAGCATTTTGAAGCTGTGTGCTTCTACTTGTTTTGAAATAGTTTTACAAATACATATTTATTTTAAGGTACCATTATTGCCTTATTGCGACTGAGAGAAATGGTACGAGAATCAAATGTTCTATTATTTTCTTTGTTTTATGAGTTTCTTGAATTTTTTTTTATAAATCAATACATTTTTTATTCAGCTTTAATTAAGGTCTGCCAGTTTTGTTTGTTTGAGATTGGTGTACCTACCTACATTTTTAAAAAGGAGCCAATTGGTTGATTTTTAAAAAAGTGGGGGCCACGGTTCCCGAACGCAAAAATGGGGCCATTTGGCCACTAAAGGGGTCAAGCAGCAACGCTGTTTCCATGGCATAATACAAAAAAAATTTGATTTGAATGTTCAGTTCTACATTTATGAATTCGTTATTCAATTCCAACTAGTTTCGTGCTAATGTGTGTATGTAGGTATCTAACTTATACGCAGTGACGTGCGGCACTCGAACGAACTGGGTAGACAGTTATAAATTTAATTCATTATTTTCCATCCTATCCAGTCAAAAATAAAACCTGTTAACAAAGTCCAAAAAACAACGTATGTCTCTTTGGAATCAAACGTTAAACTGCACACAAGACTTCACAAACGTGTCTAAAAAACATGGCTACCAATAAGGAACTCTATTAAGCAAAAATTAAATACCTATTTAATACAAGAATACAAATTACAAAAAATTGTACACAGATAAGTATATTTATCAAATGCTTGTATTTTTTTGAAACAAACGTTGAAGGGCCAAGATATGTACATATGTATGTTGTACATAGTCCACACAAAGTTTTAAAAACATTATTTTGAAAACCTATTCAAGTCATAAAAACTGGCCTTGAATATGTCATCTTCATCATTACTATTTTTTGTTGAGATAATGATAAAAGTATGCATTTGTTTGACTAAAAGTTATATAGGTATGTGTTTTTAGGTTTTGAAAAATTAAAAATTGGGTTTTTACATAAAAATAGTTGAATTTTACCATGTTCCGTACTAAATTCTGCAAAATGACAGAAGAAAGGGATAAAATAAAATTAATTTTCGAATTTATTTAGAAGGTAAAAATAGTTACATATCTACATACATTTTTGTTGAAATTTTAGTAAAATAAATTGTATTTGTTATTACATATTAGAATAAATTTTGCTTTAGTTTTTTAAATAAATGTTTATCAAATGCTTTTGCTCCTTTATGAACTAATAATATTTTTTGTATTCTCTCCTTTATAGCAATTTCTTAAAAGGGCCTCTTTTTTTCAGCGGCAATACTGCACATGACATTTTATTTACATAAAAGTAGGTATTTACAGTTTGTACATGTGTGTAGTTTAATACGAAAATATGTTAGTTAAAATTCAAGATATAATTAAGACTCCGAAATGCATATGGAAAATAAAAAATATTAAAACTAATCTTGTGTTTTAGTTTTTTTATCGATTTTTTTGCGGTCAATAAGAATTCTACAAAATCCTAACGTTTATTATAACGCCCACAAATTGACGTTTAAAACATTCGATGATTAAATTTCGAATAATTAAGCTGGTACCTACTCCTTTTAAAAAAAATATGCTTGGGATTCAAACTACGTCTGTGAAGTTAGCAGGGCAACTTTCACCCACGCAAATGGGACCTTGACAGGAACTTGCAGTTTTTTTGCATTTTGTTTTGCATTTCTATTCCCGATTTTGCAGTTCGCCAAATAAGGGTGTAATTTAGTGACCTGCTAACTTCACAGTGAAGTTTGCAGGTCACATCGTGTATCTCACGAACCAAGCATGCTAGGAACTTGCAGTAAGGCTCTAAATTTGCAGTTTTTTTGCATTTCAAGAATAGGCTGGGTCAGAATTTTGAAGTCCCTTTTGTGAAAAAAAGTTCATACTGACCTGCTACCTTCACAGTGAAGCTCAATGTTCAAAATTTTAACTAGTTTTTTTTGTAGTCAAACCGAAAACCCCGTTTCAAAACCTAAACTAGTTTAATCTCCAGAAATGAGAAATACCGAATTTTTTTTAACTGGTCATCTTAAGCATTTTGTAGAGAATCATAAGATCTACAACTCTTTTAAACCCTCTATTACATGTTGACGTAATCTTCATGACTTTTTAAGACGAGTTTGAAAGAAGTAAACTCGTTTCATTTCGAAAAGTCACGATATTAGTCATAATATTTTTGAAAGCTAGTCCAGGAACTGATATACCCAAAACCCACCTGTAACTTAATTTTTAATAAAATGTGTTTACTAACATAACAATAAATATATGTAGATATTCACATGTATATGCAGAAACTAGGTCTACTAGTATATTGTGTGACACAGTTTTCAAAAACATATTTTTTTGGATTTTTAAAAAACATTCATCCAAATTTTTTCTTCGAATGGTTTTTCTTTTATTTTTAATTTTCTCATTATCGGCTGAAGAGAATTAAATATGTTTTTATACATATTTATTTCAATTAAGTTAAAATGATATTAGTCCAGTCAATTTGTGCTCAAAAAGGCTCTTTGCGAGCAAATTGTGTGGTAGTTTTGATTTTGCCCCTCCTTTATGTTTTCGGGGGTGCTGAATCCCGATCTGAGGTTTGCCAAGAAAATTTCGTGACGCAACATGGAAAAAAACTCAAAAAATTATGCAAAAATGCATTTCTTGGGAGTTTTTCACTAATGGCTCGAAAAATACCGACTATTCGAAAATTACATAAAAGTATCATTGAAATTATATACAATTTCCAATAAATCTCTGTTCAAGATTTTTTTTCTGCGACAACCAATTTGGACTCAAGCGCTAGTCGAAAATGGACGTATTTTTTCTGTTTTCGAAAATCCACTCGAAAGTGCTTAGAAATTTCTTTGTGTGACAAAATTTGAACTTTTGTTCTAAACATGAAACAAGATACACTTTTCTTATGGTCTTTGATGCGCTGAGTTTGAATCTGGCCTTCAAATTGCTCTAGCAGGTTACGATTTTGAGATATTAGAATCTAAATATTTTAGAAAAATGCATTTTGTATGCAAATTTGAAGTTGTATTTTTCTCTCGAGGTAATTTTTTTCGAAAAAATGTTTATAATCATTCTATATTTGCCCTTTTGAGCACAAATTGACTGGATTTTTCGAATTAGGTAGTAAGACGAAAACCAACGATTTCTCGAAGACGAATGGAAGTACTTGAAAGATTCAAAAAGAATTTTGAAGTAAAATGTTCTTACTTCAGAATGACCATAAACATTTTTTCGAAAAAAATTACCTCGAGAAATAAAAATAACCCAAAGACCATCAGAAAAATATAACTTGGTTCATAATACAGACAAAAATTCAAATTTTGTCATACAAAGTAATTTCTTAAAGCTTTCGAAAACGGTAAAAATACGTCAATTTTCGACTAGCGCTTGAGTCCAAGTGGGTTGTCGCAGAAAAAAACGTTACACAAGGATTTATTGGAAATTGTGTTTACTTTCAATGGTACTTTGATGTAACTTTCGAATAGTTGGTAGTTTTCGAGCCAGTAGTGAAAAACTGCCAAAAAATGCATTTTTGCATCATTTTTTGCATTTTTTTCCATGTTGCGTCACGAAATTTTTTTGGCAAACCTCAGATTCGGATTCAGCACCCCGAAAACATAAAGTAGCGAACAAATCAAAACTATCCCACAATTTGTATGGTAAAAATACAATATGACTGGACTATATTGCGTATCAAAATTTTCAAAATAGAGATTTTTGAATTTTCAAAAAAGCTTCAAATTTTTTTTGAGAAATAGATATCTCAAAAACGGACTGAAATATTTTTTTTATTTTATGTTACTATGTTCATTAATACTGAAGATTTGCATACCAAAATTTTACTTAAAATATAATTTATCGCTCAAACAATTTTTAAATGTTGTTTTTCATACTTTCATATTTTATCAAGAATTCAGATGGCATTCTTGTTGCTGTTTTGAAATGACATAATTTTTTTTTCGAAAATAAAATCTAGTTAACTTTCATTAATTTATTGATTCCTCTATTTGTTAGCTCTTTAGTCTATAAAGTAATAATTACCTTCATCATTTAGATATAGTTCAATGAACATACCTTCCCTAAATAAAAACTTAATAAAATATAGGTTTCGTCGTAGTTGATTAACCTTAAACTTATAAACCTTTAGCTTCATGAATATTCACAACCTTGCTATCCTTTGTTAAAAATCTAAACTCAAACTCTCTCAGACACTTTAATGATATTGTGGTTTTTTTTTTGAAGGACCTCTTATGTATTTAAGTTGATTGTACGAGTATTAACCAGGAGCAAAATCATAACAAACATTTTTTATATCAACCTCAGCAAATAAATACCTATGTACATGATTATATTTGTTATACAGGTGTACCGTATATAAAATATATACTAAAAGGAAAAAAATTGTATTTGAAAAGAGACGAATGTTAAATTAGAAAATAAGGTAAATGACTTCACAGCAGGATATATATAAATATTTCGAAAAGACCTTGGTAAAACGGATGCGAACGGTTCGTTTTAGTCAATAATAATATGGGATTAATTCCACAATGTTTATATCTTTATTCATGCATAATAGACATTATTATTTTGTATATGTCAAGCTCATGAAACTTCTTATTCTAGGTATACATTTCTGAATGTCCACCTGTTTTCCTATGCAACATATTGTATTGTGTATAATATTTTCACATTTTGAAGCTTCTATTCAATTGTTATTTGCAGGTATTTGGATCACCAAGCACGCCTATTCTTGAAAATCCTGAACATCAGACAAGATGGTATTTTAAATACTTTTTGGGCAAACGTAAGTTGAATTTATCATGAAAATTAGAACAATATGAGTGGATTTTCTTTTTTCTTTTTCTTTTTTTTTCAAAGTTCATCAAAATTATGTTGGCTTAGATGTGGAAAAGAATCCATATTTTTTGTCAGTTGTATCACATGAATCTGGAAATCAAGGATCTCCATTGAATAGGGCGATTTTGTTCAGGAAACAGGTAAGTTAATTTGTTTTTAATGAAATATACATATTGATAGACATGTGAAATGTGCTTATAATGTCCATACTATTTTCATAAAAATGTATTTATATTTTTTACCGACCTTAAATTGATAAAAGTACATTTTGATTATTTTTTTCTGTTTTTGACTGAGACCTCTATAAGCTTTTTTAAATGAAAGAACTACAGTTACAATGCAGAACCAAAACAGTGCTGTTAAATACTTTTTAGTATTGGTAGAAATGTTTGTATTTATAATTATTTTAAAAGTTAAAATACCATATCACATTATAGCCCAAGAAAATAAAATGGCAAAATTATGAAATAATTCCGACAAAGCTGATTTTTGGTAGAGAGCATCGTATTGATGTCTTGAGAATTTCTTAAAAAGTACCTACCCTAAATTTGGACAGTGGCTAAAATTTTTAGGGGGTTAAGGTTGTTTTTTGGGCTGGCAACGATTACAAGCAAAACGGTACTTCTGTAAGTATCATCTTATTGATAAAAACGAAAAATTTCAGTATGGTCCCGGTATTGATCTCAGTATCGTGTAACTCAATATCGTCTCAGTCTCGTATAACAAAATCTCGTCTTGGTACCTATTGACATCAGTATCAGGTTCGGGCTAGTTATTTATTAATTAGTAATTAGATCCTTACTCACATGTATACTTACCGTAAACTGCATAAGAAGTTTGATCTTAATTAGTTAACCAATCAATGAACAATTCATTAAAAAATCGGTTCTATCGGTGTGATTGGGTATTACAAGACAAAGTTTAGTAAACTTAATACACAAATTTTGAAGCCGTTTTCTAGCCAGTGAATAAAATAGGCATGGCAATGGGTGGATTTTACTAAAGTTACTCCCTCCAGCTAAACAGAAACAAGTCTGAGAGTTTCATCCAAATCGTTGATATCAGAGAAACCAAGCATAAGAAAAATGGGCGTGCCAGTGGGGGGTTCTAACTTTAATTATTGCCTAAACCTTCTCCCCGCTAAGGAGAAAAAGCTGTACAAATTTCATCCAAATCGCTTGAGCCGTTTTCGGGAAACCAATTACAAGAATTTATTTTTGTTTGTAATAATTTAATAATAACAAAATTCAAAAAACCATTTTTTCTGCCGAAGGATACTATCAAATAGTACAGTATCGAAACGATATCATCTTGGTATCGTTTCGGATGCCTTGGAGCTGATATCGTCTTGCTATCGTTTTGGTTTCCAATACGGATAACGATTTGCTGGTTTTGTGGCCAGGCCTAGTTTTATGCTTATTTCTCGAAAACTTTTAAATAAACTAGTTTGGTGGCGCAACAGCTCGTGGAGAACCGGGGCCTAGTGACTTACAACTCTAAACCATTCCATTTCTGTCTGCGTGTTGTTGGGAGGAATGAAGGGGACCTACAATTTGTTGCCGAGTCCGAATGGCTAAATGGCAGCACTTCGTCGCATCGGTCCAAGGGTTAAATTCACTAAGTGGAGGAAAAAATGTTCAAGAAAATGAGAATGAAATGCATTTTTGTAATCCAAAAATTCTCATTTTGCATGGCGTTTGTAATGACAATGAAAGGTATGCCCGCGAGCTTTATTTAAAAAATTGCGGAACGTGACTTTTCAACTTCAAAAAGTATGTTTCAATGTTTAATTTCCTTCAGAAGTATTATATATTAGTTCGTGAGTTTTACCTTTGAACCGACGCGACGACTTATTCATGACAATGATACACTTTTGTTTTTAATTGGCAGCGGCTGGGAATCAAACCCCGACATTCGACAGGACGGTCCAACGTACTAACCATTACGCCACGAGGTACTACTAGAAAACTTTTTTTTTTGAAAAATATGAAGGCTGACTTTGACCTCCTGTAACTTAAGGAAAAATTATCTAATAGAAATCTTCAATAGCTCTATTTTTAAATAATTATTTTACTATCTAAATGATTTTGTTTTTTCATTAAAAACAAAATCACTTTCTTTTCGAGATGGCACCCATCTCATTACCGCGAGCACCACAAAAACTTGGCTGTGATATGGCCAGTGCAATTTCAATATTTTTTTGACTAGACTTGCTACACTATGCAGTTCTGGCAATTTTTTCCTATAAATCTATTGACTGTATGATAAAATATGATCATATTTTTTTATGTAGAATCATAAGCAACAATTTTTCACTGTACATTTGTTCAAAAAACTGATTTAAACCCCCCCCCCTGGTTACTTTCTTAGAAAATGCTATAGACGTCAAATTATAAATCCCGAATGCCGAAATTCCGAACGACAAAATCCCGAATGGAAAAAATCCCAAATGGACAGAATCCCGAATGGCTAAAATTCCAAATGCTATAATTCCGAATGACAGAATTCCAAATGCTACAATCCCGAATGCCAAAATGCCGCGTGATTTTTAATACCAAAAATATACTTTTTGTTATGTTTTTTCGTGGTTATTGATACTAACTTGTTGATTTTGATACTCAAAATGGGTTGAGGAAGTTGTTTGTTTACCTCTATATTATATAAATCCTGGGGGGTCATTCCGTATTTCGATTATCGCCAGACGATATCGTTTAGACGATAGCCTTGCTCTACGTAACTTTAAAAATGACTATCATCTGGGCGATCTCGTTTTGGCGATAAACTATTTGCTTTACATAAGTCAATAATCTTCAAAACGCTATCGACGAAACGATAGCTAAAGAGGTATCGTCTGGTAATTATTTGAGCGTTTTAAGAGTTTTTTAAATAATATGAAAACAAAACAATTATTGAATAATTACGGCATAAATACATATCAGTTCATGGTTTGAATTTTCAGAAAAAATCTTATTTATGGGTTATTTCATACTCACCCAATAATCGAATAATTAAGAAGTATTTGCCCAGTGATCAAAATTCGACCATTTATACCAAAATAATCGATCATCCATGCAGGCACCTATGTCAACAGGGCTCTTATCGCGTAAGACGATAATTGTCTGCAGACGCGTGGCGAGCGAGACGTCTTTTTCACGTATAGCTAAACGCGATAGCCATTATGCTAATATGCTAAAGGGTGCCTGCTCTATTTGGTTTTGATAAAAAAGCAATAAGTTAAGAAGCAAAAATGCATGTCTTTGCTTAAAACAGATACTTTGTATGTATTTTATTCAATATTAAATAATTTTGATGGACATCATACATCTTTTGACAATTTTACACTTTTTAAATAATAAACGAATTGGAAATCGTATTAATCGTAGAGGTTGAGAAGAGATGCTATGTCAACCGTTAAATACCGGGACCGTGATTAAAGGCATTGCCTTGCTGCAAAAACATAGCTCAAGCTGTATATTCGATATTTTTTGTATCTTCATAGTCGTCCTCAACACTGGGCCGCTTGTAGGCCAAAGTCGTATTTTTTTAGGGGACACTCTGATGGACCGGCTGCTTTCACGACTTTTAGCTACATATATTGTTGCGTATCGTATAAGAATCAATTTATCCACAAATACAAACTTTACCGGATGATATTGCAATTATATTTTTAAAATAACGTGACATTTCAAATAAAACGACAAGGATTTTTAGTTCTTACAGCAAAATCTAATTTTCAAATTAAAAAAAAAAACGATAGAAGAGGCGATAGTGATTGAGTTACGTGAAGCAAATTATAGACGATATCGTTAAAGATAATCGTTTTGACGTCCCATAACGTTAGACAATAATCAGTTGATGATTGATAAATATTGATTTTTAAAATTTAACAACGCCAACGTTTTGATCATTAAAAATGATGTATAGACTGTTGGAAGTTGCAAGAATTGTTATAATTTTCAATGAATATTTGGCCAGATAATAACGATTCATTTCTGAAATAACATATTTCAATGTTTACCAATTAACAAATTGATAATTAAGAATCGTAATAAGAGTCATGGGCGCCCGCAGGATTTTTGCTAGGGGGGGGGGGGGCAGAAGTAAAATGTACCTACCTTTAAAAATTGAGATTCTAAATTAGGGATTGTTGCAAAAAATATAATGACATATAATAAACAGGCACCCGTTAGATATATAAAAATATTATTTTTTTTATCTAAAAAGTTTTTTTTCTCTTTAAACGCTTGTAAAAAACGCCGCGGTTACCTCCACTCCCTCCCACTTCTTAGTACCTTCATATAATAAGCCGAAGTGAGTGCTGTGTGACGGACGCGTTCCGCTCGCTGCTCCCATAGGTCAGTTTCAGCATACGCGTGGGTCCATGATATATTTGTTCCTGTTACTAATTTAGTTTTCGAGTTCTGATTCAAAGGAGATGGCCAAAAAAAAACCCAGAGTCGACAGAAAAAATTCATATGATGTTTTTGAAGGCTGAATAAAGTACATCAAAAATATGTAATCGTTAGATCGAAAAACCATAAGGGATCATTTATATTTAGAGATTAAAAGTTCGAATATATATGCACAATCTGTTCAAAAAAATATTTAATGATTGGTTTGTGGAAAATAATGGTTAAGAAAGCTTGGTATTTACTGCTAAATATAAACAAAAAACTAAACAATGAAATGGAGCCAGAAAAAACTATTATAACTATAGCAGATATCTATACGATTTCAAGCTATATCTAGATGCTTGTGTTATTAGCTTTGTGAAGTAGGAAAAAATAATTTAAGTCTTGGTTGGTTATTTTTTGTATTATTTTTAGTGTTATTTATTGAATTTTATTTTAATTTTATGAAATGTTTCTGAGATTTTGATTCAAAAGCTTTGTTAGTTTTTGGATTTTTTTTAACTTGACCTTTGGTTTTTGCATCTTGACTGCCATTTTATTTTTGAAAAACTACCATTTTTTTTTTTGTTTAAATGGCTGAAAATGAACATTGTCTGAAACAGAAAAATTGTTGACATCTCACACACAACTTCTTTTAAACCATTTTTTTAGCTAGTCATATTTGGTGGCTCATAGCTCCTATACTAGATGGATTTCGGGGTTGCCCTTTTGGTGACGTCAATTGCTTATTATAAGGTACCCATTGGCTAACATTTCGTTCTTGTCGATTCTGGGTTTTTTGTCCATACATTTTTGGCCATCTCCTTTGTGTAATGAAAAATTAAATTATTCATTCAGGGAATCGAGACGATATGATGGAGCTATAGCTAAGTGCTAAAAAGCTCAGCGACGATGACGAAAATAGCGAAAATTCAAATTTTCACGACTGCACTTAATTTGTTTATTTATTTATTAAGCTACAAACTTACAAATTATTAGCTTTGAGATTGAAAAGATCTATAAAGTTCTTCTTTTAAACAATATTTTGAAACATTAAAATCAATTACATTAATATATTTATTAAAAGCTGAGCATGCAGCAAGCATGGTTCATGATTTCCATAATTTATTCTATTAAATCTTTGATTTAAAAAATCTACAGATCTTAAGAGTTGTGAGTAAATATTTAGGTTGAGTTGTGCTAAAAGATATTCAGAATCATCATACACAAATAATATTTTAGAGACTGTTCTTCGATGAGTCAGTGATGGCAAATTAATTTAGGCTATGCGCTGGTTGTATGGTGATAGATGAGTGTTTACGTTCCACGGAAGATGGCGAAGCGCATAAATGAGAAATCGTTTTTGCACAGATTCCAGTCTATTTATATTAGTTTGATAACTCAGACTCCAAACGCTGCTACAGTATTCGATTTTTGTTCGCACAAGATAGCAGTATAAAGTTTTTAAAATGTATGGGTCTCGAAATCCTTTTGAAAACTGACAAACAAATCCCAATATGCATTTGGCTTTATCAATAATGTGATCAATATATTTGTTAAAGTCTAATTTTGGGTCCATTATAACGCCAAGATCACAAAAACTATCAACTCTTTCAAGTGGTTGACAACACAGGAAATAGGCATTAAAGAAGGGCACAAGTTTGCGTGAAAAAGACATACACTTGCACTTTGATACATTTAGTTCCATATATCATTGACACTACACCAATGGAAAACACTATTCAAATCCATTTGCAGCAGTTTATAGTCATCATTATTTTTGTAAGATAAGCGAAGCTTAGCGTCATCGGCGAATAAAAGAAGATTAGAATATTTGATTGCACTATGTAAGTCATTTATAAACAATATAAATAAAAAGGGACCTAAATGGCTTCCTTGAGGAACGCCGGAGTACACAATTAATTTTTTTGATGTTTTGTTTTTAAAATAGACAAACTGTGATGTGCAACATAAGTATGACTCCAACCAAACTATAAACCATTTAGGGAGCCCAATGGTCATTAGCTTTCTTAAAAGTTAACCATGATAAGCGCGGTCAAAAGCTTTTGAAAAATCCAAGTATGCGACATCTGTTTGAAATCCATTTTGGTTTTTTACAATGAAATCCGAGCAAAACTCCATCAAGTTGGTTGCGGTAGATTCATCCTTCATAAATCCATGTTGATGTGGCGAAATAACGTTTTTGTATCTTTTTTCAATGGCTTCTATAATAATTTTTTTCGAACAATTTTATTATACATGATAACTTAGCAATGCCTCTATAGTTGGATGTATTGCAGTTGTTTCCGTTTTTAAATAGTGGCGAAATAAATGAGGACTTCCAAACGTTTTTAGCGGCTAATTAATAAGACAAAAACTTATAAAATAGACTTAAAAAATAAGACCTTGCACGAAATATTGGATTTATTCTTTTTCTTGCAAGAGAAGTTGTAGCCTTCTTGGTGCTTCCCTAGAAAATCTGTCAAGCACACTTTTTTTCAAATAATGCTCTTGCGGCTTGAGTAGATAACCGATCTCTATGTGAAAAAAGTATACAAAGGCCACTGAGTCGGTCATTGCTGGCTCATTGCAGGGACATGATTCAAAAACATTCCTTTCTATTATGAAAGAAAAAATACAAGTAGGTAACTTAACATATTATGAAAGTAATAGATATTGTCGTTGTGGCACGCGACGTGTTTGTAGTCTTTGTTAAGGATATCTGTTTGTCGAGTAGAAGGAAATATAAAAGAGAACAAACTTTATGCGGAAGATTACTTCTTTATATTTTCTGAAACATGTGCATGTGCTAAGGAAGGTAAAAATTACCTACGTCAACTTTTGCTAATAATTTCATGAGAGGCAGAAAAACATTTTTTGTTGGATATTCAAATATTGAGTGACAAAAATTGAATTGCATTAGTGGAAGGTTGGTATTTTTTATATCTTTTTCTGATTCTAAAAATTGAACCACCTCGTAGTCCTGAACATTTAAATTAAATTAATGTACAGAACAAAAGTAAAACTGAAATTCTAGGGGGGGGCATATGCCCCCTCTGCCCCCCCCCCCCCTGCGGGCGCCCATGATAAGAGTGATTGTTTATTTCTAAGTTTAAATTTTCGAAAGTACTGGAATAGTACTAAAATAGTATTGAAATTCGGGATTCAATCCCGCCTGTATTCCGGATTTTGTTCATTTGGGATTTTGGCTTTTGAAATTTTGTCCATTCGACATTTTGGCATTAGGGATTTTAAGCATTCGGAATTATGGTATTCGGGATTCTCATTTTTTGCATTTCGTCATTTTGGCATTCAGGTTTGTACCCTTCCCAAACAAAGGTCCACACCAAAATTCAACTTTGTCGAAATTTTTTCGAAGTGAAAATCTTATTTTCCTGGGCTGTTATGACCCCGCGAAATAAAATGTTAAAAAATTAATCAAAAAAAATGTTGATTACCAACCATAATTCCATCGCTTCATTTCTTTAAAAAGTAATGATTTACCATCATGCAATAGAATTTGTCGACCTTATTTCGATTGAGGACAGGTGGTTAGAACTACACTAGGACTTGTATCATATCATGGTGCTTGTTTTATTTTTTTTTTTATTATTTGGGACAAGTAATAGTTGGCGCGTTTTGTCAATTAATATGTACATAAATAAAAATAAAAATATGTGTATTTTAATATAAAGGGACAAACACTTACATAGAATGTGAACACTATGCAAAGCAAACAATACACTATACTTAAGGCAGGAAGTTGGTTTTAGGTATGAGGGCACCTACTTCCTACACCACCATGTGAAAAAGATGGCAAGGAAAAGCTAATTAGTGATGGGAATAAAATTGTAATCATACAAAATGGGAACAGGTGCTTTATTGCTAAGCATCATCTCTGAGCAGCACGTGCTTCCATTGTTTTACTATTCCCATGCATAAGCAATACCTTCATAAGACAAGCTTTGAATTAATTAAGAAATCGAACTTGAGATTTTAATAAAACTTGACGAAACTTGATATGAAAGGGAACACAAAAAAGTGAGCCTTACCTGTGTGTTTTAACTCAAGCAATTTTCTTAAACTTGGAAATTTAGGCTTTTGGTTAAGTCCTTAGTGGACAGAGGTGCAAAGGATAGCAGCGTAAGCCAGGGGGTGGCGGAAGAGCAGACTTAATAAAAACATATAACGAAAAGGACACAATTTGCATACAGAAGTCAAGCCAATACACCCATAATAACTGAGTTTGAGGAAAAGTATGTGGAGCAATCAAATAAATTAAAATAAATAAAAACAAGATATCTCAAAGCTTGCAAAATAGTGCAGCAGTTTGTTGTTGAAATTCTAAGTTTCAGAACAAGCAGAATTTCATTGTTTAAAATTTTGAATGATAGAATTGTAAAAAGCTGAGTTTCAACTAAAAAAATCAGACGTTCAGTTCGTAAAGTATCGTTCGCGAATCATAAAATACGGATCTTTATCATTCTTTTTCGATCTTCTCAAGAACCATAAAAATATAGTTCGCGAACGATAATATGTTTAATCTTAATCTATAAAATTTTTTAGTTGTCTCACGAACAAAATGAATGCTTTGTTTCTGTATATCTCGTCCTTGAAAGATCGGAAAAATAAAATTCAGGAAGAGTATAAGTCTCCCACGATAAGGATCTGAAAATATCCTTCACCTTGTGAAATGATTTATTTTTTGAAATAATTTTTGTTGAAATGGGGAAAAATAAATTCATTTGAGTTAGATAAACAAATGTCTTATGATAAAGCTTGTAAATCGTACCCATCTGCCAAGCCATTCATTGTCAAATTCTATTGAAGGATGGCTCCGATGTGGAAGCATTTAAAAGTCTCTAAGAAGTCAGAAATATTCAGTTTTCTTACTTCTCTCTTACTTCGAAAGCGATTTGAGGGCAATTCGTTATTCGTATATCATATTGTATGTTTCAAAAGATTGTCAACATATCACTACTTCGTTGTTCTTTCAAAGATTTCAATGAAACTGACACAGATGATAGCTGATACAGAAGAAAAAAGAAAATGAATATTTTCAAAACAGGGTGTTTCAAGAAAATGTGAATATTTTGCAACTTTTGCAACTTCGTTATTCCTAGAGTGATTTCAATTAAATTGACACAGGTGATAGCTGAGATAGAATTTCTACAGATACAAAATATTTTCAAAAAAGGGAGTGTCAAAAAATGTCAACATTTAGCAATTTTTTACTTCCTTGAACGAAAATGTGTTTTTTTGTTTTTGTTTTTTTTTTTTAATTCATTTTTATTTTTCATTTATCTTAAAACTATCTTAAAGCTAGACAAAAATTCATAAAAACTAGCCTACTTTTTAATATCTTACAACTAACTTACTGGCCCCATTCGGGCGCTCTAAGTAAAACTAATAACTTAATGCTAATGCCTTTCGGCCTAAGAACTATCTTAAAAACTAGAATTCATTTCGGTTTTATTTTTCACCGAGAAGAATTTATAAAAAAAACTCGGTATCTTTGTCTTTATTTTCTTTTTGTTTTATATAAGACTTACAAACTAAATAAAACAAAATTAAAACTAATTAAAACTAATTACAACTAATTAAAACTACTATAAAGCTACTTACAAACTACTTACAAACTAGAACAGCCACAGCAAGCGTTTTCGGGTTTTTATAATTTGTTTGTGTTTTTATTGGTTTTATAATTTTTTTTTTGTGTTTTTGTTGGTTTTTTAATTTTCTTTTGTGTTTTTGTTGTTTTTTTATTTTTATTTTTTTTTTTTTTTTGGTGCCACCCTGACTGTCCCTGCTTAAAACTAAATACCTTAACCTATGTAAGTCGGCCATGGCATAGAAAAATGCAGTCAACTTTTAAATATCCGAAAAAACTTCGTGTTCAGGTTTCAACCACCGGAACTGGTTCTCCTGCTTTACCCTATCTCTTCGGTCCCGATCGGACACAGTCCTACTGAACCGAAAGTGCTCGGCTCCGTCTTGTGCGAGGACGTCTCGACTGTAAAGGAGCCGCCGATCTACAGTTCTACGGCCAACGTGGTAGATTAGCGGAACCGCCGCTCAATCCTGGATCAGCCCTCGACTGTCTAAATAGAGGAATGCATCGGGCGGAATAAAGCCTCTTAGACGCACATTCTCGTAATAATCGTTTTTAGGGTAATAAACCCCAAAAATTAAGCTGTTGGTCGAGGACATTTCTCTTGCCACGTGACCACGAATAAGCTTCAGCAAGAAATTATCCACCCTGTTTATGTTGGCACCGTTTTATAGAACCGGGTTGGAATAATAATGTTTGTACTCCGAATCTGGTGTTCTGTGTAATCCAAGGCAGCGTCTAAGACACTGCGTCTTAAACACCCGAATCTTTTCCATTTGAGATGGGGCAACGTTGAACCAAACCGGGCACCCATAGGCAATCATCGGCCGTATGAGGGTCATATATAGCAAATCACCTTCACCCTGGTGTCAAGCCGGCTGCTATAAAACAACCGTTTCGTCAGGGCAAAAGTTCCCCTAGCCCTGGACAGAGCACCATTTATATGTCTGTCGAAATACAAATACTGATTCATCCAGATGCCAAGGTACTTTACTACGCTTTTACTCGCCAGTGGCGAACGAAAATTTGTCAATTTCAATGAATTCGCTCAAAGAACAATGAAGTTCCGTAATATTAACATTGTTTTTTTTTTTACGCCCAGTTTTGAAAATATTTTTTCTTTTTAATTGTGTCTCAGCTATCACCTTTGTCAATTTCATTGAAAATGCCCAAAGAACAACGAATTTGCAAAATATTGACATATTTTTGAAACACCCTGTTTTGAAAATATTTTTTCTGTTGAAATTCTATCTCCTTGTGTCAATTTCATTGAAGTCACTCAAGAAACATTAAGTTAGCATATTTTTGAAAAACCCTGTTGAAAATTAATATGCTTTCTATTTTTTTTTGTTGAACGGATTGAAATGGATCTTCAAAAGTTCACGCGTGAGAAATTCGGGATCGAACCATATTTAACGGATCGCAGCAAATAAGATTCAATCGTGAAAACGAGAAATAAGAAAAATAAGATTCGCGATTGAGTCAGATATAAAATTCCCTTTTGAATCTTTCACGAAAGAACAATCATATTTAATCGTTCTCCGAACCTTGGAATTTTGTAAAATAGAATTTTCGTGTTAAAAAACAGAATTCTGAATGTTGTTGTATATGGAAAAGAATAACCTGTCTCCAAAGATCGATTTTTACTGTCTCGAAAAACAAAATCGACTAGTTTAAACACCGGTTTATCAAAAAATTGAAAAAAAAATCTTTAAAAAATGTCGATTTTCACAATGTCGACAGTGGTTGACATTTTTTGAATCGAGATTTCAAAATGTCGACATTAATTTAGTTAATTTTCGTCTGTGGCCAATTGATTGGTCTATTTTGCGATGTTTTATCACTATTGGAAGATTCTTTTGTCTTGAAGAAAACACGTTTTAATATTATGTTGAATTCCTTGGGAAATAACCACGTGATTTTTTACTTTACTTTTACTCCAATTAATTTAATTGCTTTTTATAAAGTTTCAGTTTAACAAGAATTCTTAGCTCAACTGTGAACATAATTATTATACCAGGTCCTTTTTATACATAATGATGTTACGAACAAAGCAATATTAAAAATCTCTCACTTTGTCATACCGTTCTTGTATATATTCCAAAAATACATTTTGACTTCTCACTCTCACGTAGGTACCTTATTAACTAAAACCTTCAATTTTACACAATATAGTTACACCATAACAACTAACTTAAACAACGTGATAACGACATTTTTTTGTTTGCTGAAATTAATTGAAACCATCAAAAGGTCAAAGTTTTCATCATAGTTTTTTCGTTAAAAATTTCTACCAATTACTCACAGTTCGTCCTCTGGCTAAAAACTTTACATTGTTAGCTAAAACTAAAATGCTGTAATGGGATCTTCAGAGCTCAGAGTATAAAAAAAATAAGGGACAGAACTTAAGCTCCTTCTTTAACTATTCATAATCTGCTGCTTCGAATAGAATAAATATGTGTATATGCAAGCTTCTCCCTCAACTTGCCACAAGCAAGCATAAAAACGGCAGAGTGAAAGGTTAAGGGTGACAACACTCTGGGTTCTGGGGTCTCCTTTTTCGCTATCAATGACAAGGACTTGCATGGGACACAAGTATTTCAACTTGCATTTGCGTAGAAATTGAAATAAAAAAAAAAAAACTAAAATCAAATTAATCGCCCGCGATATCCTCTTTGCCTTTTTTTCTTCCTCTGTATCTATCCTTCCAATTAAAATCGTTTTCCTCTTCCGGCAGGGAAATTGCATTAGGTCCTTAAAAATAGATTAAACTGCAGTTTGTGACCAAAATCACTCTCTTTCATTTGCATATTTATTGTACTTTTGTTTGTAAACATCATTCTTACAGGGTGCACAAAAGATTGCCTTGCCATGCAGTGCTGGGCAAAAATTGACAGTAAAGCAGATTCTAGCCCACTTCTCGGGCATAGACGCTTCGACAAAAAACCCCAAGGAAATATACTCAGCCGATATACAAAAGGACCTGCTGCTGCTGGAAGAGCAAGAGGGTTCGGTTAATTTCAAATTCGGAGTGGTTTATATGCGACAAGGACAAGAGTGCGACGATGAGATGCTCAGCAATGGTTAGAACAAAAAAAAATTGTGTTCACTATTTCCATGTGATTTATATGTATATACAGTTGTATGTTATGTATGTTTGCTTTTCGCCCACAGAGGAATCCAGTCAAGATTTCGAAGAATTTCTCGATGTGTTGGGGGAGCGAGTTCGACTGAAGGGATGGGATCGCTTCCGAGGTGGCCTGGATGTGAAAGGTATGGAGGTATTTTACGAGCTGGTTGTTGCCCTGTGGCTAATTAAAATATGTTTGTTTTATGTGGGCTTTAATTAGGTGATATGACAGGAAAGTATTCCGTGTACACATTATACGAAGGACATGAAATTATGTTTCATGTGTCGACATTGCTGCCTTTTTCCAGAGATAATCGACAACAGGTGAGAGCATCTCTAATTATGTTTATTTTAGTTCTATAATTAGATTTTGCAATTGGAGGAATGATTTATTCAAACGGAAATAAATTTAGATATCTACTTTATCCCATTTCTCCGAAATGTTTGAGGTCAATGCCCTATGGCACTTGAACTTAAAGCTTCAATAGAGAGGCTATATTTAGCTTGAAAATATTGAGTGCATAATTTTATATTGAAGAACTGAACATAATGTATACTCAATTTTTTTTTTGACATAGTGAAAATAATTAAAAAAAAAATTCTTTTTCGATTTCCTGAATAGGTGGAGCGAAAACGTCACATTGGAAATGATATTGTTAATATTGTTTTTATCGATCAGAATGCAAACAACACTGATAAAATATTACCAACAAGTTTTGACCCTATGTGGATTAAAAGCCAATTTACTCGTATCCTTTTTTAAAATTTCAAATAAAATATAACAAAGTATAAGATTTTAATATACATTTATGTATTAATGTGTTGGCAACCCTAAAAAAAAATTGACAGTTGACAGAAAAAATGGATCATTACTCGAGAAAATAACGTATTTTCATTGTTGAACACTGTTTGATAGATGAATTCAACATAAAATATCAACGGTTACATTCAACAGACCAATTAGTGAACACTTTATACGGGCTTATACGAAATATTTGGAGCTCAGGCCTTGAAGTTATATTCGGGTCTGTTCCTCTAGGTTGGGGCTTTGGGGTCGTGCCGTCACCACTTTGGGGTAACTTCCCAGTTACGGCAACCTATTTAGTTAGGAAGCAACAACAAGCCTCGGATACGGACGGATTTACTGTTGATGAAACATGAAAATAGCAATCGAAATAAGAATAACAAAATTCGGACCTGCAGGTGGAATGTTCTATCTCTCTATAGACCACTTGCAACTGAACATTAAGCGAATGCCTTAGACTGCTACAAAGCAGATATCACCGCCATCCAAGAAGTTCGACGAAATGGGCAAAATTAATCTGAAAGACTACTCCTACCTACTGTTAGTGACAATAATAAGGGCAGCTTTTTTTTTTGATGTGGATTCATCATAAGATGCAGACTTAGGCAAGAAGTCTAGCCTTTCAACTATGTGAAAGAGCGCTTCATGACAAATTGCGTCAAGGTTAAATTCGCCAATATTATCCTCATATGCACGTAACCCCTAAAGAGAAGGAAGATGACTCTAAGGAAAAGTTCTACGAGTTCCTGGACAAGATATATGAGCAGTCTTCTAGCTATGACATTAAATTTGAGTGGGCGATTTAAATGCCAAACTTGGAAAATAAGACGTCTTTGGTAGCACAATTAGAAGATATAGCCTGCCACAACACCACCTCGGATAACGAACTCAGGTTTATCGACTTTGCTGCGGGGCGAAACGTTGTGGTAGTTATAGAAGGGAGTTCTCACATCTTGATCTCCACATGGGGACATGGGGATAAATAAATAAATAAATTGGGTAGCGCAACAGCTCGTGGAGAACCAGGGCCTAGTGACTTACAACTCACAACCATTCCTGTGTGCGTGTTGTTAGCAGGAATGGGGGGGACCAACAGTTTTTTGCCGATTCCGAACGGGTAAATGAGAAGCACTTTTTCATGACAAGTATACTCTTGGAGGATTTCTCAGTTCCTCGCAAGAGGCAGTACCTCGGATAAAACATTTCTGTTTTTAGGTGGCACTACTGGGAATCGAACCCACACCTTCGGCATGACAGTTCTACGCACTTACCATCATACTACATGGCGATATCCTGATCAATTGATTGACCCCATTGCAATGAAAGAAAGGCACTCCTCCAATATCAAGGATGTCCGGATGTTTCGAGGAGCCAACGTTAGCCTGGAACATTACCTCGTTGTAGCCAAGGTAATGCTACGGATATGCAATCCAGACCAAATCCAAAACTGGGAAATACTGTGAGGAAGTTCGACGTCGGATGGCTATACAGTAGGGTGTGTCACTTTGGTACGGCGAAAAAAATACTGTTCAGATTTAAAATCTAATACCTGCCAAAAGTTGCGTAAGAATCGTAGGAATAAGAATATATAAAAAAATTTTGAAATTAGATGGTGTTTTGGCTCGCTAAACAACGTTTAAGGTTTATTTTCGAAAACTGTGTTTTTAGTACTTTTTCTGTCTACTGCTTGGATATGGTTAAAGTACCTTAATCTGAGCTGATTTAATTAATTTAAATTATTTTGCATAAAGTATACAAAAAATTAAAAAGAAAAAAAATTTGAGGCCATACAAATTTGAATTCAAAATTCGAAATCACTCAAACTTGTATTTTTATACCATTTTCAAGTGCGATAGATATTAATAATTTTTTCTTAAATCAATTTTTACTTATCCGCTCAAACTGGGTGTATTTTTTGAGTCATGATCAGTTAAGTAAAAATTAAAGTCAAGTTTAAAATTTTTCGCAGTTTTAGGGTTGCCATCTAATTTTTTCAAAATTTAAAATAATTTCCAAAATCAACACACTTGCTCTTACAAAGCTGGGTTTTGAGCACTTGTTAGCGTATACCTTCTTGAACATGGAAAAAATAGTGCCAGACCAGTTTTACGGTTGAAAGTCCTTATTAGACGAGCTTAACATTTTCTAAGTAAAACAAAACAAAAAATGCGGTTTTGCACTTTTATTTGCAATGTTTTTTTTTAAATTCAGCTAACTTAAAATTTTTGATTTTTTTTTTTTCAAAAATCCATTTTGATGGTATATTTTATCCTCAACAAAAAAGGTATTTAGAATTATCTCAAAATTTTGCTCTGTTTTCGAGTTATATGCAAAAACCAAAAAGGGTGCTTTTGCACCCCCCTCTCCAAAATGCACCCTCTAATTTAATAGCTCTACGTGGGTTTCTCATCTTCAATGACCCCTTTGAAGATTGTTACAGTAAAATCCCATGAACGTCTTAGTTCCTTATTGCCCTGTTTTTAAGCACATAATCAACAGTTTTTGGTGTTCTCTTCAAGCTTTTTTAGCGAGCCAAAGCTAAACTAACGAACATTTCAAATAAAGAATTAAATTTTAATATGTAAGGCAACTTTTGGAAGGTATTACATGTGGAAATTCTAGGGTTGAAATAAATGACACACCCTACTATACAGTCACAAGAAATCACCAGATCCTTTTCCGAGCGAGTCTCTCGCGCCTTATTGGATAATCCTATGCCACCAACGAAACCCCTGGTTCGAAGAAGAATGCCAGCAAGTACAAGGCTGCATATGAAAAAACATACAAAGTGGCGCTACATAGAAGGACAAGAGCTACTCACGAGCTCCATGGTCCATTAGCCGAAGAGTAAAGACGAACACCGGAAAAAGAAGGAGCATGATTGCTTCTTATCGACTTAGAATATAGAGGGAATGCTATTGGGAAGTTTTACCAAATAAGGATAAAACGAACCACCTAAAATGTTCTAAGGCTCATACCCAATGTTCTTAGGCTCAAAACAAAGTCTGGTATCTTGGTAGACTCGCAGTTGGTGCTGAGGATATGGAAAAATCACTTCTGCAAATTATATAACGGTGCTGACGAACCGAAATGCGCTGTCATGCAGATTTCACCACTCAAACAAGGCAGACGCCGCTTTGGCCAACAATTCCGTGCACCCGATCTCGACAAAGTAAAGATAGCTTAACATTGCGTAAAATATCTTCTCTGTCGTACTTTTTGAATACCTGAAGCCATTTTTCCACAACCTTAAAGGTCCATAAAAGTGTGGCTTTAGACCAGGAATGTCCACCATCGAACAAATAATCCCACTGCGGCATATCTTGGAAAAAATCCAGGAGTTTAAAATCGATTCCTACCACCTTTTCATCGATTTCAAGGCTGCTTATGATAGCATCTATAGAGACGAGCTATATAGAGCAATGTCTAGTTTTGGCATCCCTCCCAAACTCGTCTGCTTATGCTGGATGAGAATGGAGAATGCACGCTGCTCCACCAAGGTCCTCAAAGACCTCACCGATATCTTAGATGTCAAAAGAAGTTTACTGAAAGGTGACGCGCTGTTATGCGGCTTCAACATCGTTCATGAAAGAATAGTGCAAGACTCTCACACTTCAACACTAGAGGCAAAATCTTTCAAAACTCCGTCCAATATATTCGCTTATGTTTGAGGTCAGTGGTGCTTTCGTGAGTATTGAGGAGAAAGTCAAGAAGATGGGTTTACGGGCGATTGAATGCAAGACCAACTATATGCTGTCAACAAAAAAGGAAACCCAACACCGAAGCGACGTATCGGATAGAACATCAAAATATACAGCTATAATTTCGAAGTAGTCAAAGACATTGTGTAACTAGGCTCCGATATCAACACAGTGAATAATACCATGCTGATATCAAACGAAGAATTGTGCTAATCGCTGTTTCTTTGGTCTAAAAAGGCAATTCAGGAGCAAATCCCTCTCTGAAGCAACTAAGGTGTCCCTGGTATAAGACACTTTATCATCCTGATCCTGATGTATGCCTTAGGTGTTTTGAGAGGAAAATTCTCAGGTTGATTGTGTATAATGGAGGATGGAGAATAAAATATAAATAAAATAAATTGGGTGGCGCAACAGCTCGTCAAGAACCAGGGCCAAGTGGCTTACAACTCTCAACCATTCCTGTGTGCGTGTTGTTGGCAGGAATGGAAGGGGACCTACAGTTTCTTGCCGAGTCCGAACGGCTAGATGAGATGCACTTATTCATGACAAGTATACTCTTGGAGGATTTGTCAGTTCCTCGCAAGAGGCAGTACCTCGGATAAAACATTTATGTTTTTAGGTGGCACGGCGGGGAATCGAACCCACACCTTCGGCATGACAGTCCAACGCACTAACCATCATGCCACGAGGTACTACGGAGAATAAAATACAACAATGAACTGTTTGGGCTATACACATACAGTGATACCAACATGGCCAGAAAAGTGAAATGCCAACGACTGAGGTGACTGGGTCACGTAGAGCAAAAGGACAACGGTATACTCCGGCCCGGAAAGTTTTTGAATCAAGCCCCGTGGGACGGCACAGTAGAGGAGAACAGCGGTGGGGAATGCAAGTGGAAGAGGACCTCAACCAACTTGGCGTTTGAAACTGGAGACAGCTAGCTAGAGACCAAGCTAGCTTGAACAAGTTTATTGATTGAGGCCCACGTCTAAATCGGACTCTAGAGCCACCTTAAGTAAGTTAGTCAGCTGTAAAAATCTCTATGTTTTTTAGGGTTGCCAACACTTAACTGCACAAAAGGTAGCAAATCCAAATTCTATGTTAATTTTGGAACATCCTTTATTTATTTAATCTGTAAGAAAATAAAGGTATGAATATTTTGTTATTTCCTTAACTAGTTTTTTGTCTTAGATATTTTCGCTGTTGTGACAAAAGTAGAGAACACTTACCGTTTAGCTATTTTCTGTGATGAAACTGTACCTCCGTTTGGACCAACTTTACCGGATCCACCTGTATTTTCTGTAAGTGTATTTATAACAAGTAGAAACACAGAGGTGATTGCATGTGTGAGTGCTTCAAATGGCTCATTATTTTAAGTGAGTTTGAACTTATCGTAATTCAAAGCGCAGTTGTTTTAAATAAAATGGTACATTTGTACCCAGATTAAATCAGTTAACAATTAAAAATGCTACCATTTTTATATTTTTTATAAATTGTCTTTAACTGCTACTATTTTTGTCAATACCCTGCAGGATGTTTTCATGTTTCGTGAATTTCTCCTTGTTAAATTGATAAATGCGGAAAAGGCAACTTTTCAAACACCAACTTTCTCCCAAAAACGTGAGCGTACTTTAGAAATGCTTATTAAGGATCTGCACGAAGAGTATGTCCACGACAGCAAATTGGTAAGTTCACATATCTCACTCCGTAGGTATATATATACAAGAATGTCTATGTACATGATTCAATCTGAAGCGATGATTCAATTCAATTTTATTATTGACACAAATACAATTGGTGTCATCCGTATATCGTATAGAACATGTTAAACAGGCGAGCATTCTCCGAGGTGCTATACGACGTGCCACGTGCTTCAAAACTCAAAGAGGACGCAAGACAAATTGAATTTGTTCGAATTGGACAGGCGCTCAAATTGGAAGCTATCGTGCGTGGTGATGCCCCAACTAGCATAGCTTCAGCTAGTCCTTGTACGATATTCAAGAAGCCACCATGGGAGCCACAATGTTTTTATGCAGCATTTCAACATCGAGGAACCCTTGCAGGAGATTCGTTTAATCATGATAGCATATTCATAGCCACCGATGATGGTACATTCCTTATAAAGGGTGAGTTGGTTTTTTTCTGTTTGTGATATAAAAACAAAAGAAATAGAAAGATTACCCTTTAAGTGTTTGCATTTCAGATGACCAATCGCTACAGCTGGTATTTGATAAAACATTTTTTGTAAAGCAATTGAGTGTGCTGGAGGAACATGGATTGCTGATAATTCGTGGTGGATCTGCTACCAATCGGGATTCTAATCGAATTCATGTTTTTCGACTTAGGGAATTCAAGGACGAAGCTATCCGAGTGAGAGGTCGTAATGAAGTCAAAGACAGAAGAATAGAACGCTCACGAGGATGTCATCTTTATGCTAGTTCAAAAATCAATGGTGGTCATTTGCGTTTGGTTGTTGCTGTGGGCAAGAAAATTCAGCTTTTTCAATGGAAACACACTGCAGCATGGGAATCGTGGTGTGCGGAAAGTGATATGGAAACGGTGGATGGATTTATTTTTCAAAAGGAGATTCAACTATGCGAATCACCGGCTATAATGACATTACTCGAAGGACCCACGAATACAAATGCTGGAGGTCTTATTTGTGTTGGCTATAGGTATGAAATTCTAAATTGAATTATTAAAATTTAAATTGGATTATTAAATTAAAAGAAAATGTATCATGCATTTAATAATTTATACCTTACAATAGGTAGGTATCTACATAATATACTCACCCAATCCTGTCTATAAGCCAGATGTAGTTTAAAATGTTTTCACACGGTTGGGGCCTAAGGTGCCAACAAATCGTTTTCATCCTCCAAGTTCTGCTGCCAGATATTTTAACTGTGGCCACGTCTTTCTCTGGGCTCCTGCCTCTGCTAAGATTGTTGATTTCTTGTAGTTTTTCTTATTTTTCTTGGTCTTCCAATCCACCACCGCACCCTGAAGATTCCATTCAAAGGACTGCTTTGCAATTTCATCGTTTAGTATCCTCAGTGCGTGACCAATCCATTATGCCATTTGCGCTATCTTATGTCGACGTCAAGCCGCTCTTGACTTATCATGCGCTACAATTTCTTGTTTGATATAATTTATAGCCAGTGAATCTTAAGAATCTGGCGTAGACATTCGTGACTTTCTAGGTTTTGCATAACATATAACAGCCCGGGTTTTTGCATTGGATTCGAAGAATCTCAACTTAGTGCGTCTGGTGTTTTGACTGGGTTTCCTAATTTTGGGTCAGAGTACCGACAGCTGGAGAGCTTTATTAATTCCCCTTTTAATGTCCATCAGAAGATGTTCAAAGGGTAGACGTGTGCATTCAAGAGGACACAACCGTCCACAAGCGAACCTGTGTCTATCGACTCCTACTTTGGGATGGAAAAATCATTTCTGCAAATTGTATAACGGCGACGACGAACCGAATTCCGCTACCATGCAGATTGCACCATTCAACTTGGACGACGTAGGCCAACAATTCCGTCCACCCGATCTCGACGAAGTAAAGATAGCTATATCTAAACTTAAGTCCAATAAAGCTGCTGGAGCTGATGGCCTTGTGGCTGAGCTATTCAAAGCGGCTGGCGATGAATTGGTTATGGTTGGAGGAAAGCATGCCCGATGAATGGAACCTCAGCATTGTTTGCCTGATCCTCAAGAAAGGCGATCCTCTGGACTGCACCAACTACAGAGGCATCAGTCTTCTTAATATCACCTACAAGATCTTCTCTGCCGTACTTTGTGAACGCCTGAAGCCATTCTTCAACAACCTGATAGGTCCATATCAGTGTGCCTTTAGGACAGGGAAGTCCACCCTCGACCAAATATTCGCACTACGGCAGATCTTGGAGAAAACTCAGGAGTTTCAAATCGATACCCACCACCTTTTCATCGATTTCAAGGCCGCGTATGACAGCATCTATAGAGACGGGCAATGTCTAGTTTTGGCATCCCTCCCAAACTCGTTTTTTTGTGCAGGATGACGATGGAGAATGCTAGCTGCTCCATCAAGGGCGGCAAGGACCTCACTGACACCTTTGATGTCAAAAAAGGTTTTAGGCAAGGCGACGACGCACGCCCTGTCATGCGACTTCTTCAACATCGTTCTTGAAAGAATAGTGCAAAACTCTCAAGTCAACACCAGAGGCACAATCTTTCAAAAGTCTGTCCAATTACTCACTTACGCTGACGACATTGACATAATCGGACGAACAATGCGTTATGTCAATGGTGCTTTTGTGAGTATTGAGAAGGAAGCCAAGAAGATGGGTTTAACGGTAAATGAAAGCAAAACGAAATATATGCTGTCAACAAGAAAGGACACCCAACACCGACGCCTAGGACAGAACGTCACTATAGACAGCTATAGTTTTGAGGTGGTCAGAGACTTTGTCTACCTAGGATCCGCTATTAACTCAGCGAACGATACCAGTGCTGAGATCAAACGAAGAATTAGGTACTCTTGCCAATCGCTGTTTCTTCGGGCTAAGAAGGCAATTGAAAAGCAAAGCCCTCTCTCGAGCAACTAAACTGTCCCTGTATAAGACGCTTATCATCCCGGTCCTGACGCATGGTGCAGAGGCATGGACACTGCTAACGGTGGATGAAAACGCGTTAGGCTGTTTTGAGAGGAAAATTCTCCGGGTGATTTTTGGTCCCGTCTGCAAAGATGGGAAATGGAGAAGACCTAGCCACAAAAGTGACAAGCCAACGACTAAGATAGCTGGGTCACCTAGAGCGAATGGACACCAATGCTCCGGCCTGGAAAGTCTTTGAATTCAACCCCGTGGGACAACGCAGTAGAGGTGGACAGCGTAAAAGGTGGCGCACGCAAGTGGAAGAGGACCTCAACCAACTTGGCGTGTGAAACTGGAGACAGCCAGCTAGAAAGGAAGAAGCTTGTTGGTTGAGGCCCTGGTCCACCCCGGACTGTAGCGCCACCTTAAGTAAGTAAGTAAGTCCAGATCAGTACCACCATTTTCTGGAACAACAAGTTCACACAACATTTTCAACCCCTTCAATTGGTGATGGCGGGAAAATACTGTGATATGTGGAGCGGCCTGTGAGCATTATTTTTTGTCTTTTAGCTATTTATTTTTAAACCGCTTGACTCTCCTTTCACCTTCAGTGTTTGACGCATCCCGTTCAGCCAACTGATGTTATTGCCAGGAGTCATTATATCATCGGCATAGTCTAAATGACTGTTCTAACGCTCGCCGTAAAAACATCGTCTATCGCCAGCAGAAAGAGAATTGGTGATAAAAACATCCCCCCGTCACACACCTTGTCGCACTTCGAAAGAGTCGGATAGCTGCCCATTGTGGAGAATATCCTTATGAAGAAGTGATCTCCATCTCCATATACCTCTTTGGTTGAATCGTCCAAAGGCCTTCCAGTCCTTGGGATAGCTTTCGCTTTCCCAAATAATTTATATCAACGGGTGAAGAATACTTGCTGTTGTTACCGAAATGGCCTTCAGGAATTCAGCATTCCATCAAGTCCAGCTGATTTGTTGTTTTCGAGGAGATTTATCGAAGTTATAGGATTTCCATTACCGAAGGTGTTTTGATTTCAATACCTTTATAAGATCTACGCATCTCATATAGCTGGGGCATTTAAGCACTCTGCTCAATGGAATCCTCATTTAGCAAAGCACAAAAGTGATCCTTCTTCCTGCTGCGTGTGCGTAGCTAATCCTCAGTTGATAGTTTAAAAAGTATGCCATCAACTACAGGATTTCTTTAGTTATTTGGCACAATTATCTCCTATCTCATCTTCTTGCAGTTAGGGCTGGCCACCATACCAGAAAAGTTTCGGTATCGTTTGGTATCGGTATCGGAAACCGAAGCCATACCGAGACCAAACCAGCTCAAAACACCCAAAACGATACCGAAACCAAACCGATACCATACCGAACCTTAAGTACCGAAATTTACCGAGACTCTCGGTGGTATCGTTTGGTATCGGCAGAAAAAATGAATTTTTGAATATTAGTATTAAGTAATATCTTTTTGTTCTTGGTGTCTCGAAAACGGCTCTTAACTATTTGCATGATATCTTCAAAGTTACTTGTTTTTAGCTAGTGGAAGGGTAAGGAAGGGATTTTAGTAAAATGCACCCACTGCCACGCCTTTAATTATATCTTGGTTTATCAGGAACTGCTTATACGATTGGGATGAAATTTTTATTATTTTCGTAAACGGCTTGTAAACGTTTGGAAGAAATGTTAGTAGTTCGTTCTTATTAACACTGAATGCAACCGAGACCGATACCGACATTTTTCAATTTAAACGATACTGAGAAGATACCAATTAAAGTCTCGTTTGGTTTGGTATCGTGGCCAGCCCTACTTGCAGTGTTTTCCGCATTTTCTGTGAGGCCATCTAACCTCTAACTCAGCGATAGGATAGACTGTCTTATGTGCTATCCGATATTCATTCCGCAACTCAGCCTCTGCTTCGGCATTTATTTGCAATGATCTCAATGATTTACAAAGCTCAATTTTATCCCAGGTTACTTGCGTTACCCAAACAAGTTTCAGATCCAGCTTCCATAAAAATCTTTATTATGTATACTGCTACTCGTATAGTAAAAATTTCTGTGTTTCTGACAAATTCCCCCCAAGAAATGTATTTAGGCAGAAGCTCTTTGGTCTATCAAATGCCAGGTTGACGTATAGGCCTGATACATCAACAACAAAATCTTGCCAAAAGTTGCCACCAAACCGTTCAACACCTTTTCGGAAATTTGCTTCTCTCTGCGAGAATTTCATCAAAATTTGACAAGCTGCCATTTTTTGCCGAAAAATCTCTGGAACAAAGCTATTATTTTCATCAAGGAAAGTGTACTCAATTCTAAAGAATATCAACAAAAATTTTGTAAATGCTTTTGATTTTAAATGCAAATACGGGACTTAAGCAACAAAACCCTTTTCTTGCATATTATTTTCCTATTATAATTTTTCCTCGAAAAAAAAACTTAAATTTAAAAAAATATTGTCCTTTATTTTTTTTGGAGTACCTAGTGTATTTTTTTCCTTGTGGTAGATATCAGTGCCATTCATTTAAAATTACGCCTTTTGATCCAACCTGACATTAGCTGCATTTTATTATCTCTGGGTCTGGATCGAGGTTATCTTTTAACATGCATTACAAAAACAATATGGGATCTAGGTTTCTATCGAGGTTAATTTCAATAACCCAGATAGAGGTTTTCACTCTGACCGGCACAGGGCTATTTACCATTGTGAATGGATTTCAGTGATTTGTCAGCAATATTAGGAATAGAGAGGAAAAGAGACAAGTGCTTACATGAAAAACAAATAAACATAAGAAAAAAAGAGACTGATATACAGCACTGCTTTTGCACTAACCCAAATCGTTTTATTTTCACGAGGTGAACCATATGGGTTAAGCATAGTTTACAGTTCCGATGCGAAAAAAAAAATCAAAATTTTTAAAACGATTTTCCACCTATTCTGCGCACCAAATTGAATAATATTCAAGGCGAAAAACGTTGGCCTTTGCCTAAACCACCCATTGAGTCATTTATTTACCCTTAATTGGCAAACTATAGGCCTAAAAATGGAAAATAATTATTTTTTGATGCGAAAACCATTTGCATGCAAATAATGCCTTGAGGTGAATATATTTTTTTTTTTGGTAGTATAAACCGACCATCAAAAAAAAATTATTTTATTCACCACACTTTTTTTCGCATGCAAATCAATTGCCGGTCCATTGTTTTGCATGACATAACATGATAGCATAGTGTTTATTCGTATGAAACTGTAAGCCAATCATGCAAACAATTAATTTTACATTTCACCTCAATTATTTTTGACATGAAAGAATATTTGCATAGATTTTTTTTTGCGCACGGGAACTGTAAACTAGGCTTTATAAGCGATAATAAAACGCGGCTATTATGGTGATATAATCTGCTTTTATACGGCAACTTTTGAGTAATGAGTTTTTTCGAGACTATAAAAGTAACAGTGAGGGTGAGACCAGGGGCCTATTTCTCAGATCATACATCACATACATTTCATACAACATACAACATCTTCATACATCATACACATCATACAATTTTCTGTTTCTCAGATTTCATTGGAAGTGTTGTATGATACTTCTGTTTGTTGTATGAAATGTATGTTTTTGACATTTCATTGTCATTCAATTTGTTTGTGATTTTTATTTTCTTTTAGCATGTGAAAATAAAATGAAAGAGTGATTCGTAGGTTTTTATTTTTATAGTTCGTGTTCTTTGAGTTTTTTTTACTTTGTATAGTAAAATAAAATTAGCGTTTATTTTTATCGATTTTCACCTCAAGCTAAATTTTAAAAAAATATTTGTGAATACAAAAACTATATTAATACATTGTAATAATGCAGTAACTTGATGCCAAATAAAAAGAATAAATAGACAAAATGAAAAACAAATGTGGTTTTATAATGTTGTGAAGGGAAAACAGCAATTTGATTTGCTGTATGAAATGTATGATACATTTGAGGTTAATTTGTTGTATGATGTGTATGAAAAAATTCTGAGAAACAGAATCATACAATATTCCAATAATCCCAGTGTAATCTCCAGTCATACATTGTTGTATGATAGTCGATCATACAACAAATCTAAGAAATAGAAATCATACAGCAGAACTGTCAAAATCATACAATGTTTGTGATGTATGATCTGAGAAATAGGGCCCAGATGTTTTTTTTTTTCTCATTTTCACTCATTTAACTTTGAAAAAAGTCATGACTCCAAAGTTGTGTCATGTAATAGCAGACATAGGAAAGAGCAATAAAGTGGGTCTATCAATCCCGTCCGTCTGTCAGTAGATCTAGTAAAGACCTAAACGGCTTGGTTGATTTTCCTTTGACTTGATTCATAACGTTCTTTGGTTATTCCCTCGAGGCTTTTTTTTAAATTTTTTCTTAGAACTAAAAATAACGATATCTGCAATCGGCTATACAATTTTTGAAAGCTATTTTACGAAACCTTTTTTCTCAAAAATGGCCTATTTTATTTATTTTATTCATTTTTATTTAAAAAAATTAAAGTACAAAAATGTCTACCAATTTATTTCTAGGTACTATTATGAAGTGGTGTGTGATCAATCTGGATCGGCAACGCGACTTTTTGAAGTGGATGCGTCTAAGCGAAATCAAACTCAACTTAATGCAGCAATCGAACTCTGCGATGGCCAAGAAACAGAGCTTCTACTCTGCTATAATCGTAAGTTGAAAACGTTATCAATCTGTCCTTATTTTAATTGAAATTTTTCCTTTACAGATACTTGTCATTTTCAAAAACTAAATAAGGACACCACGTCCACAGAATTCGATTTTCACTGGAACACATCACCAACATCAATTGTTTGTGCATTTCCGTACATTTTTGGCTTTACTTCTGATTCCATTGAAATTCGATTATTGGTAAATGGTAATTTGGTGCACACGGCCATAATGCCTGAACTTCAATTGATCACATCCAAACGTGACATCTACTTCGTTACCACTGCGCCGGAATTTATATCCAAAGATCTGAATATCAAGCGTCTGCAAATAAATGAAAATACTCCTGAACGTAGAGTAAAGAAAACTCCCAGTGATACGTCGTCCAGTGAAGAGCTCTCTCGTACCCCCGAAAGAAAGAATTTCGTAGAGATTCCCATCAATCCTGAAAATGAGCTGCAAACTCTTTTAGCTCTTCCAGTTGGAAACCCATCGATACAGCGAGCAAGATCACTTCAGAAAACGAACAACATCAACGAAGATCAAAAGCCTATTATCGCGAAGAGTAATTCATGTGGTGATCCATATCGATCGGACAATGCAAAAGACAGGGAACCAAGTGTTCCGCCAAATTCTCCACGAACGGCGGCGACAAATCAACAAACTCAACAGCAAAAGTGTGGCTCTCCAATGTCTCCCACTAAGCGAAACTCCAAGTACAGAAACCTCTTTACAAGCAGTTCGGGTGATACGTCATTCAGTTCTCCAGATCGCCTGAAGCCCCTACGCATCTATCGAATACCCTTGTCCAAACTTACTGGAACTCATTCACACTTTCATGCACATTCCTTCAGTACATCAACATCGTCTTCTGGCTCTTCAGCTGCAACTGCAACCACAACAACCTTCAAACATTCCATAGATGTCCCCACGATCGCTAGTCGTTCCTACGAATGACATCCGAGTACGACTGATTTTAGCAATTTAAATGAATCAAAAGGCAACGGCACGGGAATAATTGATGTAAATGAAAACTCCACTGCTGCAGCTAAGGACTCTGAGAAAGTGCTGTGCAATAATATGTGTAATTCCATTGATTTTCAATATTTGATCTCGCAACAACTCATGAGGTTTCAACAAAATAAAACCAGACAAAACTGAATAAATTATAAAACATTATACGCTATTATAGGGACTGCATCAACACCATACTTAAACACAAACTTTCTATTGCTCTGTAAAGTTTTGAACTTTTTTCTTAGAGAAAAAATTAGACATGAATGTGACATTTTTGACATGACTGCAAATTTAGCACAATGTCAACATTATTAACTGTAAATTATATCAAACAATTTTTGTTTTGTTTCAATCTTTGTATACTTTTCATTTGACATTATGGAATAGATACTCTTTCTGTGTTCTGTAAAATTAACATCAAAATATTTAAGAAGTAAATAATTGTGTTTACAAAAATTATTAACATATTATTATATGAATAAAAATGATAGTACATTATATATATTTAAAAAAACAACAAAAATGTTATACTACTAAAAATATTTATATAAATGTATGTTTAATTAGTTTTAATAAATATTGAGTGAATTTATTGAATTTCACTTGAAAAACTGTCTGCGTCTTTTTTCATAAAAATCTTAGTGTGTAGGTACTGTTAGAAATTATATAACTAATACATTTATTTACCATCATTCAAAAACGCATCTTTTTTAATTTTTATAGATTCGAGTATCTCAAAACCGTGAGGTGCTAGAATTATTTTAAGGCCAGATTCGAACTCAGCGCATCAAAGACCATCAGAAAAGTATATTGTAATATTTTCTCAGGTTCGTTAATAAAACTTATTTACTTTATTTAAAACTTTCACTTATTTATTTCACAAAATAAAACACTTTATACTTTTTATTACTACAAGCAAAACAATTTATTATTCACCACTGAAATTTAATTCACCAACTTTATTCATTCACGATTAAAAACAAACTGTCGCTGCCCTTAAACATATGCCCTTTTATACTTGTTTGACAAACTCTGGAAATAAGGAGAAGGTTCTGGTCTCTGCTTCCAGAGCTTTCCGTAGGGGAAATTTCCCAATAATTTCCCTTCCAAAAGCTTTTATTTTGACAGCTGGTATATCTGTTATAATCCGGCAGATGGCTCTTCTTTCGTTTGTGAGTTGCTGTAATTATAGCTAATAAGGGTATGTTTGCACTGCGACCGTAAGCTTTATTGTGTCCGTTTGTTTGCCTTTCGGAGTCGTTATAGTTCAAATATGGAAAGTTATTACAATATCTTGGTTCGGTTCATGTTAAAGAAAAAAGCTCAAATTTTGTCACGCAAAGTAGTAATTAGTGTTTTCGAGTGGATTTTCGCAAACAGTAAAAATCCGTCAATTTTCAACTAGCGCTTGAGTCCAAACTCCAAATGAGTTGTCACAGACAAACCCTTAAATAGAGATTTGTTGGAAATTGTTTAGGAGCATTCTATGAAAAAGAGGAACTCTCAGGTAATTTACAAATATTTGAATTTTTAGTTTCAATGTACCTTTATACAAAAACCGGTGAACTGATTTGCTTCAAACTTGGTACAGTGCATTCATATATAATACTCTACACGGAAAACTTGAGATTTTATTTTAGCTCCCCTAAAAGGTCCAAAACGCTAGTGATTTATCTTCCAGCCTCTTAATTGCCTCACTAAAATAGACTGTGTTGTCATGTGAAATTGCCAGACCCTTACTTGAACTTTCGAATTCTCACTGAATTCAAACTAACAAAAACAGGATAGAGTACCGAATTCATGGCCTGTCAAAACCGAGCCAGGTGCTTAGCTGTTAAAAAACTACTTAAAATTACTACCAAATTGAACTCTGTCCGACACGTGACGTGATTTGTCCGTACGTGACAGAACATTAAAAAATGTTTTGAAATGATGTGCATTTTTAAAATTTTTTTTTCGTTATTATCGCTTTGGATTCATTCTCATAATTTGGTTCTAACACATTTGTGATCGATGATGCATAGTTTCGCTGAAATTTGAATATTAAGATAGCAACCTAGAACATTGGTAGAATCGGCCCGTCCGTACGTGACAGCTCTTCTTATTTTTTACTTGCGATTATAGGTACTATAAGGCAAGTTTTGGATTCGTGCAAAAAAAAAATTTTGAGATAACAATCAAACATGATATTACGATGATAGAGAACACCAAAAAAGTGGGTGGCACAATTCTGTCTGTCTGTCTGTTCGTCTACAGCCTAAACGGCTCGATCGATTTTCTTCAAATTTGGTACATAGTGGTTTTTGGTGATTCTGCCGACACGTTTTTTTCATTTTTTTCTTAGAACCCAAAATAACGGTACCTGCCATACATTTTTTTTTGGCAAATTTACATAATCGTATTTTTCTCAAAAACGGCTCGACAACCTTTCTTAAAAAAAATTCAATAAATTTATTTTAGTAAAGGCTTTCTTTGGGTGGAAAACCATTTTTCAAAAATGGTTATTAATGGTACCTCCCAAGGAACCATTCTTTTAATTTTTGATTTTCTTCAAAATGGTATGACCGATTTCAATTATTTTTTTTATACAGAAGCTTCCAAAAAATGTTAATAGTTTTGTGTACCAACATTTTTGAAAAAATATTTTTTGGATTTTTAAAAAAAATTTCAAATTGTTTTTTGGAAAATCAAATATTTCGAAAACGGCATCATAGATTTTTTTGAAACTCGATATTTAAGACTTTTTTAGTACTTTCTAAAATATTTTTAGAAAAAATTTTCCATTTATGAAAAAATAACGGTACATTCCATACAAAAGTGAAAAAACCGCAAAGGCAAATATTTTTTTGCTTGAAAACGACTCCTACGATTTTGATTAAACTTTTTTCATAAACTAAAATTAGTACGATCTACCATTAAAAATTATAAAATTTTACACATAGCAACTATTGGTAGTACCTGTCATGGAACGTATTTTTTTTATTTTGAGTTTTCGCGTTATCAGCTTAACGGATTTAAATGAATTTTTTATATTCAAATTTCAGATAAGATTAAATCATATTGCATATCAAAATTTTCCAAAAAAAAGTTTTTGGATTTTTAAAAAAAGTTTCACACTTTTTTTTTGAAAATTCGATATCTCAAAAACGGGTTGACAATTTTTGTTTCAAATTTTGTTTTTATATACACATAAATATATAGCTTAAGTCTGCATACCAAAATTTGTTCTTAAAACTGTTTTAAGAATTTTATATATAAAAAATTAATTTAAAAAAAAACCATTCCAACGATTTTAATTTTTTCCCATACAATCATATTCCATCATGAATTAAGATGGCATACTTTATTTCACCTCAAACTGTCAAAAGAGTTGTTTTAGCTTATTTAAATGTCGTATTTCATGCTTCTCTACATTTTTCTCTCATAATTTCCATGTTTGTATATACAATTTTCTTAAACTTGCAGTGTCTTGAACATGAGAGCAAGTACGTGCGACCCAGTCGTGCATTTTATTTAATTTTAATTTTATGTTTTCCATAAAATTCATCATTAATTTAGGTGGGGATGTTTTTTCAATTCAAACTATAAAAGGAGTAGTTTTAGCTAGTTGAAATATCAATTAACATCTAACACTTTTGACTCAATTTCGGCAAAAACAACAAAAATTATTTTCTTCTTCTTCTTCTTACCAACATTATCATAAAAATATGAATATTTTCTTTTTATTGAAAAGTTCTTTTCTTATAATAACATACTCGCTGTAAAGGCTGCAAAGTTTATAAGAATATCATATAATGCATATCATAATATTATGATATGTATTATTTTGTTCAAATGATATTTGATAATATATAATTTTTTGTTGGCGACAAAGATTTTGGTTTCAGTGCCACCCGGACAAAATTTTCTGGGAGCGACGAGTTAACCAGCAAGGTGGTTTCGCGAATTGGTATCTATAACAAATCAGGGACCGGTGGTTTCGTCAATCCAATTTTATTTTTCCACCCCATATTGCCTCGCAAAATTTGCCACCTCCCTCCAAAGTGCCACCTGGGATGGACCACACCCCCACCCCACCCATGCTATGCCACTGACATAACCATTTCTAGAAAGTGGTTATTATGGGTACGTCCACTCCAAGGAACAGTTATTTTAATTTTCGATATTCTTGAAAGCAGAGAATGAATTAATGTTGGGTTTTGTACGTAAATGGACATCCGCACCAATGCGGAATAATTTTGAATGAACAGCAATGACATGTGTGTGTTCCCACTGTTATAAAGAATGTTTTTTTTTTTAGACGTGTAATTTTCAAGAAAAAAATAAAACGCATATAATTTAACGTTATAGCCAAGAATTTAGCTTTATTATAAATATAAGGGTTTGCCATTATGTTTTAAAAATGATTTTTTCTGTTTGGCTTTGTTGATTTTTATAAAACATGGTAAATAGCGTTTTTATTTTTTTCTTAGTACCTACCAAAATCTGTATCTGTCACACACTTTTTACAAAATCTCATTTTTCTCCAAAACGGCTGCACAAATTTTCCAAAAAAGATTCAATAAATAACTTTTTGTACAGATTATTTTTGAATGGAGGACTATTGTTCAAACAGTGGTTAAGTATTGAGGGTACGCACGTCCCAAAGTAAACAATTTTTTTAATTTCGATATTTTTGAAAGCAGTAGGTATGACTGATTTTAATAATTTTTGTATGTAGGAGCTCCTAAAAAACATAAAATTAAAACCTTAAAACCTAATATATGTATTATTCGAAAACGACATGATCGATTTTTTTACTTGGTTGTTAGGGCGATTATTTATGTGCGTGAAGTTAGCACCGCCATTTTCGATTTTCAAAAAAAAAGATTGTGCTGTAATGTGCCCAATTTGTGCTGCTATGTGCCGTATTTAAAAAAAAAAAATCGTACTAAGGGTTTGGTTTTTAGAGGGTACCCATTTTTTTAGCGTGAAGTTAGCACCGCCATTTTTGATTTTCGAAAAAAAAAATAGTTGTGCTGTACTGTGCTCAACTTGTGCTGGCTTGTGCATAATTCGCAAATTTGCAAATTTTACGAATGAAATTTTTGCGAAATCTCAAAATTTCATAAAAAAAAAAAGTTGTGTTGCATTGTGCTCAAAAAATGATACTAAGAACCAAAAAGAAAAAAACAAAAATTCGCATAATTGCATCTATTATGGCCAAAACTAAACTTTGCGAAGCACCGCCATTTTCGATTTTCAAAAAAAAGAAAGTTGTGCTGTATTGTGCTCAACTTGTGCTGCCTTGTGCCGTAAATATTTTTAAGAAATTTGCAAATTTGCAAATTTTACGGATGAAAATTTTTCAAATTTTGCAATTTTGTAAAAAATTAAAGTTGTACTGTTTTTTGCTCAAAAATCACATATTTGTAACTTTTACTACCAAAAAACAGTTTTGCGAAGCTATTTTGTGCCCAATTTCCCATGTACATATTTTCGCCAAAAATAAATTTTTGCTGCGTTAAAGTAAGAAGAGTATTCATTTAAAAAAAAAAAGAAAACAAATGATAAATTAAATGGCTTCTCATGGTTCCCTAGTCAAGCAATATAGAAATACTTTTGTTTCAGTTTCCGGTTTCCACTTATTTGGTGTACGACACCTACTTTCCGAGGTCTGAAACTCATGCCAGAATAAAAAACCAATGGAGGCAGAAAAATCCATGTCTTGACGACGACATGTCGAAGAAAACCAACTTTTGAACATAACATGAGCACTGTTCAAAGCTTGGCCATGAGATTTGATTTTTCACGTGCGTGTTAGTTTTTTTCTTGTTTTTTGTTGTTTCTCGAGGTATCTGGATATTAAAAAAGTCTGTTGCTTGACTAGGGAACCATGAGAAGCCATTTAATTTTCTCTACACAATTTTTACTAAACTATAATAAAAAAACGGAAAAGATGAAAATTTATCATTTGTTTTCTTTTTTTTTAAATTGAATACTCTGCTTACTTAAAGCAAAAATTTATTTTTGGCGAAAATATGTAGGTACATAAGAATGCAAATTGGGCACAAAATAGCTTTGCAAAACTGTTTTTTGGTAGTAAAAGTTACAAATATGCGAATTTTTTTGTTTTCTCTTCGGAATATGGCAGTACAAATAGCGCGGAAAACAGCACAATTTTAATTTTTACAAAATTGCAAAATTTGAAAAATTTTCATCCGTAAAATTAGCAAATTTGAAAATTTCTTAAAAATATTTACGGCACAAGGCAGCACAAGTAGAGCACAATACAGCACAACTTTCTTTTTTTTGAAAATCGAAAATGGCGGTGCTAACTTCACGCTACAGTCCTTCGCAAAGTTTAGTTTTGGCCATAACAGATGCAATTATGCGAATTTTTGTTTTTTCTTTTTGGTTCTTAGTATCATTTTTTGAGCACAATGCAGCACAACTTTTTTTCTACGAAATTTTGAGATTTCGCAAAAATTTCATTCGTAAAATCTGCAAATTTGGGAATTTTTCAAAAATATTTAGGGCTCAAGCCAGCACATGTTGAGCACAGTACCTACAACACAACTTTTTTTTCGCAAATCAAAAATGGCGGTGCTAACTTCACGCTAAAAAAATGGGTACCCTCTAAAAACCAAACCCTTAGTACGATTTTTTTTTAAATATGGCACATAGCAGCACAAGTTGGGCACATTACAGCACAACCTTTTTTTTTTAATTTCTAAAGAAAAGTTTCGATTTTTTTTTTTGAAAACTCGATAGATATCTCAAAAACGACTTGAAACTTGAAGTTTTTTTTTATTCTAAATATTAATTTTGTTAACTGTTGGTCACACGCAGCCTCCATTATAATTCAGCCTCCGTCTTAGCCCAACCAAAACTAAAAATTTGAAAGTTTCCTAAAATTAAAACTCATTTTAGTTCGCATGAAACCATGCTAAAAATAATTTTATTTACTATAAATTTATATATATAAACCTTAAAAGGTAGTTAGTTCTTTCTTATATGACTATCGAATACATTATTAAATTCATATTTTATTTTTATTAAGTACATCATTTGGTATGCCATCAAATTAAACAAATGGTGCAAGAAAATAATATACAAGCTGGTGTGGCAGTTTAAGCATTGTTGTTGTTTTTTTTTTTTTGTTTAACTTTATAATATAAAATAATTGATATTTTAAATTGACTCAGTGCTTTGCTATTCTCATTATTTCAGTAAATTCTTTCTTATCAACATCTTTTTCAAACGATTTAAAAAAGGAAAGAAACTACTTACAATAAACGGAAGCACTCTTGTTAATCAAAAAAAAAAAAAATTGAATAAAAACGAGGCAAAACAAAATCACAGAAATAGATACATACATAATAATAAAAACTTAAAATATTATTCGCATAGCGTTTGAAAACAAAACAATAAAAAAAAAAGATAAAATAATATTAAAGTATCTTTGGGATTACTACTGAAGCCTGTTTTTTTTTTTTGACACTTGAACGTACCGAATTGATGTTCTCATCTAATCTCAAAATCACATTAACTTATTTTTACTAAAACTTAATCCTAATAAATTTAGCACTTTGTATAAAAATCACTTAATATGTAGAGAAAACAACAGTTCGTAAAAATATATAAATCTTTCAGAAGAATATTTATAGCATCTTTAGATATAAAAATGTCTACCAGTCTTCATCTTCATTGTACTCGGAGATTTCCAGCCGGAAAGGAGTTTTGGCATTTTTCAACTTTCTATGGCTACTTCTGCCAAGAGGATTGTGTCGCAGGTCAACGAGTTCTAAATTGTTACTTGTTATCATTTGGTCTGTGTCGATTTCTGTAAGGAAATTTATTTTGAATTAGATTTTTTGTTTTTTAAGTTTGCTACATATCAGAAGCAATTAAACTGAATTCTCAATTAAATGGAACTCAAAATTAATGCTACAATCTTAAATATTTATTTTTTACTAAATTTACCTATGATTGCATTGTGACTTGCATCCAGCTCACGAAGATTTGGTATTTTAAACACAACTGGTGGCAAAACAATGAACGAATTATATGATATATTAAGGCGGGTTAATGATGTAAGGTCTGCCAGCTCATCGGGAAGCTTGGCCATCTGATTGTGTGATATATTGAGGTCTAGAAAAAAAAAGAAGAAAAAGCAAGTTAAATGTTAAGACTTTTTGAATTTTATAAAAAGAAAAGTTTTAGTTACCTGTTATGAGATTGAACTTAACAGCAAATTTTGGTGATATCTTCTTTATGACATTTCCACTTAAGTTGCAAGTCTTTAATGTTGTGTTCCTCATAAGATGATAAACAGCTTCTGGCACTTGCATCAGTTCACATTCAGAGAGATCTTAAATAAAATAAGAAAATAAAAACAAAAATTATTAACGAATTTAGCAAATTTTTTCTTATAATAATATTAGATTTGGAGATGCTAAATTGAGTGGTACTTTTTTGTCCTTCAAACAGGGACAATTTAGGTCAGAACATGGTCCCAAATTTCAAAATTTCAAAAAAGTATTTTCGAAGCCAGGAACTTAGTCATCCATTATTTTGTAATGGAAATTATTTTTAGACTTAATCTGATCGAAACCTAAAGAAAGTGGACAATTCTGACGGCTGGAAGTTGTAAATCAAATTTTGGGTCAACTGCTCGTAAATTCGAAATACTTAAAAATAGTCTAAGGTAATAGGTTCAATAATCTTGATATTTTGTCTGGTTGTATTTTTTAAATCTGAAATCGGGCTAAGAATTCTGATAGTTGACAATTGGAAAAACCGTTCATTGTTTATGAAGCCATTATAACATTCTTATGTATGAAAAATAATGGTACCGTTTTTTTCCATCAGAATTCGAAGCCTGATGTGCGATTTAATTAATGCGACCAGAAAAAATTTCAACATTATTAAAACTTTTACTTTAGATTATTATTGATTTGTTCGAGTTTTTAAGTAGTTGAACTAAAATCTGACAGCGGTCAAAACGTTCAAATTTCTTTCAAAACAGGTCTAAGAACAAACTCCAATAGGTCTAAAAAAAACTTCAAAACTCCAATCCCTTGGGAACTATTCTCAACAATTTAGACTAGGTATCTTCTTTAAATTTTGTATAAATCAGTATTGGAGTCATTTTTATATGACAGTAGGTATTCATACATTCAGGCCAAAATTTTAGGACATTTCATGCATAACTTGATTCAGTTACTAACTTAGACCATAATTTATTTTTCTTTAATTTTGAAATTTGGGACCATGTTCTGACCTAAATTTTTAAGCCCCTGTTTGAGGTAGAAAAAATAGGCAGGACCACTGAATTCAGTTCCCCAAATCATGAAGTGTACCAACTTTTTCAAGAATTGGGAAATGATTTTTGTCGCTAAAATTCAGAAAACGGATTACTATGTGTCGCACAGTGGTCCGATTGTCGATTTTCGTCGACAAATATTATTTCCCACGCCAATTTTGGACAAAAGTTAGTGAAATTTGGAACACTTAATGATTTGGGGATGTTGAATTCAGTGATACTGCCTAAATTTTTCTCCTTAAAACAGGGTCCTCACAATTTAGGTCAGAGCTTGGTTCAAAATTTTAAAATTTCAAAATTTCAAAAAAAAATTTCTAAAGAGAATTGAGCAACATTTTTGATTATATTTTCTAAATTTGGTACAAATATATATTGGAATCACTTTCATGTGTAAGTACATATTCAAACACATATTTTAAGACATTTAAGACATTAACTTGACTTAATTCCTAACTTGCACAGGGCTTTTCTTGAAATGTGTAAATTTGGAACGAAGCTCTGACCTAAATTGTGAGGCCCCTGTTTTAAGGAGAAAAATTTAGGCAGTTCCAAATTTCATTAACTTTTGTCCAAAATTGGTGTGGGAAATGATTTTTGTCGCCGAAAATCGACCTACGGGTCACTGTGCGTCGCCATGAATCAATTTTCAGTGGAGATAATCAGGCAAATCCTGTTTCTGCACAAAATAATAGTCAATTATCCGATATGGTTAGCTTTTAAAAAAAAAAGTATAACTTCGGTTATAATAGTCTGATATTCAAAGTTAATCTTTTATGAAAGCTTACACGACGGGCTGGATTTTGAGAGGCACAAATTTTTACTACTTAGGCGATTGAGGTTTTCCCATAAATTTAATTTTCATGTTTATAATGATAAATTTGATGAAAATTTAGCTTTTAGCCCAATTGTTCCAATGGATCATTCGATTTAACATATGAAAATGTTCATCTATTAAATTCGTATCTGTAGTATCATATCTATGAAATACCAGTTTTTTACCAAAAATCACTTCGAAATAAACAAAAACAAGAAATTCATAATTTAATCACATTGTCTGCTTAAAAAAAAATGAAAAATGAAATTTTACCAAGAAAAAAACCAAAAATAAACAACAGCCATTTTGTTTTTGTGTTTTTGTTCTCAACTCACAGAAGACAGCACTTACCATTTCTGCCCAAACAAATTTTTTGGGCAGAATTTGGCAAAAAATGTCAGGAAGAGGAAATTTGTACTCTCTGCTCTCGTGAGCGTTCTCTTCTGCCAAAAACTACACATTTTTTGCGTACATGAGCAGCTTTGGGCTTATTTTGGCAGAATCGACAGGTACAATTTGGCTGTTTTGTGTGAGTACACAATCGAACCTATATATTTTTCCAATAAATTGTGTTCGTTCATTTTTTCTGTTACGATATCTGTCAGTATTTCTTTTAATGATCAACTCTAACCTCAATGTTGGTTTCGACGGAACTTTTCATACGGAACTTTTCAGTACAAACTGTCAAGAAAGATTCCAGTAATTAATTTCCATGTGTTTCAATGATGGCTTTCAATGAACGTTATGCTAGCTACCAACAACTTCTACCTTATAATTAAATCTATAACCATCGAGTTTCAATTTGGTCTTGTTATAAAAATAGCTGCATTTAAACCAGTCATAAACAAAAATATGAAAGAGGAGCCCCAATTGGCCTTTTCGATTGGGGACAGAATTACAGTTTTTGTTCTGAAAAGAAGAGAAAATTGTTCTGGATTTGATTTCAGAATCGTAATGAGAAGCGTTCACAAGTATCGAATCGGTCTTCGAATCGGATTGCCAATCGAAAAGGCCAATAGTTGGTGTTATTTTTTGCTTTTGTCAAAAACCAGTTCACTACATTTTTCTCGTCTTCACACTGACAAGTGTGAGACTGAATGGAAACAGAACAAGAAGATAGAAGTAGTAAAAAAAATACCTATCCGCCTATTCCAATAATTCAACACACTATTTTATTTTATTTCACTTAATAAAATGAGGTATTGGAGACTAAGATGAAAAGAAAATCTAATCCATAGCCATACCTAAATGTTCACTTTCTTCTGCATTATTACACCGCTCAACTACTTTGACCACCGCGTTTGCCATTATTTCATCAAAAGAATCAAGCAAGAGTAGAAGCTACAAAATATATGTAGGTATACGTAAATACGAACAAAAACGACCGAAAAACTCAGAAAAAATAATGATATCTAGATACAAACAACACTGAAGTGAAAATGAAGACTAAACATTTGCGAGCAGATATTTTTTCCCCCAAACCAAATCTATTTTTACTACTGTAGTGATTATGTTTAAATGCCCAAGAGCTCAAGGAAAATGAAAACTAAAATTTCAATCATGAATCATACTTCAGTTGCTAATTCTTGTGTATTCTTATTATTCTCGTATAACAACAACAACACCAACAACAAAAACAAGATATAAAAACACTTCAAGTAATAAAGTAGATTTTAATGAAATTGGAATATGTATGATACCAGGAATAAAATGATAATGGAACAACTTAACCGAAATTCAACAAGTCTTCACAGGTGAATTTTGCTTCAGACCGGTGGTGGGTGTGTGGTGAGATAAAAGCTTTGAAGCTTTTGAGAAGCTATTGAAAAGTGATGCCAAGTTTTAAAGATTTAACTTTTTCAAAGTTACACTTATTTAATTCAAATTTTCAAATTAAAATGAATTGTCGTATTTTACCGACTTTAATACGTATCCTTTTGAGTGAAAAATTACTGCAAGCAGCTCTCGAGAGTAAAATTTATAAATTGACTGCGAGTAAAATGCTTTACTGTATTTTATACAAACTTGCTTTTATGGTTGAAAGCAATAAGAATTGATGAGACTATTATACGTATTTAAGATGTATGATAATTGAGGCTGTGAATGCCAAAGAGGTGTAACCTACCTTTTCTTAATCATACTTTTCATCTTTAGTCGATCCCAATACTATTCAATTTGAGATTCAAGGAGAACAAAAATTTTTTCGGATAGCTGAGATATTTCAGAATTGGGAATTTTCACATAGATGTCATTTGACGCATAAATGTATCAATTTTTCTGAAAAAAACGGGTTATACCACTTTTGCACTCACGGCCTCAATTATGTGTAATTGGCTGTAGGCCTTGTAAAGGCCTAGAGCCAGGTACTTTTGTCTGCAATTTATTACTGAACTGATTTTGTTGATGGAAAAAAGTTCAGGGATGTCCCCCGAATGTAAATCCAATTTTGCAGGACGGCGAGGGGGGTGGTGGGTGCAATTGCCAGTCACTATCTTGAAAAACGTACCTATGTTATCAAAAATTTCGTGAACCGGTTCATCGTTCGTACCTACGATAAAATAGTAAATTTTTTTTAAAGCTTAAAGATATTAAGAAATTAAATTTTAAAGTCAGTACGAGTATTTTTGAAAAAAAAAATGAATTCATAGTGGAGACTTTCAACGTGTCTTTCTTTTTTTACTTAAGTGGAATATAGCTCACTACACTCCTTTCGACTGTTTGGAAAGCTAATTTTCACTGTTTTTTTGACATAAACTTTCAACAGCTTCAAACTATAAGCTCTCTTCTACCCTAACATTTTGTTATGGTTCCGAGACACGAGACTCCGATTTTTAAAGAGTCTTACAATGTTGGCTTCTAAACTTTGACAATTGATAGCGGCCATATTATTGGAGCTACATCTTCCAAATTGGCTGTTATTTATTCAGTCTGTTTTGCATTTGGTGTGGATTTTCGGGACGACGCGACGCACGGCGACGTTTGCCAGGCAATCACCGTCAACGGCGAGTGCTATAGGTCGATTATTACCAACTTCTTTTGGCCTGGATTGGATGATATGGATCCCAACAGCATGTGGTTTCAATTGGATGGAGCTACGTGTCACCAGTGCCGTTCCTAGCCCTTAGAGCGCCTGGGGCATGCTCAGAAAAGCCGCCTTTTTTGATAAAAATGTTTAATACTGAATTAGTAAAAAAAAATCAAATAATAAATCGAGGACTCAGTGCTTCGTCACTGCGAACACATTTCAATCGGTTGCGCACGAATGGCCGTCAAAAAATTGTTGGCTGCGGATCAAAATTTGAACCAAGTTTTCTATAACGGGTCCTTAGAGTATTATTTCTTATTCTATGAAAAATTTAGATTCTGTCTAGGACACATATCTTTGTTCAACTTCAAACAATCGCTTAATTTGATTGATGAAAATGTAAAGCAAGTCACGCTTGTTAACATCATTCCCTAATTAATAATCTCAACAAAGCGTCTATCAAACTGTCGACTTTTAAAATGTTTATTGGTGAAATTTTTTCTACTTTTGGATCAGTTAGTCTCTTAACCAGTCAAATTTTGTTCATAGAGAAAGAAACATCGACCTTATGGAATCATGTCGTCATTGGCGTAGCATGAGTTTCTGCCACCCGGGGCGCTCGAAAATTTTGCCGCCCCGTCCCAAATTTGTAAATACATATTCCAATCAAAAAAAAAATTCGACAAACATAAACAAAAAAACTATACAAAATTTTTCGGCAAAGCTAAATTTACTATTTATTCATTTCCACTTCTTTCTCAGTCACCAATCACCACGCTTGCGTCAACGTGTAATAGCGGGCATAAAAGATTTGTTGATCTTACAATTCTCTTTTTTGCTAAGGATGGCACTTTTTACTAAAACTTTCTCATTTTCCGAATGAATTTTGTATAGAAATATTAATTAATGCTTTTTTTTAAGTTTTGGGGAAAAGAAATTTTTTTTTATAAACAAAATTATCTTAAGTGATTTCTCATCGTCGAAAGACGGGAAGACGTAAAAGTGGGTCTCACAATAATTATGTCTGTCTGTTTGTCCCTTCGGCTACAACCTAAACGACTGGAAGGATTTTCTTTATACTTGGTATATGTATATAGTGGTTTTTGGTCATACCCTTCATATATTTATTCACTTCACAATTTTCTTGGGAATAGGTCAAAATTTTGGTTTCAAAATTCAGCTTTTCAAAATTCTGTTTTTAAAAGAAAAAAACGGCTTTTTTCATAATCCTGCCAATTCTGTCAATTCTGTTATTTTAATTTGGACAGAAGCATGAAGAAAATTAACCCAGTCAGTTTTATCAAAGATACCATTATTTTTGGAGCTAAAAAAATACATAAATGTTTTCCTTCTAGCCAAACCTTAAAAAGTTGAATCCCAAGTTTGAAGAGAATCTATTCGGCATTCGGGGACTTAGGCTAGATCGATGTACAGAACAGTTTTGTGTTACGAAAATCTATTAGTTAAATGTCCTTTTTAGTAGTTCAGCCATATAGAGTTGTTGATTTCTCATAGTTTTTGTGGTTTTTGAAGATTTTTAGGGAAAGGTCATAATATTTTGCTTACAGAAATATTGACGCTTACCATCATCATATGTGCAAGTCAAGGTACCACATCACCGACGATGAATGCCATAGTAACGACGACGACGACTGCACGATGGTGATAGTGTCGATTTCTTGGCGTTATCTTGCCTATTGCGTTTACACGTGGTTTTGTCTATTGTTGCCCCCATGGTATTCGTCTTGCCATGGCCGTTTACACGTGGTTTCCTTATTTGTAACCATGGTGTTCAAATATCTTCGGGTCTCGCCGTACACGTACACGAGGTTTTCTAACTTATGGTTATAATTTTATCTCGTTATGGTCTTATTTAAAAAATTTGATAGTCAAAAGTTTTCAACGGGTTCTCATCTGGATTTTTACTCATTCCTTGGGGCATGTGTGCCACTCACGCAACTCCATTCAACCACTTAGGGTATGTACGTTCAGTTGGCAAAAAGGTGTCAGCAGTTTTCTTTTGCCGTTGTCAGCAGCTTGAAAACGTTGTTATAATCAGTATAGTAGTCGGACCTTGGCGAAACAAAAGCGAGGCCAAAGACAGACTATGATAAGACGTGCACAAAAACCACGTGAAAATGTCACGGCGTGACTGAAGTGAGACTATGGCCAGAAATCGGCACGGTGAGACTACAGCAAGACGAACACAATGACCATGAAAGATAAAACCACGTTTGGAATTTTAAATCACGGTTTTAGCTTATTGTAACCTTTTTAAAAAATAATTTTGAAAAACAGAGTTTTGGTGAGACTATAGCGAGACCAAAGCGAGATGATGGGAAAACATTCTAAATGCCAACAATTACATGTAAATATCATGGTAAGCCCAAAGTGAAACCATAGCGAGAAAACCATGACACAGATAGCCGTGTAAACGTGCATGGCGTGACAAAAGCGAGATTAACACAAAGACCATGAAACATAAAACCATGTTTGGAATTTTTAACCACATTTTTTGCTTATTGTTACCTTTTTCAAAAATAATTTTGAAAAAAAAAGTTTTGGCGAGACTAAAGCGAGACTAAAGCGAAATGATTGAAAGACATTCTAAATGCCAAAAGCCAAATGTAAATATCACGGTGAGACCAAAGCGAGAAAACCACGACACAGATAGCTGTGTAAACGGGCACGGAGAGACCAAAGCGAGATAAGCACAATTACCACGGCACCGTAAGCCACGTGGTGGCTTGCTTTTCGTCATACCTCGTCCTATCCAGAACTGAAAATCAATTTTTATAAACGATATTGATGACTTGAGTGTACTGAGTTCTGAATTATCTGAAATATTTTAAACAGCACAGATTTTATATCAACTTTTTCTTAGAGATAAAATATCATTTTTGAATTATTTTCCATGGAAACAGTTTTAGGTTGATCGTTTCCCTTTATTTTTTAAAAAATAAGTCATTCTGGAAGTTAAATGATAAATCTCACCAAAAGACCTAAAAAATTAATTATTAAAAATAAATCTCACACCGAGACCAAAATGAAATTTGACGAATTAAATATCTCTCAGTGAGAAACCAATTGAAAATAAAGGTCAACTGTTATTTTCGATCTCTGTTTTAAGGTATTTTGAGTGTAAACCATCTTTAACTATCAAAACGTGAACTTAGACGTTTTTCAAATTAAACGTCTAAGCTGACGAAATATGCAAGCCTCTTCGAGCAAAAATTTGAAAACAGAATTTTTCCTGAGGCAGAATTTTGACCCTAACCCAATTTTTGTTTAGCAATTTTATCAAATCTTATTTTTCTTAAAAACAGCTCAACAAGAATGACTTCTGATTTTCTTGAAAACTTTGTGACTGATTTAAATCAAAAAATCAAAGGAAAAAGTTCAAAGAGTATTTTGAGCCTAAATTTTCAAAAAAGTATTTTTAAAGTATAAATAATATTAAAGTATAATTAATATTAAAAAAAAATCAAAATATTTTTTTGTAAATTCGATATTTCAAAATTGGGTTGACATTTTTTTTGAAAATTTAATTTTTATATGTATAGTATGTATTAATAAGAACTTCACACTTGCATAACAACATTTTTCCTTCAAATTTTTTTTGAATGCATATTTTATATACCTAAATGTATAATTTTCCCTTTTTAAACAGCTCCTACGACTTTTAGTTTTTTTTTCCATAAATTCATCATGAAATCAGATGTAATTCTTTTTTTTTGTCACTTCAATCGAATAACAATAAACATTTTTCTTTCATAAATTCCATATCCTTAATTACAATTCTTAAAACCCTATGCATCCAACGACAGGTACAGTAGGTATTATAAAAATCAACACAAATTAAAAAAAAATTGAAAATTTGAAATTTTTTTTTTTTTTTTTTTTATTGCTAAATTTAACAATTTTTAAAATTTTGTTTCCATGAATTCACCAAACATACTATTAAATAAGGTATTTTTATTAAATTGTCAATCATTTCTTGTAACATTTTCGAAAAGAAAAATGCATATATTAATCAACCCCAGTAATATTCAATATCATTAAACACGAGCTGCCCGTTTCCGTCGAGTTGTATGTTGCAAAAGCAAACTGAACAAAACTTCCCTTTCAAAATAACAAACAACCCTTACAAACAAAAATAATGACCCCAACACCAACATTGGATGTACATAATGCACATCACACATGTCTGTTACCATGCCGAAAATCTTCGTAGGTAAAACCCAAACATAAAAACCCTCACGATGTTGACATTTCTGATAACAACTTTGGAATTGCAGACGCATTTTTCATCGTAAGAAGTAATTAATTTATTATTATTAATTAAAAGCAACATAATATTGTATTTATTAAATGGTTATTTAAGACAATGGATGCGGTACCAGTTGCAGGAGATCCCAAGTCAAATACAACCATTTCCAACATGTCAGACTCGGACAGTGCAAAGAAAAGAAATTTACTTCAAACACCAATCGCTCCCCCGACTGGCTACACAAGACCACCAACATCATCACTCTTCTCACGAGGAAATCTTGTAAGCAGTCGCTTGGGTGGCGATAAGACTTCTTTGGCTCGTCCTTCAACAGCTGTCCGAGCTGTGGGCTACACAGCAGATTCCGAAAGGCTTATTGACCAGGCATTTCTGCAAAAAGCAAAACAACAACAGGGACTGGGTGCAAATGCCCCTGATGCAGCCGCAAAAGAAGTCAATCCTCTAATTCGATACCGACACTTGGAGGCTAAAATATCAGGTCTCTTAGAGTCTTCGATTCTTTCAAGTGCCGAATCGAGTCCAAACTTTGCAGAATGCTTGAACAAGGCTAAGGAGGCATTTTCATTGGATAGAACACTACACCGACTTCGGGATCAATATGGTGAGAATCTTTTTCACAATCTAGAACTAACCTATGCGGTCTTTTTCAATCTAGCTGAGCAATATAGCAATAACGATATGTATGTTGAGGCACTCAACACCTACAGCATGATGATCAAGAACAAAATGTTTCCCCATGTGAATCATCTCAAACTAAATATGGGTAATATATACTTCAAAATGGGAATCTACACGAAGGCTATTAAAATGTACCGTATGGCCTTGGACTCAGTTCCGAGCAATCACAAACAGCTACGTCTGAAAATTACACAGAACATAGGAATTCTCTTCATCAAAATGGGCCAATACTCGGATGCCGCTACAAGTTTTGAATTTGTCATGTCAGATCGACCGGAAGTTCGAAGCGGAATTCACTTGGTATTGTGTTACTTTGCAATGGGTGATGTGGATAAAATCAGAAATGCATTTAGGTCACTTGTTGATATTCAAGTAGAAAATGAAGATGACATAAAGGTGCAAACTTTCATCGAAGAAAACGAAGAGAGCAAGAGTGTCTTTGAGATGCTTAAAGTAGATGAGTTCGCTATTTACAATAAAGTTAAGCGAAATTCTGTGAAGAAGGCCATAACCATGGTGGTTGACCTGATTTCACCAGTAATCGAGGAGAATTACAACGATGGATACTATTGGTGTATTGAAGTCATAAAAACCTCGTCGAACTTATCATGGCTGGCAAGTGACCTCGAACTTAATAAAGCTTTGGTTTACCTTCGGCAGAATGATGTCAATCAAGCTGTAGAAACCTTGAGGATGTATGAAAAAAAGGACGAAAATATGGCAGCGAATGCTCTGACAAATTTAAGTTTTATTTATTTGCATATTGGGGACATGGAGAACGCCCGATTGTGCACAAATCAATTTCTCGAAATGGACCGAAACAATCCGAGTGCACTTGTCAATAGTGCTGTTTGTGATATAAAATCCGGGGATTTCAATAATGCTAAACAAAAACTTCAAAGTGCTCTAGACGCTCAACCAGACCTGTTCGAAGCAAACTACAATCTTGGACTTCTAGCAGCAAAGAATTTGAGTGGCGATGATATTGATGTTGCCGAAGAGCAATTTGTGAAGGTTGGAGAAAATATCCAACATCCACATGTCCATTATCAGCTGGCAAGGATTAATGAAATAAATACTTCTCCACATTCGGCTCTCGAAGTGTATCTTCAAGTCCTCGGAACTGCTGGCGAAATGGACTCTAGACTCTTTGAAAAATTCGCGGCATTGTATGAGAATTTTTTAGACCATCAAGAGGCGAATCAATACTACAATGAAGCTTATCGACTAAATCCAAGTGACATTGGCATAGCCACTTCAATTGGATCTTACTACGTTAAGCTGCAGGCCCTCGACAAAGGTCTTTACTATTACGAACGTTCAGTTCTGGCTGATCCAAATGATCCAAACCTCATGCTTCGGATAGCTTATTGCTTCAGGCATCTCTACATGCCTAAGAAGTATTTAGAGATGTTCGAAAAGATCTATGCCAAATTCCCCAAAAACATGACATGCTTGAAGTCACTGATTCGTGTCACAAAATCACTTGGAATGTTGGAATTACATGAAAAGTACAGTGCGGAATATGAAAGGCTTGATAAGTCAGCATTTGAAATGCGACAGGGTTCGGGAAGAAATGGCACAGCGAGAGGTAAACGGAGGTCAGCTTCGATTCGAAACAATGATTTGAACTCTTCGGTGCAGCATCAACAGTCGCAAGTTAGTGCAATTAATGGAACAGTATATGAGGGATTTGTTCAGCATGAAGATCCATTAGGACCACCCGCAGAGAGGCCACGCACTGGAATGGTACGTCGTTCTTCGGAAGATTCCGGTGATGAAGATGCTGAATTGTTGTTACCAATATAATTTGTAGTTTAAATATGATTTTGTTTTTGACATTAAAGTAACATATATTTGAATAAACTATGTATGAAAATTCCTTAAAAAAATGTGCATTACTGTATAAATTTGGGCATTTTCTAAAAAAGTATAGAAAACATGTAGCTAAACGTAGGTCAAAAATTAAGTATGCAAAGATACTTGACAAACGGGATAATATCTCCGTTCAAATACTACTTTTCACTAGCACTGGTTGTACCTCCATATTTTTTAACGATTATCACCTTCGATTTTGTAGATTGGTCACAAGACTCCATAAGATGCCCTATTCGTAGAGTAAATTAATCATGAGTTACTGAGTTTTAGGTGAGTTTGTCATCAGCATAACGTCATCGGCAAATATTCCATATACCTCCTGGCAAAAAGTCGATTAGATCTTCCAAGAAGAGAGGAAATAAACTCGGACAGAGAGCACAACCCTGTCTTACTCCTGCTTTAGTTTGAAACCACTCTCATCCTGGAGTCCTGAGTAACATCTCACAAACTAGGTGCAGCGTAATGGAATCGAACTGAATATTAGTTTGTTGAATTTAAGAGTTTCTCAAAATATTCTTAAAGAACATATGTGGACTAGGTTTGAGTTTATAATAAAAGTTCCTCCATTAAGCCTGCAAGCTATGTTTCAGAACTCAGACCTGTTCTTATGCTTAGGGCCATTTATATTTTGGTTTTGGCTCTTTACTACCGTATCATTGAATTTGTGAAACCGTTTAAGCCACACGTTCGATGTGTCACTTGCTTTTTTCAAGCTTTTATCAAACCAAGGTTCTTTGAATGTAAACGATTTCATATTGACGCTGTTGGATACAGTATACCTATACTGTACCCATTTTTATCATTTACTCCTATTTTCCATGGCCAGAGACTTCCCGTTTATACAGGTGCGTTTCCATGGTCTCTTTATATGCTTGCTTTGGAGCTATTCCACACAATTTTGGGTAGCAGCTCCATTCTTTCATTTTCCACTTACTTCTCTATGCATGACACTAACTAAGATCGGCAAAGGCATATGATCCGAAAAAGGAACCTGTTTCACTCCAAAGTCAGTGACATATTTGGTCCATTCACCTCAAAGGAAACTATAGTCATTGACAGAAGTTCCCCGTTGACGAAAAAAGTGGATTTCACAATAATTCTGTCCCTCTATCTGTCTTTCTGTTCCTCTACAGTCTAAACGGTTGGATCGATTTTCATCAAACTTGGGACATAGGACATAGTGGTTTTTTGGTCACTCTCCTCACAAATTTTTAATTTGTTTTTACCCAAAAATAACCGTACTTGCCAATTTTTTTTTCGCAACTATGAAAAATCTTATCTTTCTCAAAACGGCTTCACAACCTTTCTTTAAAAAAATCAATAAACTACTTTAAATTACTTTAAGTGAAGGCAACCTTTGGGTACAAAATCATTTTTCAACAAATGGTTATTAATGGAACCTACCCAGCCCCGGATCTATTGGGGGGCAAACCGGGGCCTGTGCCCCGGGCGGCAGCTTCCCGGGGCGCCAAATCCATGTGCATAAAAAATAATATAAAGAGTTGCCGACACTTAATGAAATGGTATGCGGAAATGGAATTTTAAATTGTATTTCTCCGTTAGCCTTTAGCTGTTTTTCTGTACCATTTCACTATTTGAACTAAAAATTATTTCAAACTTCTTGCACTTGGAAGGATTTCTGTTTTCTCATTTTATTAAACCGAGTCAAGGAAAAACCTAGGTGGACGGTTTAGATTTTTCTCAAACCAAGTTGAACATGGCAGGGTTTAAAAGGGGATTCACCAAACGTAAAATATATTTTCCAAAAAATCGTAAGATTTAAAAAATTTCTACTCCATAAATAACCGAATTCAAAAATCATAGAAATATAAAGTAAAGGATGGGAAAGAAATCGATTTTTAGTTTTGGGGTGCGTTTAGCTTAGCAAAAATCAATTAAAGAAATGTAAAGTTTCAGCGAAAACTATAAAAGTAGAAGGATTTCTTAACTAAAATAAATAAATCGCTAAAAGCTAAAAAACTCGCCTTTTTTGAGGAACGGATTTTCGTGTCGCCAAGTGAAATTTTGAACCGTCTGTTCAGCGATTTGTTTAAAATGAATGCTTGCGAGGGTGGCTCCGATGCCGACGAATTAAAAAACCTTTAAGAGATCAAACATTTTTGAAGTTTTTTTTACTGCTCTGAAAAAAGTGAGGCCAATTGGGTGACATTTGGATCGAATTAGATATACATATGTATGTTCATTTTCCGTCAAATCCACCGATCTAAAATGACTTTTGTTTCTTAGCTCAATTTAATTAAAATCATTCAAGGAACAATGGAGCTTTAAAATGTTGACATTTTTTGAAACATCCTGCTGTGAAAATATTTTTTCTGTAACAATTCTGTATCAGCTATCACCTGCGTAAATCTCATTGCAATCGCTCAAGGAGAACGAAGTTGCAAAATGTTGGCATATTTTTGAAATAATCTATTTTGAAAAATGTTTGTCTGCTATAACTCTGCCTCAGCTATCACCTCTGTTAATTTCATTGAAATCGCTCAAGGAACAACGAAGTTACGAGCGTTTCAAATTTTGTTTCGAAACTTTGTACTTTGATACTTTATCTTGCGTAATTTTGACTTTTCGAAATGTTGTCCTTTCGTAAAATTACATTATTCTTCCGTAGGTATTTGAATGGTTTGTGAATGGATATTCAATAGTTCTCCCATGATAAATTCGGGAACGAACCATATCTTATAGATCCCAGCAGATTTGATTCGAACATGAAACCGAATTTTTTTAGGAACCAAAAACTAAGATTCGCGATTGAATCACAAATCCATTTTGAATCTTTCACGCGAGAACGAATAATATTGTATCGTCTTACGAACCTAAGTTGTGTACCGTCTATGTTTAAACATTGTCTATTTTCTTATCTGTAATGAAAAGTTGCTGAAAAGGTATGGACTGCACATCCATTAAAAAGTTTTATTCTTCCAGTGACGAAAAATCGAACCACGAGTGTGTTTTTATTTTTATTTTTATTTTTATAAAAAACTGCAGGGGCGCCAAAATCAAGTTTTTGCCCCGGTTCGGAAAAATCGAAGATCCGGGGCTGAACCTACCTCCCAAAGAACCTTTTTTTTGAATTTTGGTTTCCTTGAAATCGGCGTGAGTGATTTTAATAATTTTTGTAAGCTTTCAAAAATAGTGCTTTGAACAAAAATTTATTTTGGGTTTAAAAAAAATATCAATTTATTTTTTGAAAACTCAATATATTTTCAAAACCAGCCGATATTTTAAAATTTGATCAAAATGAGATAAGCACACCATTCAACTCTAAATTATTTTGGATTTTAATAGTGTACTTATTTCATTTTGACCAAATTTTGACTTATACTCCTTCTACCGCCCACCTTATATTTTTTGACAGATTTAAATGTGCGTTTGGCTCTTGATAGAATTTGAATGAATGTAAGAACTGACTGTTTGGTTTTGGTATGGAAAATTGTTTAATAATGAAAATTATAAAATAACTTTCCTTGCTATTTAAACGTTTTCCGAATAATTTATTACTTTTATTTTCCTCGTGACCTTTTTTGGCGACCTTTTCAAACTCCTCAGCAAAAATTTGGAAGCCTTATAGATCTATTTATGGGTGGGTTATCTAAGCAGATGCCTGACCCAAACCCCTTCAAGGTTTTGGAACCGTCAGTAAAGACCGAAACATGATTTGCATTAATGACCTTATTTTCATTCCAGAGTTCCCTGGTTTGGATATCTGTTATGGTTACTGGGGTGAAAATCTATGTGCGGTAAAACGTAAAACTACACATAGCCTCTTGTGAAAGGAATGTGTACAATAATTTTTTTTCTCCTTTTCAGGTTAATTTTTTATGTATGGGTGATTCCGTCCCAACTGTGATCCTTTGCATCCAGTGATTTTTTTTTTATTTAATGTAAAATGTTCGCAAATATTTTTGGTTTGTATTGTGTAAATGGCTGTTTACTACAATCTACATTCGATATCATGACCAAATTTGCTACTTCTTCCACATGGCTTGGAAAAGTAGATATAGTTAAAATGTCAGTACCGTGGCATGTCCGTTCCTTGTTTTTCCGATAAAATCTACTTTTTCTGATGAAATACTTCATTGAATAGAAATGTTGTCCTCCTTGTTTTTCCGATAAAATCTACTTTTTCTGGTGAAATACTTCATTGAATAGAAATGTTGTCCTCCGAAAAGTTTTAGTGCAATACTTGTTTGACAAAATTATGCAAAAATTGACTCAAAATACTTATTCCTTAATAAAAATAATTATGAATGAATGTTGTCCCAGGATTTTCTCTTATTTTTGAATTCAAAAGATTTCTCGCTGAACCGCCATTTGTTTTAGTTTCAAGACGTTTGTATGATGGTTTTTAAAAGAGGCATCATTAATGTAAAGATAACAACAATCGTTTTATTTTTTTTAATGTTGTTGTACTTTAAGAATGATATGTTTTCATTTGAATAAAGTGTGTCACAAATTACTTTGTCAGTACCGTGGTAGTATGTTTTAAGCATGTTACAACATGGTTTTGATTGATTATCAGAATTTTGTATTCATTTTAACAACTTATGTTAAAATAGTCCTGGAAATTATTTTTCTCATTAGCTAGGTCACATAAACTGTCTAAATGTCAGTACCGTGGATGTCAGTACCGTGGCACTGTGAACGTTAATTAAATTATTTCTTGCAATAATATTTACTTTCTACCAATTTTCTTTATTAAAACGGTAGCAACACCTCGAAAGAACGAAACAAAAATTATTCCGTGCAATAAAACTAAGTAATACCCGAGCACAATGAAAAGGGTTGCCATTCAGAAGAATAGACTACAAAAACGAAAAAGTTATAAATATTAAAAAAAAAAATAAGGGAAGTAGAAATGTCAAGAGGTCTTAACATAACACTTAATCTAGAATCTCAACAAAAATATGGTCAAAAAGAGAGAAAACAAAATACAAATAAAAAAAAGTAAAAGAGTTTCATTATCGCCTATTCCAGTTTTAGTACATTTCACCATATTTTTTGTTCTTTAAAAGTTGTAAATGAAGCCAGAAAAACGGAACAAAATTGCTTCCAATAAGTTTTAATTTTTTAAATTTTTTTAAAAAAATAATCACGGTTGGCAGAGAATCTCCCATATAGCGACTGGGTTATCACCCAATTCTTTAAGTTTGTTTCTTCTAGCCCCCGTTCGGTCATCTTAATTGCACTAAATTCTCGCTAAATCATCTACTCGTCCTTTGTACCTATGGCAGGTACCACATTTATACATAGTATGTAGTATGGTTTTTGGTAAATTTTTGTGTTACCAAGACTTTTACAATTTTATAACATTAAGGCTTGAGCTATTATATATTATTGATTCAAAATAGCTTTTTATGGCCTTTAGTCCTATAAATTGGCGTTTCGTTCGGCTTACTCACTTGAACTCATCAGTGACATAGTGATATTATATATTATATATATAGGGCCCAGTTTATTCACAGATATAGCAGGGTTACCAACAGGGGTATTTTGCCCCGGAGACTCCGGGAATGCACTCTGATCTCCGGGCTCCGGGTTAAGCCAAGATTTCTCCGGGTCTGGTACATTATTAGTTTGATAAGCTTTATATTTCTGAAGGCATCGCTGAAACCAAACAAATACGCAAACCAAATATTGAAGAATAAATAGGAATACATTTTAATCTTTTTTGAGTCAAAGTTGAACATGCCTCTTGAGAATTTTTATTTTCAACTTGTGAATTTGTATTTATCCACTCAAAGTTGACGTTTTCATCTTCCGATTTTCATCTCTAGTCTTGAGTTGATCAACTTCAGTTTTGCCACCCGGCTTTGGAATATACCATGCCACCAACATATTTTAAACATTTCGGCCATTCCAAAAATTTCGAAACCAAGCAACTCAATTTCAAATTAAGGAAAAAAATATATTTAAATATGCCAATATTTACAATATATATTAGAGTTAACTAAAAAATTGTAAATATAAAATTTTACTTGTTGTTGTAAAATAGGCAAGTGATCAAATAGCTCATACTTTATCTTTCGTATCTGGGCATTTTTCGGCATTTTTGCCGCTATCAGTTCTCTATAAATTGTGATGCAAATGGCGATGTGCAGTTAGGTTTTTATAAGTGTTTTCAGTGCTGTAAAAATAGTAAAAACTGTGAAAACCCCATGTGTTTTGAATGAAAAATTTCAAGTGCTCGCTAGCACGTGTTAACGTTAACCGATTTCAATGAAATTTTACACACATTTTTCAATTGCCTGAATCACTTTTATCATTGATGAGAATAATTTAAAAATACGAATTTCAATATAACTGAACAAAAAAGAAATCTTTAATCGTAGGTGTCTTCTCCGTAACCATTAGCTGTCTTCTCCTTTACCATCTTTCATATATTTTTCTGTTAGTAAAATGAGACTTGGCATTAAACCAAGGATGGTTTTTGATAAATGTTGGTATTGTAAAAGTGTTCAAAAAAAATCAACTTCATATCTTAATGCACGGCGCAGAATTTTAAACTTCAAGGCAATGGTCGGAAATCTCTAAATCGTACGTGTCTTCTCCATTACCGTCTATTTTTTTGAATAAACTTACTAAATTTCATAATTTTTTGGTGAAACTTCTGTGTCGTGTACTTTGTGATGAATTCTTAAAAACCACTGAGTTTCATAAAAAAAATATCAATTTCTTAACAAGAAAAACCTTACTACAAGCGTCCGATGAGTTGAAGTCTACTCCCCAATTATTGTTCAACTCAAGAGTTTGCGATAGTGACTAAAATTGCTCTAAGTATACTTACTGCCTCCTTAACTCATTTTTGGAAAATTTGCCCAAAATCTGTTTTTATTTGGAAGCTAGTGGAATGATGCTCAAGTAATTTAATAAAATAATCACTTCATGATAGTGCAAGAGAAAAGAAACGAAATATATTTCGGAAAACCTCCGGGTCTAGACATTTCCAGAGTTGGTAACCCTGAGATATAGTCATTTTTACTCGCTGATTATTGAAGTTGTTAAATCGTCGATTGTGTTTTGTTTTGTAACAAAAGTTCTAATAAATAATCCATAACTTGAGTCGTTTATTATCAAAATTTCTAATTAGCTGATTTCGGGTGACCTACACCATTTAATTAGAACCTGCGAAATTACCTACAATGTTATAGATTTGTTAACTATAAAAAAACTCTTCCAAAAAAATTGCATTTGATTTCTGATAGTTGAAGGTGCATAAAACATACTAAATAGTTGTACCAAAGATAACAATAACAAGTACTTGTTATATTATCTTTGGTTTTATCTTATTGTATCATTTTGATTGACTAAAATATCTTCTAATATATATTTTAATCTAGTGACCAAATAAATTTAATCTCACCTACAAAAGTACATTGCACCCTCATTCAATCAACACACAAAAAAAATTAAGAACACCCATATGAACAATGGAACCATTTCCTTGTTATATTCTTTATACCACCAAGATATCGAAAGTCTGTTGACATCAAAAATGGAAAATTTTCATTTTCAATTTCACAAGGAAAACTTTTCGGCGTAAGTACCTATATAAGTATTTTTTGGCAAATATCCAAATGGTCAGCTTGCATTGAAAATTATTTTTCTTCATATTAACAAGAAATAAACAAATAAAATCTTTGTTTTGTGTATTATATTTTGTAGATACAAATTCTGCGTATACTAAGGGGACTTTCCAAAGCACATGAGCTAATTTTTCCTTTGTGTTGTTTTTGTTTTTTGTTTTTGGGCACAAAGGCATCAGCCATCATTAAAACTTTTCTTTCTTTATTCGAAGAAATGGATGCGCATTTAAATGTAGGAATAGCACAGACATATACAGTTTTAACTAGGCCAAAAAAATAATAATTATTATTACAGTTGATTTGTTTGTTTATTTTTTTAAGTTGATTTATCGATATCAAAAAAAAAAATAGGTAATCTGAAGGGCATGAACAATGAAAACAATGAACTTATAGATATTCGTAACTTGCATAAGGTTTTTTAATTTATTATTATTTTTATCTTATCAGAGAAAAACAATATGTTATAAATAAATTAAGTGAGTCATGAATTTAACTGTTATAGTTGACCTAATGGTTTTGGTATATTGCACTCACCTACCTATCTTTAATAGGTAGATATACAGATATTTTATAATACCAACTTATCTAGTACCTACTTCATTTGTATGGATGGGTCATTAACTTATTTAAGGTTAAATAACTCAATGGCTACCCTATTTGAATTAGAAAACTAAAAAAATTAAAATACGTACTAAAATAATTTAGCTAAATTGCTATGAATATTTCGTTATACTCCTATCAATGTCATTGCAAAGAATTTTGTATGAGCTTCTCTATAACCCCCTTTCATTGTAATCTTTCAATAACATAGGTTTATAAGAAAAAACAAAAACATGTCTTTTGTTATATGCATTTTCTTTTCATAAACTGAGAATGAACGATAAACAAAAAAAACAAATTGTTAAAAAAATGGCGCCCAACAAAAAAGGGACCAAATAGGAATGGGAGTTTAAAGCTTAAGTAAAACTTACAATAATTAGCTTTAGTGATTAAACATTGCATCGAAAACAAAATATGAATGCTACTTCAAGAGTAGTTGTGTTAATCGAAATTGGTTTTCACCCCTCCCTGGGTAATGCTCCTGTGATCACATGTCAAGTAATCCAAGATCAACTCCGAGAAGATTCATGTTAAGCGAAATTGTGTTTCACCCGATAGTGCGGTTCATGCTGAGACCATTTATGTGTGAAGTTCATCCTGCTAGGCCGTTTAAAAAATTCAAAGTTGTAATTGAAAAACGGTTCTTTTAACTCTGTTTAATCACTAAATCCCGATTATGGGCTGGAAGACTTCAATTTCTTAAATAAGTTTTACTCAAGCTTTCAACTCCTATACTTTTTTTTTTTGCTATTCTTCACATCCAAAATCTGCTGTTTGCCCTTAGTCTAGTAGTACTAGACTACCTTTTTGCAATAGGCGTTTTTCATTTTTAGATCCACTGAGCACTGAGCTGTCAAAACAAGATCTGTGTTTCTTTTTTAGCTCAGAGCACTCAGAACACTCCATGAGCTCAGAATAAGAAGACCGAGTGAATGGAGCAAATAGCTGAGTGCTGCCAACTTCACTCTTTTTTAATCAATTTCAAATGGGTGCGTTCAACACATCAATCTCAGTTTACATGTTTTAATGTTTCAAGTTTTTTATTAGCCAGTTACCAGATGAAAATTAAAATAGTCAGAACTAAATTTTGGTGCGTTGAACGCATCGTTATCGTATGACGACAGTTCAGTGCGATGTGCTTCAAAATTATATCGGAGAGCTCTGATCATACTGTGCTCAGAGCTTACTCCGATAGCTCGAGTTCTACTCCATACTCTGCTCACAGTTAAAAAAGAAAAACGCAAAGGAGAATAGGACAAAACGGTCTACAAGACCAATAACGACGAGACATATGTCGTCGGAAAGGTATTTTTATGTACTACAATAGTTACTATAGGGGCTTACTTCAAATCACTGTGTGAAAAAAGTTATTCGCTAAATAGGATTGTGTTCTGGTGCATTCTAGTATGAAAAAAGTATATTTAGTATGGGGAAAATTTATGAAAACTGGTCTAACCAATAACGACAATATATATGTCATTGAAAAGGTATTTCTATTACCTACAGTATCTTTAATACTAGTTCAGTTCGAATCATTGTGTGAAAAAAGTTATTCGTAAACTAATCAAATATTGTGGTTCATTTTAGTGTGAAAAAAATGTTTTTTTTTTAGTATGGGCGAAAAGTGTGATAGCAAGTTCAACCAATAACAACGGGACGTATGTCGTTGGAAAGGAAATTTTATGTACTACAATAGTCAATACGGCAACTTAACCCAAATCACTGTGTGAAAAAAGTTATTCGCTAATTGTTACCCATGCTCCATACATTTTATCTGTGCCAAAATTCCATAAAAGAGCGAATAACTATTTCCACAGAGCGATTTTCAGTAAGTTGTTATGGTAATTATTATTGTTCATAAAAATACCTTTTCAACGACATACATCCTATTAGTTAGTACTGGCAAGACCAGTTTGTATAAATTTTGTCCACACTAAAATGTACCAAAACAAAACCTGGGTTACCGAATAACTTTTTTCACACAGTGATTTGAAATAAGCCGCCATAGTGACTATTGTAGCACATAAATATACCTTTCCAACGACATACGTCTCGTCACCTTCCATACATTTTTGCCGATTGTCCTTTATTGGTATTTACTCTAACGAAAAATATCGCACAGTAATGTCCGTCTGGAAGCTTTATTTATAAAATTGGTGTCAACAAAATAAAAGAAATTTTTATCTCAAAATGTATTGCTGATTAAATTCACATTGTTTGTCAATAATTGTATCTTATCGTACCTATCTATATTTATCATTTAAAAGTTGTATACAAATAGAGCAACTAGCTAACTTTTACTAAAGCGCATTTTAATGAATGATTCATTAATTGATAAGCAAAAATAAAGAATATCATAATCGCATCGCAAATTCATTCATAAAAATATAGATAATATTCTGCGCTGTAGTATTATGTAACTGAGACATTGCTTAAAGGCTGGGTCACATCAGTGCTTTATATTCCTTATTATATAGACATTTGCATTTGTTTTTAGATTTTGTTTCACCACACAAATGCATTTTCCACTGGGCTTAGCGCTGCCTTATGCTCATTGGGTTAGGTTAGGTTAGGTTAGGTTGAAGTGGCTGTCAGTCCTGAAAACTGACACACTTAGGGCCAGTTTTTCAGTTCAGGCTTTACTCTGAGTTAAATCAGAGTTAGCTAATCCTGAAAATAAACTAACCCTGAGTTAACTAAGGAACAGTTTTTTTCCAGTTGAGGATTAACTTTATCTTTCAGCTGTCAAAATTCTGAGGCATACGATGTGCGACACTACGGATATTACCCTTCTACGCCTTTTACGCATAAGAATAGAGATGGCGCCACAACGAATTGCACTGGCAATAACTTTTGATATCGAAATCGAGATGGCGCCAAAACTAAAAAGACCCTCAGTTAGGTGCTTGAGTTAACTCACCAAATTAGACGAGTTAACTCGGAGTTAACTTTGGATTTCAATTGACTGAAAAACACGTTTTTGGAGTTAACTCCAGTTTAACCCCGAGACTAGGATGATCTCGCACTGAAAAACTGGGCCTTAGACCATAAGATGATCCATTGTACCACATGAATCTAGGAAGCCCTTTTCCCTACTCGATGAACCATTTGGAGCTTCTTATGAAGCGTAACAGACTACCTATATCACTAGGATCATTGAAGTAGAAATCTCCAAGATGGAGACTTTAAACCAATCATGCAAGAAAATTATTTTATATTTCACCTCCATCATTTTTGGCAGGCAAAAATATTTGCATAGATTGTTTTCACACGGGAACTTTAAACAAGGCTCAAGCATAGTATGCAGTTCCCATGGCGAAAAAAAATCAAAATTTTCAAAACAATTTTGCATCTATTCTGTGCAACATATTGTATAGTATTCAAGGCAAAATTGTTTACCTTGGCCTAAGCCACCCGTTGAGTCATTCATATATCCTTACTTAAAAACTTACGGCCTAATAATGGAAAAAAGAATTATTTTTGGATGCAAAAACCATTTGCATGCAAATTATGCCTTGAGGTGAATATATATTTTTTTATAAGCTGACTATCCAAAAAAAAAAATATTTTAGACCCCACACTTTTTTGCATGCAAAACAATTGAATGTTTTGCATAACATTCCTTGACAGCACGTGTTTTTTTTCGCATGAAATTGTAAACTAATCATGCAAAAAAATAATTTGGTATTTCACCTCAATGATTTTTAAGATGCAAAAATTTTGCATACATTTTTTTCGCACGGGAAGGGGAACTGTTAGTTAGGCTTTAACTACATTTGTATAGTATTTGGCAGGTTTAATTTTTGTTTTGCTTTATGTATAAGCAAACACTAAAATTTTGGCATGTTTTTATTCATCTCCGAAATCGAAGTAAATCGTTTTTTTTTTTAAGTGAGATGCTGATACATATTTTAAGCTAAGGAAAAAACGAAGTCCAAACCCAGGGTACCGTTTAAAACAAAAATGACGGGTCTCTTCTAGTTTTTGAAGAAATGAAAAACTCCATTGAGTCCTTTATTAAAAAAAAAAACGTATTTTTTAGGAAGAGTGGCAAAGATAACATTTTGGAAAAATTAAACCGCTTTAATCATACGAATTTTCTTGTTTGCTTTTTTAGTACAGTTAAATGTATGTGTAGGTACCCAAAAAATTATATTTTAAAGAAAGAACTAATTTTTATTTTCTCAAAAACATGAAGACATTAAAGCATCTTGTCTGGGCTAGGATTTCACTATTTCAGTAGTTACCCACCTGGAAAAACAATCTAGTTTTTAACGGGGCACTAGAAATTCTTACATTGACCCAAACATGGCTCTAGCAAAGGTAACTATCGATTTTCTCAGGGCCTCGGGAGTTAAGCCACCTTTTGCCTCGAGAAAAAAAAAAATCTTCTTCACTAGGATTCGATCCTGATGTGATCTTCTGATTACGAGTCCAATACGCTTACTACTCAGTTATTTCGCAATACAGCTGCTTAATGTTGAAAATGAAAAACTATATTATATGAACATACTTAAATTTGTCTTACTATTGTATGATGGGAAAGAAATATGTGTTTTTTGTTTTTGTCATATATGGGGTATTTGTGATGCGATAACAAGACTTATCCGACAAGTTTTTATTAGCAGGGGCCTCACGAGTCTCTGACAAGTTTTCCTTGTCTAAATTTCTCCTGCCAAAGCCTTTCCAGAGCACTATCCCAGATGTTTTTACTAGCGAGGGCCTTACGAGTATTTGACTAGTTTTCCTTGTCTAGATTTCCTCTACCAAAGCCTTTCCAGGGCCTTGACCTAGTTTGACAAAAATTTGGCATTTTTCCAGGTGGGTAGTAAGGAAATTTTAAAAATTGAATTTATACTGTAAATTAAGTAGAACTATGTATGTATGCTCATCTTTTTAAATAATATAAAAAATAATGTAATTAACTTTTTGTTCTAAGACTGTTCTAAATCAATGATTTTTCATAAAACAAATTTATTAATAACATCTGTACCTAAAGATAGTATTAATATTGTTATACTTTTAAGAAAACGATTCATAAATAAAACAATGAAAAATGTATATTAAATTATTAATATTATTTCTCACTTATTAATCATACGAATCGAGTGTAAATAATATTATGTATTTCCGACAATATTATTGTTTGTTTTGTCTTTTTGCTTGACTAAGAAAGTTAAAAAACAAATAATGCAGACAGTAGTATTAACAGTTCCATCTGTAATAAACCATTACGTTGCATTTATTTTTTCGCTAATGTTAAACGATTGAGTAACACACTTGTAAAATATGTGGCATACGCATTTTAATTAATTCTTAAATGATAAGTTAATAAATTACAATTACTTTTCCTCATTTGATATAAATAAATTCAATTAATTGTTAAAATTAATTTATTTGTATTTCCTTATGAAATATCTATGTTATAAATTTCAACGCAATTGTTTATTTTTATATTTTTTGTCAGTCATTAATGTTGCAAAAATAGAATTACACGAAATACAACAACCCAACCAAAGTGTGGCTACTTTTTTTTTATTTTTCTTTAAAATCACACGAACTGCGCTAATCCAACTGGAAAGAAAGATTTTCTAATTCACTTTGTATTTACCGCACCATACTTTAAGCTGCCATTCAAGCTTGTGTTAAATTTTACATTTAAGTGATGTTGTAATAATTTCTCAGGTAAATTAATCACAAGCCATGATATAAAGATGTTTTTAACCTTTCTTACGTTATACCTATTTGACTATATGACTAGTCTTAAGTCGCATTTCATTAGTTTTAACAACGTAACTTCCTTGACATGTTAAGGCTATTGCAACAACACGACACAGCTTAAAATGGGTGTAGATGACAGCCAAAGCCAAATGTTATACATATTAACATGTCAATCATAAAGAAGAAATTATAATATTAAAATAAAAAAAATAATATCATAGACAAAATTAATGTGTTAAAACATAATAGTTACGGGCATATTGGAAATTTCATCCAAATTTGCTTTAACTTAAACTTTAGCACTAATACACAGAATTTCTAAATGTAGGTACTAAATTCACCTACAAGAAGTTCGAAGTTTTAATAAAACGATGTTAAACGAACGATGATGTATAGAGCTAAGGCCTAAAAGAATTTTCATCAAATAATAAGATTTATAAGAAGTCCAATTTTAATGGAGTTATTTTCCTTAGAGGATTTAAAAATTATGACTTATGAAGAATACAAAAATAAAATCGATGATAGTTACATTGTAGAAAATCTATAATTTTGATTTTCTTTTTGCGAGTTATTGAATGAAATTCAAATGTAAGGTTTTTGGTGACTTACACTCAGTCACAAAAGTAAGTATACACCAGGAAACAAAATTTTAAACAAAGAGGAAAAATTAAATAAAAATATCTTATTGACACATGTGGCATACATATATTTTTTAGTACTTTTTATTCTTTCTTTATGTAACCAAGAATTAATTAATTTTTCTCGAAAAATGGCTAAGATATGAGCCTTAAAGTAAAATTATCTTTAAATTCAGGTCATACAAAAGTAAGTTAATCTACTCGAAAAACCACCATTTTCAACTTCATATTCGAAGCTAGTGTACCTTTAAAGGAAAACTTTTTGACTTAATTACTGCAATTACTCTCGAAGGCACCAAAAGAAAACGTTTTTGCGAAGCATGAAGGCTTATTTGATTCCATCCTTCTTGAAGAACCCTTTAACATGCACTTCTTTTGAGCATTTATCTAATTATGTGACGCTCAAGATGATTACATAAATGCTCAATATTATTTTTCTTGAAATTGCTGTAGAGTATTGATTTGGGTCCGATATGAAAATGAGAGATTGTTAAAAGCGAGATTTTGTAATTGCGAGATTAAAAAAACTAGGATAATTTGCGAGATTTCGTTTTTCGATATTTTTTTAATGCAAAATTTTGTTATTCGAGATATTGATTTGCTCCCCTTTGTTCAAAGCTGTAAGTATTAAAAATATTAAGCTTGAATTTCTTAATACAAAATTACGTTGTTAACAGAAAATTGTGAAAAAGTACTAAAAAATACATTTTTCTTTAAATTTTCTTGTTTATAAAAAAAATTGTTTGCAATGCAAAATTGTTTGAATTCAATTTTATTTGCGCTTATACAAGAAGTACTTGTATCCAAGATAAGAACAAAATTATTCCACTTATAAACGAAATATGAATAGATATGCAAATAATCAAAAAAATACTATTTTCGTTATTGGTGTAGATCAGCAATGGCGAACCAATGGCACATATGACGAAAAATTATGGGCAATTCATAAATTGAGAAATCCGATTGTACCTTTGAGTGGCAGCATCAGCTGTCTACATCGAGATTTATTTTCTTCTTATAGCTGTTCAAAAAAGTTGGCATTTGCTATCTTGACAATATTTTCGTCTACCTATGCAAGTGTGAGTCCTTACTTTCAGAAATGAATAACATTAAAGACAAAAAACTATAAATTTCAAAAATTAATTAGTATGTAAAGGGTGTTTTTTTAGGAGTATAGAATTATGAAATGGTAATCAGTAATCAGTAATCATGGCCTTATAGCGGTCTCTATTGACTGTAACGTTCTGGCCAGCATCGTTTTTAAAGGAGTACGGACCAATTATTCCACCAACCCATAAAGCACACCAAACAGTCAGTTTTTGTGGATGAAACGGTGTCTCAACATATACACTTGAGGATTATCATCACTCCAAATACGGCAGTTTTGTTTATTGATGTATTCATTCAACCAAAAGTGAGCTTCATCATATTGATGTGGACCGTAAAATGGACGAAGTGCGCGATACGTATGCCCAACAGAACTGTGATTTTCAAAATAAATTTGGAAACTATTTGGAAGCGTTGTTCAGGCGTATTGAAACCAAACTAAAAATAAATCACTCGACAGCTGACAAAATGGCCACCAGTTTAAATAGTGTTGCCAAATTGAAGTCTTCTACCTTTAAAAAAAACACCCTTAACATGAAATAAAAATAAACAATTTTGGTGGCGCAAGAGTTCATGGAGAACCAGGGCTTAGTTATTTGAAACTCTTGCGTGTTGTTGGCAGGAATGGAGGGCACCTACAATTTCTGACCGAGTCGCAGAAGGCAGTACTTCGGAAAAAAACATTTCTGTTTTTAGGTGGCAGCGGCTGCGAATTGAAAATTAATATGTTTTAATATGTGCTACGCACAGCAATTTTTTTCTTTTTCCTAGTAGTCACTAGAAAACTAGATCAATATTTGGGCCGTGTTCGAAAACGTCACCTGCGTTAGAAATGTATATTTGTAGAATTTCTTAAACGCAAATCTGCAAAAGCCTTCTGCTCGAAAACGCGAATACAAATTTTAATGAATAAGCATTGTGTTCGATAATGCAGCTTGCCAAAGTCACATGCTTGAAAATATCCTCTGCGGTGCAGCTGTGGAGTAAAAAAATCAAGTTGACGAACAAAATATTGAAAATCCAAAGAGCGTGTTCCTAAACATCAAATGCGTCTGCAAGTAAATTAACTGACGTTGATCAGACCAATTTTGTGAAAGCAGGGACGATTGCACATTTGGCAATCACAGTATCTACGTTAAAAAATTACGATCATTTGGCGATTGTGAAATTACTTAACCCATCGGGTGCACGCATCAAAAAGAGAATGCCAACCGATAGCTTTAGTACAAACATTTACAAAACCACTGGTCAGATAAGCTTTATCTGGTGGCAATGGTTGGAAAATGCACTTTCCAACAGACATTCGTCTGGGAATTGGTCTTGAATAACTAAGTCCCATCTTGGTCTCGTGTAGCAGTCTCGTCTCGGTCTCGTTATTGGTATCGGTCTCGTCTGGCAAAATTAAAATGCACCTGGTTACATGTTCCTGATCTTGAAGTTGAACTCGCTTGGTATTTTTAGGATTAAATTACAAAAAATCATTACATAAATTATTGAAGGAAAGACAATCTTTTACGCTAAAGCTTATATTTGTTGACTTAACAATCTTTGATGTCTAAGAAGGTTCCGATTAGGTAAACCTTTTCCATACTAAAGTTAAAAAACTGACATTGAAATAATTACAGCCGTTTCCGAGAAACCAATTACAAAAATTGTTTGTTTGTATTAAATTAAAACAAATTAATAGTTTGGGGGCACAACAGCTCGAGGAGAACCATGGCCTAGTGACTTACAACTCCGAACCATTCCTGTGTGGCGTGTTGTTGGCAGGAATGGAGGGGACCTAGATGAGAAGCACTTTTCATGACAGCAAATACTCTGAGATTTTGTCAGTCCTTCGCAAGGGGCAGTACCTCGGACAAAAAACGTTTGTGATGTTTAGGTGGTAGAGGCTGGGAATCGAACCCAGACCTTTGGCATGACAGTCCAACGTACTAACCATTTTGCCACAAGGTACTACTATTAAATTAATAATAATATTCAAACAATTATTTTTTCTGCCGATACCAACGAATTTACCAAACCGAGAGTATCTGTAAGTCTTAATCGTCTCGGTATCGTTTCGGATGCCTTGGAGCTGGTATCGTCTCGATATCGTTTTGGTTTGCAATCCCGATACCATACTTTTCTGGTATTAATGGCCAGCCCTACTACTATTCAGGTTGCATTTTTGGCTAAGTGTACCTATAATAATTAGAAACATTTCTATAAATTCGGTATCAAATGAAAGCGAAGACTGTCACGATACAACGGTCGGATAGGTTCTTGTGGTTGTTGCTACGGTCGAGTCTGACCACTTTTTTGTTAGTACTTTGATAAAAATCTGACAAAAAAGTGATAAAGTTCATTTTCTTAGCTATTTGATATGATTTTAGTCATGTTTTGACTAATGTTAAACCACGCAATGTTAAAAATGTCATTTTTATAAAAATGGTCAGCCTCGTTGCAACAGCCAAAAAGAGTCTGATGATGTGTTATGTCAATTCGAAAATAACTTAGCCTGGAAAATATTTTTTGTCAGTCAATAATGTTTCGTGAACAATGGGTAGGTAGTTTTATGTCTAACAAAACATTCAATCGAGGCATAAAATCACAGAAACTATAATTTTACCTCAAACACATATGTATGTAGGTAATTTTTAAAACTATGAATTCCTTTTAGACTCAAACAGCCAAAAATACATTTTTCAAAAAAAAAATCGTCCCCCTCATTAAAATGGCTTCAAGTGATACGAATGCTTTTTCCGGTCAATTGCAACGAAATATAAAATCAACGAGATAATAACCGACTTCGTGTTATAATGCACTTCTTTACCTCAACACTTTTATGAAGGTTAAATGAACAAAAAAAAAAACGCACACATTCGGCTCACCTAACTTGCTATTTTCCTTTGCATCTTCACAACGGCCAACAACTTTTATAACACCTCTGCCGGCGATCGGTGAAAATGTAACTATTCCTCCAATCCTGGCAATGAAGGGTGGAATTCCTGTGGGATCATCTCCACCATTACCACTGTTACCGTTATTATTGGCGGTATTTGTAATATCGTTACCGAAAGATGAGCGTGATGGTGGACGCATTTTATCGTTTTATCTATTAATTTTTTTATCACAAAAATATAGTTAAGTGAAGATATTTAAGTATCTATCGAATAAAGATATTTTTCTTGTATGTTTTTTTTTTTTTCTTTTAATTTTATTAACAACGATCGCGCAATTTTAACTCTTTTCAAACTTCAAAGTTAAATTTTCTCGCTTAAACGTTTTTTATTTAAATTTTGTTTAAACAGTAATTTTCTTTTAACGTGCACTTTGTCCGTATTCCGCTTTTCAAATGGTGCCAAAGCTTTTGCGTCAGTTGTTTTTATATCGCGGAAGAAGAAAGAAAGCGATCAATGATCGCGCAAATCATTTCTTATTTTTCCTCATTATTTTTGTTGCGCGTTGTTTTGGTGGATTTTTCTTATTGCGATTTGTTTTGGTTTATTTTGTTCGTTGTTTTTGTTATTGTTTGAGTTTTTGTTTTGGAATTGAAAAGCTCGCAAACTTTGTTTTGATTTAATGAACTGAAAATTCGAAAGGAGATTTGATGCGTATTTTTTATATAGTTGGGTCTCTTCTAGGAAAACAAAGAAGTCAAGAAGAAGTGAGAGCTTTTTATTCGACAAAGTACTTGCACAAAAACAACGTCTTTACATATTCCTACCTAAATGATCGTATATTTATAATTAGATGTAAGATGTAAAAGAAAATCATCTGACCTTGAACTGAGACACGACAGAAGTTGCAAATTTTAATTTTTTGGTGAAATTATGATTATAATAACTTATACGTAGAAGATATTCATGGTTTATTATCCTTTGGTGAATGGATGTCTATTTTTTGTGAACAAAAATAAGACAAATCACTGCGTAGTGGCTTCTTGGCATGTTTATTAGGTTGAATTGGGTTAAAGAAAAGTCTGATTTTGAATGAAGGTAAAGTGTATAAATATTAAGGCATGAGACATATACCTATTTAAAAAATTCAAAATGGCTTTAAATTTCCACAAAAACTTGGTATTTTGTAATTCTTGGACTCATCAGTTGTTGACTAGTGGCGATATTGTCAATAAACATTTTTTTTGTTTTTAGTTCAGTTCATATCTGAGCCATAGTTATGTACCAAGGTATTAAGAAAAAAATAAAAATTTTGTAACATTCTGGAACTATTAATGTACTTAAAATCTATATTAATTCGGCAAAAAACAGTATTGGCATTTCGGTCTTTTTTTTTACTTTCTTAAACAATTTTTTTTAATTATTAATTTAAAAAAAAACCTAAACGAAAATTGGAAATGATATCCAAAACTTTTGTTTTACATTAATGTTTCACACACAAGGAAAACCTACTTCCTCTACTTTACTTTCGATCAATAAAAACAACAAGGGTAGATACCAGACGAAATGTTCAATAGATTGCGTGTTATTTTTTTGTCTGATAGTGATGAAATGATTAAATAAATTTAATGAATTAGAAATTCAACAAGGGAAAAATATATATTGGTACATAGGTACGCAGTTTGTTTTTTGTAAATCAGATTTCTTTAGGTGTAATAAATATTTGTTGAAAGTATTCCATCTATCCGATATCCACTATATTACTAACACGAGGTCAAAGTTCAGGATACATGTTTAGCTTTTCAGTTATATGTAGGTAGGGGAGACCAGGACAAACGTAACACGTCATGAAAGTAACTGGGCCATTCACGGCTTGAATTAATGTGTTGGGCCATTTTCTTGTATGGAGTTTTGAAAAGAAATTTACTCTTCTCTCACATTGAAAAATTATAATAAGAAAAAATCCATCATTTTAAATTTTTCCGCTGACGGTTTTGTAAGTAAATTAAGGCTTAAACCTCAATATTTTAATGCAAGTTTCTACTCAAGCATTCTTTCATGTGTTATTTCCTTATACGTACAAGCTCATGACCCTGAACTTTGCAGAAGACTTGAATATCATATAATGAACGGTCACCAGTGGCGTAAAAATAGTTCAATTTCAAAAAAATTAAACGGCATTCGATTTGTCACGACAAAATTTCGATACACCATTTTTTATTTTTTTTTACCGTTATAAAAAGTTATGATGATAAATGTATGAAGTGCCGATAATATTTTGAGTGTCACCACCGCCGTAAAAATGGATTGATTTCAAAACTTGAAACGGCAATCAATTTATCACGACAAAGCAGGAATGGAGGGGACCTACAGTTCCTTGCCGAGTCCGAACGGCTAATTGAGAAGCACTTTTTCATGACAAGTATACTCTTGGAGGATTTGTCAGTTCCTCGCAAGAGGCAGTATGTCGAATTTTTTTACTTACTGTAATATAAAAAGTATGATGAAAAAAGTAAGTAGTGTCGAAAAAAAAACTTTAAAAAATTCACCACCAGCGTCGTAAAAATGCATCGATTTCAAAAATTGAAACGGCAATCAATTTATCATGACAAAATCTCGATACATCATTTTTTGTTTTTACTTGCGATACATGTATGTACATATGTACTATAAGTCAAGTTTTGGATTCGTGCAAAAAAAAATGTTGAGATAACAATCAAACATGATATTACGATTATAGAGAACACCAAAAAAGTAGGTAGCACAATTCTGTCTGTCTGTCTGTGTGTCTGTTCGTCTACAGCTGAAACGGCTCAATCGATTTTCTTCAAACTTGGTACATATTGGTTTTTGGTGAATATGCCCACAAGTTTTTTTCATTTTTTTTAGAACCAAAAATAACGGTACTTGCCATACAATTTTTTTTTAGCAATTTTACTTAATCGTATTTTTCTCAAAAACGGCTCGACAACTTTTGTTAAAAAAAATTCAATAAATTTATTTTAGTAAAGGCTTCCTTTGGGTGGAAAACCATTTTTAGTTTTTGATTTTCTTCAAAACGATACGACCGATTTGAATTATTTTTTTTATACAGAAGCTTCCAAAAATATAAATAGTTTTTGGTACCAAAATTTTTGAAAAAATATTTTTTGGATTTTTAAAAAATGTTTCAAAAGTTTTTTTGGAAAATCAAATATTTCGAAACCAAATGATCGATTTTTTTGGGACTCGATATTCAAGAGTTTTTAAGTACTTTCTTAAATATTTTTAGAAAAAATAACGGTAGGTACCTCTCATACAAAAGTAAAAAAAACCACAAAGAAAAATATTTTTGTGCTTAAAAACTACTCCTACGATTTTGATTAAACTTTTTCATATTCTGAAATTATTACGATCTACTACCAAAAATTATAAAATTTTACACTTAGCAACTATTAATAGTACCTGTCATAGAACGTATTTTTTGTTTTAAATTTTCTCATTATCGGCTAAACGGATTTAGATGAAGTTTTTTATATACAAATTTCAGATAAGATTAAATAATATTGCATATCAAAATTTTCAAAAAAAGGTTTTTGGATTTTTAAAAAAAGTTTCAACATTTTTTTTTTTTGAAAATTCGATATCTCAAAAACGGGCTGACATTTTTTTTAATTTGATTTTATATACACATAAATATATACTTTAGATTTGCATACCAAAATTTGTTGTTAAAAATGTTTTAAGAATTCTATATATAAGAAATTAATTTTTTTTAAAAACCGCTCCAACGTTTTCAAATTTTTGTTCCCATACAATCATATTCAATCAAGAATTAAGATGGCATTCTTTTTTTCCACCTCAAATAGTCAAAAGAGTTGTTTAAGCCAATTTAAATGTCGCATTTCATGCTTCTCTACATTTTTCTGTCATAATTCTCATGTTTTTATATACAATTTTCTTAAACCCACAGTGTCTTAAACATAAGAGCAAGTACGTGCGACCCAGTCGTGCATTTCTTTTTTATTTACCGTAGTACAAAAATTGTGATGAAAAAGTAAGAAAAAAAACTTTGAAATTTTTGGACTGTCACCAGCGCCGTAAAAATGCATCGATTTCGATGATTGAAACGGCAATCAATTTTTCATGACAAAATCTCAATACACCATTTTTTATTTTGTTTTTTAACCGTTATAAGATTTCGTAATGACAAATTGACTGCCGTATCATTTTTTAAAATCGATGCATTTTAACGGTATACTGATGACAGTCCAAAAATGTTTAAAGTTTTTTTTTCGGCACTTTTTACTTTTTTCATTTTAACTTTCTTATTACAGTAGATAAAAAAATAAAGATTTTTTATCGAGATTTTGTCATGACAAAGTGGTTTCCGTTTCAATTTTTGAATTCCATGCATTTTTACGGCACTAGTGACAGTCCAAAAATGTTCAAGGTTTTTTTTCTCGGCACTTCCTATATTTTTCATCATTACTTTTTTATTACCGTAAATACAAAAAATATAAAAATGGCATATAGAGATTTTGTCGTGACAAATCGAATGCCGTTTCATTTTTTAAAATCGAACCATTTTCACGCCACTGGTGACAGTCCAAAATATGATACTCAAATCGACTGCAAAGTTCAGGGTCATGCATGTTCATCATTTAAAGAAATAAGAATCTGAATGAACTGTTTAGTTTTTCTCGAAAAATGAAGCCATGTGGACAAAAGCAACATGTGGACGAACGTAGCACATGACCTAACCCCCTCTCCCCCTCTTTAAATGAGCCTACACGAAAAGCCAATGCGGGGATTTTGGAAAAATGGAAATCGATATTCAGTTTCAAAATCGAGACAAAGCTAAGAAAACAGATCTCGCATGGAAAGACCAAGTGGGCAAACCAGAAACAACGAGAAAGTAATGCCACTCCTTCAAATGACGAATGCTCATGCTTGGTAGGGTGTTGTAGTAGAAGCTTTGGAGATGAAAAATCGGTTTGATGTCAGCAATGAATGGGTTGGGCCTATGAAGATTTGTGTTACTTTTGTCCCGAGAGTGTGTTACTTTTGACCTGAACATGTATACGAAAGTAACAAGGAAAAATTATTAAAGTTATAAGAATTCGTCATTTTAAAGAAACTTTGCTTCATTAGCTCCTAGATAAATAACCCATAAGATGACGTTTTTCATTTTCTGTTATTCCAATAATGCCAAGAGCAGGAACGCCAAAAGTAAAAATGTTACTTAGAAGTTCAAATGAGCTCAACTCCATATTGCGTTTCACCCAGGTACGATAGTTGAGCTCATCAGTTAGATGACTATGGTACTCTTCTAAGACGCAGTTTTATATCGATGGTTACCGACTAAATATAAAAATGACAGCATTGGAGACACTCCAAACAAACATATATTTTAATTTTTATGGGTAAAGATAATAGAAGAAGATACATTATGTACCTACTTACTTTTTGAAAAAAAACCAAATCACATATAGAATAAGAGCCCACAGCATATTTTGGGTGTGAATGATAGCAAAAAAAGAACTATAGGCGTCGAAATCTTCATTAAAAGCTATTCAAAAAATCAAAGTCTTGCAGTCGACAACTGGGGCCTTTGCGAGAAACAGTGCATCGAAAAAAAATATGAATGTAACTTCGAGGATAATCGTGTAAGCCGAAAATGGTTTTCACCAATCCCTAGATAAGCTCCGCGGATCCCATATCACGGAATCTGAGATCATTTGAGTGTTTAATTCGCCATGCCAGACTGTTTAAAAAAACCGTTTTTCACTTAGAGTTTTGAATTTTTTAAACGGTTTGGTAGAGCGAACTATACACTCAAATGGTCTCAGATTCCCTGATATGTGATCCGAGGAGCTTATCTATGGAGGAGTGAAAACCAATTTCGGCTAACATGATTTCGAAGTTGCATTCATATTTTTTTTTCGATGCACTGTTTCTCGCAAAGTCCCCAGTTGTGGACTGCAAGACTTTGATTTTTTGAATGAAGCTTTTGACGCCTATACTTCTTTTTTTTGCTATCACTCACACCCAAAGTCTGCTGTGGGCTCTCGGTCTAATATGAGTTGGTATTCGAAGTCGTGTTCGAATCGCTAAATTGAACAAAAACTAACCTTGTTTCTTCTTAGGTATAGTAATAGTATAAAAGTGTAAGGGAAAAAGTGTAATGGAATAAATATATGTATCTGTCTTAAGAAAATATGTATTTAAGTATCAATAAAGCGGATACCCAGTCAGTGCTACAATTAATAAAAAATCTCAAAATTATTTTTTTTTTGTGTAACTGTAGCTGGAAATGCAACCAACTTTAACCCACCTTTTTACAGTCTATACTATTATCATTATTTTAATAAAAAATACAACTGACAATCAAATTATCGTCCATTTTTGCAAAGCAAAAAGCTGATTGGATTTTATTAAAATGGTACACTGTGGCGTATGCGTACTATCACTCAAAACTACACTAGTCAAACAAATTAAAAGAATAAGATTTTTTCAATTTTTGTTTGCGTTTTTTGAAGAGCTGTATCGTTGTGATGAATTCGTCGTATTGAGTTTAAACAAAAAGAATTATACAGCTTTGTATTTTTTGTCTCGAGATTTGCTGTCAAATTATTTTTTTTTTGCAGTACACGCGACATTTTTTTGAAGGTCCTCATTTTCATGGATAATATTTTTTAAATCAATCAAATGTAAAAATCCGATAACTTGTTCATTCAGCTTCAGTTCAATTTTTTTTTATCGTACAGTTTTGTTTTACATGGTTTATCTGACATTTAATGAAAAAAGATATTTTTGCCTTTGGTTACAAATATTTCAGCAAATAACGACGTCATAAAAAATTAATGGATGGTTTTGCTTTGAGTAAGTTTTGTACATAGAAGGATTTGTTCAGATTTTGTAGAAATTGTTTTTTTTTTACCCTTCGCGGTAAGTTAAAAAAAAAATAATAAAAACGACTTTTTGTAGTTTTTCGGTAAATCTTTTGTTTCTTGCTAATTTTGATTGCATGACTTGCATGGTGTACTGATATGTAGACTTTTATAGCATCAATATTCTTTTTATTTTTCACATTGCTAAATGCTGTAAAGTGCTTTTTGTTTCAACTCAATATGACCACTCAGCATATAGATACAACTCTTCAAAAAACATTTAAAATAAAATGCACGACTGGGTCGCACGTACTTGCTCTTATGTTCAAAACACTGCGGGTTTAAGAAAATTGAATATGGACATTATGAGAGAATACTGTAGAGAAGCATGAAATACGACATTTTAATTTGCTAAAACAACTCCTTTGACAGTTTGAGGTGAAAAAAAGAATGCCATCTTAATTCTTGATTGAATATGATTCTATGGGAAGAAAAAATTAAATCGTTGGAGCGGTTTTTAAAAAAAATATTTTTGTATACAGGGTGTCCCGGACCGGAGTGGAAGTATTTAAGGGGGTGATTCTTGGGCTTATTCTAAGGAGAAATTGTATGGAGGGAAAGTTGTATCTACCCTCCCTGAGACAGAGGGGAGGCAGTTTCTGAAACACTGACTTAAGATGCAAAAAAAACATTAAAAATCAACGAAAACACATCCAATAATGTGTTATAGTTCTTTTGAAAGTTAATACTCCATTATTGCATTTGGTTTTTAAATCAAGTTGTTTAAGCGAAGCCCGAAAAAATGAATTTATTCGTGAATTATCATAATTTAACCCTTTTTCGGGCTTCTTTTTTGGTAAAAGTACCTTTTGTTTGTTCTTAATTTCTAAAAAACTAAGAAAGATTTTTACATTTGGTTTTCGGTAATGAACTAAAAAGTAATGAAGACATTGAATATTGAACACAAAAAAGGCCCTTAATTACGTAAAATTTTGAAAAATATCGCCTTAAGAAGAAAAAAATCCCAATTTTTATTTTGACTTTGAAATTTAATTTCTAAAAAACTATTCGCTATAGCACATGATTAGATGTGTTTTCGTTGATTTTTAATGTTTTTTTGCATTCAAAGTCAATGTTTCAGAAACTGCCCCTCCTGCCTCAGGGAGGGGAGATACAACTTTCCCCTATTTTTGAGATATCGAATTTTCAAAAAAAAAATTGAAACTTTTTAAAAATTCAAAAACTTTTTTTTGAAAATTTTGATACGCAATATTATTAAATCTTATCTGAAACTTGTATATAAAAAAATCATCTAAATCCGTTTAGCCGATAACGAGAAAACTCAAAATAAAAAAAAAGTTCTATGACAGGTACTATTAATAGTTGCTAAGTGTAAAATTTCATAATTTTTGGTAGTTGATCGTACTAATTTCAGAATATGAAAAAAGTTTAATCAAAATCGTAGGAGTCATTTTTAAGCAAACAAATATTTTCTTTTGCAGTTTCTTAACTTTTGTATGGAAGGTACCTTTATTTTTTCATAAATGTAAAATTTGTTCTAAAAATATTTTAGAGAGTACTAAAAAACTCTTAAATATCGAGTTTCAAAAAAATCGAATTAAAATTTTTTTTAAAAATCCAATAAATATTTTTTCAAAAATTTTGGTACACAAAACTATTTATATTTTTTGGAAGCTTCTGTATAAAAAAAAATAATTGTAATCAGTAGTACCGTTTTGAAGAAAATCAAAAATTAATAAAATGGATCTTTGGGAGGTACCATTAATAACCATTTTTGAAAATGGTTTTCCACCCAAACGAAGCCTTTACTAAGATAAATTTATTGATTTTTTTTTAAAGAAAAGTTGTTGAGCCGTTGGCGTTGTTGAGAAAAATACGATTATGTAAATTTATAAAAAAAATGTGTGAGTACCGGGACTCGCGTGGAAGATGTGTAAACATTCGTTTTCACCTGAAGGTAAGGGATCGGGTCATTACCACACCACGTATAACAAAAATTAAGAATCTGTAATACAAGCGCTAAAACAAAATGGTTGCACGACACAAATTATAATGAATTTACCCATTAAAAAACACCTTCCGAGAAAACTTTATGACGTCACAAAGTTGTTCCGGGATTCAAAGTTAAAGTGTCAAAAAGTAACTTTGAGTACATTTTTCCTACTCATCTCTTTAATACTGAGTTGAAATGGTTAATCCGTCAAAAGCAACTGAAATCACGATGTTTTCATTTTGAGTTATCTTTTGTTTGCTTCTCGATTGTTCGGTTTGGAATTAATCTCATTTTTGTAATATGTAATAGTTTAATTTTATTATCCCCTAGATCTGATCCGGATCCTTTTGTTTCTGTATTTTCTTTCTACTCTATTCTCTATTTTCTCCCTATCTCCAACACAAAAAGCCATCTACCTGTGAAAGAAAAAACTCATTTTTTCAAAAAAGTACAAAGGGTGTATGGTCAGAGTTAATTTGCAAATCGAAATCCAAAAGCAAGTTCGGATTTTGTGTTGTTTTTGTAATACACGTAGGCATATACAATCCAGATCAGATCTGGGGAAAATATAAAGCTAATATATTTTTATTTTTATTGATTTTACCGTCGATAGTGAGTTTGGACATTTTTTCCAGGTTTTGCGAGATTTTTTGTATCAGATTTGATCGATTTGTAGTAAAGAAATTTGTGCAAGTAATGAATGATAAAAAAATTGGAAATATTTTTGCTTAAATATTCAATTTTGTGCTAGAATGAAGTTAAATGAAATTTAATTTGAATAACGTATGCATTTTCGTAGTGCTGATAAAAGTTCTTTCCAATAATGAAATCACAATTTCTTCTTGATTTTTAATTCCTAATCTATTTCGACTTTTTTTCATCCAATTTGTTTGACAGATCAGCCATATTTTTAGCTTTTGTCGTTCCTAAATGAAAAGTACCTAACTCAAAGTAACTTTTTAAATATGACATTACAACACTTCTTTTTGACACATTAACCACAGCCAACTAGAGAAACATAAAAGAATGCGCCACTTGGCAAATCATGTTATGACATTTCAAATCAAGAAATTGCAAATAACACTTAATATCACAAACCAAAATTGCCACCCGCGATTGCAGAGATTAACATCAAAAGCAGCATATGGATACAAAATAATGAAATAAAAAATTAAATTTCTAGAAAAAAAAAGCAACAAAATCTTCACCTGGCAAAATGTATGTCAAACATCTTTGTCAAGATATGATTGCATCTTGACATCCAATCAAGATATGAAACGGAGTGACTCCATTAGATATTTAATGTCAAGACGAACATTCTGAGAGAAATTATCTACTGTGGAGTCGGGGTGTAAGGAATTCACTCCACTTAGCAAATACCAAAACCATTAGGTGTAAAATGAAAACTACCTTACCTATTCGAGTTTACAGAGTTCTACTTACCTACAACAAACAAAATGGTTCCAAACGGAACCGTGAGCCCATATCCGTTACAGCCGATTTTCAATTTTACCCATACCGAGGGCTAAGATGTTTACACATCAAAAAAAATTATGGCAGATACCGTTATTTTTGGTTCTAAAAAAAATGAAAAAAACGTGTGGGCATAATCACCAAAAACCACTATGTACCAAGTTTGAAGAAAATCGATCGAGCCGTTTAGGCTGTAGACGACCCAAGGGGCACGCTAAGTTTTTGATAAGTTGTGGTGACTTCTGAGTAACATAGTGACGGTCGCATTTGTTAAAAAAGAACTAGTCACAGGAACCCCACTGTAACCAAAAAGCGCAGGGGTGGTCCTATTGTGCAACTAAATACAAGTTACTTTGTAGTTACACGTAACACTTGTGTAATCAATGTAAATCTTTCAAAATAAGTTTCTTTATACTGGATTGCAACAAGTTTGAAAGGTTTCAGTCAAGTTCTTATTGACTTAATAGCAACAGATCAATTTGTCTTAGGGGAGTTTATGAACACTAAACTGAAACCTACATAAACTACATAACTAGTTTCAAATAAATAGATATTTTTCAGTTTCAGAAATGTATTTCTTATTTAAATATGTAACTTAAAATGCAGTCAGACATTTGTGATGTGACAACTGTTTTTTTTTTCCTCTTTTATCAATTAATTGAAATAGGTTATATTATATAATTAAGGTTGTAAGTATTTAATTTTCACTACGCTCGCAGTTGATTCAACTAATATTCATTGCTACCCCCTTCAAAACTTGCGCGCTCGTAAAATTGATTGAATTTAAAGTTTTTTTGTTAAAAAATTATTGCCCTTCTATTTTTTAAAAGATTTTTTTTTGTGGAAATTATTATCAAATATTAAAATATTATTACATTTTATAAATTCTGAAAGTGAAAAATCATGGTTTGAATATATTAAATTAAAAAAACAATTATAAACACCTAATTTCTTGATTTTTTTAAGACATAAACATTTATTTCAGAAAAAAAAAATATGGCTGATAGAAAGTTTTCTTTCTTTAACCCCATAGCAACTGATCTTTTAATTCAGTTCAGGGTCGGATTTAGTGGAATGGTTCACATGAGTGATACTGATGTCAATGACGACAGCAGATAATATCATTATTAATTAATTTTTGATACGAAATAATCATTTTTGTTCTAGGACTAATGATTGTGAATAGTGTAAATTGAAGCCTAATTAGCCATGTTTTTAAGCGCATTTCTATCTTCGCTTGAAAAAAGCGAAGATAAAAATGCACTTAAAGGAAAGGCTTTTATCTGCTGGGGTGCCCAAAGGAAGCAAGATAAAAAATTATTGAGATACTTCCGTCATTTTGCCGAGATATATGAAAGTGTACAGAAATTTAAAATCGTTAAATTAGTGAAAACCCTTACTAAACTAAATAAAAGGGTGAAATTAATGTAAATATAGTGAATAGGTATGTTACATGCAATACTTTATTTGAAAAATATATATAAAAGAACATGCAATGCTGCATTAAATCCTGTAAACACGCCTTTAATACGGTGTAAAAATTTGTCATTTCACAGGTAAGTTTTGTCTCATATTTTTCATAAAGTTATGCGACGTGATGGTTTTTAGGTAAATAAATTATCGTAGAATACTTTTAAACTATTGAACACTTCTTGCCGAAGATACAAAACCGACAAGATAGAAAAGTGCAACAGCAGAAAGACATCTAAAAATATTTTATTTAAAACGTTGAAAAAACTTTGCATTATGGTTGCTAAATGGATTTGAGCGCCTTGCCATCACCAACACAAACTAATTCGTCCCTGTGCAAAGATTTTTCATCAATCTCTATTTGTTTTTTTTTTTCCTTACTGCCTCCACTCACTCTCGTTCTTTTTCTTTGCCTACAATGATCCTAATGAAACTGTGAAGAAACTAACATAAAGTTTAGTTCAAAAGAAGTTTCAGAAACTTCTTTGAAACATTTACGAACACAACATTAATAGAGCGTTCTTTTTCTTAACAAATCTTAGCTATTTTTAATTTGTCATACAAAAAACCTGTTGTTCACTTTAAATATTTTTTCTTTGTTATTAAGAGTTGTGTATCTGCATTATTTGTATCGTTGCAAATGATTCGCTATGATTTCGAGTTGGTATAGGAAAAAGTTAAGTACTCAAATATTCATACAATTAATACTTAAATATTCATATATTTAACAAATCAAATTCCCCTTATCAATATTTTTGTAGGAAATTGAATCATTAAGCCTACTAATACCTCTTTTTTTCATTTAAGGAGGGGCAAAATTCCCATTATAATAACATTTGTCCAAGTCGGACTATTTATGGATAAAAATATAAATTTTAATAGAAAATATCAAAAATGAAAATCGACTATAGAAAATACTAAATTGAAAATAACTACATACATAACCCGGAGGCCACACGAGCGAGTACTCGCTAGCGAGTTGGGTACATACATTAATTGTCAAATCACTCGCCGCTCTACTCGCTTCACAACTGGCTTCGAAAATAGCAAGCCAGTTGACTAGCGAGTAGGAAAAGTTTCGATGTATTAGTAACTCGCTAGCGATTACTAGCTCGTGTGGCCTCAGGGTAAATAAAAATTCCAAATAAATTCCGAATCCAATAAAACAAAACAATAAAATTTTGGAATAAATGAACGATGAACGCTAACAAAAGTTCGATTTAAAGAACGCACCTCCTTTGAAACAACATGCTTTCCCTCAGTGACTGTTCAATAACAACGAAAGTGACAGACACAGTTGTCATACAAGAGTTGCCTACAAGTCCTTCAATAACTCCAGAAATCGAAAACAGTTTTGTGACCGTCTGCATGTATTTCTTGTTGCATTTAGGTTTGTTTCTGCCATTTTGTTTTCAAGCCAAACAAACAAATATTTTTTTAACATGAACCTACATTAGGGTGTCATCAATTTTCCAAAATAATGTATTAAAGGTTAAATAAAATTTAGTGACCAAAAAAAATTTGACCAAACAAATTATTTCTCATCATTGCATTAAAAGTCATAATATTACTAATTAAATAATTAAAAGTCATAATATTTTATATAAAATTACTGTTTATAAGTTTTTGAGTGGGGGCTTTTAAAGGATTAAAGAACAAATAGAAACAAAAAAAATGAATAGCTGCAGTAATTACAAAAATAAAATGTGAAAACAGCAATACCTATACAAATATAAATTTGTAAGGGATTACTGACAAATCGGACACAATTTTTTGGTAAAATATTTTTTTAGGACATTCATATTCTACTAAGGAGATGTCTGTCATTAAAAAAATATGTTGGGAAATAGACACCCTAATATATGGTAGTTATTTTTGAAGAATCTGACAGCAAGTTACAATGTAGTTGCATTTAGGATTTAATTTAATATTTCTGTCACTTTTTCACTTTGTTACAAAAGTGTTGTATATTAGTTTTACTGAATCATAATGATTAGACACTTTAGAGTTACTTTGAAGTAGCAAAAGATCAAAGTCGCAAAACAGTTTCGATTTTGTTTTTGAGAACGGCTAATTAAAATTAGGTTACATTGAAACACAATGGATAACTACTCAGTTACTATTAAGCCACGCCTATTTATTTTTAGTCCCACTAAATAAGAACAGTGACCTGAATATAACAAAGTTGGAACTCAAATAATTTAAAATACAATGAGAGCATTCAACAACTCTACAAAAACTTCCGAGTTATTCTTGTGAAACCAGATTTTTGAATTTCTTGTTGCAAAATTCAAATCTGTGCCCCTTGGGGAACAGACAGGCAGACAGACAGAATTGTGCCACCCACTTTTTTGGGGTTCTATATCATCGTAATATCATGTTTGATTGTTACCTCAAATTTTTTTTAGCACGAATCCAAAACTTGCCTTATACATAGTACCTACATATATCGCAAGAAAAAATTGAAAAAAAATCTTGTTCTTTTAATTTTTACTTGCGATATACATAGGTACTATAGAGCAAGTTTTGGATTAGTGGAAAAAAAAATGTTTGAGATAACAATCAAACATAACATTACGATGATAGAGAATACGAAAAAAGTGGGTTGCACAATCCTGTCTGTCTATCTGTCTGTACCTCAATCTACAGCCTAAGCCACTGAAACAATTTCCTTCAAATTTTAAACTTAAGGTTCTTTTTGCTCTCCAGAGGAGAAATTGAAATTTTGTTTGCTCCAAAAAATAACGGTACTTGCCATACAAACGTTAAGAAAAAGCTAATTCATCTCGAAAACAGCTTCAACTATTTTGATAAACAAACAAATAAATGTATCATTGTATATATGGTGTACTTTTTGGTATACAAAAAAAAAAACAAAAACTGTTATCAACGGTACCTGCCATATAACGATTTTTTTGATTTTCAATAATTTTTTTTATACCAAAGCACCTTTCAAATGTAAATAATATTGCATATCAAAATTTTGAAGAAAGTAAATTTTGGATTTTTTAAAAAACATTAAACATTTTTTTTTTGAAAATTCAATATTTTGAAAACGGTTTGATTTTTTTGCTTTTTATATACTTTTCTAGGTATATTATTTTTATATTTTTATATATTTGTTCTTAGTGACTTGGATATTTAAAAAGTTCCAAGCAACTTGTACATAAGAGCTAGTAGGTACGTGCGATCCAGTAGTGCATTTTATTTTGTTTACTACTGTATAATACAGGCCAGTCACTGAAAGTTGATAATCTAGTAACCTTGTAGTTTCATAGGAGTGAGACCTTGCGTCAGATCCAGCAGTTCCGATTTTTTGCTGGCTTGTTTATGATGTGGCCTAAAAAATAGCCCACGTTTTTGACTCGAGCGCTGAAAGCAACTCTGTAAAAAATTTTAAAAGAACGCACAATGTTCGCGCTTTTTTCAGTAATGGTCGATTTTATACCTGAAAATGTTGCTCTACGATTTGAAATTAACTAAATTTGCATCAATTTGAGCCTGTAGACCCAAGAGTTTGCAAGAGACAGCCTTTCAAAATGTATCAATAATAAATTTATCACAAAAAATAGTATAATTAACAGTATAACGACAAATACAGTGTCCTTGCAAAAGATGCTTCAAAATTCTAGAGTGCGAAGGTTGGGTCAAAAGAAGAAACAAATAGCTTAAGAAGGGGTGTTCATATCTCCCCATTCAGATGTGCCTGAGGTCGAAAAATTGGATTACTTGCTAAGCCAACATCATAAATAACTCAGCAAAAAATCAGAACTACCGGATCTGACGCAAGGTATGATGTATATATGTAGTTACTAGACTTTGAAGAGTAATACCTAATTTTTTAATGATTTATATTTTCTTTTGAATCATTATAAGAATACAAAAAATGCGTATATATGTTTTTAAAATGGTGATGGTTTGTATAAATTGTCATTCGTCAAAATGCGCCATATGAAAAACACAAATTTTGCACACAACTAGTTCCAAATAAGAGCACATGATAATTTTGCCCTTCGGTGTGTGGTATGGAGTGATATGATGTATCCTATCTTGATACATATTTAAGGGGAAAAATGATTTTCCATAATACAAAATTATACTGATTAAATAATTTACTTGAAATAGGTCCTTTCTGAGTATAAAAAAAAAACGATGCGGCTGTAGGTAAGTGTTGTAAGTCAACCACCCTTTTTTATATGAATTTTCTTGTTTTCTATATACAACATTTTCCTATAAAGGATTACTTTCAGAGTTATCACCTGAAGTATGTTTTTTTTACTTGCGATATAGGCACTATAGGGCAAGTTTTGGACTCGTGCAAAAAAAAAATTTCGAGATAACAATCAAACATGACATTACGATGATAGAGAACACGAAAAAAGTGGGTGGCACAATTCGGTCTGTCTGTCTGTCCGTACCTCAACCTACAGCCTAAACAACCGAAGCGATTTATCTTCAAATTTTGAACTTAAGGTTTTTTTGTAACTCTCCAGAGGGAAAATTGAATTTTTTTTAGCTCAAAAAATAACGGTACTTGCCATACAACCGTTAAGGAAAAGATTATTTATCTCAAAAACGGCTCCAACGATTTTGATTAAAAAAATCAGTGCATTATTGTAGATATGATGTACCTTTAAGTAAGAAAAAAAATCACCAAAAACATTTATTAATGGTATACCTGCCAAATAACGGTTTTTTTATTTTTGGTTTTCTCATTAAGCGCTCATCCGATTTTAATAAAAATTTTGCAGAAAAGCTTTATTAGAACATAAATAATGCTGCATACCAAAATTAAAAAAAAAAAAAATTTGGATTTTTAAAAAAAGATTCAAATTTTTTTTTTGAAAATTCAATATTTCAAAAACGGGTCCATGAATTGTTTTGAAATTTCAGTTTTAAATGTATATTAATATATACTCAAAATTGGCATACCAAATTTTTTTTTGAAAAATGTTACAAAAATTTTGTATATAAAAAATTAATTTTTAAGAAAACGGCTCCAACGATTTTTAATTTTTTTTTTGCATATATTCATATTTTTTCAAGTAATCAAATGGCATACTTGTTTTTGAGCTCTAAGTTACTTACTTTTAATAATTACTTGAATATTTTTTAAAGTGGTTAAGTCCCACACAACTTAAACATAAGATCAAGTACGTGCGATCCAGTCGCGCATTTTTTTTTTTTGTCTTATATCTCGTTAACAATATCGTCGTCGTTCAATGAAAACTCCCTATGTCCATTTTAATTTATTTTGAGACACCGGTACTTTTTACGGATTTGTACTAACCAGAATTTGAAAATGTTTGATTTTGGGAACTTTTTCCTTTAGAAATAGGCCAACATAAGATTTAGAGACCTTTTACCGAACTAAAATGCTTATATATTATTAAATATATCGATTTCAAAAGAGGTTTCTCGATTTCGCAAGAAATGGACTTAGGGAGTTTTCATAGAACGAAGACGATATAGCCATCGTTAAAAAACATAAACTAGACCTACATACATATGGAGGGAGTCGAAAACTCATTTTCCTTATAATACCTATGATATTAAGTACACTAAAATCTTAATTTGTTATGAAAACTGAATTTTGTTTGTTTTTTTTTCTAAAAGCCTTAAGCATCAATTTCTTCAAGACTACCACCCTTTTTCTTCCTTTTTAAGGAATCTACAATGTACTTTTAAAAATGATTTCTAGACAGTTATTGAATTATTTTGGGAAAATCTATATTTTAGTAAAAAGAATTTTTTTGATGTTTTTTTAGAAATTGTAAAATTTCCTTTCAATATTAATTTCAGTCATGACAATAATTCTGTTATTGCCAACGATTTACCTGCTAAGAAATATTTTGGTGAAAATTTCTTTCTTTCCTTAGATCACACAAGTAATAATATTTTCGATAAGCAATAAAGAAAAAAAACTAATTTTCGCGAGGCTTCGTTTTATTTATCTATTAGTTTTATTCAAACTAAATTTATAATTTTCTGTGCTACCCATTTATTAAATAATGTATTTTTTTATCGAAACATACTTTTTTACAATCATCAAATCCATACAAACTTTGTGATCCAATTTAATGCTATTGCTCTTTGTCACGAGTGGACATCAAAGATTGACGTAAATAAACACGTCGCATGGCACACGAATTAATTTGAAAAAATAATCACATATAGCAACAAATGTATCTGAAAACAATTGTAAATTATATTTAAAGACATCCAGAGTTTTTGTTCTTTGTTGTTTTTATTCTTAAGACTAAACAAATAGGTATTTTTAAAAATAGAATAAATAATAAAAATAAAACTCGAAGCATGCAATTTTTTTTATCACACTATTCATCGCACGCATCATTACGCAATTCAGATGTGTTCATGTAAAATTAGAAACCTCTTTTTATTAGTTTTAAATTATACATACTCTTTGGTATCAACAAAAGGAAAAAAAAATCAGAAATTAATGCAATCGTATCCCAGTGTACCAACGATCCGCAATTATCACACAATTACCTACTACATTTGTTCGATCAGTCGAAATGTCAGCTCTGTATGTATTCTATTTAAAACGTTGCCAAATATAAATTTAATAAGTAAGAAAAAATAAATTAATTACATAAATATAAGAACTAGCTATGTATTGCAAAATTTCACATATGCGAGGACATCAGCCTTTGACATAAAAAAGGGACAACAACAAATTATATTGGATAAAAGCCAAAAATCGCGCGCGCACAGTTGCCGAAAAGTGATCGTTAGTGGTGTGTATTTTTAAATTGGGCATCAATCCCATTCGATCGGCCAATTTTGTTGTTGCAGCAATGCGTTTGCCATGATGGATGGACTTATTTTGGAACAGAGAAAGGTTCAGTTTTAATTCAATTATAAAGAGGTACCAATAGTGGGCCAAATTATCCATTCGTAAAAAGAGGCTAGATTTTCATCTATCGCAACATTATATGTAATTGTCATGTCATATTATGATGGACGAGTAGAAGAAGAACCCAAATAAGTTTAGAACAATAGACCCAACGTAGGCCGCAAATGCTTTAAAAACCGCGATTCTTAATGTGAATATACTGGAGCTGCAGCCGCAGCCGTAATTCAAGATACCTACCAAAAAAGTTTTAATATAATCAGGTTTGTCAGAATAATAAATAAAAATGCTCTCAAAAAGTACTGGAGAGTTCTAGGACCCAGCTTCGGCCCTAGGCTCAATGAAAGGAAAATCCCCATGCACACCTCCAAGTGGTAGAGAGCGGGTAACGCTAACGTGTAGGGGAACCGAATGGATACCGGGATAAGCAGACAAGCCAGCAATGTTGGTCAAGGCACTTACTTGTTCTCGCGATGGTTAAAAGCCCCTAAAGGCGGATGAACTGCAGGTGGCGGTCAACGGCATGATAGTATGGTGGCGGAGGAGCCTTCTTTTTGAAAGGCTAATGGTAGCAGCAAGTAGCGTCTGTAATCCATATTGGGCGGCTACAAAAGGCGTCTGTTTTCCCATAGCGGGCGGCCTCGAGGAATTATGTGTTTGACCATACAAAATGCGGGTGTGCCTCTCAAATCTGAGCTTATGTATGTTATTAATCGTATGTCAGAACGAAGACACCATGGTGGAAGGATATATGCAAATACATGAACTATGACAACAAATGGAAATGAGTCCCCAAGAGGTAATCTTTTTATTGAAAATTCTTCTGCAGCTTCGGTTGCAGTAAACCACACCTCGGATTTCATGTACGAGCGTCAATCAAGCCGCCACAATAATAAATGAATCGTTGACAAATCAATCAAGACGCCACAATAATAAATGAATAGTTGACAAATAGAAGAAGTCTTTCAAGAAGCACAAATGTTATTTTGGCTACCGCATACGTGCGAAAATCGGAGCATTGAACGTTCCATCCTTGTACAGCGAAGGTAGATCCGAGCAGGTTGAGCGTGAAATGCTTCGCTTAAAGATCACTATCCGGGGCATAAGCGAAACTTAGTGAAGAGAGGAAGAGCTAAATACAGATCTGACACTAGAGAAACGAGAATGCTGTATTCCAGGGAAGTTAAAAGAGAGGGAGGCCAAAGACTGCATGGTGTTGGGATTATGTTGAACGATGAAGCGTGGCGTAGTTTGATTTCCTAGGCGCCCATTTCTGCGAGATTAATGACAGCAAGGTTTCGTTCAAAAATTCGTAACGTCACAATAATTCAGTGCAACGCATCCACAAATGAAGCGAGCGAGGAAGACAAAGCCGCGTTCTACACTCATCTTAACTCAGTTAACAGGAGTGTTCCGAGAGTCGACATCATAGTTGTCATAGGAGACCTCAAGGCCCAAGTCGGTTCAGACAATTACGGGCTGGAACGCGTGATGGGAAAGAATGGCTTGGGGTCACGGAACGAAAATGGTGACTTGCTTGTCGACTTTTGTAATGCGAATCATCTTGTTCTTCGTGGGACTGTATTTAAGCATAAGACGTACAGCAAAATCACCTGGGTGCATCCGGACGGTCACACCGAAAACCAAATTGATCATATCGTTATTCAGCAGCGATGGAGGAAGTCAATGTGTGATGTCCGAAGTATAAGAAATGTCGATGTGGAAAGCGATCACCATTTGATTCTGATGAGTCTCAAACTACGAACCACTGCCGTACAAAAACCAGCGCAGGATGCAGCAAGAAGTTCAAAATTCCTTACGAATGCTTTAAATGACCCCAACATTTATGTCGAAACTATGTCACCACCCTTAACGACAGAGCCTCGTCATTAAACGGAATCCAGAATTCAACAATTGATGAGATGTGGAGTGAAATTAAAAGTGTTTTTATGGAGGCTGGATCCGAAACTGTACCCAAGCGGACGAGACGTAGAGACTCTTGGATATCCTAAGACACCTGATGGTATAAAATCGAACTTCGCAATTCGTGCAAAATGCAAATAAATGCCGAAGCAGATGTTCAACGAAAGGCTGACTTGCGAAGCGAGTACCGCATTGCACATAAGTTGGTCTATCACTGTGTGAGACGTGACAAGAGGGTGAGGTTTGATGGACTCGCAGATAACGCGGAAAACGCTGCAAGAAGAGGAGATATCCGGGAATTGTACCAAATAGCCAAAGATTTTATTTGGAAAGAAAGCAATCATCCTGTAATGGATGTGGATGACACATTTTTGGTATCAATTGGGGATCAGCCAAGCAGATGGAACGACCATTTATGTGCCCTGCTAAATGAGTATTCAGTTGAGCAGAGTGCTGAAGTGCCCCAACTTAACGAGATGCGCAGTTCCTATAGGGGTATTGACATGGAACCCCCGTCAGAATCGGAAATCCTTACATCAATAAATTTCCTCAAAAACAACAAGGCAGCTGGATTTGACGGAATACCAGCTGGAATTCTTGAAAGCTGATCATTTGGGAAAATGAAAGCTGACCCAATGGATTAGAAGGATGGTGTGATTGTTAAGCTGCTAAGGTGAACTTTAGAATTGCAACAATTGGGGTGGTTTCACAGGGTGGTGAAACAGGGTGTGAGACAAGAGGATGTTCACCCAAAAAAATAATTGGTATATACAACTAAAAATGTCGTTTATTTAACGAAACTTTCGTGGTGCAAAACAACGAAAGTTTATCGTTAATTGCACAAACAGGTTTTCGTAAACTGTACGAATATCAAACCGATGAAAAAAACACCGGCATTCGTAGATATTACGAAGCATTTGTGTTTTGTACAAATAACGAATAAAAAACTTTAGTAGATTGTGCAGTGTATTTTGTAAATATTTGTGCATTCTACGAAATTTTTGTATTTCAATCTTCTTATTGGACGAATTCACTCGTACATTTTACGAACATTTTGTAGTTTTTAAAAAATATGGGGATACAAATTCAGTATAATACACGAAATGTTGTTTTAATATTTTGTGTATTCTACGAAATGTTTGGAAGGAACGAATGCATTCGTTAATTTTACGAAATGTTTGTATTTCTGCAAAATTTTAGAAACAAATTAGTAGAATACACGAAATGTTGTTTTAATATTTTGTGTATTCTACGAAATGTTTGAAAAAAAATTTGTAGAATACACGAAATATTGTTTTAATATTTTGTGTATTCTACGAAATGTTTGAAAGGAACGAATGCATTCGTTAATTTTACGAAATTTCTGTATTTCTGCAAAATTTTAGAAAAAAATTTAGTAAAATACACGAAATTTTGTTTTAATATTTTGTGTATTCTACGAAATTATTGAATGGAACGAATGCATTCGTTAAATTCACGAAATTTTTGTGTTTCTGCAAATTTTGCAAAAAAAATTAGTAGAATACACGAAATGTTGTTTTAATATTTTGTGTATTCTACGAAATGTTTGAATGGAACGAATGCATTCGTTAATTTTACGAAATGTTTGTATTTCTGCAAAATTTTAGAAACAAATTAGTAGAATACACGAAATGTTGTTTTAATATTTTGTGTATTCCACGAAATGTTTGAATGGAACGAATGCATTCGTTAAACTCACGAAATTTTTGTGTTTCTGCAAAATTTTGGAAAAAAAATTAGTAGAAGACACGAAATGTTGTTTTAATATTTTGTGTATTCTACGAAATGTTTGAATGGAACGAATGAATTCGTTGATTTTACGAAATTTTTGTATTTCTGCAAAATTTTAGAAAAAAGTTTAGCAGGATACACGAAATGCATTCGTTAATTTTACGAAATTTTAGTATTACAGCAAAATTTAAAAATTTTAGATGAATACACGAAATGTTTGTTTCAATATTTTGTGTATTCTAAGAAATTTTTGGATGGGACGATTTCATTCGTAAATTTTACAAAATAAATATATATTTGTGTGTTTGCTAGATTTTGGAAAAAATTTTACGAAATTTTTTTATTTCTGCAAAATTTTAGAAAAAAATTTAGTATAACATGTACACGAAATATTTTTCAATTTTTTGTGTATTATACGATATTTTTGGATTTGACCCAATTTTTGGCAAACATTTTGCTTAATATACAAAATATTTTTTTCATTTTTTTGGATGTTTCTACAGAAACCATTTGATGGGACGCATGCAAGTCGAATGTAAAAAAAAATTGTCTATAACTTTTTGTTATTTTTTTTCCAAAGAGTGTACCATATCTCCAATAGTAAGTACGCAGACATTTTTATTATTCAAAATCCTTACATCTGCCTTCGAAAACAGTTTTTTCTTGACTAACGGTTGTATAGAGGTATATTTTTTTTCAGACATCAAAACAAACATTCGCTTACCTAAAACCCCTAAAAACCGTTAGTTCCAACTTTGAAGAAAATAGATTAAGCGGTTAAGGCTGTAAGTCGATTGTCGATGAAGAGACAGCGAAACATACAAATATACAGACTTGCAAATATCATGCAGGGCCCACTGTTCTCTATTAAATTATTATCACAACGTCACCTTTATATCTAAACCTCGTAACTCCACAATGAAGATTGGCTCAAGAAGCATATCCAGAAGTTGCCTTCCTTATAGTAGAAGTAAAACAAAAATGCACGTATACGCCGTAGTGACCATATGAGTTTTAATTCACACCCACTATTGTCTATTAAATTATTATCATTATGTCACCTATCTGCTTTCTACCAAACCTCGTAACTTCATAATGAAGAATGGCTCAGGAGGCATATATAAAAGTTGCCTTCCTTATAGTAGAAGTAAAACAAAAAAGCAGTATGTATACGCCACAGTGACCATATGTGTTTTAATTCATGATTTTACTTGTGCTGACAAGTTTTTGTATGTTTTGGTCGTTTTGATTTCTGTATAGCTTTAGCGTCTTTATTAATTGAGGCCCTATGTAAGTAATGAATGAAAAGAAAGAAACATATATTTTATAAATTTAAGTTTATTTGATAAAAATAAATTCATTACTAAATAAAAATTTACAGATATTTGTATATTTAAAGTTTGAAAAACATTGAATTTCATATAGTATATGTATATATATTTTATAAGTTTAAGTTTGCTGGATAAAAATGTATTTATTAGTAAAATTGAAATTTTACAGAAATTATTATATTTTAAATTTAAAAGTACTGAATTTCATTTACTATATTTATATATCTTTTATAAATTTAAGTTTGTTGGATAAAAATATATTTACTATTAAAATTAAAATTTTACAGTAATTTTTTTATTTGAAATTTAAAAATACCGAATTTCATAAAGTATATGTAGTAAAAAGGAAAAATTTTTGAGAAATTTTATTTAGTCAATATTTTTGAAAAAAAGTATGATTTTTTTTCAAGTTGATTGTTTTCAAAAATACATTAACTTTTCACGAAAACAACTTGATATAAAAAGCAAATAAAAGAATGGAATAAAAGCTTTAAAAAAAATTACTATTTTTCTCGTAGGTACGATGCACAATTCATGAGATATTTGATCAAATGCGTTTTCCAAAATGGCGGCTGACGCTCGCACACTCCCGTCCCGCCCACATGGATTTATATTTGGTGGACGCCCCTGAACATATTCCACCAAGAAAATCAGTTCAGGCCTTAGGCGATGAAATATATTTTTTATTATTATATACCGTAATTTACTTACCCACAAAATATGTATATAATATGTATGTTAAAAAAGGAGCTTTTCAAAAATTCCAACTCTTTAAACGAGTGCACAGACAACTTTTTACTAAATTACTATCTGAATAACTGAAATTCAAAACAGAAGTTCGAATCAATGATTTATTAACCGACACAATTTCTAAACACAGTTAATATCAAGAGCTAAGTTAAACCTTTTATTCAATGATAAATATTTTCACGAAAACTAAAACACTTTAGTATACATTATGTAGTATCACGACTTTTAAAATTAAATAACCGAACACTTCCACGATCTAAACAGAAATGATGAAAAATCATACAATTCTTGTTCAGGATAACATACTCATAGATACAGCCGAAAATATTCGCTTAGTAACATGAAAGTAAGGAAAAATAAGTACAACGATTGCTCCAATAATTTTACAAAATATTTGTTATTTTACGAAATAATTGGTAAAGATCAGATATAACCCCAAGCACTTGCCTGGTAACATGCAGATTGGAAATGATACATCGGTTTTTCGATAATTTACAAGGTATTAATAATTTTACAAAATAATTTGTTAATGCTTTATACATATAACCGAAAGAATCGCTTAGTAACATATAGATTTTATGGAATTAAAATAACAACAGTTTTGATAAATTTACTAAATGTTTGTAATTTTAATGAATCCATTGGTAAAGAAAATGATACAACAGAAGGCATTTTATGTCTCTTTCTAGTTTTGTGTAGGTTTAGTAGATTGAACGAATTTTTTTGTACAAGTCAGCAAAAATTCGTGGCAAATAATTTACGAAAGTGCCTTCGTGGATTTTACAAAATGTTTGTAACACAGGTTTTTTTTTACCTTATATTCACTACGAAAAATTCGTTTAGTTTACAAAATTTCGTACATTAAACGAAAAACGTTTTTACGAAAGTATTTCGTAGTGGTTTTACGAATTTTTTTTTGGGTGTTCTATCACCTGTTCTCTTCCTGCTGGCGATGGACGACGTATTGACGGAGAGTTTTGGTACAGCTGAGCGACAGGGTATTCAGTGGAGACCGTTCGAAAGGCTCAGTCATTTTGACTATGCCGATGGCATATGTCTACTGGCAAATAACATCAGTGGGCTGAACGGGGTGTGCCAATCTCTGCAAGTGAAAGGAGAGTCGATTGGTCTCAGAATAAACAGCAAAGAGTCAAAAATAATGCTCACAGGCGGCTCAACATATCAGCGTATTAGAGACGCCAGTAGAAGAAGTCGAACAGTTTAACTACATTGGCAGTAATGTTTCTGCAAATGGTGGGACGGATCTAGATGTTAAAAGTAGAATAAATAAAGCTCGTGCTGCCTTTGGTACTCTGTCCCCAATTTGGAAATCCAGTCAAATCTCCTAACGCACTAAGTTGAGATTCTTCGAATCCAATGTCAGATCCGTGCTGTTATATGCTAGTGAAACCTTGAAAGCCACGTCTACAATTTTGAGGAAATTGCAGGCTTTTGTGAATAGCCGTCTTCGCCACATCCTAAAGATTTGCTTGCCACAAATAATATCAAACGAGGAATTGTGGCGCAGGACAAGCCAGGAGCCGCTGGACGTCGATATAAGAAAGCGTTAATGGCATTGGATTGGTCATACACTGAGGAAACCAAACGATGAACTTGCAAAGTTGTCCTTTAAATGGAATCCTCAGGGTGCATGGTGGGTTGGAAGACCAAGAACGTAAAGGAAATCAACTATCTTAGAAGAATCCCAGAGAAAGACGTGACCACAGTTAAATTTCCTTGCAGCAGACCGTGAAGGATGGAGACGTTTTGCTGACGCCCTATGCCCCAGCTGGGGTTACAGGACACGATGATGATGAAAATGCACCTTAACGTTAGTTTTGTATTTCATTAAAATGATTTAAACTGGCCAAAAAGAAATTTCAAAAAAGTACTAAATCAAGCAATAAATTCGACCGTGATTTTATTGCTTTATTCACTACTTGCACATCTTTTTTTTTTGTGATTTTCTCTTGGGGCTATTTTGTATTATGGTTTTTGAGCAAACATCACTAACCCTAATTCTAGCATACTGAACAAATTTGATCAAAACTGAATAAACCAGTTTTTGATAAAAAAAAATATAATTTTACTTTACGGTTTTTTAACAATTGCGACCACCTATGTATGTCACCTTCAAAAAATCAAGTATTCAAATAAAAATTTTTAATAGTTTTTAAAAATCAAAAAAATATTTTTTTGAAAATTTTGCTTCACAAATACCACTTATAATCATATGTGTTACTTTATAGTAAAAGGAATAGTCCAATAAGTATTTTTTCGTCATAACATCGGTTCGTTCCTCTTTGCATCGACCAGCGTAATACTGAAATAAGTACTCATACAACCAGCTAAAGTCCAAACGAGTTAACCCTTTTTCCATTTTTTTTCGAAAACAGCTTATTTGACTTCATTTAAGATTTGTTCCTTATGAAATTAACTGCTTTGGCGAAAAATTAACATAACGGCTATTGAATTTTCGGGTTTTGAACTTAAATAAACCAGGTATTCACGTATGTTCTAATTTCCCGCGGAAAAAAATCTGAATGATTGAAAATTTTATAACTAAAAAACAATTTTTTTAGGAAAATTAGAGGAGTGTGTTAAACTTATTCACACTTTCCGATAACAATGCGACTGTAATAATGATAATAAGATAACTGAACGTGTCATATTAGAGCCTTGAACCCCACCATCAAGTTCATGCGATGCAGTCGTGCGTATTCAAGACCGTTTGACTGTATTAAAGTAATGTAAAAATATGATTTATACTTTCATTGTTTTCTTTTTATTTTATTTTATCTCATTTTCTAAAAGTGTTCATTAAAGCTTTTTTTTTAATTATTTTTTCATTGACAAAGATTATTTTCCAAGAAAACAAAGCTTATTTCTGATGGTAAACATTGAACTCGTGCCTCTGTTCTATTTTTCTTTTTTTTTCACTTTATATCCTTCTTGATGGATAATAATTTATATCACTTGTAGAAAGCATCATTGGATGGTTCCTGTTTTTCGAATAAAAGCTTTTCAACTTCGTCTTTGGAGAAGTGCCAAATAAAACTGTTGGATATACATATATGTACACAAAATATACAATATTTATATAGACTATAGCCATGTGTATCATCCTAAATACGAATAAGACGAAGTATCAAATAAAAATATTCTTTTGTGCAGCCACCAGTAACGACCTTTGCCACATCGTATGAGTAAGAGTACACATATGTACAAACATTTTTGTTCAAAAAAAAAAAAATGTCTAATATTCGAATTATTGAAATGTTTACTAAATTTACTTTTTCTAAAAGCAAAAATTTTGAGAATTTTATGAATAAAAAACTTTGAGACGCCAAACTGTCTGCACTCTAGCATACGAAACAACAAATTCAAATATACGTCATAGAAAACTGACAGTGGAATATTTGATTTAAAATTCTAACAGCCCTATTATTGACACGATTCAAATTTTTTGTTGTTATAGAAAACAGGTTCCCAGAGTGCGTTTTTCTGCACCTTTTAAGCAAACTGCAAGACGAAATGTCATTCCCCAGTGTTTCCAAGGGCAGGGAACATCGAACAAACCTATTGACTTGAAGTGTCGCGTCACTTTAACTTTTCATTCTACATTTGTTATGTATAATCTGGCTAACGTTGTTCTGATACATTTTCAAATAAATCGAACGTAAACACGGTCAAACCTTAACGTATTTGCCTGATATCCACGTGAAGTATCTATATCCTCAACAGCGAATAAATTGCGCCCACTGTGGTCATATTTTAGGTTACCGGAACAGTGCTATAAGACACACAACCTCAGTAAACTTTCAGTTTAAAATTTAATATTTCACTTTCAATTTTTTTTGTTAATTTACATAATATTGCAGAACAACGTTGCTGAAAGCTCGTAGATCTAAAATAAAATTCTTATGACTTAATTTTCAATTTGTCTTTTCACATACATACATAATGTATTTATTATTTTTTTACACACTATAGTGTTAAATTTGAAAGTATGCCTATTACTCGGCTATTTTTGAAGGTAGGCTGGTGAAAAATACTTTACCCCCTATTCTCATACCTACCAAATTTACAAACAAAATTTCAAAAAAATCGGTCCAGTCGTTTCGGAGGAGTTTGGCGACAATCACCGTGACACGAGATTTTTATATATAAGATAACAGTAATACTTATTTTATCGTATTTTCTACAAAGCAAGGGCTACCGCAAGGGGGACAGGGGCGACACTTGCAAAATCAAATCAAAATATCGAGATGTTGAACTTTATTTTTTACTAGTGTCTTTTTCTCAACAAAATACATATGTAGGTATACATATTAGAAACTACCCAGCTATTTTTTTCTAAGAAAAAACTTAATTTGGCATCTTAAAACTAGATTTCTATTCTAATACTGCCGTGCTAAGAAGAAAAAACGTATCTGCATTTTTGGCTGCTTTGAGTCAGTCCAGTTTTGACAACATATTTATTATTTTATTGACAAAATAAAACCTTCCATAAGTGACCCACCTGACAATCTAAAATAATTATGCAATGTCATAGAAAAACTGAATACCATCAATACAAATTAAAAGGCGTTTGGAAAAAGTGCCTGGAGGCGTGTTTAATTGACCTCCTTAATGTGAACATTAAGAAATACTTCGCATTAAGGCAAATTTTCAAATTCAACAACAACAAGTTAACTTCAAATTTGAACTTCAGTAACTCAACGTGTCTTAATGTTTACACTAAGGAGGTCAACAAAACATGCCTAATATTGATTGGGAAATAACGCCCAAAAAGAGACTGAACATTTTTGATGATATTTCCTTATTTCACTTTTTTAATGTAATGAAGCAATGCCCACAATGATAAATAAAAATTATTTATAACCAAATCGGAAATAAAGCCCAAAATAGGAAACATTTTCAAACAAACACAGTTTGTCAGGGAATGACATTAAATTTAAAAGACAAGTGGAAATAGCTCAATTGACAAATGAAATGTCACTTTGTCTTTTTGTTTTCGCGAATGATAGACCAATAAAATATTTTGCTTACTGCTGATTAAACTCAAATTGAAATTGATTTTGAAAAGTTTGACGCTGTTCACACTGGAGTGAAAAACTGTTGTTTTTTTTTTGACGTTTCAGTATTCACATCTCACTTTACTGAGGGAGTGGGAGCGAGTTATGTATACTGAAAAGTAAAAAAAATCCAGTTTTTAAGTCCAATGTGGACACCGTCTTTAGCCGGTTTTGCTATCAAAAGTGAAGTCTAAAATTTAAAAAAAAGGACTGTGAAAATGAGTGACCACAACAGCTTCTTTCATCTACTTCAGATGATGATAATGATCCTGACAGAAAAAAGTCAGAAGATCAACCGTGGAGTTAACAATGGAAATCATTCGCTGATACAAAAAATACAGACATTCGCTAATACTTGGGATTCAAAGCACACATTTTTTACGGGTATATAATTCCTTGCACTACAATAACCACAAAAATTACATGGAATTTTTGAACACTGCTCCCAAAATATAAATCCGTTCAAAGAAATACCCAAATCCTGCATACGTTTGGGAATCATTGTTTTCGTTCACACAAAATGTGTACAGAAATAAAACATACGAAGGAACTAGTTTAGCATACAGGAATACCTAACCTAGATTTTGAAAAAGTGTTATAAATTTCAAAAACCTAATTAATTTTTGTATTATAATGAATAAAACAGTAAATTTGAATTGTTTTTTTTTTAATTAAAACTTAAGTACATAAAGTAATTCATGTTGCGGCCCGAGGCACCAAAGCTAAAACGTCTTTGTGGCCCTTAAGAAAATAAATGCACGACTGGATCGCACGTAGTTGCTCTTATGTTCAAGTTGTGTGGGACTTAAGATCTTTAAAAAATATTCAAATAATTAAATAAAAAGTATAAAAAGCATTAAAATCGTTCTTTCAATTATAAAAAAAAAATTGAATCTTTTTTTAAAAATCCAAAATTTGTTTTTTTCCAAAATTTTGGTATGCAGTATTATTTATTTTCTAGCAAAGCTTTTGTGCAAAAAATTTTATTGAAATCGGATAAGCGGTTAATGAGAAAACCGAAAATCAAAAAAACCGTTATATGACAGGTACCGTTAATAAATGTTTTTTGGTGATCTTTTTTTTACCAGAAAGTACACCATGTGTACAAAAATACACTGATTTTTTTAATCAAAATGGTTGGAGCCGTTTTTGAGATGGATGAGCTTTTCCTTAACGGTTGTATGGCAAGTACCGTTAGTTTTTGAGCTAAAAAAAATTCAATTTCCCTTCTGGAGAGTTACAAAAAAACCTTAAGTTCAAAATTTGAAGAAAATCGCTTCAGTGGATTAGGATGTAGGTTGAGGTACAGACAAACAGACAAATAGACAAAATTGTGCCACCTACTTTTTTCGTGTTCTCTATCATCGTAATGTCATGTTTGATTGTTACCTCGAATTTTTTTTTTGCACGAATCCAAAACTTGCTCTATAGTATCTATATCGCAAGTAAAAAGGTTGAGTATGGCTGACCTAAATGAAGAAAAAAATCCCTAATTTTTTCAGATTTTGATTTTTATGCCAGGCAGACGGCAAAGCCATGCTTATCGATTTTTGTAAATATTATTTTTGTATAAACAAGAAAACAAACAATAAATCTATCTAAATCTAAATCTAAATCTAAATCTAAATCTAAATCTAAATCTAAATCTAAATCTAAATCTAAATATCTTTTTTCATGCCCTATAGTCACTGTAGGAGTAAATTAAATAGCCGTTCCTTTTTTTTGCATACAATCTACCAATAAAGTAGACAAGAAAAGTGCTACTGGAGGGGTAATATCTCCCCCCGCTTTGACGGGAGGGGCAATTTAATAAAATAATTGCATAATATAGAAAACAATTACTTAAAAAAACAACGGAAACACTTACAGTAGTGTTTTGTAGCATTTTGGAAAGCTTCATTTAGAGCTTATTTAGACCCATCCAAATATAGAAAACCATGTAACGACCACTCTAATGTTTTTTCTTCTTAGCACAGCAGTATTAGAATGGAAATCTAGTTTTTGAAATTTTGAATGAGTCTAACCCCCACCCCCCACCCTGACCGAAATCCTGCGCACGCCCTTGCTATAGAGTGGTTAGATTATAATTAAAACTTAAAAATACAAAGTGAAAATAACTTAAATTAAATAAAGCTATTCCAAATTAACTAATTTAGCTACAATACCTACCTATTATATCTCTTAATTAGCTCTATAATAACGAATTTTAAACAAAGGGTCACAGTGATTATATTATTTTAGGATATTTTGAACGAGAAAATGTGAGAAAATTCAAAACTACTAAAAATACTGTCAATATGTTAAAATGCAATATTATTGCTTCATCTAGAAGTACCAAAACACAATCAATCATTATAATTATAATGAACTTGAAAACGAAAAAAGTTGGTCTAGTTATTCTTTCTGGCTGTTTGTCTGTCCGTTGAGCTACAGCCTAAACGGCTGGATCGATTTTCTTGAAGCTTGTTATATAGCGTTTTTTCGTCATTCCCTCACACGTTTGTAATTTATTTAGAACTAAAAATAAAGATACTTGTCGCGCAATTTTTTTTAGCAATTTTACATTATCATGATTTTCTCAAAAACGGCTCCACAACTTTGGCAGGGAAACCATACTTCAAAAAAATTGTTTGAATGATTCGTCCCAAAGAAAGAACCATTTTATTTCTATTTTCTTCCAACAGTTTTTCTGATTTCAATATTTTTATACAGAAGCTTCCAAAAAATTTAAAAAGTGTGTAGCTAGTATACCTACATTTAAAATTAAAATAAAATGTTAAAAAAATGTTTCAACATTTTTTTTTTGGAAAATTAAATATGTACCTATGTATTTCGAAGACGAAATTATATAGCTTTTGAAACTCGATACTTAAGAGTTTTTTAATACTCTCTAAAATATTTTAATTAAAATTAGCAACTAAGTATTAGTAGTACCTCTCATAGAATGTTTTTTTCTATTTTGAATTTTCTCATATCAGCTGAACGAATTTTGATTAATTTTCATTTATACAGATTTCAAATAAGTTCAAATAATATTACATATTAATATTTTCAAAAAAGAAAGGAGAATGGGCATTTTTGGGCGTAAGCGGCCATTAATGAAATTAGTGTCAAATTAAAGGTATGCTACTCAGGAACAACTTTCACTTGGACGTTACATTGCATTTCATTTAGAAAAGAAGATATTTCAATGTTAATGTAATGCAATTGCATTGCGCAATATTGCATAGTGATTATATTTTTAGGTGGTGTAATACTTTATCCTAACTTCATAACGTCTACTGACACTGTAGCAGTGTTGCCAGAAAATATTTTATGAAATCGGGAGATTGCCACTCTAGAAATCGGTGTAAATCGGGAAAACAGTTTTAAGCCTAAAAGTCATGCCAGGTGTCAAAAGCACCTCCATTTTTATAAAAAACAAGGTTATTTTCCGAAAATGTTTTTCAAGTTGTACATTTTTTCATTCTTAAAGTAAATAAAATCATATTTCTTTTGAAAAAAATTGTTTGAAGGTGAAAAGTACTTTTTTCAAAAAGCAACTTTGTTATATTTATTTTATTTAAATTCATTTTTAAATGTAATATTGTCAGTAAACAGTACGTAAAACTACAAAATCAAAAATAAATATTTCCCTAAGGTATTTAATAGTCTTGTATATGGTGCAGCACCATTGGAGCTATAATGTTTAAATATTTGCAGCCTTATTTATTAGATTTCTTAGACGATTGTTGTTGATACCCATTTTCTTAAAATTTTTCAGTAGTAGGAAATATGATTTATTTAATTAAATAAAATGTCAAGTTAGTCGAATCTTAGGCAACCAATTCCGTTGTCAAGGTTGGACAACTTAGGACAACAGTGAACTAAGATTATATCTGTTTGAAGTTGGTCGGATGTCTAGTGTTAAAAAAAGTTTATAAATTCGACTGTTTGTGCACCTTGCTAGCTTAGAAAGGAAAACGTAGATAATAAGACAACGAATTCAACAAAGATTAAAGTTTATTATCATTAATTTAAATATATTTATTTTTATTAAATTAAATAAAGTGCTAATTTTAATTATTTTGAATACATATTCAATCAGATACTTCTAAGTTCAAACAATTGCATTCCTTGAACTTCAAGTATTCTTTAGAAAATAATTTTCTGACGCATGCACGCAGCCCGTTTCAAAACCCAAAATAAAAACAAAAAGAAATAATGACACGACAGAGACACATACACGTCGAGCTTGGTCGTGTTCAGCAAATGAAAAAAGGAGAAGCATAAATTGCAATGGTAGATAGGTTTACTTCAGCTTAAGATATATTGAAAATCGGGGAAAAGTGTCATATTTCGATCAAAAATCGGTGTATCGGAAACAGGTCTGAAAATCGGGAGAATTACGATAAATCGGTGTTTCTGGCAACACTGCACTGTAGTACTGTGTTTAAAGTGGTTTCAGAATATCCCAAGGACGCATTACGGGTTAAAACAGACCCAGTACGTATTTCAACAACCTTAAAATTTTTTTAAACATATTATTTTACTCAGGATTTTTTAATATTGTGAGGATTATAATATAGTTTTATGGTAAATGTTCTTATTAATGATGTTATATGACCATTTTTATATACAAAATATTCTTGAGACTGTCTAGATTTCTTATTCCACTTTCTTTTTCTATTTTTGAATTGGTCAGAAGCCAGAAACTTAGTAAAACTTTATAAAAAATTAATTTTTTTCGGTTTTGAAGTACACCACAATGAAAAGATTTCTGCACGGTGATTGTAGGGCTAAAACACATCCAAAAATAAGAAACCATTCTTGGCCGCTCACGCCCATGTTTCATACAAATTTGCCCATTCTCCTTTTCGAATTTTTTATAAATAAAGTCTCTAATATTTTTTTGAAAATTCGATATCTCAAAAACTAGGTGATATTGTTTTTTTATTTTTTTATGTGCATATATAAATACTTAAGATTGGCATGCCAAAATTTGAACTTAAAAATGCTTTGAGAATTTAATATATGTATACAAAAAAAAATAAAAACCGCTGCAACAATAAAAAATTTTTGTTTCCATGCAATCATATTCGCTCAAGAATTTTAGTGACGTTCTATTTTTTCATCTCAAACTATCAAAAGAGTTGTTTTAGCTAATTTAAATATCGTATTTCATGCTTTAAAACATTTTTCTCTCATTATTTCCATGTATTTATAATACAATTTTCTTAAACCTTACCCTCTTGAACATACAAGCAAGTACGTGCGACCCAGTCGTGTATTTTATTTGAATGAGCACAGTGATCCGCAGTAACAGTATAAAATGGTACTGAACTAAAATAAACCCACAGTTTTTAATTTTGTGATTCGCAAACCTCCTGCAACTATGGTTTTTCAATTATATAAAATGTATGCAAATCGATCAAATGCGTTTTGAGAAAATTGTACCTTACAATTTATTCAAAGTTATTTATATAACGAAGATATTGTATGTATACATTACATATGTTGCGTCATTAGGCGTTTTCCTTTGGAGGTGGCGAAGTACTTGCAAGTACTTTGCCAGCTTTTTTCAATGGAACACATCAAACTGCTTTCCCATGTAAAATGTATCTACTCGCGCATGAGAGCATGTGCAGTTGGTAGTAGGTACTAGATTAGGGTTTTCATCTACTCGCAAGTACTTCGCCACCTCCAAAGGAAAACGGCTATTAGAATATAAAGGTTAATTTTAATATGTGACCCATTACATATATACCTAAAGCCCTTTATATAGATTTTTGTCAAAATTAAGACCTAAAATATTTCCATTTATTTGTTAAAATCAATATGCAAAAAGGCGAATTATTCAACACAATTAGGTTTACCTTTTTTACCTTTTTCACATGAATTTAAAAATCTAAAAAAGATATAAATATGTCAATATCCATAATGTCACATACGAATTATATCGCATTAATAACATGCATAGATCGCCATGGGAATAAGACAGAAAAAAAACCCGTTTGAAGCACCGTGACTGTCATTGATTTGTATATAAATCTTGCAACTAACTTAAAGAAATGTCAAATCAAATAACAACACAGAAATTGCAGTTTAGACCAAAATTTAAGTCATTTATCTTAATCTCTTGATTCTGAATCACTCAGGTAAATGTGTTGTCTCAATACTATAAAATACCCTAAATGCTGATTATTTTCGGTCAGTTATATTCTGTGTCAAACAATGAAGGTAAGTAGATACCTAAGGAGTTTTAGGAAACGAAATATCACCTTTTTAACACTTATATTAATTTCTTCTGCAGATCATCATTTACTTATCTTTAATCTACCTGTCTATGGGTTTTTGCCTCCATACGACTGATAGTGAAAATCAAAGGAGTGATGAAAATCTTATAACATCAGACCATCACTCCAGGGAAGACCGTGAATATGATGCTTTTGAACGTGAAGCTCGCCGGAAGTTTGAACAACGAAAAACAACAGATGCCTATAAGAGAATTCCAGCTATAAGAAGGGTAGTGCCTGGAGAAGACGAACACGATCGTACCGAACATAGAAGAACTAATTCAGAAAAAAGGTTGCACCACGATGATGATGCTGATTTAGACAGAAGCACACTGTCAGACATAGAATCTGATGACCATACTGACTATCAGCCAGAAGAGTATCCTAGATTGCCGAACAGACCATCTTCAGCTCCTCCAGTTGTATTTTTTGGACCACAACCAGTTGGTCGTAGACAAATTCGTTACCGAAGGCCTAGTTACTCAAGGATCTACGATGTTGCCCCACTTCCAGTATCATATAGGACTATAAATCCTGTAGCGTACTCAGTGCCATCACGTGTTCGTAATGTGTTGTTGGGATATCCACCGTTACATAGTCAAATAAGATATGCCGGTTTTGATGATGGAGTAGCTCCAGTAGAATATAGAGGTTTCATAGCGGAAGAATATGATGATTTTCTCAAGAAGAAATAAGTCCTTGTGTAATTACTTGATCTTGCTATTAATTTTTTATTGACAATTAATTCGTCATATCATAAAATGCAGTATAGTTAGAGATGCTTTTCAAAAGTTTTTATAGATTTTCTTACACTATTAATTAAACTCCTGTCCATCAGGTATATATTGCGTGTTTTTGTTTATATTTTTAAATAAATAAATAAATAAATAAATATGGAACATTGGAAAAACTCAAGAGCTTGAATATTCTTTTCATTGTCACAGCTTTTTTTTCTAAATATAAACACAAACGATTTTGCTTTTAGCCTATTGAATATCCATACCTTTAATAAGGAACAATTACGTTCAAGGGTTTTATTATTTATGTTTGTTTGGGGCAAAGGCATTAGTGCAGGCTTTTAAACATATTTTTACTCGAAAAAAAGAAAAATTGTTAACATCAGTTTAACGATTGAAATTGATGAAGGGGGTTATAAGGAATGTAGAAAAAAAATCTATTTCCTAGCAGCGGAGTTGGAGGGGGAATTTGGGGGGGGGGCGGTGACAAAAGAGGGGGGCGAATTGTATTATTGCGTTTTCCGACTAAAGTTGACCCCAAAATGAAAAGTGTTCCATAGAAATGTTGTAGATCACGCAAAAATCTACTACTTTTACATGAATCACTTTTTAACTTAACCTCAAAATGTCCGAGATATTGGCAAAAAGCCGTTTTGTTTTTGTTTTTTTTTTCATTTTCCCAAAAATAATTGAATTTAAATGAAACTTTGTGAAAATATATCTTGTTGTATCATTAATAACCTCAACTTTTTTCGAGCAATCAGGTTTTGAGATATTCAATTTTGTTTGCAAAAAAATACTTTTTTAAATGAAAAATGTACTTCAGAAAATCAGCGTACTTAATTCATTTAAGGGTCATTAGTTTTGTTTTACCATTTAATTTTATATAACATAATGACAATATAAGTAACCACGTACAAAAATGCGAAAAAAGCAAAAAAAATCATTTTGCATCTATTAATTTATACTTGCGATATATATACATAGGAACTATAGGGCAAATTTTGGATTCGTGCAAAAAAAAAATCGAAATAACAATCAAACATGACAATACGATGATAGAGAACACGAAAAAAGTGGGTGGCAAAATTCTGTATGTCTGTCTGTCCGTACCTCAACCTACAGCCTAAACCACTAAAGCGATTTTCTTAAAATTTTGAACTTAAAGTTTTTTCTAACTCTCCAGAGGGGAAATTGAAATTTGTTTTTTCTAGCTCAAAAAATAACGGTACTTGCCATACAACCGTTAAGGAAAAGCTTATTTATCTCAAAAACGGCTCCAACGATTTTGATGAAAAAAATCAGTGTATTATTGTAGATATGATATACCTTCAAGAAAGAAAAATAATCACCAAAAACATTTATTAACGGTACCTGCCATATAACCTTTTTTTTATTTCTGGTTTTCTCATTAACCGCTCATCCAATTTCAATAAAATTTCTTGCACAAAAGCTTTGTTAGAATATAAATAATACTGCATACCAAAATTTTTGAAAAAATAAATTTTGGATTTTTAAAAAAGATTCAAATTTTTTTTTTGAAAATTCAATATTTCAAAAACGGGTTGATGGTTTGTATTGAAATTATTATTTTTTAAGAAAACGGCAGCAACGATTTTAAATTTTTGTTTATATATACATATTCATATTTTTCAAGTAATCAAATGGCATACTTTTTTTTTTAGCTCTAAGTTATTTATCAGACTTTTTATACAATTAAAAGAACGATTTTTATGCTTTTTATACTTTTTCTATAGTGACTTGAATATTTTTTAAAGTTCTTAAGTCCCACACAACTTGAACATAAGAGCAAGTACGTGCGATCCAGTCGTGCATTGTATTTAATAATGGTTGATAAATTGTTAAACATTTTTGGAAAATGCAAAAGCTAGTCACACCATTGAATTCTACGGAAAAAAATACATAAAAAAGTGTTTTATTATTTGACCCGAGACGAAAGTTTTGCCGATGCCGCAATGATATTGCTAAAAAAACTCAAATGAAGAACAAAAATAATAGTACAAGAGCCAACACCATATTTTTGGAGTGGATATATAACCAGAATCTGGGATTGAGGGTAATAGGTACATGTATTCTGATATCAAATACCAAAGTTTGGCAGGTTTTTTCCCAGACTTTGGTGGAGATGGAGGTTCAAAACCCGCTTCTTTTTATATTCCTTCACCAATTTCAATCGTTAAACTGCTGTTAACAATTTTTTTTATAAATGTGTAAAAAGTCTGCACTACATACTAAAAACCGAAATCTAACTAAATTCACCCGTGAATTTCTGAGAGAATCACTTTTCAAAACATTTGGTATAACTCGGAAACTAGGCTGAATTTAACAATTTTACACTTATCAAAATGGAAGGTACCTTGTTTCAATCTTTTGCCCAGTACCTTCTTTGATTCAAATGTCCCTAACTTAAAGACTAATGGAGCGATTTTGTTAAAATATCATCACAAAAATCTTAAGTGGACTGAATTTGTAATTTACTTCAAGTTTAACCAAACAGAAAGGAAACTTGTATGGGCACCAATGAGCAAAAAGTGTAAATGGATTCTGGGAAGTAACAAACAGTGGAATGTTCAGACTGAATATCAGAACGGAAACATGCAAATATGTACGTAATTTTTTAAAATCCTTAACAGCCGGAAAGAAAACTGAAAAAAACACCAAGCTTAAAGTCTTCAATGAAATGAAGATTTCTCTCATATTTTAAGCTTATAGAAAATTAAAAAAAAAAAAACAAACAAAATGGTTGCACGTTACCAGGGATAGAATTTGGCTAACACTGCCTTTTTTGCGTTATCGTATGAAAGTATCGTCTTTATACAAACACGTTTCATGTCCTCCTGAGTCCAAAAATGTGTATTTTACATTGCTTGTTTTTACCCATCAGTGTCTTATTTTGCATTTTTTGTCTATTTATTTTAATTTTATCACCTCATTATCAAAGTTCTATTTTTTATAATCAAAACAATCTTAAAATAAAAAAAAAGAAGTTTAAAATTAGCGTTGTTCCAAACGCATTGTCCAAAACAGCCAATGTTACTTTTTCACCAATTCATACCCAATTCCTTTTCCACACTTCAAAAATGGGTTTGTTTTGGGCAAAAGAGAATGCTCTGGGGAGAGGAAAACATTTTCCGTTGATGAGATATTCGGCCCATGAAATTTCTTTGGTCTGTCAAATACCACTTTCACGTAGGTCAGATAATTCATCAAAATTCGACAGACTGCCAATTTTTGCCCAAAATTCTCTGGAACAAATCTATTATTTTCATCAAGGAATATAAATTGGGCCATTGTTCTCAATTTTAAAAAATATCAACGAACGAATTATTTACTGATAAAAGTGAAGGCCGATTGAGATTCAAATTATTGAAGCAGTTCACTAATGTTTTATATGCAAATACGAGGCTTAAAAAAAAAAAAAGCTGTAATGAATGGCGACACGTCAATTCCAAATTTCCCAAAAGCGTTGAAGTTCCACGCTCCACTCATTTCTACTCAAATAAGGAGGTTCTTTCAAGGTGCTTTTAAGAGGCTATCGAAGAAAGCTGTTACCTGAGAACTTTAAAAATATCGATACCTTCCCGTCAGAATGTATTAAGCGATAATTTCAAAATTTTAAATTAAATATTTAAAATTCCTCTTATTCGGTTATTTATTTGGGTATTTTATTGTACCTAATAAACAGATTTCTAGAGGCATTTTGAGTTGAAAATCCCGTTTCAAATCTTTTTATTTTTTTAAATACATACATAAATAACTGGACCAGAAGTTTTTTTCGATGCCTTTAAAATTTTTGAAATGTCATTTAATACATTCTTACGGGAAGGTATCGATATGTTAGTATGTAGTTTAATGCCACGGCCGTAGCCAGGCATGCTAAGGATGAGCTCCAATAACAACGAGAAGTAGGTATGTATGTTGTAGAAAAGGTATACGCTATAATTATTATAGTCACTATAGGGCACTCCACGAATACGTCAGTGTCAAGCAGCTTAGTCACTTTGAGGGAAAACATTGGCGGCCTCGAATCTAATTGAATGCAAAATATTTCTTGCAAATGCTTAATAAACAATTATCGATCAAATTTATAAACTATTATCCACAAAATAGTGCATATATAGACAATAAATATCACAAATGTTTTCCCTCAAAGTGCCATTACAAATAAAAAGAGATAGCTTGGTAGAAAGCCCTATGGCAGCTCATTTCAAATCACTATGTGAAACAAGTTATTCGCTACCCAAGGTTCTGTTTTGGTGCATTTTAGGTATTCAAATGGTATTTTCATGAACAATACCTAATAGTAACCATAACAACTTATTTAAAATCACTGGCGCAAAATTATAGACAGCCTATTTTAAGGGCCTTAGCGTGACACTAGTTAGCATTTGTTTCTTTAATGCAATTCTCTAACTTTTCCTGAAATATAGACAGATACTGGTTAGTGTCACATTAAGATCATTTTCTAAGCAAATTAAAGTTGAACTCGCCTAAATCAATGACAGTTTGTGCGACAGACGTCATTTGAGCTATTATGATACTAAAAAATTAAAATATCAGACTTTGGTGATTTTAACTTTAATGTAAGTGTTTAAACATAAATGTTGGTTTGGTTTGACATATCGTCTATAATTTAAGAGAACGCCATTTTCACCTAGTGCTACAATAAAGTTGTTTTAGTATCGTGTTAACTTCACTATAATTTTGCGCCACTGCTCTGTGTGGAGAAAGTTATTCGCTGTTTTAGGGCCCGTTGTAACGGGTGATTTTTTAAGAGGTTTAGAACTTTTTTTAAAAAAAAACACAAAAAATTCGAAAAAATGAATGAAATATTTATTTGAATCGATAGTTTGAACCTTGCAATTTAATGTTTAAAGATAATTTCATGCAAATGTTGACCGCGGCTGCGTCTCAGGTAGCCCATCCGCTGAGTTCAATTTTGGTATACTCTTTCACACATATCGGCCGGTATCTCACGAATGAATGCATGGATGTTGGCTTTCAGTGCGTCAATCGAAGCGGGCTTGTCCCTATAGACATTAGCCTTGACATACCCCCACAAAAAATAATCTAATGGTGTCAAATCGCACGATCTAGGCGGCCAATTGACCGGCCCGAAACGTGAAATTAACTGTTCACCAAACTCGCCTCGCAATTGCGCCATTGTTTCGCGTGCTGTGTGGCATGTGGCACCGTCTTGTTGAAACCACATATCATGCAAGTCAAGAACTTCCATTTCGGGCAAAAAAAAGTTTGTTATCATCGCTCGGTAGCGTTCACCATTGACAGTAACGCTGCGATTCGCATCATCTTTGAAGAAATATGGCCCAATAATGCCGCCGGCCCATAAACCGCACCAAACAGTGGCTTTTTCTGGCTGATCTTCACTCCAAATGCGGCAATTATGCTTATTTACGTACCCATTCAACCAAAAATGAACTGAAATTCAACCAGAAATGAACATTTCGAACCGAGCACGAATTTTGATAGTAAAATTCAATAATTTGCAAGCGTTGTTCATTTGTAAGACGATCCATGGTTAAATTGCAAACCAAACTGAAGCTGTTTGACAGTGAAACAAGGTACTAAACACACGTCAGCTGTCAAAACCAGTGTTGCCAAAACCAAACCAGCTAAAAAATCACCCGTTACAATCGTGGTTCAGCCTTGGTTCCAGATGTAAGCTTGGTTCAGCTCAAATTAAGTGTTGTACAATCGGAGTTTAGGACTTAACTCACCGCTGAACCAGGCAGAATTTAACTCTCCGATTTGTATGAGTTAAATATGCTTGAACCAGGTTTCAAGCATTTGATTGGCTAACATTTAACTCTTTTGATGCGATTGTTTTTGTGGTATACATGCTTTCTCACTTCATTCGGAATTTTTTGACAGTTCAACTAAATAGAAAAAAAATACAAATAAATTGACAAGCATATATAACGTTACTTTTGATTTGATTTTGAATTAGTGTTTTTTCTTTATTTATTATTTGATATAATTTTGGAAAAGGCAAAACGTGACGAGGAACAATTTTTACCAAGGATGAGGAGCAGCGTTTGTTGCTGCTGATTGACAGCCACAAAACGATTGAAAAATTCATTATTATTCCACACACTAAAATGATCCAGCCGTTCTCTGACCAACTTTACCCTTCGCGGAAAAGCTATCATAATAGCAAGTTCCAAGAAATCATCATCATCTTCGTTGTAGTTTTCGTATAAGTTATTCCTTTAAATGAAAATTATATTTAATAAACATACTTCACTTTTATTTATTTATAAAAAAAGAAAAAGCACTAAACCTTTCCAAATAATTCACAAACTAGATTTGGAGAATGCCAAAGTTCTGCAAACGGAGCAACTTTATTCAAAATGAATGTTGTTAGAAATGTTGCACATTCTTGACAACAAAAATGCCATCAACCTACGTTCTTAGCCAGCTTATAAAAAGACCAAGCGTTAAAAGTAAGATAAAGTAAAGGTGATCATTTTCAAAGTGTTAAGTTCAAATGCCAGTTATTGCCAGTAATTTAAATTAAAAAAAAGATTTAAGGCTTGGTCAAACAGAGCGCGATCCGACGGGACGGTCAATACTTTACTGGGAGAGAAAGAACGCGACGGTCAAATTTTCTTTGTAAATTTTTACAAAGATCGCCGGACCGCGCTCTGTTTGACCAGGCCTTTAAATCTAAGTAAATTAATAACACATTTTGCTTTAATTTTCCGTTAGTTTGTTCATATCAAGTGTATATGAATGAAAATTTATACTAGACTTTTCTGAATTTTTTTTGTGAGTAACTTTGACATCACATTTAAATAGTGTGTACTAATATATTTATGTATGTATTTATTTATTTATTTTTGTGAATAAAGGGCTGATGATGAGCATAATCATGCTCGAAACGTCACTAACTAAGCTAATCTAACATCTCTTTACTGACCTAAAGCCCACCAAGTAATTCCACAATTTATTAAAGTACAAAGGTCACTTAAATCTATTTATTTACTTCAGTTAATTCGCCAAAGTCAGTGAGTGAGTAAGATTGCTGAACCACGAGTTAAATATTTGAACCATGGATCAAAATTTGAACCAAGTTTGTACAACAGGTCCTTAATAATTTTGAGATTTGAATTTTATATTTTCTTTTGAAAGCATCCCATCAGTTTCTTTTTTAACATTTCATCAGGAGGTGCTGAACTTTGTAAAAAGTATGTTTGTTTTGCTCATTTCTGAACTCCAACAAGCTTTCGATTGATGGTTTTATATAAAGCTTGTGTTTTACGAAAACCTGAAATTACGAAAAATGCATTATGACTTGTGTTTTCGATTAGGTTTCTCTCCGAACCCGATATTTTCACGAAAGACGTGCTTTGGGTTCGGTGTGAAAAGACTAAAAGAACGTTTTCTTTTATTTAACTTATCCATTTATTAATTCCTTTACCAAAATTCCACCAATGATAATTAATTGAAAAGAGTAATTCGGGATTTTTGACATAAGGAGGGTGTAGCTAAAACGGCTCAGAAAATATTTTATAAATAAATAGGGTATTCATTCAACAGCGTAAACTCGTCGTAAACATCGTAAAGTTTTAAACTTCGTAAATCTGTCAAATTTTCCATACAAATTGTGACAGAATTACGAAGTTTAAAAGTTTACAACGTTTACGACAACTTTACGCTGTTGTATGAATACCCTTAATGACTTGTTTGACGTGGCGTAAAGACAGAGTAAGAGCTTTGACTCGGTTTAACTTTTCCGAGGTTTATAACCGATCTAATAAATAAAGCCAAATATGAACCTGTTTTTTAGCTTAGTTACTCCTCTTCTATGCCTTGTGTATTTTTGCACAGATAAACTTTCAGGCTTAGAGGCGTTGTAAGTCGAATTATCTTTACTCCTTCTTTAAAACTTGTTTATAAATAAAGCTGAGAGTAACTTTGCTTCGTCACTAAAACAAGTTTATGGATAAGGCTGTAAGTTTCATCCATCACAACATTTCCCTTGCAATGCTTGTCAAACATATTTGAAGATTTTGAATGTCTTTATTTAGTTGCAGATAGTCAAAGGTACAGCCGGACGATGTATAAAACAAACAAAATTATGTCGTTATAGTTTGGTTTTGTGAATTGTTCCAGTTGCAAGTATAGTAGGCATTTCTATTTTTCAATTCAGAAAAGAGCTCTGAACAGAGTCCGAGCACGTTGAGCATGTTCTGAACATCATCTGAACAAGTTTGTACTGAGCACTCTGAACTATTTTTGAACACACCTGTGTTCAGCACGTCTGCTCAGTTATTTTATTCTGAGCTCATAGAGCGCACTCTAAACAAACTCAGAATACGCTCAAAATGAAAAAAGAAATACAAATTTTTAGCTCTGAACTCTCAGCTTTGACAGAACTTTGGGCTAAATAAGTAGAAATTCGTAGTTATGAAAGGTACGCGAACAGACATGGAGAATTTGGTGTAATAAGGCCTGGTCCGACGGGACGGTCAATACTTTATTGGGAAATTAAGAACGTGACGGTCAAATTTTCAAAGTTTTACAAAGATCGCTGGACCGCGCTCTGTTTGACCAGGCTTAAAAGGGCCCTACACACGATCAATGTTCATTGACAATAATTATTGAAGACATTTTCTGTCAAAAAATATTGATGCAAAATTGCCTCCGCACGTATCAATGAAAATTGACAATAATTTCACGTTAAATTGTTTAAATTTGTTGCAAAACTGCTGCATTGGGGGTATCAGCAAATAAAAAGGAAGGAATAACAAAATTATGAGTATGGTGCATTCTTATTGAGTTTTACAAATGTAAGTAGTGAATTACACTACACCTGATTCGTAGTGAATTTCACTACACCTAATATAGTTAATTTCACTGTTCGTTAAGTGAATTTCACTTCATTAGCAATAAATATCTAAAATGGTTGAAGGAAAAAATGCTTTAGTTTTAAACCACAATCGTAGTAAATTTTACAATTAAATGTAGTGCATTTCACTACACCTGATAAAATTAATTTCACTGTTCGTGTAGTGAATTTCACTACATTAGCAGTAATTATCTAAAATGATTGAATGGACAAAATTCTTAGTTATATACCGCAATCGCAGTGAATTTTACCATTTGACGTAGTGCATTTCACTACACGTGATGTAGTTAATTTCGCTGTTCGTGTAGTGAATTTCACTACACTAGCAGTAATTGTCTAAAGCGGTTGAAGGAAAAAATGTCTAAATTCTATTACGCAAACGTAGTGAATTTTACAATTTGATGTAGTGCATTTAACTACACTTTGTAGTTAATTTCACTGTTCGTGTAGTGTTTTTCACTATACTTGTAGTAAATATCAAGTGGTTGAAGAAAAAAATTGTTCTAAGAAAGGTACTGCATCTGTAGTGAATTTCACTAATTGACGTAGTGAATTTCACAACACGTTTTAGTGAATTTAACTATTCGTGTAGTGAATTTCACTGCACTTAGGTATAGCTATTTATACTGCTAAAAAACAGGCCACTTTTTTTTACAAAAAGTGTAGTATATTTCACTACACTTATAGTGAATTAAACTAAAATGATAGTGAATTTAACTATTCTGTGTAGTGAATTTCATTACATCTGCAGTACCCTCAGTGTATAAGATAAATCACTACAAATACAGTGGATTTCACTAGAGATTTTTGTTGGATGTGTAATATATTTTACTACAAGTACTACATTTTCATCAATTCTGTAGTGAATTTAACTACAAGTCACTTTAGTATAATTCACTACACGCTTTAGTAAATTTCACTACACAAATTTTTATGTGTGTAGTAGATAGAGGAGATGTTATTAAATACACTTTTTTTAATTCACGAGAACTAAGCCGAAAATCCACATTTTCTTTTCATTTTGTTTTATTTTTGGCACCGAATTCACAACTTAAATGTCAACATGGCCAAGAAGTGATATTTACATTGAAGAAAACCAAATCGATTTTGGTTCTCATCAATATGTCGTCAATGTTCATTGACAATGACATTGAAGAGCATGCGAACGATCAATACTTAGCGAAAAATTACTTTTTCATTGAATATTGACAATAAACATTGATCGTGTGTAGGGCTCTTAAGACATTGATGAGAAACAAAATCGATTTGGTTTTCTTCAATGTAAATGTTGTATTTGTTGCCCATGTTGACGTTTGTATTGTGTAGTCGGTGGAAAAATAAAACAAAATAAAAAGAAAAGTTGGATATGCTAAACACGCGTTTTAATAAATGCCAGGTTAAAGGCTCTCCCAAACCAACGCGAATTCATAGCGAATCATTCGCAAAGACGAATTTTTGTTGTTGTTTATCATTGAGTATCTTTCATATTTTGTATTATTGTGAATGATTTCGCTACGAATTCGCGTTGGTTTGGGAGAGCCTTTAAACTTTAAAGACGAGTTAGCTTGTGTGTTTACCAATAACCAAATTAAACACAACTTTTACTAATTAGCGCTCTATTACAAAATCTAGAACGGTATTTGTCAAATAGACAGCTGTTGAAATAAAATTTGTGTTATTTTGCAAAATAAAGGCTCTCCCAAACCAACGCGAAACATTCGCCAACGACGCGAAATCATTCACAATAATACAAAATATGAAAGAAACACAATGCTAGACAACAACAAAAAACTATCGTTGCGAATGATTCGCTATGATTTCGCGTTGGTTTGGGAGAGCCTTAAGGCTCCCCCAAACCAACGCGAAACATTCGTCGACGACGCGAATTCATTCACAATAGCACAAAATATGAAGGATACAAAATGCTAAACAACAACAAAAAACTCTCTTTGCGAATGATTCGCTATGATTTCGCGTTGGTTTGGGAGAGCCTTTAAACAAACAATTTTTCTGTTTCCAAACAGAAATGTAAACTTTTTTCATTTATCCAATCAAAAAATGAGTTCCGACGACCAGGATATAATTGATGACATCAGTATTTTGGAGGATGTCTCACAATCCCGCCGAACAAAAATATATCAAAAAAGAATAAATCCTTGCGAAGAGTATGATGATGAGAATACGTAGATGCAACAGATAAGAAAATTTTTTTTTTTTTTCTTTATTGCTTTTAGCTGTCAGATTGACAGCACAAACGAGGTGCTTACACAATCAAATATGTGTTTCTTCAATTTAAATTTAAGGGCACGTTTAGCGTTAAGCTGACTATTAAATTGGTTACCCGGATGCCACACGAGCGAGTAATCGCTAGCAAGTTTACTAATACATCGAAAGTATTCCTACTCGCTAGCCAACTGGCTTGCCTTTTTCGAAGCCAGTTGAGAAGCGAGTAGAGTAGTGGCGAGTGATTTGACAATTAATGTATGTACCCCACGCGCTAGCGAATACTCGCTCGTGTGGCCTCCGGGTTATTGGTATGGTTTATTTTTTGGAGTCCACTTATGGCCAGTTGCACCGACCTCTTTTAAATGTTTATTGCTTCGTTTAATTTTAAAATGACATTTATCGGTTGCACCAACCACTTCTAAATCTAACAGGCCAATAAACGAACCAATAAACTAAAGTTCCATTTTCCTCAAGATAAATTTTAAAAGCAAGTTTAAACGAACATATCCAACCACCTACAAACAAAATAATTCTATTTTATTTGACGGAATATTGTTAGTTCCAAATTAAAATAACGAAAACAACAGGTGAAGGCATTTTGTTTCCTATTTATAATTCACTACTTAAATGAATAAATTATTCCAGAATAACTATTATAGACTGGTCATCATTGTATTCATCTGATAACGAACTAAACCAAAAAATGGCCAGACGTCGAAGAGTTATTCAGGTTCACAGATAAATCCATTTTCTGAATTCGATGACATCGCTTTAAAATATTGGTTCATAATTTCCAAGAGTGTGTCGAAAAATATTAGTGTTAGTTGGAATCAATTTCAATAGTTTCATAATTTCTCTAAAAAAAAAGAAAATAATAAATAATAATAAAAAACACCAAGATGGTGCATTGGCTGTATCTAATGAGAATACCTTGTTTCTGTTTATTGTGTATTCACATTTTCCTTATTTCTATCTCACTTGCACTGGTTAAATTTGTTCGTTCAGTTTAATAAACATATGATAAAATCCAGGGGTGGTTCATGAACTGCATTTTAGCTAAAAATGCACGAAAGAGATTGGTGCAACCCAAAAAAATTTATCAGTCCGATAAATTTTAACTCCATTTTAGCAAAAACCGGTTTTAGTGAATTTTGGTGCAACTGGGCATTAAATATTTAAGTGATCTCTAAATTTGGTTATTGGTAAGGCCCAATGAATTGATCGTATGTAGGGCCCTTTAACAGTGAAAGAAGAGTCAAGCCTGATTCACAATGCGACGAGGAAACGAGACGTGAGCGTGAAGAGATCCCGTCGTTGCTGTCAAACGAATTTCATACAATGAAAGTATATGAGGATATACACAATGAAGCGTTTCTCGTCGTCACGTCACGCCAAGAATTCGAAAAATTGAAAAAAAGACGCGACGAGACGACGATTTTCTTTTTTGACAAGTTATTTACATAATGGAAGTATTTTTTTAAAGAAAAAATACGATAACTTGAAATTAAAAGATCAAGTTATTCCTAATCTGTTGTCTTTAAAGCTTTTTTGGATAATTTTTATTATTATTATAAAATAAACAAAACACTTTAAATTGATCACACAATGAGTCGGTTTCAATTATTAATTTTAAGTTAAAAAATTACACAACAAATTAAATTAAATTAAAAAATTGAAAGCTTACTTGGATGCATTTCGAGACGACCGGCGTCACATCATCAGCATTCACGACTGCAGTGCGAAGTAAGCTTTTTGTTTGACGTCATAAACGATTGCAAATTTGACAAAACATAAACGTACATACATAAATAATAAGAGCGATGACTCCTAATGCATTTGCATACGGCTAAGCAAATTTGAATTAACGTTGCCGTTGTCTAAATTCAGTGCATCTCTGTCTTTCTGTATGTAGTAAGCTTCATACGCATCAAGTCGACGAGCATCGTTTACCTGCTTTAAAAGCTTCAGGTTCTCTTTGTTCGCGCTCACCATTTCGTGTCCATCCACAATAGCATGATGAGCTACGGCAGACTTATTGGGTTGATTCATGTCGAATTCCTTTCAACAATTGGAGATCGATTTCTTTTTTGTGTTGAAAAGAATTTGTAAAAAAAATCAATTTTTTTATGTGATTGTGTGTGTTGGCCATTGACATAAATTTTGAGGCAAAAAGTAAACAAATTAATGGGCATACAAATACTCAAAAGTGCATTCCGACTTACGCGTCATTTAATACGATTAAAAACAAATATATTTCCGGGAATAGTAGCAGAAATAGACAAAAATTATTGTGCGTCCGTTTAAGTTAAAAAAAAAATCCAAAATCCATCAAAAAACACATCAAATGAGGAACACGTCGGCGAGCGCGCGCTTCATAACATCAATCGACTTTGGACACTTGAAATCGAAGTTAATTGATATTTTTATCACTTCTTATTAATTATGCACTGCCATTTGATGAATTAAAAACTTTTAAGAGATATTTGTTTTTAATTTATTTAAACGAACGAGAAACACTTTTGAGTATTTGTAAAACACCGCAGAACAAAACTTTCAACTCCAGAGAAATGTCAAATCTTACTAGTGTGTGTGAAAGTCTGTGTAAATCTTGCTAAAAACGAAAGATTTGATTTGTTTAGAAAAATTGATCTTTTCTTCTAAACAAATCGATTTTTTTCTAAACAGATTCGATTTTTTTGTTGTAAGGAATTTAACATCAGTTTTATACATTGTATGTGCTCACTATAACGCTCTTTTATTCTACGTTTTGTTTGCCCATAATAAGCTTTGCTACGGTGTTATGGTGAGCGCGAACAAAGAGAACCTGAAGCTTTTAAAGCAGGTAAACGATGCTCGTCGACTTGATGCGTATGAAGCTTACTACATACAGAAAGACAGAGATGCACTGAATTTAGACAACGGCAACGTTAATTCAAATTTGCTTAGCCGTATGCAAATGCATTAGGAGTCATCGCTCTTATTATTTATGTATGTACGTTTATGTTTTGTCAAATTTGCAATCGTTTATGACGTCAAACAAAAAGCTTACTTCGCACTGCAGTCGTGAATGCTGATGATGTGACGCCGGTCGTCTCGAAATGCATCCAAGTAAGCTTTCAATTTTTTAATTTAATTTAATTTGTTGTGTAATTTTTTAACTTAAAATTAATAATTGAAACCGACTTGTGTGATCAATTTAAAGTGTTTTGTTTATTTTATAATAATTGTTCACGGATCACACGCCGTTCAACATAATGAATAGTTTTTATTCGAATTGTGAATTTTTATTATTTTTATTTTTAACAAAAAAGTTTTCGTTGTATAGAATCTCGCCGCATTGTGAATTGGGAAACGATTTTATAACTAGAAAAAGATAACAGCGAATCACGTCACGCTCTCGTCTCGTTTTCCCGTCGCATTGTGAATCAGGCTTCATTCCGACAACCAGACGAAAAACGGCATTTAATCTCTGAACACATCCCAAGCGCTGAATATAATTCTACTACACTACTATCAATGCAGGGCCTTCAACTGAGCCTACCTTATCCAAAATATCTGTGCATCTCTTTTACGCTCCCAAGCTAAATAGAGATGGACATTCTTTTGCTGTCATTTTGCTTTTCTAGGTTTGCGGATCTTTTCAAATTTCAATTTAAAACGCTCACCTCACGCACTTCACAAAACAAAATAGCGAACAGAAATTCTTCTAATTTGCGCCTAGTCCAAGAGAAATTCCGTATTTGTCGAAGCAATAATATTAAAGAAATAAAATTAAAACAATTTTAATAAAAATTCATAAACTATATTATGCTGGGTGAGACGACATATAATTGGGACGATATTCAAGTCGGACGATTTGATTTGAATCATTCTGAAAATTTCTTTAGTAAGTTAATTTAAAACTTGAGTGATTACTCAAATATATATAGCAAATATCTCCCTAAGCAGCTCAAAAACATCTAAAACACGAAAAGTTCTCTGAAGAGTTTAGTGCCTTAGAAGCAATGGGTAAGTGGTTATTATAATTTATAAAAAAGTATGACACCATGTTTTAAAAAATTAATTCTTTCCAGCTGCGATGAACATCAATGATCCATTCTCAAACGATGATGTTGCTATTCAAAGCAAGGAGAATAAAGAAAATCTCGGGCCAGTTGCGTCAGCTAATGAACAAAGTAATGACTATCTTTTGTCACCAGCAGAAGATCAAAAAATTAAAATCCAAAATAGCAGCAATGTGGCTCCGGTAGCTGTAAAATCACCCCCTTCACCTTCTCCTTCAAACAGCAAACGCAGGCCAGCTAATCTCTTAACAAAGTTTAAAACACCAACAACTTCAGTGCCGAAGAATGCAAAACCTGCCACGAAGGTTGAACCACCGCATGCCTATGACTTCAAGGACATCTATAAGAAGAAAAAAGAAGAAATGATGAAAAGGCTCCTTGAGGAAGAAAAGAAGAATCGGGTTTTTCACAGTCGACCTGTGCCCAAGTCAAAATCTGTGCCAACGGTGCAAAAAACTCAGTTCGACTATATTCTTACAGTCCCCAAGACACCGGTTGTCTTAAAGAACTCACAGGAAGCTTTAGAGAAGCGAAGGCAAAAGGTAAATATTTTTTGTTTTCTTAAACATTAGAATACATACTTAAAATCACTGTTATCTACTCTCATAGTTGGAGGAATATAAGAAACAAAATGCCCCACAGAAGTTTACCAGCCGAAAACCACTCGTCCTCCATGAAGAACCATTTAAGCCAAAAAAATCATCACAAGCTGTTGTGCCTTCCCAGCCTTTCAAATTGAGTGTGGAACGGAGGTTAGAGGAGAGAAAACAGTATGACGAACAAAATAAAATTGCTGCAGAAGAGCGGAAGAGACAGGTAAGTGATTGATCATAAGACAACAAACAACTTTAAAATTCCTTTAAGTAAAAGGTAAGTACAAAGATAGTATTAAAAGAGTGCACATGGAATACTGTAATGTTGTCATTGTTGGATGGTTGCTTTCTAATATTTAATGAGAGGAATTCATAGAAATATTGTGACCCTTATACCAGTCCTGCCATGTATCGCAAAGGCTCGGCTTTGTCAAAGTAGTATAAGATTGCTTCAGATAATTTTAGGATACAAAATGTGCAGTCTATACAGCTTCCTTGACCTTGCAAAAAGACAAAAATTCAAATGAACGGGACATTTAGTGCAGACAACCTCCTTCCTAGTTTTTGATTTATACATGAAAGGAAATGATAGAACGGCTCAGGTCTACTTGGGTTGATTCCGAGATGATGAAAACAAACATTTCGAACGTATTTATTGAACATTTCTTAAAAAAGAACTGTGCATGATAATTGGTAACGGTTTTGTTTTTATTCTAACATCTTTAAGAAAAATTAATAAATTTGGTGGCGCAACAGCTCGTGAAGAACCAGAACCTAGTGATTTACAACTCTCAACCATTCCTGTGTGCGTGTTGTTGGCTAAAATGCAGGGGACCTACAATTGCCGAGTCCAAACGGCTAGATGAGAAGCACTTATTTATGACCCTAATATATAAAAATAAGTTGTCTTTTGTTCGGGTTCGAAAAACTCGCGAATGGCTGCGCCGAATTTTTCAACTTTTTTTATAAAGTTAGCTATTCTATTGAGGATGGTTTTCTTTTTTAAGTTCGGTTAAAATCCGGTAAAGAGCAAAGCTCAAAATGCATTTTTGCATTTTGTCAAGCTACTAACAAATATTTTATTAGGGTCTTCTGATGATGTTTACGAAGGTTTCTGTGAAGTTTGGTCAAAATTCAATGCATTTTTAGTACATTTTGTCAAATTTCTAACAAATATTTTGGTAGGATCTTCTGACGATGCTTACGATGGTGTCTGTGAAGCTTTGTACAAATTCGGTAAAGCGGTAGCGTGGTTCTTTTTGATCCAGCATTTCCTGTAATTAAAGAAAATTATTTTCACTTTGTCAATTTAATTGAAACTTATTTAATGCTATGTTCCCACCAAAATGAAACCCGAGATTTCGATTAAAAACTTTTGATACCTACATATTTCAAGTTGATGGAATTAAGATTTCATGGAAATTTCAACGTAATCTCAATCTCAAACTCTAGATTTGAATGGAATCTTAATGAAATCCCAATTCGAGATCTCCAATTTCTTCAGCTGAAATCTCAGATTTCGGTTTGGTGGGAACATAGTCAATTATTAAAAAAAAGAAGAGTTGGAGAAGTGCTGTGAAGATAGAATAATGGATTTCGGTACAATAAAAACATCATCAGCTATAATTTTTGATTATTCATTTTGGATGTTTTTTTATTTTTTTTTGCTTCAATTAACCCTAGTTCCTTATAACGGGTGATTTTTTAGCTGGTTTGGTTTTGGCAACACTGGTTTTGACAGCTGACGTGTGTTTAGTACCTTGTGTCACTGTCAAACAGCTTCAGTTTGGTTTGCAATTTAACCATGGATCGTCTTACAAATGAACAACGCTTGCAAATTATTGAATTTTACTATCAAAATTCGTGCTCGGTTTTATCGAAAAATTGTGTTCAGCGATGAGGCTCATTTTTGGTTGAATGGGTACGTAAATAACCATAATTGCCGCATTTGGAGTGAAGATCAGCCAGAAGCATTGCAACAGCTACCAATGCATCCCGAAAAAGCCACTGTTTGGTGCGGTTTATGGGCCGGCGGCATTATTGGGCCATATTTCTTCAAAGATGATGCGAATCGCAGCGTTACTGTCAATGGTGAACGCTACCGAGCGATGATAACAAACTTTTTTTTGCCCGAAATGGAAGTTCTTGACTTGCATGATATGTGGTTTCAACAAGACGGTGCCACATGCCACACAGCACGCGAAACAATGGCGCAATTGCGAGGCGAGTTTGGTGAACAGTTAATTTCACGTTTCGGGCCGGTCAATTGGCCGCCTAGATCGTGCGATTTGACACCATTAGATTATTTTTTGTGGGGGTATGTCAAGGCTAATGTCTATAGGGACAAGCCCGCTTCGATTGACGCACTGGAAGCCAACATCCATGCATTCATTCGTGAGATACCGGCCGATATGTGTGAAAGAGTATGCCAAAATTGGACTCAGCGGATGGGCTACCTGAGACGCAGCCGCGGTCAACATTTGCATGAAATTATCTTTAAACATTAAATTGCAAGGTTCAAACTATCGATTCAAATAAATATTTCATTCATTTTTTCGAATTTTTTGTGTTTTTTTTTTTTTAAAGTTCTAAACCTCTTAAAAAATCACCCGTTACTTCTTCGCATTCTTCAACTCAATCGAACGAATAATCTCAAGTTCCTTACAAATCGATCAATTCATCTGTTGATGCAAATCGATTTGCTGCTGTTGCAATGAAAGAGAACAGACAGCGCATAATTCATTTGGTCGGCCCGTTCAAGATCTGTCTAACGAAGCGGAGACGGCTGGGTCAGCTAGTTTTTTATAAAACTTTTTAAACGATCCATTTCGATAGAAAATTTCCTTTCAACCATTGGAGATCGATCTCTTTTTCGGGTTGAAAGGAACTTTTAAAGAAATCGATTTTTGTATGTTTTTTGTGTTGGCCATTTGACACAATTTTTAAGGCAAAAAGTAAAGAAATGAATGTGCATACAAATATTCAAAAATGTATTCAGATTTTCGTGTCGTTCTTCTTAATAACTATTCGATGAATCAAAAAACTTTTTATTGATATATTTGTTTTTAATCTATTTAAACGAATGAGAAACACTTGAATATTTGTTAAGCACCTTGGAACAAAACTTTCAACTCCAGGTTAGGTTAGATTGAAGTGGCTGCCAGTGGTGCAGACTGACACACTTAGACCATGAGTTGATCCATTGTAGCACCACATGAATGTAGAAAACCCTTTTCCTTATTCGGTGAACCATTTGAAGCTTCTTATGAAGCGTAACTGACTGCCTATGTCTATGTTTATTAGATCACTAGGATCATTGAAGTTAAAATCACCAAGGTGAAGTCTTCGTCTATGAGTTAGAGCAGGGCACATGCATAGAAGGTGAGGCATCGATTCTATCTTCCTCATCCATACAGCTTCTGCAAAAATGGTTATAGTCGCCAGCAAATTTTGGGAGTGGATGTAGAACCATATCGAATTCCAAAGTCTGGCAGGTTTTGTTTTCAGCTTTTGGGAGGGTCGGGGGGTTAAAACGTGCTAATTCCCTTATTTTATTTTCAGGGTTATAACCCCTTTAATTCATTTTTAAAAAATAGGATATGATGCTGTGTCAGTTTCTCTATGCATAAACACCAAAATCTTGACGGTCCAATTAATATAACCATTTCACGTGAACCTTATCATCCCTTATTTGGATATTTTCAGAAAAACAAAAAATCAACAAATAAAGTCTCCACAAAAACGCCAATTAGATTAATGCTATGTTCCCACCAAAATGAAATCCGAGATTTCAGTTGAAAACTTTGTATATTTCAAGTTGATGGAACAAGATTTCATGGAAATCTCAACAAAATCTCAATGAAAACTCGAGATTTCAACGAAATCTTAGTGAAATCCCGCTCCACCAACTCGAAATCAGATTTCGGTTTGGTGGGAACAAAGTATAACTTAAAAAGCTTAAATCATGGGTCACATTTATGGGATTACCAAGATACAAGTTTTGAGACTTAGTAAAAATGACTCAGCTTTTACTATTCTTTTAAAGTGAATAGAAGTGTTAATGAGTTTACTATATAAACAAGAAACCAAGCTGGTTTTAACCCTCTACCCCCACCAAAGGCTGAAAACCTTCCAGGCTTTTGTATACGATATCACGATACATGTATCCTCATACTCCGATTTTGGTTATACATCCACTCCCAAAATCTGCTGTCGGTTGTTGTTACCAATCCAATTTGTAGTTATGGAAGAAAACAAATATGACTATTAGCCAGCTCTGGTAACCCTGAGGCCACAGGAACGAATGCGAGTGGTTTGGCGATTAAAATTATATGCCAAAATCGCTTGACAATACTCACTCGTACGGGCCAAAGTGTTATTAAATTGATGAAAAATCGCGATGACTACATTAGCCGCATTTTATTTTCCACATGATCTGATCCGGATCAATTTTTAACACATAATTGCAAAAACAACATAGGATCCTGCCAACACACATAATATGAAAAATAATCAAACTTTAGGCGAAGAGAGGCGGGCATATAACACTTGTCACTAATGTGGTTTTCCATTCAACTATTTCAGATTTGGTGGTCAGATCATAAATCTTTAGTGGCAAATAGAACACAAAATGAGATTTTATTTGTTTTTGTAATTGTGTGGGTAATTATAATTATTTTTCTATTGATAAATTTGTCCAACAAACATAACCTTCTTATCTAAAGTAAACAACACTGCGAAAGCCGAATGTAAAATACCTTCAGATTAATGGCATTTTATTTTGTTGTGTGTGAAATGCGTGTAAATTTTGCTAAAAATTGAGATTTGAAGAATCGACCTGAGGTAAAAAAATAAAATGCACGACTGGATCGCACGTACTTGCTCTTATGTTCAAGTTGTGTGGAACTTAAGAACTTAAAAAAATATTCAAATAATTATAGAAAAAGTATATAAAAAAGCATTCAAATCGTTCTTTTAATTGTAATAACAGCCTGAAAAATAACTTAGAGTTCAAAAAAAAGTATGCCATTTGATTACTTGAAAAAATATGAATATATGCAAAAAAAAAAAATTAAAATCGTTGGAGCCGTTTTCTTAAAAATTAATTTTTTATATATAATATTTTTGTAACATTTTTCAAAAAAAAAATTTAGTATGCCAATTTTGAGTATATATTAATATACATTTAAAACTGAAATTTCAAAATAATTCATCAACCCGTTTTTGAAATATTGAATTTTCAAAAAAAAATTTTGAATCTTTTTTTAAAAATCCAAAATTTATTTTTTCAAAAATTTTGGTATGCAGTATTATTTATATTCTAACAAATTTTTATTGAAATCGGATGAGCGGTTAATGAGAAAACCAAAAATCAAAAAAACCGTTATATGGCAGGTACGGTTAATAAATGTTTTTGGTGTTTTTTTTTCTTACTTAAAGGTATATCATATCTACAATAATACACATTTTTTTTATCAAAATCGTTGGAGCCGTTTTTGAGATAAATAAGCTTTTCCATAACGGTTGTATGGCAAGTACCGTTATTTTTTGAGCTAAAAAAAAAAATTCAATTTCCCCTCTGGAGAGTTAGGCGCCAGTTATAGCTATCATTGAAACTCATCATTGAAAATTTTAATGATTGATTTTGAGACGTTTAGGAAGTAAAATCATTTATTCTTTTGATGGAAAAATAAAGCTTAAGACCTAATTAATATTTCTAGCCAAAAAAAATTTTCAAATAGGCCCAATTTTCCACATAAAAGGACTTTTCTTATTTCAATGATTGAACTACCTTACCAATGATCATTGAAAAATTAGAAGTCAATTTTTGTGGAAAGTTGGGCCTTTTTGAAATTTTTTTTTGACTAGAAATATTAAGGAAGTCTTAAACTTTGATCGTCCATCAAAATAATAAATGATTTTGCCTCCTAAGCGTCTCAAAATCAATCATTAAAATTTTCAATGATGCGTTTCAATGATAGCTATAACTGGCACCTTACAAAAAAACCTTAAGTTCAAAATTTGAAGAAAATCGCTTCAGTGGTTTAGGCTGTAGGTTGAGGTACGGACAGACAGACAGACAGACAGACAGAATTGTGCCACCCACTTTTTTGGTGTTCTCTATCATCGTAATGTCATGTTTGATTGTTATCTCAAAATTTTTTTTTTTGCACGAATCCAAAACTTGCCCTATAGTACCTATATCGCAAGTAAAAATCGATTATTTTAGTTGAATGGAAAGCAAAAGTTGATCTCAGGTCGAACAAATCAATAAAAGTCGACTTTTTTGGTCGAAAGGAAAACCACATAAGATCATGCAAATGCAGCTTTTATTAAGTTAAAATTGCTGATTTGAAATTAAACAATATAACCTCTGTTCTTATATTTCCCAAAATTGCTCATTTCAACCTATTTCAGTCCAAAATTCTTTTTTAAAGAAAAATTGATTTTAAAATTGCTAAAATTGAAAATCTTGAGAAGTATGCGAACGGATCTATTATTTCTTGTGGAATTTGATTTTTCAGATTTTGTAATTGAACCCGGTCTCTACTTCACGAACATATCCGCCTCACTAAACTTCCATTTTATTCCGCAATTCAGCATTTCATTCAACCGTGCAACAACAAAAATGTCAACTGTCAAAAAGCAGACAAAAAATTCCATCAACTCAGCGAACCCGAGAATTTTGTAGTCGTTCGTCAAAACATTTCAAGGTGCAATCGTAGCACTATTTGGGGGATGTGTTAAATTATTTACAATTTTCTATTCAAAAATTGACCAAATTTTCTCTCGCGTATAGTTGTTATTATTTCAACATTATTTGGAAAGCCAGAAAATTCACACAATAATCAGAAAAATCAGTTTTTTGGCAAAGTGAGTCACTGAATGCAAAGAAAAGAAAATCGCCATTTGGAAGTACGAAGAACGAACAAACGAAAAAAAGAAGACACAGTTGACTGCCGCCTGCCTGCACTCTGCACCTCTTCTTTTTCCTACCACAGTTTGTGAACTATCAAAAAGTGAGAAAGTACGAGGCGAGAATCTGCGGAGAAATCTACTTTTTTTTATTTATTTTCTTTTTATTTTTGATAAATTATTTTTTTTTGTTCCATTATTTGAGCAAGGTTGAAAATTGAATGAAATAAATCCGTGGGAATTGCAAGTAAAATTTGACAAAAAAAAAACAAAGGTGAGAAAACCGAAAAGAAAAAAGAAGCAAAAAGTGAAATCTACGACAATTTATTATTCAGTGCATTAACGCCATCTACAAGCAGTATGGTGGATCGTCTAGTAAACAGCGAAGCAAACACCCGTCGTATTGCCATGGTCGAGAGCTGTTTCGGCAGCTCTGGCCAGCCACTAGCCATTCCCGGGCGAGTGCTAGTGGGCGAGGGTGTTCTAACCAAAATGTGCCGCAAGCGTCCAAAGAGCCGTCAGTTTTTCCTATTCAATGACATCCTCGTCTATGGCAACATTGTGATTGGTAAAAAGAAATACAACAAACAACACATAATGCCTCTAGAGGAGGTCCAACTGGAAACTATTGATGACCATGGTCAGTTCCGCAACGGATGGCTTATCCGAACAACAACAAAATCATTCGTAGTTTACGCTGCCACCAGTACAGAGAAACAAGAATGGATGGCACATATCAACAAGTGTGTGGAAGACTTGCTGCGGAAGAGCGGCAAGAAACCAGTGGAGAATCATGCAGCTGTCTGGGTGCCCGATAACGAGGCATCGATATGCATGCACTGCAAGAAGACGCAATTCACAATGTTAGTGCGTCGTCATCATTGTCGCAATTGTGGGGACGTTGTATGCGGCCCATGCTCGTCCAAGAAATTCTTGCTGCCTCAGCAGAGCACCAAATCGGTGAGAGTTTGCCTTAAGTGCTATGACAATCTGAGCAAGGCCAAAGCACAAGAGGAACACATCAAGGAAGGAGCAAACATCTCTTCGACGGCCAATGCTCTTGGCAAAGCAACGAACAACAATGCGACCGGAACTGTTTCGAACGGCGATAGTTCGGCCGAAGACGATTCGGACGGAGATGAGGACGATCTTCATAAGCAATCACAGCATCAGCATGCCGAGCCAACATTCTATGGTGATTCTTCAATCATATCGGATAAGATTGAGGATGGTGGCAGCAACTCGGCAGCGACGAGTACCAACAACAATAGCAAGTGATGTATAATAACAAATGTTAGCCAAGCCGGAGACCGAGGGGAAGAGGAAGCTGGAGTAGAAACAGATAGAAATGTAAGATCAGTGGAAAGCCGTCGGAGAGTTGGGAGAAGCAATAGAGATCAACGCGCATTGGATACGGGGGTTGAAGAGGAGACTTCAGCTGGTGGCCTGCTATCAACTGTTATCAATTTTGTGTCTTGGCGAAAAACAAGAAAAATTTAGCATTATCAAAAATAACAAAACATTTACAAATAAATTCTACTACTATTACACAACACACACAATCTACGAAGCAACAAAAAAAGAAGTTTTCATTATAATGAAGAATGGAGTATTACTCACAATGTTATGTACGTATTAAATACTACTATTTTAAAATATATTTTTCATTTTGTTTTAAACAAATTTAAACTATGGATAGATATGCACCGGTATTCATAAACGCAAATGAAACACAAATTATCTTTGATCAATGAGTTAAGTGGCAAATCATATCAATAAATCAAAATTCATGGCATTAAACTAACTCACCAAAGTAGGTACATTAAACGAGTAATTAAGTTAAAAATACTTCTGTCATTGTTGCCAAAAACTAGAGATAAAAGGAAACAGACGCTTGTGACACACATGCTATCTACATCCTCAAATGAGAGAGTGTATGTGCGAAAGTTCACATTTAATGAGAAAGTGTATGTGCAGTTCCATAAATAGTCTTTGGAAAGAGCAGAGTTCTTGTTGATTGTAGTAGATTTTCGTTAAGTTTTTGAACTTAACGTGGATTAGCAGTTTATATTTTTATTGATATAAAATTTTAATTCGTGAACTAACTTCTGATTGACGTTTTAGTTAATTTGTGAATTAGAAGATATCTGAGCAGTTTTTATTGATAGGGCTGATGGAGTTTAAAGGGGGGTACAAAAGTAATTCCAAATAATCGTGGTTTCTATTCATTAGTCACTATTATTGTGAGGAACAGGTTGTTTTATTTTGATAATAACAATTGTGTAGCTCAAATGTTTTGATAGTGGTTTTTCATTAAAAAATTTCAGAGTGTAGTTACTTTTTTTTTTGGGAAATTTACGTTCTCAAATAACCTGCGGTTAACCTTAAGTTGTAGATTTTCGTGTTAATGTTTTATTATTTCTTTGGCGAGTTCCTTAGAAGTTCTGTTCTTCTATAAGAAGATGTATGGTCATAAAAAGTTACTGCAAATGTTTATCTAAATAAATTCTAAATAAATTCGTATCAATGAAACAATTCATAAAAATACGTAAGTTTAACCATGAATGAGGCACGGCCACAATCATTTAATCCGCTTTCTTAAACCGGAAATAAAACTGACAAGATCCGCTCGTGTTCTGTCTAAAATTCTGGTCAAACACAACGCGATCCGGCGATGACGATCAAATTTTGTTTGTAAATTTTCACAAAGAACGCCGAATCGGGCTCTGTTTGACCAGGCCTTTATCCCTTTCTTTTTAAAGTTTCTAACTATAATCCTGTGTCTTACTGCCTGAACAGAATGCAAGACGGAGCTGGAATAGATGTCAAAAATGCTGCAGCCCAGACAATTTTCTTTTAGTTGTAATTTGGGTTTTGCTTGGTTATCTTTTCTACCGTTCTAGGTATTTGTCGTTTAATGTGTCAGATGTCAGTTGATGATAAGAAGTCCAAGCAGTGGCCTGTGGTTTTTGAATACGGTGGAATACAGTATGCACTGGGGTGACACATCACCCCATGTTGTCATTCATGTATGCGAAAATTTTAATGAAGTTACCCCCTAGAGTCATTTGAAGAGGAGCTTAGCCCCCCCTAAATTACAGAAGCAGTAAAGATATGTAATTTGTCCAGGATATTGAGGCAAAAAAATCAAGTTTTTATGCTTGAATAGCAATTGTGCTCCATTTCCTGAAAATATGAGAGAGACTTGCATCAACTGGCCTTTAGTCCTTTTAACTACCCAGCAATATTTTTTTTTTTTTTGTATTTCCTATTTTCTGTTTTTCTTTATGTCAATGAAGTATTGAATTCCATAAATATTTTTTACTATCCGTAAAAATACTGTTTTTGCATTAAATTTTAGCTGGGGTGTTCCATCACCCCTGTTGTGGTGTATGTAATTTTAAAAGTGTTGTCATCGGAAGGTTAATTGCATGTTAAATATAACAACAATTTGGGTTAACTCCGTATTGTTGTTGTATTTAACATCTCACCTTTTTAAAGCGAAGATAAAAATGCGCTAAAAAAACGGGCTTATATTAACGAGAAGAATTGTATCCGAAATGCATATCGGGTCTTTGCCAAAAATTAACAGAATGGAAATGGAGTTATTCCCGTATATCTCGTAAATGGCTCAACTATTTGTGATGCAATTTTAAAAATAAATAAATACTTACTAAGCCCAGTTTTTTAGTGAGAGATCATCAGAGTTAAATTATTCCATTTTGGTGCATTACCTAGTTTCCTTAACTAGGATGATCTCGCAATGAAAAACTGGACAAGTTTTTCCGAAAAATTTTACTACAGTACAACTTGACTATTGTGCATGAATGCAATGTGTTCCTGTTTTATCATCTTTTTGCATGTTTCCTAAAAGCTGTTTAGAAGGTTGTTCGTAGGTTGGTAAAGATACCTCCCTTGCATCGTGTGAGTACTTTAAGCTTTATACATCTATGGATCATTACTTAGATCCATGTACCTGTCACGGCCGTGGGGTTCCTCCTAAGAAGCACTCCACACTCCACTACTTGCCGTATTCTCGGGAGATGCAGATACTTCATCTCCCAACAACTCTTTTCCAATTATGTATTGTACAAGCTGCTATGAGTCATTGATCTCGTATAAATATTTTCTTTTAATGACATTTATTGCATCCGAACATGAGTCAATTATTAACAAAGCCAGCTTTAAATTTATTGCTAAAACAACCTACTTTGTTTCTTTATTTCTTTTTTTTGCATAAACTTTTCTTATCAAACTTGACGCAAGTCTTGAACAAACACAGACAAAAAAAAATAAAAATATTAAATAAAATATAAATATCTATTAATAAGCACATTCAAAATGATCATGAATCATATTTGGTACATTTGATAGCAACATATGAGATTGATCTTAATTGAATTTTATATATACCTACATAAGTTGGCTTATAAATCTCTAATACATTTATGTACGTCATTCAGATCATTTTGTTTTATTTACAATTTACAGCAATGCGTCAATTGCTATCAAAACAAAAAGGGGTATACCTAATTGTTTTGATAATAATCTACACTATAACTGGATCAGGGCTTTTAAGGAACTTACAAGAAAATGCATTAAGTTTATTCTAAACTTATCATACTTATAATTGAATAATAACGATTGATCTTACTGTTTGAGTTCTAAAACTCATGTATGTATATGATTGTATTCTGTTTTTATAGTTGGTGAACATTAACTAGCAGTCCCATGCTCGCGTTGCTTCCCTTAATTTTAATGAACTACTTGTAAGGTATTTGATGGTTAGTGCGTAGGACTGTCATGCCGAAGGTGTGGGTTCGATTCCCAGCCGTGCCACCTAAAAACAGAAATGTTTTATCCGAGGAACTGCCTCTTGCGAGGAACTGACACATCCTCCAAGAGTATACTTGTCATGAATAAGTGCTGCTCATTTAGCCGTTCGGACTCGGCAAAAATCTGTAGGTCCCCTCCAATCCATTCCTGCCAACAACACGCACGGAGGAATGGTTGAGAGTTGTTAGTCACTAGGCCCTGGCTCTCCACGAGCTGTTGCGCCACCCAATTTAATTTAATTTAAGGTATTTGTTATATTATATTCACCTCTATTACGATTGTCAATTATCAAATTGTTAATTGATTAATCTTTGATTCGATGTTTAAAAACCCAACTGATAAAAGTTTTGATCATTGAAGTTTTGAATCACCTGAAAATTAAAAATTAAAAAAAAAATAGTTGATCAGTTTTTCAATAAATTGAGCTTAAAAACATATTTCAAGGTTTATCAACTAACAGTTTGATAATTGACAATCGTAATAGAGATAATTTTTTAAATTTAACACTTGAAAGTTTAAACAAATTTGTGATAGTTGTTGGAAGTTGGAATATCGATAGGAAAAGTGCATCGTTCTAAAAGAAGACTACGTATATTGAAAAATAATATGAATTCTTAAATAAATAGCAATTCAAATAAAGAATTTTAAGTGAGCTCTACTCCATTTATTGCGTTTCGCCCAGGTACAACAGTTGGGCTCATCAGTTAGATGCTGTTGTACCCTTCTACCCAAATTTTGGTCGATGTTTACCGACTCATATAGAAATCACAGTATGAATACACTGTGAATTCTGTTTATCCAGGGGAATTTGATTAAATTCAGACACCTAGAAAACAAATGCCAGTGCTCAGGCTTTCTATAATTATGATTTTGAAGAAAATTAAAAATAATATTCTTCTGTTTAAGTGGAGCGAATGAATTAAGTTCAAATTTGTTTTCTAGGCAAATCAAATCCCCCTGGATAAATAGAATGGAATATGAGTCGGTAAACATCGACCAAAATTTGCGTCTTAAGGCGATATTATACTAGCATATAAATATGGCAAGTTTGCCATACAAATATGGCCCAAAAAGGTCATATAAATGTGATAGACATATTTATATGACAACATATATATGACGCCATATATATGACGATGATTCTGAGCCATATATATGACATAGTGTAATATCGAAACAAAGGCGTTGTCATAATATTTGGAAGTTTTGTGCCATATAGTCATATAAAAATCGATTGATTTTGTATGTTCATGTTTGTCATACAATTTTATTGTTTATGGAATAGGGACCAAATCAACCAAGAAATCTTTATTTATTGTATCTTAACTGTATAATTTTTTGATTTAAGGCATCGATTTGATTTTTTCCTGCAGTAAAACTAATGGGAAAATGCAATATTTTAACCAATTGTTCCCATAATCGTGTTAGATAAAAAAAATATATAAGGCCAAAATAGTAGACACCATGGCCCTGTTTTTAGTGCATTTTTATCTTCGCTTAGAAAAAAGTTGCATGTTAAATACAACAACAATACGGAGTTATACAAAATTGTTGTTGTATTTAACATGCTACTTTTTTGTAAGCGAAGATAAAAATGCACTTAAAAACAGGGCTTTCATCACTAATGTGAATGCAGCATAGGTACATACATACATATGTATATGTGCTGTAAAAGTTAAAGGTCGCTTATGTCAGGGATTTCGCTGCACTAAATAGTATTTAGGGATGCGATCTATTGAAGATGGCAAGCTAAAACTCTCAGAACAAAAATAATGGTTCTTTTGATGCACTTTTCGGACATAACATTGCCAATTCATGATGGCAAAAGATTTTCGCTATCACCTTCAATTTACTACTTGCGAGCTCTGACATTTATAACACTAATCTTTTTCCCACCTCAAAAAAAAAAAAATAAACTGTTATTCGCGAAACTTTTTTTCGCGCCTTTTCCGTTTTCTTCACTGCTCCGGTTCAGAGAAAAAGTGACTATGAAAGAACAAGGATTCATTTTCAAACAAAAATCGATTGATATTTATTTATTTTGACAAATTAGTTTCCAAATAAAATATTAGATACTGTCAAATAATTTGATTTTCATATATTTGATATTTCAAAGCTAGTGTGATAGCCAAATAAAGCTTTGTCATATATATGAACAAAAAATATTTGACGAAGCCATTTGTCATATAAATTGGACATATATATATGGCATAGTGTAATACAACTAGTCATACATAGAAAAGCTTTGCCATATTTTATATGGTAGCATTTGTCATATATATATGATAGTGTAATACCGCCTTTAGAAGGGTACAACAGCATATAACTGATTAGCCCAACTGTTGTACCTGGGCGAAACGCAAAATATGGAGTAGAGCTCACTTAAAATTCTTTATTTGAACTTAATTCATTCGCTCCGCTTAAACATTAGAATATTATTTTTAATTTTTTTCAAAACCATAGTAAATAGCAATTCTTTCATTTTAAATAGTCGCTGACTTTTCGAACAGCCCTTGTATACTGTTAACTTCCTAATGTTGATGACAAATACTGTACACTCATTCTGTAAATCTCTTATCTCAAAACGGTATCGTTTGGACGATAGTCTTACATTCCTTAAAATTGAAAATAACTATCGTCTTGACGATCAATGTTAGGTATAGTTACAGTGGATGCGTATTCTGACGAACAATTGTTCTGACATACACTTATTCACTGTAACTTTAGCTTCACTTGATGACGCTTATTGAACTCGTAACATTCATTTGAATGTTGTTTCATGCTTTTAAAAGTGAAGAATTAACTTAGGATATTTTTAAAACGACACAGAATATTACTTTCAACACATTTAGCTATTAAATTTGCTGTTTTATTCGAGGCGATGAGAACCGAAACTCGCCATATCCATGCCAGAAAAACTTCTCACATCCAATGGTAATTGTTAAATATCTTTTTAATGAAACTTTTAATATAATTTTAATTTTCCTTTAAACTACAAAAAATAGATTTCAAAATCTATGATTGGATATACAAAATTATTTTCTAACTACTCTCATTTAAAAGTTATTAAACAATTAAATTTGGCTATGGAGAGTTTTTCTGAAATGGATATGGTGAGTTTTGGTTCTCATCACTTCAATAAAATAAAATTAAACAGTTGTAAGCGACTGTAATTTGTACATTTTACATTGTACGGTAACATCAGACATGAGAGTTAAGAAATGTTCTTAGGTATTATTCAGTGATGTTGTGCATTATTCAATTTGTAGTGAAGGCAAATATTGGCGGATGGCGACGAATACCATCTTTAAATGTTGCCAGCGAACTCGAATACACATCAAGAATCATTTTTAAATTTCAAATCATAAAATAAAAATCCAAAACAAGCTAATTGTGAGCAGATTTTTTGTGGTTATTATTAAAACAAAGTTGGTAAAAAATTTGCATGAAAGTATGTTCTTCTAAGCCCCCAAAGGAATTTGTAGGAAAAAAACGAAGATAAGACTAAGCAATTTGAATATAAAAACGTAGGCTCTATTAATTCCAAGGCCTACAAGAGGGATGATGTTGGGGCTAAACAATTTACATGTTAATTGTGCTTTTTTAAGCCCCTAGGGAATTGACCGAAAAAACTAGGTGGATGAAAAAAATGCTGCGTTTTTGTTCAAGCCCGTAGAGCATTGGGCGAAGCCTATGAGGTGAGTTCAGGTTTACATGTTCAATACAATTGAGGATCTTATGGACAACATCTGATATTTTCATTTAATAGTTTATTTTACAAATTGAAAACCGAAATTAAAATATGTAAGTGTCTGTATTGAGTGAAAAATGTTACCCTATGCCTTGAAAATTCCTTTTCAAGTAAAATTTTGATTAGAGCATGCTTTTGTTTTTCCGATGCAAAAAAATAACTTTGCATGGAATATTTTCGAGCAACCTAATCAAATAATTATTGTTTAATACAATTTAATACAGTGTCCTCGAAATTGAAACTAAAGATTTGCAGCTCGAAGATATTCTGACGATTTCATACGTTTCCTTAAATATTTATGATAACAAATGGTAGGATCATTCAAACAAAATGGCGTGGCTGTAAAATGTAAATTCTCCTAAAGCTAAATTTGTACAGTTTATTTTATTCATGAGATTTAGGTGGACTTTACTTTGTTAAAATGAAAATCGAAAACGTGAAATATTCGAGAAAAATCCATTTTTATAAATTCTACAAAAACATTCAGTATAAAAAGAAAGACATTTGAATTATCCTCCATTATTTTATCCATATTTTTTTGTAGTGTATGTTTTTATCCTGTAATTATTTACAGATGCTCCTGTTCCAATAAAAATTTTTAATTAGGTATATTTTTTAATATGAAATAATTGTTTAAGTCTGCCGACAGGCTTACATTCTGAGAAAAGAAAATAAGGATTGAGAGATGTCTAAAATAGGAACCTCGAGCCCCCCCCCCACAGCCAAGTCCTGGATCCGCTACTGATTTGAGGTGTAGAACCATTAGCCGTTTGCCTGCTTACCTTAGCGCTTGTCGACCAGGTGTAAAATTTGAAGATCATTGTTTACATAGATTTATTTCAATGTCTATTGGTCAGAGCGAAAAAGTTCGCTTACAAGAAATATTAAGCTTGCAATTTTGAATAGTTGCTGTCATAGTTCCACTTCTCTGTAGTGAATCCCTAAGAAGATAGAGAGCCCGAAGTTTCCAAACATCACTTGTTTACCTAATTGCCTCCCAAAGTTCTGCTAGATTCCTTGAGCTCCTTAGTCCAACCTGATATTCAACATCGTTCCATAGATTTTCTATGGGATTCAGGTCAGGACTCTGGGCAGGCCAAGGCAAAAGATTGCCTTGCTGATCATCAATCCACTGCTCCGCCAGCCGGGAAGTGTATTTAGGATCATTATCATGCATGAATGTCCATGAAAATGGTAAATTATCGTCTCCAAAGGGTTCCATATGGTTTTCCAAAATGCTCTTGTACTGATGCTGGTCCGGTGTGGGGCCTATTGTGAAAATAGAGCAGCAAATGGACCAGCATCAGTACAAAAGCATTTTGAAAAACCATATAGGGCCCTTTGCAGACGATAATTTACCATTATAATGGACTTCCATTCATGATAATGATCCTAAATACAGTGAAGCAGTGGCTAAATGATCAGCAAATCAATCTTTTGCCTTGGCCTGTGCAGAGTCCTGACCTGAATCCCATAGAAAATCTATGGAACGATGTTGAATATCAGGTTGGACTAAGGAACTTAAGGAATCTAGCAGAACTTTGGGAGGCAATTAGGAATGGCTGGAACAGCATTCTATTCATCAATGCCAGCACCAAGAGGCGAGTATTCCTCGGCGGTTTAAGGCTGTGTTAAAGCAGAAAGGGTACCCAACAAAATATTAGAAAAAAAACTACTTGTTTTAGTGATAAATTATTTAATTTCGTACTTGTGCTAATTCTGTGATGACCACCACATGTTACACCAAAAAAAATTGTTTAAGGATTTTTTTGTTGTTGTTATTTTGTTGAATTTTTTTTGTATATATTTAAGTTCTTCAGCGTTGAATTAAAGAGTTTCAATAAATTATGTTCCAAGAACATAGCAAAAATACAGATTTTCCTTATTAAAATCCGATTCACTAATGTGTGCTAATTCTCTGTCCAACACTGTAAATCGATGTAAAAAATTTACCTCAAATTTTACACCTGTTCGACACGCATTTAGGTAGGCAGACAAACGGTTATTTGTTTCAACACCTCAAAGGCTGTTATCAATATGACTTACAACTTTACACAAATGACTTGACTTTTTATGTCGTTGGCTCTCATTCTATATTGTTTGTTTTTAATTTGAAAGTTGTTAGTGTAGGTCATATTATGATACTCTTTTCCTCAATAATTGTGGATAGCCAGGTCTTTGAGAATAAATAAAAATTGTTGTAACCACGTCAATGTTGATGAAAATTAACTGATTTTAATGAGTCTCCAAGAATCTTGATGGCTTGGTAAAAACCAATTTTACTGGATCAATATGGCGGACAAACATTTTTCGAGCACCCTTTAAGATTTTAGCATCCTACAATCAAATACCCCTCTTCAGCTTCATTTCAAAATAAACATTATACTCAAAAAAAAAGTAAAGGTAGGTACATTTTCTGTAGTTTTAAAATCACAGATTTCTACTTCTTCAAAAATCCCTTCTGCTCTGGATATAAATTACTAAGCTTTGACCATCATCTTCATGTTAAATGATACGTTTTCACAAAATGTTTAATTAAACAAAATTATAATGCTAGGTTAGATTGGTGGTGATAATAAGGCAACCCGGATCATCTCAGTGGATCCATTGCGCTCTCCAGGGTGTAGGTAGGTAGGGAAAGGGTTAAGGGGAAGTTATAGGTGTGGGGGGCTTCCCTGAACCATCCTGAGCTCTGAAGGAATTTCAGGATGTTCTTTAGTGGCAAGACAGAGATGTCGATCATTCGTCGAAAAAGTATTTTTCTAGGGAGGCTTTTCTGGGTCTAAGTAGGCTGGAGCATTTACACAGGAAGGTGAGCCCTCCTCCACCTCTTCACCTTGCCACCCTCTACATAAGTCCGATGATGCCCATTCTGCTTATGTGGGTTCCCATTGAGTTGTGGCCGGTTATGACGCCAACTATGAGTTATATAATTGAGGCCTGCTTACCTTGAGTAAGTATTCAGTTTTTTTTTCTAGAAATGTTTGGCCACAGATTCCTTAAAACCCGACACGTGTCGATGGATGACCATCTGTCATTTGCAGCTTCTTAGAAATTCTTGTGTATTCTACGTTTTTCTTGCTCCCGTGGCATGTTCACCGAGGCTTAGATTCATAATGCTAAGAAACGTTGATTAAGATTGATCTTAAGATGGCCAGGTTAAGAAGAAGATTTCAAGATATGTATACTATTCATAATTCTAATTCAATCGCCAGTCTTTTGCCTCGCATGACGGGAAACCAAGAGAGTTCAACTCTTCTACAAACTGATGAACCAAAAGATTATTTTAAATAATTTAGCTGTAGGACATTCTACAGTGCGCACTGGGGCAGGATACATCGAACAAACCTACTGTTTTAAATGTTTACAGCATTTTTTTGTATACAAAATCCGTGCACAAAAACAGTTTTAAATTCACATGCTTGGTCCTTTGGCATTTTTTTTTTTTAAGAAATAGGTTTGAAATTTGGATTTAATGCAGCCTTTGAAGGGGTTTTGCACAAAAACAGCCCCAAGGGAGAAGGAAATCTTCTAGTACTCTCGTTTTGGTGATGAGGATTTGCTACTCCTCGCAAACAAACGGGCCCACAAGATCGGGAACAAAAATTGTTTTGCTATCACAATTATTAGTAAAAATCGATTTGTAGACATGGTGAGGTGGAGGGGTACTCCATCATGCATCGGGGATAAGAATAATATTGCTAACACAATTAATCGTATAATCGACTTTATGCATTCTTTCTGCGCATCTTGCAAGCAAGCGGCCCAATGGAAAACGTTTGGACCCTCAAATTTCTAAATGCTTTCACAATATATTTAGAAATCGCTTTCAAAATGTTCCTTCGAGTCTGCATGTCGAAGGTCCCACCGAAGAGGTCTTGGACCCCAATAGCGGTTTTCAGACTATTGTGTTAGGGGCACATGCACTTCAATTCATTAATTAAAAATGAGAAATGATGCTCTGTCATTTTCTTTAAGTCCACAGAATTTAATTTTAACGGTCCGGTTAATAGAACTCATTTTCCATTGGGTGACAGTCCAATGCTTGTTGTATTGATGGGTAAATTCCAAGCGTTTTTTTTTTTGTCGCCTAGTCAGAAAGGGCTTCTTCTTGGCTATGAGTCTAGCAGCTCAATTTCAATATTTTAAATGCGTTAATCCAAAAATTCTTACCAAAACAAAAATAAATTCATAAATTCGTACCTAAAACCTTTTTAGCCGTTTGAATTTTGAAAACAAGCATTATTTATGACCCGGTTCTAATTATGTGTACGATCGATTTTTGTCAATTTAAACAAGTTATTTCTTTTTATGTAAAATAACGGCACTTAACGTCAATTTATTTACTTAATAGTTTAGTTAGTACAGAAATTGTTCAAGCCAAAAAAAATGGAGAAATGGAGAAAAATGAAGGAAGACAATTAATTTTGATATTGTTGCCAATTACGTGCACCCTACTGAATTTGTAAACATGTTATTAATTTGAAAAATGTGTTCTTAGCCTTTGCAGTGATTTTAAAAATACTGTATTAACTTAAAAATGTAATATTATGATAATCTGTACAAATAAATAAATCAGCAAATTGCTTAACAAAACAAAAATTAATATAAAATTGAAAATATGTATTACAAATATTTTATTTTATTATTACAGGAGGAAGAAGAACGTAAAAAACGCGAAGAGGAACTAGTTAAAGAACTTCGAAAGCTAGCATCATTCAAAGCACGACCAAATCCTTTCAAGTAAACAAATATACAAGGATCCGAATAATAATAAAAAAAAAAAAATTAACACAATATTTAATTGTTATGTATTTCTTTTTCTATTTCTAGTTATAAATAAAATGCAAAATTATTAATTAGATCACAAATAATTATATTCGTGGCGGCACTGTTAGAGCGATAATATAGAAAATTAATTTACAAAAAAAATTATACTTAATGAAAATGTAATGTATTTTTCTTAATCAATAATTTTACTCTAACAACATACACATTTATACATATACATACATGCGTCTTTATAGATATAAATATCAAATTACTAATTATAGTGAATAAGAGTTTTTTTTTATATATTGTTTTTTTTTTTGCATAATTATGTATTTTTTATCTTGAAATATTCTTTCACATTTTGTTATAATAAGAGAGTATTTAATTTATTCCATTAAAAGAACAAAAAATCATAATTTCAATTTATTTTTGTATTAACATATTTTTTTTAAAACAAAAAGGTTGACAATAATGCTTGTTAATTAAAATTTTTCAAACAAATATGTTATTTTATTATGTTTAATATGGTTTATTTACAATATTCTTTTCCAATAACTTGAAAAATAAAACAAAACAAAAACATACGACGATGATCCTTGTGATTTTGTTGTTTTCCTCTATCCTCTCGAATGGTTTTTCTTTCTAACACATTTATAAAACGCAACTACATTATACATAATTATATGAACAAATTTAAACATTATCATATATTAAAAATAATGAAATATTTAAAACAGAATGAAATAAATTGAGATAAGCGAAAAACATTAAACAAGTTGTGGTAAAATGTAATCGTTTTCTATTATTATTATTTTATTATTAATTTTATAAGAATCAAACAAACAAATGAAAAATATCAAATAAATTATTTTTTACACAAAAAAAGAAAAAAAATACTGTGCTTTATTAAAGATTTTTGTTTCATCGGTTAGTGTTTCTCACTTAATGGATTCCTACCGGTTATGGGAACAAGTGTGGGTCTAGCTGTTGATGGTTAGTGAGCATTGCTCTTTTTTCTGCTTCCATTGAGATAGATAATATCACAGCTGGCTTTAAAAATCCATGTAAAATTATTTGCTTCGAGATTATCGGTGATATTGTGGTCCTATCGAGTAATTCAGCAACTTAAAAATTTTCGCCTCGCTCTCTGGGGCCCAACTATGTAACTCGATTCTACAATTAAAACGTTCGAATTCGCAAAACCTCAGCTCGCTAATTCAAGGGCTTATAAACGGAAATAAAACAGCGCTAATTCAAGATTCTCTGGCACAAAGTCGGAAGCATTAAAATGTAATCCCACTATCATACATATTACCACTTATATATAAATAAGCATTGAAAACAACTTTCGAATGGATTCGAAAGTAGAATAAAGTTACATAGTAGGCCCCTGTTCTGCTTCTTGGTAACTCTCTGACTTTAGTTGAGCCAGAATCTGTGAACATTTGTTGTGCCAGTCTACTTCATTTATCATACTCTCATTCCAGTGTAAACCGAACCTACTGCCAATGTTGTTTACCTCTTCGACCCAAAAAAGTTGTTTTTCCAGTAGAATTTTGGTAAGTTGATGAGATAGCCTGATGTTATAATATTCGAACACTGTTTTCTTAACATACCTAAGATGTAACTCTAGTGTATAAAAATGTCCATCTTCACAGCTCCTGTTTCAATCGATAACGCATAATTTGGTGTGCATGAATGTAGTTTCAAAACTCTCTTCAAAAACTAGCGTTGCAGCTTATCCACCTCTTCAAACAATCCAAATCCCCAGACTTGAGCACTATAAGTTTGAATAGCTCTGCATACCGCCAGGAAAAGTTTCCACTTTGAACTAAGGGTAATATTTTGTTTACTCAAGAAACAATGCCATGTTGAGTTATTACTACTTTTCGCTGCTGTATTTCTTTTCTCTACATGTTTTAAAAAGCTCATTTTGGGGGTAAGAAGTACACCAAGTTAAGTGTAATTTGGTACTATTCGGACTTCTTCGCTTTTGAAACCCCACTTTTCTCGATTTGATAGTCTGCCTCCATTTCGGAAAACCATAATTTCTGGTTTTGTAAGGTTTACTTCCAAATTCCAGCTCTCACAATACTCTTCAAAACGTGTTATCATCTGTTGCAAAATTTGTACATCATCTGCTAAAATCTTCATATTGTCAGCATATAGCAATAATCTTATGTTAAAATGTTCAATATTGAGGCCTCCTTCAATGTACGCATGAAGATCACAGATATAAAGTGCAAACAGTAAAGGTGACAATAAGCATCCTTGTTTAACACCATAAAGGGTTTCGAAGTAATCTGATAACTCCTTTCCTGTCCAAACTGCTGATTGAGTATTTGAATATATGTACATTCCCAGGTTAACAAATTTGGTTGAAACACCTAGTTCCCGTAACTTAAATATCAGCAACTGTCTTGAGATTTTAACAAAAGCTGCCTTTAAATCCACGAAGAAGGCATAACTTTCTTTTTTTCTGCTAGCTTGATGTGAACAATAGATGCCAAGTTAAAGATATTATTGTCTACTGTAGAATACTTTTTTCTGAATCCAGCCAGATACTCATTTGGAATGTTGTTTCTTTCTACCCATGCATATAACCTTGAGTTAAGAATTCCCATCATAATCTTTGCAATGCTATTCATGAATGAAATTCCCCTGTAATTATTTGGATCGAGGCAATACCCTTTTTGAAAATTGGGAAAAATTACAGATTTAGTGAAAGGTTCGTCTATTCTGCATTCATCAAAAATTTTGCTAGGTATATGCCGTTGCAAGATTTTCTAAAAAATCATCGGGAGCATTTATAATGAACTCATTTGGAATCGCTTCCGTCTTTTTGAGGCAGTCTGCTTAATAGGGATATTTATCAAACCTATTCTTCTGTACGATTCGATCGAAACTTTCCACTCACGCGAATGTTTCATTCAATTTTCTTCAAATTATTTTGTCATTTGATTGCAAACCTTAACTGATATTTCATATGGCAAATTCTCATATTTTGGACAATTCTTTCCCTCCGGCGGATAATAGAATACAACATTCACGCCAACGTTTAGCAGAATAGGACGAAACGGTGCGTTTGTGAATTCACGCATGGGTATGGGAATTTGCTTTGCTCGAATCCATAGGACGAAACAAATATGACAAATCGAAAATTCAAAACGTCCCGACAGAATGAAATTTAGTTGGAAAGCGCTTTCTTTGTTCTTATACGGTCGAATGTAGGAAAATACAAATCCGCAATTGAAAACGATCCGCCGCACTCTTCAGGGGTGGAATCGGCCAAGCTGATAGTCGTTTTGACCATATCTATCTTTATCATGACTGTAGGAAAATGTAGGAAGAGCAATCATCAAAACGACAATCATTTATTTAAGCGATCGCAGCCCCAAAATGTGCTTCCTGGGGCCCACCTATGTAACTTTATTCTACTTTCGAATCTATACGAAAGTTATTTTCAATGCCTAAAATAAGTGGTAATACGTATGAAAAAGGATCAAATGTTAGTGCTTTCGACTCTGCCACAGAATCTCCAATTAGAGCTGTTCTATTTCAGTTTATTAGCGATTGCTATGGAATTAGCTAGTTGAGATTTTGCGAATTCGAACGTTTTTATTGTAGAATTGAGTTACATAGTTGGGTCCCTGTTCAAGCTTCCGAATTCCAAACCAAAAGCAGTCAACCTCAATAAGTATAAATACGAAATTAATTTACTAAGAAATGCTTTATTTCAGTGTAAAAATTGTTTGGAAACAAGATCAACAGTTTCAACGTGTTTAGAAGTTTCCATCACCACCCCAGGATGTTTTGACGTTATCGTCAGCCCAATCCTCAACACCAACAGTAGTTGTACTGGCAATAGCTGTCTCAGCAGCAACAACCTCATCGGCCCAGTTATTGGTTTCCTCGACCGGGATGTCGATGACTTCATCAACCTTGACTGGAGCTGGCAACAACTCCTTGGCTGCGGCTTCCTCCTTCTCAGTTTCCTCTGGGTCGCGGTAGAAGAACAGATCAACAACAACGCCCCATTCGACTTGGCGCGAGATGGTTCCACGCAGGCGGAGTACCTCACGAGCCAAAAACCACCACATCAGACCAATGGAATGTGGTGACTTGGTGTTGCATGGGATGGCAATATCAACATAACGCAATGGGCTGTCGGTGTTGCAGAAAGCAATTACAGGAATGTTGACATACGAAGCCTCGATGATGGGCTGGTGGTCAGTGGATGGATCGGTGACAACCAACAGACGGGGCTCGCGGAAAGCAGCCTGGATCTGATTGGTGAAAGCACCGGGTGTGAAACGTCCAGCAATTGGTACGGTGTCGGTGTACTTGGCAAACTTGAGGACAGCACGCTGGCCCAAGGGACGAGATGAGATAACATAAACCTGGAAAAAGAGAATTGAAATTTGTTATCAAGATGTTTTAGGAACGTGGAGATGTTAAGCAAGGCTTTCGTAAAATCAGTTCTAATGGTGTAATCATTTAATTTCAGACCCGAAAGATTAGTAGATTAATCATCATTTAGAATCAATTTAGCAGCATGAGTTTGAGGAAATTTGTACTTACATCTTGTGGGTACTCTATGGCGGCAATAGCGCGAGCAGCCAACATCAGCTTTTCCCAGGTTTTGCCCAAGTTGATGATGTTAACACCATCGGGACGACGCTTGAAGACGTATTGCTCCATTTGGTAGTTAACATTCTCACTACCTAAATGAGTTGTTGCGGCCAACATCTTGGTGACATCTTCCTCTTTAAGGGATAAAATATCCAAACCTCCCGACATTGTAACGTTTATTAAGAGTTACGAGAACCTAGAAAAAGGAAATTACAGACAATTTTTTAATATAAAATAATCTTTAACCTACGCAAGCGAGTGAGCACGTGGCACACATTTTTTGTTTTTATTTTAGACAAATCTATGATTTAATTTTGTTCGTTTTATGTTACAATGCATATTGCTTGCTATTTTAAGTATTTAAACTTTTTGAAAACGGATAAATTAAACTTTATTATATCAAATTTGAGGTTTGTAAAAATTTGGAAAACTTACGTTGTGTATGCCACTGGGAGCTAGATCAAAATGGCAGAGCGGCAAATTTGTCACATCCATGTTGGTTCATTTTTCGTTCAGTTCGATGAAAAATGTAGTAGATCGCAAGATGTAGAATGTTTAAGGTGCAGCTTGAATGAATACGACCAAATGGAGCGCGGACAGGAGGCGCGGCGCAAGAATTCTGCCCGTCGCGTTCTTATTCCTCGCGTTCCGATGTTTATTCGCTATGTTAACTTGAGTTGTTGTTGCGTCAGCGGTCGTCAGCTGTTTTTTAACATGGGATTACAACAACACAAAGCTATCCGGATAACTGAGAATTAACATCGGAACGTGCCCATTTATTCGAAACAAAAATGTTGGCGGTTCACAACAAAAAAGAAGATAAAGAATTCACAGCTGATTTTCAACAGAGCGAAGACGTGAAGAAAGGTTTTTATAATTTTCTTATGTTTCTAAATGAAACAAAGGTAGAACTAGAATAGTCAGAAGCCAACGTGGTGGTCGTACGAAACCAAGCGAAAACAAGAAATTCATACGAAGCGCACGTAATTGCTAAGTGGTACTTTTCCTTAAGTTTTCGTAAATTTTTGCCGTCGAACGTGAGAGCGCTCACTGACCGAATGCAAAATCAAAATTTATTGAAGCAAAATAAAAAGAATTTGGCGCTTGGTGCATAGCTTTCAACTTTTTTTCTATTTGATAAATAATGAGAGAAGGCAAAACTTAAATTATCTTTTAATTAATTTATATTACATCAGATTTTAGTGGTTTCGCAAAGTAAATAATTAAAAGCCTATCACTCTGTGATGTTAGGCGTTTTCCTTTGGAGGTGGCGAAGAACTTCCAAGTACTTTGCTAGCTTTTTTCAATGGAACACATCAAAATGCTTTCCCATGTAAAATTTATCTACTCGCAAATGAGAGCATGGTGCAGTTTGGAAGTACTAGAATAGGGTTTCAAGACTGATATGGGGCAATTAAGCACTCATTCCAGAACTCTTCTGAAAATTTTGCCCCACGTAGTGTAAATTTTGACAAGTGGCAGATAAGCACTAAAAGGACCCAAAAATATGTGGTCTATGGAGCAAATATTTTGTTTTGGTTTTTGTAACTCGCTTAATTATAGAGATAGAACATAACGGGGGTAGCAGCAAACGATAGAGAAAACTCGAATTAGTATAACTGCATCATTTGGCGTTTTTCTTTTTTGGCTCGGAGCAAAGCTCTGAGCAGAAGCTGAGTGATCAGAGCAGACCTTTGAGCAGATTATGATCAGATTCCTCAGATTTAATTATGAAACACTTTTTGTTTGACAGTTCCATGATCTGCTCTGAGTTAAAAAAGAAAAATGCCAATTAACTCCGTTTCCCGAAAAAGTGGTTTATGGGGTATTTAGTTACTTAGGGGGCGATAAGCTTCCACCTATTCTAGTTCTACCTTTAGCATTTTTATAATTTCAACGTGAGCAAGATACTTTCTGCGAACTGTCAAACGCTAGTTCACAATCCCATATATCAGAATGCATTCCACAAAGCAGTGAATGAAAAATTATCTCGAATTTAACCTCACTTTTTTTGAGTCCCCATTTGACTGGTGTTGACGTTTCCCGAAAAAGTGGTTTATGGGGTATTTAGTTACTTAGGGGGCGATAAGCTTCCACCTATTCTAGTTCTACCTTTAGCATTTTTATAATTTCAACGTGAGCAAGATACTTTCTTCATATGCAAGAATGCAGGGCACTTAGTACAGTAGCTCTGATTTTTTTTTTGGTTCTTCTTTGCCTATTTGATGTCTGGTGGATGTTCCGAATTGTTTGGAACTCTTAACAACACAAACTCAAGGACTTATGATTATGATTATTGCTTCCTGGGGCCCAACGCCCAACTCCGCAAGAGTGAGTTTTATCTGTGTACACAGAAAATCGTATACACATCGATTTTTGAGATTCCACAAGAGTGAGTATATAATTTTTTACAGAAAAGTGGACAATATCAATCAAATTTATTCACACTATTGTTTCGGGCGTGAATAAAATTTGTGCACGAAAATCATTCACCCTTGCGGAACTATTAGCCCCTGGGAGGGGGGGGGGGTAGCCAAAAGCCCAATTCAACGAGAATAGTTTGGCCTGTGTACCTGTACATACATACACATCGATTTTTGCGATTCCGCAAGAGTCAGTTAAATTTTTTTGAGAGATAACGTAGGTATCGGTACCTACTATCAGTTAAATTTATACACACTTGTGTTGGGCCTGAATTAGACCCCTGAACTACTTTTATGCCTGTTTTGTGATGTGAAATGTTCACCAAGTTTCCCAAACTTAGGTTCAGTTATTGTACGAACGTCAAATTTTGATCCGTGGTTCAAAAATTTTTACTGGCTGATTTTGGTGGAATTACTTAGGTTCAACGATGGTTTAAGGTTCAAGTATGTTATAGTAGCCAATTAAATGCCTGAACCATCATTTAACCTCAGTTAAAATTACATTTGAAATTACTGAACCACGGATTAAATATTTGCACAACTGGCGCTTAGATTTTTTTCCTATTATTTCTAACAGTAAATTCAAACCATGAATGCTATCAAAAAGTAATGTGAGTAAATTTTGTTGATCAGGTAATATTCTACAAAAAATTTAAGTCATTTTTTTTCGTAAGACTGATGGTTTCGGAGATAAACCTTTTTTTACAAAGGTAAATTGACGAAAATATCGGTTTTCGGGGTATAACACTCTTAAACGGTAAATTTGTTGGAAAGTAGAACATTTAGCCTACATACTGTAATAACTTTCCATATTTGAACTATAACGACTCCGAAATGCAAACAAACGGACACAATAATGCTTACGGTCGCAGTGCAAACATACCCTTATTAGCAATAATTATAGCAACTCTCAAGCGAAGGAAGCGCCATCTGCCGGATTATAGCAGATTTACCAGCTGTCAAATAAAAGCTTTTGGAAGGGAAATTATTGGGAAATTTCCCCTATGTCCCCTTTCACACGAAGAAACAAGTTGCTGGAGATTTTTTTGACGTTTTCTTTTAATCTCCTTAAAAATCTCTTGTACCTTCATACGAGGAAACAAATCTCCAGGCAATTTTTGAAATTTCCTTTTAAAGTCTATTGGTTGAACACACCTAAACCTAGATGTGAAAGGAAATGTCAAAAAATCTCCTCAAATCCTCGACCGGGGAGATTCTGTTCGCCCCTCTTTCCTCCTGCCCTTCTCACCCACGAACTAAAAGTTGCTGGCAACTCAGTTTCCTCGTGTGAAAGGGCACTATGGAAAGCTCTGGAAGCAGAGACTAGAACGTTCTCCTTATTTCCAGAGTTTGGAAAACAAGTTTAAAAGGCACATGTTTGAACGGCAGCGACACAGTTTGTTTTTAATCGTGAATGAATAAAGTTGGTTGTAATAAAAGTGAAAAGTAAAGTTTGTGAATTAATTCAGTGGTGAATAATAAATCGTTTTGTTTGTAGTAAGAAAAGTAAAGTGTTTTATTTTGCGAAATTAATAAGTGGACGTTTTGAATAAAGTAAATAAGTTTTATTAACGAACGTGAGAAAATATTACATTGGTGTTAGAAGTGGAATAAAACTTAATTTATCTGTGTACTCAGTAAATTTATTGTGTGAAAAGTAAAAAAAAAAGACAATGGTAAATCTTTGAATGATTTAAATGTAGTGGAACTCAAGGCAGAACTGAATAAGCGAGATCTTCCTACTGCTGGAACAAAGAATGATCTTATAATTCGTCTGCAAGAAGATTTCTTCTAGAGCAACAAAGCCAAGAACAACGGAATGAACAAAAAAATCTTCTCGAACGCTTTGAACAACAAGGCCAAGAGCAACATAGTGAACAAAAGAATCTTCTCGAACGATTCGAGCAACAAAGCCAAAAACAAAAGTGTCTACTGGAAAAACAGACAAATATGCTAGAATGTAAGTTAGATGCCTTTGACAATAGAATTATTGCCCTTGACGAGCGTGTCGATAAACAATTTTCTTCTATCGATAAACAATTGTTAACTGTCGATCAACAATTGTCTAATGTCGATAAGCAATTGTCGACAGTAGAATCAAAGTTCGAAAAAGTGGAAGATAAAATCGAATCCATTACTAAGGAATTGGACAAAGTAAGGAAATGAAGGTTCGAGAAAGTTCTGGTGACTGTCCTAGGAGAAAGGAGATGCATCCACCAACCTTCGATGGACAAACTTCTTGGTCAATCTACAAGAAGCAGTTTGAAGCAGCCGCAGCAACAAATGGCTGGGATGAGGAGGACAAATACAGCTCTGAAGCTTGCCCTCAGAGGAACTGCTGCTGAACTGCTGCAAACCATACCAGCAGATAAGAGTGGCAACTTCAGTGCTCTTGTTCAGGCCATTGACAAACGCTTTGGAGATGGCCATATGCAAGAAGTCTTCCGTGTTCAACTCAATACTAGAATCCAGAAAAGGGGAGAAACTCTGCAACAGCTTCAAGCAGACATCGAACGATTGGCACATCTGGCATATCCAGCTGCAGGAGATGAAATCATCAACCAACTCGCAACAGAAGCCTTTGTTCGTGCTGTATCTGACATCAACCTTCAGCGAGCAATTCGAACGGCTGGAAAACGCACACTCCCTGAAGCATTGGCGTTCGCCCTGACTATGGAAGCAGCAGAACAGGCTTCTCAAGGAATTCATCGGGTAAGAGAAATAGAAATTGAGGAGTGTTCTTGCCAGAGAACTGCATTCCAAAGGAACCAGCGATATGTGCCTGCTCGATGCTGGAACTGTAACAAGACCGGACATCTTCAACGCCAGTGCAGATTGCCACCTAGAAGACCTGCATGTCAACATTGTGGAAGCAGAAACTTTAACAACAACAATGTCAATACTCCTACTCGCCCCGTTTCGCAACCGGGAAGAGTAAGAACCAACTTCGAGGGGCAGAAGCTGGTTTCTGGTATCGATGGCCCCAGAACCACCATCCAGGTCTCACAGACAAAACGAAACAACAAAAGTCTGACTGTGGAGGCAACACTAAACGGCAAGAAGCAAGTGGCTACGATCGACACCGGTGCCACTGCCTCCATTGTTCGAAAGGACTTGGTAAAGATGACGTGGCTGCATAACACCAACGCCTACCGTCTGAAAACAGCAACAGGAGAGGCAGCTAGAGTGTACGGGGAGGTTCGTCTATAACGATCCGTTTGGCAGAACTAGAGTTTTCACATCTGTTTCTGGTAGCAGATATATGTGACGAGTGCATCGTTGGAATCGACTTCATGAAAGAGCATGGAGTAATTCTTGATATCGGGAAGCAAGTTCTTAAGTACCAAAATGTGGAAATTCCTATGGTTTATGGCAACGAAAACTCATCAACACTAAGGACCGTCATTAAGGAAGATATTTGCCTGCCACCTTCTTCAGAAGTGTTGGTTTGGACGAAAATAAAGGGTGATTTGGGTAGCCATCGATATCTAATGGTGGAACCAGACTCTGAGCAGTCTTCCCAAAACATCATCCTTGGGAAGACACTTGTGGAACCAAAGAACAACATGGTGCCTGTACGCATACTCAACATCAAACCGTACGAAGTCAAGCTTAGAAAAGGAGAAGTTGTTGGAAGGTGTGAATCCATATCCGCAATAACTAAAATCATAGAAGCTGACACACACAAATCTGTGGACCCTGGGAAAGTGAACTCTATGAAGGCAAAAATTCTGAAGTCATCCAAATTAAATGAACGTCTGCTTAGTGTTGCTGGAAGCCTCCTTCACGAGTACGCTGATATACTATCGTCACCCAGTGGGCAGTATGGTCGAACAAAACTGGTGCAGCATCGAATCGACACAGGAGACGCGAGACCTATTCGACAACCAGCAAGACGTCTCCCATTAGCCAAACAAACCGAAGTTGCAGAGATGATATCGACAATGAAGAGAGATGGGCTAATCGAAAACTCTAAAAGTCCTTGGGCATCCCCAAAAAATTCCTTCCTACGCCAATGCCCACAAAGCAGTTAAGAAAGCCCTTTGAAAATAATGGTATCTCAATGAAACTTGTAATTAATGCTTCATTTGTCATACAAATAAAATGCACGACTGGGTCGCAGGTACTTGCTCTTATGTTCAAGACACTGCGGGCTTAAGAAAATTGTATATAAAACATTAGACCAGGAAACATAGCACAAATCGTATGGGGAACCTTGAAAAAATTAATTCATGAAATATTAAAATTGGAATCGATGCAAAATTGCAACCTCTATAACATATCCAAAGTCCCCCAAAATCCCTGCATTGGCTTTTTGTCTAGATGCATTTGAAGTGGTGCAGACGGGGAGAATTTGGAGGTCTATCAAACTAAAATATTTGTTTGGGTAAAACCTGATCATATGATACAAGCTTTAAGGGTAGTTTTTAACGCTGAATCTAATGAACCCAAATTCAAAATGATACAACCACTCAAAAGGAAGTTATAGTTCTTTTTATGTAATGATGACTTTTTTTCAGGTAGGTACAACAGGTAAAATATTACCGAAACCCTTTGAAAATAACGGTATGTTAATGAAACTTGGAATGAATGTTTCATTTGTCATAGGAAGTAAGAATCAAGAGAGTCCCTAAAAATATCCATGGTGAAAGGGTGTTCTTTTTTAAGGGGGAGGGGCAACAAAGAATGTTAACCATAACACCCACGTAAAAACTCTTACACTCATGAAACTCGCCAAAAATATTAAACTCTTCATGGCAATCAAGAATCAAATTTGTCCATACAAATATCTTTGTTCTAATAGTGTGTTTGGTGACTGTTAACATTTGACTTGTTCTACGGAAAATACGATTTCAAAAATTAATTTTTGCTTGAAAAGGGCCATAACTTTGTTAGAGGTGCTTTTATCATTTTAGTTTTGCTTTTATTAGATTCAGCGTTAAAAAATACCCTTAAATCGTATACCATACTTTGTGTATATACCTCAATTACACCAAATCGGAATTTTGGCTCAAATCTTCCAACTTCTTCCCAGATTTTCCCTCTCTTTAATAAAAAAACCCCAGAAAAAATATATTTATGAGGACTATTTTGATTGTTGGTTGCCATGACAAATTATATATTTTTGGCAAATTTCATGAGTGTAAGAGTTTTTTCGTGGGTGTTATGGTTAACATTCTTTGTTGCCCCTCCCCCTTAAAAAAAACACCCTTTCACCATGGATATTTTTAGGGACTCTCTTGATTCTTAGTTCCTATGAAAAATGAAACATTCATTCCAAGTTTCATTAACATACCGTTATTTTCAAAGGGTTTTCGGTAATATTTTACCTGTTGTACCTGAAAAAAAGTAATCATTACATAAAAAGGACTATAACTTCTTTTTGGGTGGTTGTATCATTTTGAATTTGGTTTCATTAGATTCAGCGTTAAAAACTACCCCTAAAGCATGTATCATATGATTAGATTTTACCCAAACAAATATTTTAGTTTGATAGACCTCCAAATTCTCCCCGTCTGCACCACTTCAAATGCATCTACACAAAAAGCCAATGCGGGGATTTTGGGGGACTTTGGATATGTTATAGAGGTTGCAATTCTGCTTCGATTCCAATTCTAATATTTCATGAATTAATTTTTTCAACCTCGGAGCCCATTTTTCCTGGCCTACATGGAAATATGAGAGAAAAATGTAGAGAAGCATGGAATACGATATTTAAATTAGCTAAAACAACTCCTTTGTCAGTTTGAGGTGGAAAAAAGGATGTCATCTTAATTCTTGATTGATTATGATTGTATGGAAAAAAAAAGTTTGAAATCTTTGGAGCTGTTTTTGAAAAAATATTTTTTTATATGTATATAAAATTCTTAAAACATTTTAATGGACAAATTTTGGTAAGCAAGTCTAAAGTATGTATTGTGTACATAAAAACAAAATTTGAAAAAAAATTGTCAACCCGTTTTTGAGGTATCGAATTTTCAAAAAAAAAAAAAAATTGAAACTTTTTTTAAAAATTCAAAAACTTCAATAAACTGCGGTCACTCAAATTATTATTTATTCAAAAACTTCTTTTTAAAAATATTGTTATGCAATATTATTCAATCTTATCTGAAATTTGTATATAAAAAAATTAATATATAAGAAGGTTTTATAATACAAATTCTATATACTACTGAAATAAATCAGCCAAGTAGAAGACTTAGCATTAAGGATTGGACTTGTTGAATTATTGATTCAAAATCCTCAAAAATAACCCCCTTTCACCATGGATATTTTTAAGGACTCTTTTATGATTCTTTATTCGTAGTTTCATTGACATACCATAATTTTCATAGGGTCTTCGGTAATATTTTATCTGTTGTAATTTAAAATAAAATGCACGACTGGTCACACGTATATGCTCTTATGTTCAGGACGCTGAGGGGGCGCTTAAGAAAATTGTTTATAAAAACATTGATATTATTAGTGAAAAATTCAGAAGCATGAAATATGATATTTAAATTAGCTAAACAACTCCTTTGACAGTTTGTGGTGAAAAAAGAATGCCATCTTAATTCTTGATTGAATATGATTCTATGGAAAAGATAATTTTTATATATAAATTTCTTAAAACATTTTTAAGGACAAATTTTGCTATGCAAATCTTAACTATACCTATATTTATGTGCATTTATATTTAAAAACATAATTTCAAAAAAATTGTCAACCAGTTTTTGAGATATCAATTTAAAAAAAAATGAAAATTTTATTAAAAATTCAAAAACTTTTTTATTGAAAAATTTGAAATGCAATATTATTAAATCTTATTTGGAATTTATACAAAAATTAATCTAAATCAGTTAATGTTCTATGAGAAATGGGAACTATTAATAGTTACTAAGTGTAAATTCTTTTAATTTTTGGAAGTAAACTGCACTAATTTTAGTGATATAAGAAGTTTTATAAAAATCGTAGGAGCCGTTTTTGAGAAAAAATATATCCTTAACGGTCTTTTAACATTTGTATGGAAGGTACCGTTATTATTTCACAAATGTAAAATTTTCTCTTAAAATTTTCTTTAAAGTGTTAAAAACACCTTAAATACCGAAGTTCAAAAAAATCGAACATGTAGTCGTAAAAAATATTTTTCTTAATATTTGGTAAAAAAATGTTTATATTTTCAGGGCACTGCTTCATAATAAAGTACGAAAAAAAACTATTAGTCTGTGGTAAAATTGCGTTACATTATCAAGTAGCAGAAAAAGACTTTTGTGTTTTCTGTTGGTTAATATCACTAATAGTATTGGGATGGTCACCCTCATTATGAATACGGAACTATTAGTGGTTTTACCTCATAGCTTTTTAAACTTGTACCTTCAACTAATAGTATTAGCTCTGTTATGAAACAGGGCCCAGTAGTTTCTGTATTAAAAAAAATGATTGAAATCAGAAGTACCGTTGTGAAGTACATCGAAAATAAAAAAAGGTTCTTTGGAGGTTCCATTAATAACCATTTTTTGGAAAATGGTAACCGTTTTAAAGGTACCCCTTGCTAAAAGAAATAAATAAAATTGTTAAAAAAAATGTACGACAGGTACCGTTGTTTTTGGTTCAAAAAAAATTAAAACAACATGTGGGCAGAACCTCCAAATACCGCACTATGTACCTAGTTTTGAGAAATCGATCCAGCCGTTTAAGCTGTAGCTGAACAGACAGACAGACAGAATTGTCAATTGTGAGACCCACCTTTTTCGTCTTCCCTATCATCGTTATCACAAGGCTTCGATCACAATCTCGAGTTCAGATTTTTTACGAATGCATAACATGCCATATAGTACCTACATATATGTGTATCGCAAGTAAAAAGTCATTATTTTGAATTTGGTTTCATTAGATAAGATTCACCGTTAAAAGCTATCCTAAAAATTTGTATAATATGATTCAGTGGTACCAGAAAAGTTTCATTTCCTCCCCCCCCTACCGTCTCGTCAAATGCATCTACACAAAAAGCAAATGCGAGGATTTTGGGGAGCTTTGGATATGCTATAGAAGGTGCAATCCTACGGCGCGGCGTCGCGTCGATACCAATTTTATTATTTCATGAACTAATGTTTTCAAATTCAGAATTTATTTTTGTTGTCCTGTTTTCCGTTATCGTGAAAATTGAAAGTATACAAAAAATGGTTCTTGGGAGGCACTTAATCTTTCGAAAATCTAAACGTTTTATTTGTATCCAAAATATAAATACCTGTTTATGTTTGGACTTGACTACACTGAGAAAACTGAACTATGAGTTATTTAAATAGATGCATGTTTGATTATATGTTTAACTTATACAAATAGAATTCGGTTTAAACCTAATTCTAATCTGTTTGAATGTGAAAATACTATTATTTTAAAGTAAAGTGTGTTTAAGTCAAACTGATTCATGTTTGAATATTTCATTAGAACCTGCAAATATTTTCTATATGATATTCAAACTAGTTTGACTTTGATTTTTGAAATGTCTGTTAAATTATTTTTCTCACTTGAGAGTATTTAACATAAAATGAATATGAACGAGGTTGTTTTAAATATGAACCCACTGAAAATGTTAACAAGAAAACGAGATCGAACAAAATCATAAATTTAAACTCAGATCAGTTTGAATTGAACTTAAACGAAGAAAAATTTAGTTTAAGTTAACCTTGTGATGATGTCATTGTTTTTCGTTTCGAGAAGATGGAAAACCAAAACCCAAAATAAAGTTTTTGGAACACTTGCAATCTTTAAAGGAGGTTTTTGGTAAGTTTCTTTTTTTTTAGATGTTGATATGAAAATTAATTCATGTTTTTCCCTTTTTTCTCCAGAAAAAGAAGAATTGCCTTTTCAATAAATGTAGTGGTACAGCTATTTGGGATAATCTTAAGCCAAGTGATGATCACAAATTACACCTTTCTGCAATTGTGAAATGCTGTCCTTTAAGGCTCACTTGGGTGTTTGAAGTTTTAAGCCAATTATTTGTCAAAAGTAAGTACATACATATCACATTAAGAGCTTATCCTTCTTTACTCTTAGCAAAAAAGGCTAACCATGTAATTTCACATATAGGTGCTCCAAAGATGCCCCTTCCACATCAATCAACTGGAATACAAAAATACAATTTAGAAGCTTAATTTCACTAGTTTAAGTGGTTTTATTTTTAACAATAAATTTAATATGTTTTTGCTTAGCATGTTCGATTAAAGATTTTAAAATTTTCATAGACTTTTTACTGTTTTCTTGTGTGTTTTGGTCAGATAAATGGAGTAAAAATAAAAAAATAAGTTCGGGTAAGTATTTGCATCTTTTTACATATTTAAAACAAAAAACATAGTTAATTTAAACACGAGAATGTTCAAAAAAAGTAATATGATTCTATTTGAAATAACATTGAATGAAGTTAATTAAAACAAAGAGAAATATGTTCAAATCAAATAGAAAGCATATTTAATTTAAACAAAAACTCGTTTAAATCCAGTCTACGATGAATAAATACGTTTATGTTCAATTCAAACAGAAATCGGTTCCATGCCAAATCGTATGTGTTTGAGTTTGATTCAAACATGAATATATTCAATATTTTTCTCAGTGTATGATTAAATTTCCCTTTTTTTTGCATGCTACGAAATTTACTTAAAATCTGTCAAAAAATGCAGAGCATATAGGTGGGACGTAGGCAAGAAAAAAATCCTATGTGGGGGGGGGGGGTAATATCAATTTAATAAAATAATTGCATAAAATATAAAAAAAATTATTAAAAAACAACGGCAGTACTTAAAGTAATTTTTGGTAGCTTTTTGTACAGCCAAAATACAATTCTTACGACTTGTTTTAAAATTAAGTTTATTTGATTAACGGTTTTGGCAAAAAATTGTTTCAAACTCAATATTTTGAAGAATTTTTTTTTTCAAAATTTTAAGTTTGAAAACAGTTTTTGCTGAAATTGTTTGTTTAAAGAACTTTATTTGAAAATAAACTATAAAAATGGACTCCTGGCTTTCCAAAACAGTTAATTTTGCGAGTTTCGGTGAAGGGATATCTACCACCCCTGCAGCATCAGCAAACTGCATAAAGCTCTAGCGAAAGAGAAGACCTTAACATCGTTAGCACTTAGAAACCCAGACGGTAATAGCTATACAAATAAAATGCACGACTGGGTCGCACGTACTTGCCCTTATGTTCAAGACACTGCGAGTTTAAGAAAATTGTACATACAAACATGGAAATTATGAGAGAAAAATGTAAAACAACTCTTTTGACAGTTTGAGGTGAAAAAAAAGTATGCCATCTTAATTCATGATGGAATATGATTGTATGGGAAAAAAAATTTTAAAATCGTTGGAGCGGTTTTTTTTTAAATTAATTTTTTATATATAAAATTCTTAAAACATTTTTAAGAACAAATTTTGGTATGCAGATTTGAACTATATATTTATGTGTATATAAAAACAAAATTTGAAAAAAAATTGTCAACCCGTTTTTGAGATATCGAATTTTCAAAAAAAAAGTTTGAAACTTTTTTTAAAAATCCAAAAACTTTTTTTGAAAATTTTGATATGCAATATTATTTAACTTTATCTGAAATTTGTATATAAAAAAATTCATTTAAATCCGTTAAACTGTTAACGAGAAAACTCAAAATAAAAAAATACGTTCTGTGACAGGTACTACTAATAGGTGCTTTGTGTAAAATTTTATAATTTTTGATGGTGGATCGTACTAATTTTAGTATATACAAAAAGTTTAATCTAAATCGTAGGAGTTGTTTTCAAGCAAAAAAATATTTTCCTTTGCGGTTTTTTCACTTTTGTATGGAAGGTACCGTTATTTTTTCATAAATGTAAAATTTTTTCTAAGAATATTTTAGATAGTACTAAAAAAGTCTTAAATATCGAGTTTCAAAAAAATTCATGGTGCCGTTTTCGAAATATTTGATTTTCAAAAAAAAAATTTGAAATATTTTTTAAAAATCCAAAAAATATTTTTTCAAAAATGTTGGTACACAAAACTATTAAAATTTTTTGGAAGCTTTTGTATAAAAAAAGTAATTGAAATCGGTTATACAATTTTGAAGAAAATCAAAAATTAAAAAAATGGTTCCTTGGGAGGTACCATTAACAACCATTTTTGAAAAATGGTTCTCTACCCAAAGAAAGCCTTTACTAAAATAAATTTATTGAATTTTTTTTAAGACAATTTGTTGAGCCGTTTTTGAGAAAAATACGATTATGTAATTTTGACAAAAAAAAATGTATGACAGGTACCGTTATTTTTGGTTCTAAAAAAAAAAATGAAAAAAACGTGTCGGCAGAATCACCAAAAACCACTAAGCACCAAGTTTGAAGAAAATCGATCGAGCCGTTTAGGCTGTAGACGAGCAGACAGACAGACAGACAGACAGACAGACAGACAGACAGAATTGTGCCACCCACTTTTTTGGTGTTCTCTATCATCGTAATATCATGTTTGATTGTTATCTCAAAATTTTTTTTTTGCACGAATCCAAAACTTGCCTTATAGTACCTATAATCGCAAGTATAAATGAGGAGCAAAAATAAAGCCTATTGTACCCATCACTATAACCAAATGAGTAAGCTATAAGGCGCCAGTTATAGCTATCATTGAAACTCATCATTGAAAATTTTAATGATTGATTTTGAGTCGTTTAGGAAGTAAAATCATTTATTATTTTGATGGACAAATAAAGGTTAAGACTTAGTTAAAATTTTTAGCCAAAAAAATTATTCAAAGGCCCAATTTTCCACATCAAAAGACTTTTCTTATTTCAATGATTGAACTACCTTACCAATGATCATTGAAAAATTAAAAGTTTTTTTTGTGGAAAGTTGGGCCTATTTAAAATTTGTTTTTGGCTAGAAATATTAATTAGGTCTTGAGCCTTATTTCTACATAAAAAAATAAATGATTTTGCTTTCTAAACCTCTAAAAATCAGTCATTAAAATGTTCAATGATAGCTATAACTGGCGCCTTAGGTGCCAGTTATAGCTATCATTGAAACTCATCATTGAAAATTTTAATGATTGATTTTGAGACGTTTAGGAAGTAAAATCATTTATTATTTTGATGGAAAAATAAAGCTAAAGTTTTAATTAATATTTCTAGTCAAAAAAATTGTTCAAATAGGCCCAACTTTCCATATAAAAAGACTTTTCTTATTTCAATGATTGAACTACCTTATCAATGATCATTGAAAAATTAAAAGTTAATTTTTGTGGAAAGTTGGGCCTATTTAATATTTTTTTTTTTGACTAGAAATATTAATTAAGTCTTGAGCTTTAATCGTCCATCAAAATAATTATTGATTTTGCTTTCTTAACGTCTCAAAATCAATCATTAAAATTTTCAATGATGAGTTTCAATGATAGCTATAATTGGCACCTTAGTGGGATGCTAGGCACACGAACTGCGGAAGCATATGCTATGCAGGGCAATAGATTCCTTAAACAAAAAAAAATCCATCGAAAAATGCTAGTTCCTAATTTGACTGAACATACCAAAACATACAGACATAATATACATACCTATACATAATGTATGTACCTACATACGAGTATATGTACAAAATAGTTATATGTAATAAATATTTATTAACTCACTTTTTGCTCTTTTATTTCAATTAAAGTCCTTAAAACACAACATGACACGTCATCAGCTTTCATCAGAAATGTTCACACTTTCGCTATGCGTATATGTAGCTACTAAGAACGGAGACAAAATTTGTGTGCTGACTTAGAAACTGTATCTACCATCGGCACTTTCTGCTACCACCTCCACCACCTACCCTTCTATATTTTCTTATAAAAGTTGTCCATTATAATTGAAAAATTAAATAGTGTAGCAGATGAACATTTTTATTTCATTGCACATTCTTAAGTTCGATGATGATGTTTCAATTAAAGCTATACTTCAACGACCTACCAACAGTTTTAAAATATTCTATCGTCAAAAAAAATCTAACATTTATATCAAATCAGCGAAAAGAAAAAAACTTATTTTACACCTTGCCGCCTTGCCCTAGTTGTCCACACCGAGGAGCAAATGAAAATTTCAATTAAGATTTTTGCCGCATTACGAACCTAATCCTACCAAATCTTTTCTATCACTGAATAAATAATAAATTAGTTTACAAACCACCCATCTCTCCCCCGACTCCCTGTTGCGAGTCGCCAAAGCTACTGTCCCATTATCCTCCAGATGCTTTCCTATACAATAGGAGAGTCTTCAGTATCCGGCCTAAATAAAGTTTAATTTCCATCGTTCCCTTTATACGAGTACCTATAGGTACTTTTTTTTGTGTTTTTCTATATTGTCTAAATTAAGTTAAGTTCTGATGTAATATATACATAGACATAAAGGTCCTTGAAATCTAATCAGAAAACCTTGCCATGAAGAAGAAGACAAAAAAAAAATAAATACCCAACCGAATTACCTACCAAAAATTACGAGATTTCATCTCAAGTCCAGCCACCAGAAGCACCACGAAAAAATCTTTCTGAGAATATCACAAAATAATCCCATTTATAACATCAAGCACGGTGTTGACAAATGTCTAAAAAAGTATTAAATCACCATCCGCACTCAACAACAATAATAAAATACACTACTAAGTTGAATCCTCTCAATGCTTATTCCAAAGCGTGATGAAACTTTATGAGTTTCACTTTCCTTTTTTTATATAGGTATATACCTATCAACCCACGATTTATCCCCGCGTTATCACGTAAATATATCCCCTTTCGGTGCAGACACCCTCGCCGCATCGACTCTTTTAAGACTTTTTGGGCATAACTTCCATTTACTTGATTGAAGAATCACGATATTGTTAACAAGCTCCAACCATCATCATCATCAACCAACCCTCTCAGTGTCTAACTATTTTTGCAATTTCCACCTCCTCCAATTTCATCGCCTCCTCTAGCACCGCTGTCGAACTTTGTATAAACACTTAGGAATCACTCGCTATTCTAATCAAAACAGAAGTAGAAAATTCTCCTCCTTGACTAAATAGACCCAAGAAAAATATTATCACACAGAGATGTCGCTCGTTTACCCTTTGTTTCTCCCATTCTAGGTCACACGTGCAAAAACTCAAATGTTTTTGTTTTCACAAACAACAATGACAACACCTACTAACACACAACCACAACAACATAGAAGGACAAAACTCCAGCATCAGCAGCTGATTCGTTTGTCCCACCCAGAGAGAAAAAGGTAGCAAAAACAACGCTTTACAAAAAAGGATACACAACACAGAATAGACAGAACAGAGTACTCGAAGAACTATTTACGTCACACACGACCAAACGTTAATTTAAAATTCCGTGCCCCCCCCATCTGAGAAGACCTTCCTTTCCATCGAATGCATATTGGCATTGTGTCAAAATCAAAAGTTACTAAAAATCCTTCTCCATGTTGTCAATGCGCACAATCAAAACAATACGCAACACGTGGTCTCCCTACGGGCTACACCATGCGTACAAGTAATTATTTGCCATTAACCTTACCCTACTTCACTTCTCACCATTAACTTTCACTGTCAACTGTCAAAATGGGTTTGGTTTTTGGTCCATTTTCGAAAAGAAGGGGAAACACTGCTGGAGTGTGTATGTGTACGTGGAATATTTAGTACACAATACATTTGTGTACTAAAGAAAATTTTCTATCCCCAACTTCAGGACAATGATGATGCTTTACTGAGCTGCTCTGTGCTCCATCCATGGCTTCTTAGCTCCGTGTGTGTAACAAGATACTATATTTTGGGTGTGGACCTGTTTCGCTGCTGTGAAAATGTGAAAAATTTCAGGGAAATTTGTGATAAAAATTAGAAAAAAACAACTATTCTAAAGTGTAGATGAAGTGTGCTTTTGTTAATAGCTTTCCAATAGTTAATTGTTGCAAAGAAATCAAAGTGATCCCTGAAAAAGTGCTTCCGAAAATCGAAAAGAAGAGTCCTCGCAATGAAAAGCAGTGCACACCCAAAAAATTATGCAAAGCATTCGCGAGTGTTATAAAAAAAAATGTCTATAGGTCGCAAACGGTTTCGAACGTAGACGGTGGGAGGGGTCCTTAGTTTTCTTTTTTTTAAATTCCAATTTGCTTAACCTTTCCAACATAGTGTTTTCAACTTAGCTTATTAGAATCTATAAGGAGGCATTGAATTTGATGATAAGAATAATGAAAAAGAAAAAAAAATAGTTTCGTCCTTTCCAACACTCTATAAATTATCCACCCTCTCTGTATAAGTTGCGACATGTAATGTACTAAAAAACTAGCACTTTTAGAACAAATAAAAAACAAACTTTCTATACAACAATTATTATAAGTTTATACCATAACCAACGACGACACTATAGCAATAAATAAAATACAAGTACCAAAACAACAACAACAAAAGAAATTATTTCCTACCACGAAGTATAGTAGCTAAAACATAAGCATCAGCATCAGCATCAGGAGCAAGAAGCAGAGGCATCAACAGCAGCGATCAAAAGGATACAACCAAGATACGGCACAGCACACACATTTTTGTTTTATTTTTTTTACATTAAAATAGGGAAAAGTAAAAGGACACGCAAAAGGAAGGATTTTCATCAATTCACACCCGAAGAAATTCCAAGAAGAAGATGGTGACGACAATGGTGGTTAGGAGGATGTGGAAGCTTATATTTCCAATAACATTGGTACTTGTTGTAAGTTTGTGTGTACCACACCCAGTTCAGGGTTTGAGACTTGCAAATGGGGCTGGCAAACCTGTGGGTGTAACTAAGGAGCAATTAAATATTGGCCTTATAGCGCCGCATACGAATTTCGGTAAACGCGAGTATTTAAGAGCTATTAATACTGCGGTGCAAGGTTTGACGAAGACACGTGGTGCAAAGCTTACTTTTCTCAGGGACTATATGTTCGAGCAGAGGAATATTCACTTTGATATGATGTCATTGACCCCAAGTCCAACAGGTGAGTTAAATTCTTAACACCACACCACACCACATCCTTTTATAAATCTTCTTTACCGCATGTGAGGCCCTATAAATCATGGTTGCCACTCGAAGAAAAAGAAATCTCTAAGAAATAGTGCTCCAAAGTTAAATAACTACTTTTTGCTTATTTTTTTTTAATAAGCGTACATTATTCAAGGGATCTTAGCTACTCTAATAAAGTTATAATATTATGTGAGTGGTTAGTAGAATTCTAAAGGCCTTGTCTAAAAGTTATCAATGTTCTATTTAACCCTAATGTTACAAATATCTTTTTAAACCTTGTCTGGCACTTACCAGCTGAATTCTAGAAAAATTACTTCTGGATATTTAATTCGAATACAATTTCACTTTACTTGCAAAAATGAATTTATATTTAGATAGAGTCTAGTATGCACTTCCAGTACTTAAAACAAGGCATGTTTTATTCCTAACTATAGCTAGTAGTAGCTAGAGAGGATCAGAAGGAGTCTAGATATGTTATACGTTTATAAAAAGGGAATTTAGCACCTTTGCGTTGGGCGCCATTTTGAATTGTAGGCACATGGCTTTTCTATAAAAAAAAACTTGCTCATTTTAAACTTAAGACTTAAGTTGCACATATAACAAAAGTTGTTGGAAATGTTATTCTCTACAATTTCAATTATGATATTTTTTTAAGGAAATATAATAATGTAATGTCGTTATTATCTCGTTTATTTGGAAGTTGAGTTAATTCAAAATTTGAACCAATTTTCTTACCATTTTCACAACTTGTTCTTATGTTCTTACTATAATCGAAATTTTCAATTTTGATTTCAAGTAAAACACACCTTCTGCCACGCCCATTTTCCTTGTATTCAAGTCATAAATTTCGCCTTTTAGGGGGAAAAAAATTAACTGATGTATGTATGTTCAGTTCATTACTTAGGAGAGCTAAGTGCTAAAAACTAAACCAACTTTGTCTTATAGGTTTGTGAGCATTACAATAGATAAGTCTGACTTAAATAGCTTAATAAACACTTGTTGGTATTAAGATCAAATTTCAGTGAAATTGATAAAGTAGTTTATAAAGGGGCTAAACTTTCAAATTTACAAAAATATTAAAAATATCAATCGCATGCAAACATTTTGTCATGATCCTGACTCATAACCAAAGTTTTAGTCTTAAGTTGAAAATGACTGAGTTTTTTCATAAGCCCCAAAGCTAATAGCCTAGAATCCCTTAACGCTAAATTTAGACTTTTAATGGGGGAAAAAATGCCACGGAGAAAAAAAAATGATACGGAACTTAACGATACTATCATTGTAAGAGAAATCTCAAATGCCAAAGTGCAAAACAAGTAAAATTTCCACCACAAATCTCGATATGACAATTCCCCACAATGCTGATTTTGACGTTTGTAGATGAACGAGAAAGTGATTTATTAGGCGTTTTTCTTTTTAAGTTCATAGAGAGCTCTGAACCGTCGCGTCAGGCATTATCCGAACATCCTCTGAATCAAGCGTGTTCTGAGCACTCTGAATTATTTGTGAAACACACCTGAACTTTAGCTATCAAATGTTTGTGTTCAGCATTTAACTCTGTCTGCTCAGTTATTTTATTCTGAGCTCATAGAGCGCACTCTGAGAAGGCTCTGAACGCTCAGAGCTAAAAAAGAAACACAATTTTTGTTTTGACGGCTTAGGTAGGCTCTGCTCTGACCTAAAAAAGAAAAAAACGCTATTTGCTATTTTGTTAAAGATCTCTATTGGGCTGAAAAATTGCCCATTTCTATCAATTTAAGCCCAATATTCTCTCAAAGAAAGTTCATATGAAAAAAAAAAATCTTGGCTGTTTTTAATTTCACTAGATCTGTATCCTGTATGAAGGTTTTTAAATACAAATTCTATATATCGTTGGCTTTTTGTCAAAACTTCGTAAGTCCAAAATGAGAAAAGGCTTATAGTTATAATTATAACGAACAAACAAAAACTGATTTGAAAATTAATAAAAGGGCTAATGAAGCTTTGACAGAAAGCCGACTTTGTATATAAAAAACTTCCACACACATTGAAGACATAAAGGCATGTTCTGGAAAATGAGATGTCAGAGCTCTCAGCAATCTCAGTATCGTGAACAGGGGCCCAATTCCGCAAGAGTGAGTTTTTTCTGTGTGCAGAAAATGGTGTACACATCGTTTTTTGTGATTCCGCAAGAGTGAGTTTAAAATTTTTGACAGATATAGTGTGCACTATCAGTCAAATTTGTTCACACTTGTTTTGAGCGTGAGTAGAATGTGTACACGGAAAATCATTCACTCATGCGGAATTGGGGCCCAGGGTTCCTTAAAAGTTTTGCTATCAAATTACTGAGGAAAACAAATATTGGATTCGCCTGCTCACTTTTTGACGGATACAATTTGCTGAGCCCTCCGAGATCTCATATGCCTGAACACGCCTATTATATTTATATTGCTGAATCCATGTGTCGACCTATTATGACGTCTATTGAAACCAAACGCGATGAGAAACTAAATATTGAAGTACTTTTTTTAGAGTTTTTATTTAGCCAGTTTATATTTCTGAGATCTCAGAGGGTTCAGAGGACTCAGGAATATAAACACGATTCCTCACAAAAATTCCTCACTTTTCCCCTTAAAATCTGAGACTGAAATTTTTTGGATTCGCTTGCTCAATTGTCATTTGTCACCATAAATTAAATAAGAAGAAAAGAGAAAGAGAGTTGTTTTGACTTCTATGTGAGGTATCGTGTTTATATTTTATTCTCTTGCTCTGTCAAAAAAACGGAGGAAAACTACTGAGCGAGCCCTCAAGAAATATAAACTGGCTAATTAATTATACTTTTGATATTAGACAGTGTTCAGACAAGCTTCACGCGAGGCAACTCATTTTGACGTCTCTCAATTTTATCTCACTCTCATCTCTGAAAAAAAAGAGATGGCCAAGTGAATTAGAAGTTTCTTAAATTTTTTGAAAATTCCTGCCTCCCCTCGATATCTCTTTCTGACGGTGTTCATACCAGCTTCGCGTGAGGTGACTCATTTTGACGTCTCTCTTTTGTATCTCATTCTTATTTATTGAAAAGAAAGAGATGGAGAGGTGAGGCAGAAATTTTCAAAAAATTTAAAAACTTCTGCCTCACCTCGCCATCTCTTTCCTTCCAATAGATAGGAATGAGATAAAAAGAGAGACGTCAAAATGAGTCGCCTCACGTGAAGCTGGTATGAACACCGTCTCTTACGGAAAAAAAGGAGCAGGATAAAAAAGAGAGACGTCAAAATGAGTCGACTCACGTGAAGCTGGTTTGAACACCGTCTTAGGACATTAATTTTACTGTTTACTATTTTTCAATTCAACGCTCCGACTGATGTTATTTAGAAAAATATTCCAAAATTACGAAATTTCGTCCGATGACAACATAAACAGTTTTTTTTTTTAATAAGGAAGGTTCGATGTTGACAGTCTATCGTGGCCATATTGTTTTAGCGGCGGCGCGCGTCTGTCTGTTAAATCTGTTGTTTATTCTTAAGTCACTGATGCCATAAAACCATGGCTAGTAAGTAACTGGATTGAGTAACACATGCAAATGATAAAAACTTATTGTCAAAGTGGGTGTTCTCTTTTAGCGATGATATTCACCCATTTGACGAATTGTAGTCTCTTTTCAGTACAATACTCAACGTAAGTTGACCCAAATTGGATGATATGGATAGGTCTGATCCTTTACTTTGGGTTTCTGTGATTTTTAGTCCTAACTTGTGTCAAAATTTTTTTTATATGAACTTTGACACAACTTTGGACTAAAATGCTTAGAAATGTACAGAAAATCACAGAAATTCTAAGTAAAAGAACAGAACAGACCTGATGTGAACTATATGTAATTCCAACAGGACAGCAATAAGTGTCACGCAGCTGCCTGATGTCACAAATAACATTCTGTACCAATGATATGAGGGTTGGGCTTTATATATCTCTCGCAGAGGTGACGTGAATTGGCCACCAGGATCGTCAAATTGATGACATTAGATTTTTTCTTCTAGGGTTGCAGGCAATAAGCCGGAATTATAATAAATTTCGTATCAAAGAAATAGGTGTGAACTTCAGAGCAAAATAGTCGGATGGGTTTGCTTCGTTCATAAAAAGCAAGCATCTTTCAAAAACAAGTCATTTCACCACTTTTTCACTACGAAAATGGGGGCTATGAGGTGGATTATGTAAAATATTTGGAAAATATTTATATATTACAGCTGAAACGAACAGCTGTGATAATTAGATTTGCAAAGTATTAGTAAAAAGCAGTGCAAAACGCACATATAGAATCAACTAGTCATTCAGCACATCATTCAGCACAGGTCTTGTTGTTGTTGCAATTCACATCTATTTCTGCGACACGAAATGAAATTACAAATACAACAATGTAAACAAATGGGTTTTGTGGGGTGAAACAAACGAAGGATTGGCTTCTTTATTTGATATTCTCTGGTGTGGAAGTTCTCTGAAATTGAAATTTGGTGGTGCAGCAGCTCGTGGAGAACCAGGGCCTAGTGACTTACAACTCTCAACCATTCATGTGTGCGTGTTGATGGCAGGAATGGAGGGGACCTACAGTTTCTTGCCAGTCCGAACGGCTAGATGAGAAGCACTTATTCATGACAAGTATACTCTTGGAGGATTTGTCAGTTCCTCACAAGAGCCAGTACCTCGGATAAAACATTTCTGTTTTTAGGTGGCAGCGGCAGGGAATTTGAAATATTGCAATCATATTTCTGAGATTACTGAAATCTTAAAACCCTAAACCGGTTTTTTTTCCTTAAGCATAGTTTACAATTTCCATCCGAAAAAGAAATCAAAATTTTCAAAACGATTGTCCACCTATTCTGTGCACCAAATTGAATAATATTCAAGGTGAAAAACGTTTTCCTTGACCTAAGCCACCCATTGAGTCATTAATTTACCCTTAATTAGTAAACTATAGGCCTAAAAATGGAAAATAGTTAATATGGATGCGAAAAACCATTTTATTTTGGAAGTGTAAGCCGACCATCAAAAAAAAATTTATCCACCACACTTTTTTCGCAGCAAAACAATTGCGGGTTCATTGTTCTGCATGACATTCCATGATCGCAATGTTTTTTTTTTGCAAGAAACTGTAAGCCAATCATGCAAACAATTAGTTTTGCATTTCACCTCAATTAATTTTGACATGCGAGAATATTTGCATAGATTTTTTTGTGCACGGGAACTGTAAACTAGGCTTGAACTGAAATAACATTTTTCTGGAATGAAACATAAAATGTTGATATTTTTGCGTTTATATGTAGAAGTTTTTAATCCTTTCTTCAATTCATGGGTATACACAAAACAAAAAAAAAAGCCTTGACAGAACTGCTAACAAATTCGAAAGTGGTAACCATGCTCATAAGCTAACGCCACTTACATCTCAAGTGTCAGAAGAGTGCATTTTAAGCAGTTTTTTAAAGTTTTTCTTTCACCCTCTATTACCTTTTGCTTAAACGTTTTGGTTTACATTATTGGGGGTGAGCTACTCCATGTAACTTAAGTCCGAAATTCAAATAAGTACCACTACGTGAGGCCTAACCAACAGGGAAGTAAGGCCACCCCAACCAACCATCTGAATAAACTTAAAATCCTATATACCGGGAATGTATCGTGTGGTGTGGGTTTTGGGTGGGTAATTTGTTTTATATATATATGTAATGTGTATTCAAATAAAGTTCATGGATGGAAAACTTTTTTTTCAGTTATTTTTTTTTGTTTTTTATAATTTATCACATTTATGGCGTTAATGGACGACATCCGGTTATTATGGTTTCAGTTTTAAAAATACATCCTGTTGATTGAAATGTGAGATTCCCTGTGGTGAATTTTTTCTTAACATCAATTAATGGCTATATAGCTACTTCCTACATAATAATGCATGGAGCTGATTAGGTGAGAACTACATAAGGGATAAGGGTTGTACTATTTAGCTTAAGTGTCACAATATTTTCTAGACTCCTCTTCGAATCGACACATCGAGTAGGTTTAGAAGGTATATTTATGTGTGATGGGCATGGGGGTGTGCAAAATGAGTAGAATATGCGACATTGTTATTGTACAGGGAGAGGCGAGGCGTTAGCGGAAGTGATGACGATAATGGTTATTTAAAGTGGAAATTGTTTGCGTTTGAAATGATTTTCCAATGAATAGCGGGAGGAACGGAGAAGCGCGAAACATTATTGATTGTATAATTTTTGTTCCGAAATGGATTTCTAAAATGAAGGGTGTCAAATGGTATGAATTGTATAGAGAGCCGGTGCGATGATATAAAACAGTTCCGAAAGGAAAAGATGATGAGAATTGCATTTAGTGCTTAATGTGCTTATTAATGAGTTAATTTGAAAAGTGCTCTTGCTTCAAAGGAAGGTTATAAATTGAAAGTCTTTTTTTACGCACACACATATCCTATAGCACGAGAGAATTCTTATTCTTGGTAATATAAACGAGTAAATACATATACAAATACATACATATACATAGTGTGTCGTTTAGAGAGCGTCCTTAGATAAAGCTTCTCAAATTTAATAAATCGGGTAATTGAGTTTTCAATTTAACGAATTCCGGCTCCTGGATGCTGGATGAAACGATTTGATTGAGTGTTGATGTTGATGCCCGCTGAAATGATGTGCGGCGAGAGGTTTGGTTCGATTTGGTAGGTACTTTAACAAGCGTTTTCGTATTTTGTTGGAATTGTTTTAACAAGAATTTTGTTTTGGAGGGCTTACATTGAATTGGGAGCTTTTAATATTTACATTTGATTTTACTAATTACAGATTGAGTGATGGTGTCGATGAGGATATATATTGTTTGCTCAATTGAAGTGGAACTGATTTTGAAATGACTTCGAGTGTTCTCAATGCTACGGGGTGGTTTGTATCTTTTAAGATGATTTTTTAAGGGTCTGTTTTTTTTTTTAATTTGATCAGAGGAATAGGATATTTGGATAATTACATTTATTTATATCAAAAAAAGGGGGGTGAGAAGGCTGAGTGGATTATTTTCAAGAGTGTTCGTTCAATAGAGGATAGGTGGTGGTAAGGTTATTAACAGAACTCCAGGAAGAAATCGTTTGAATTTAATTTAAATTAAGTATTTATTCTATTCTTATCTAAAACATCAGTAGAATGATTAATTTCATAGTGATTTTTACGCAGTTAATTAAGCTTGTTCTTGACTGTGCCAAATTTTAGGAGAAAAATCGTTTCAACTTATAATAGCAAAAAATAGACTGCAATTCATCTTCAACTACTCAGATCAGAACTTGTTACGTATTTGTTTGCAAAACATCTTCTCGAAGTGGTGCTTATTGGAGTTCGGGATCTTTTGAAATTCAGTTTTAAAGGACTCTTCATGTTAAGGTCTTTCGAAAAATGTACTAAGTAACAGGAGTACGTTCTATGAGGAGCATATAAACACAAGCAAAAAAAACATTGCCAGGTAGAAGGCTTTAATGCATGAGTTCATTATCGTGTCCTGTAACCCCGGCTGGGTAATAGGGCATCAACAAAACGTCTCCATCCTTCGCGGTTGCTGCAAGGTATTTAAACTGTGGCTACGTCTTTACAGTTGATTTCCATGTTGTTCTTGGTCTTCAAACCCGCTGGCCGTGCACCCTGTGGATTCCATTCAAAGGACTGCTCTGCAATTTCATCTTTTGGTTTCCTCAGTGTGTGACCAATCCAACTCCATTTACGCTTTCCTTTCTTATGTCAATATCCAGCCGTTCGTTTGATATTATTGTGGCCAGCAAATCTATAGGATGTGGCGAAGGCAGCGATTCACAAAAGCCTGCAATTTCCTCGAGGTGGTAGACGTGACTCTCCATGTTTCACAAGCATATAACAGCACTGATTTGACATCGGATTCGAAGAATCTCAACATGCATGGGTTACAAAATTTATTCTCTCCGTTAAGGTAGTCTATAATACTGATAAATAAGGTGAACCATCAGTAGGGCGAGCTCATAAAGTATATCCATTTCATCACATCACCAAAAATGTTTCAAACATCATATCACAATTTTAGATCAAGACCGCTGACGGGTTAAAGTATCCCCATATACAAATTCTATAAAGTTACAGAGCATTGTTGACAACCCTTTTGAATATAATTTATGCAGTAATGATCTTTATCAAAGGAGGCATCTTCTTGGGATACTCTGAAGTCTAACCCTACCCTTCCTATCTGATCTAAATAGGTAACGAAATTGTTTTCCAATACTGTTCAGTTAAAACAAAATCAAGGGCAGGATTATGGATGGGGTTCATTTGTTTTTTTCTTTTAAAAATTAAATTTAGCATTGAGTCACACATAGTAATTGCTTTGTTAGTGTTATGGTACCTGAATATACAAGTATACACAAGTTTTTTTTGCATTAGCATTGTGATCGATAATGGAGTTTTCTAAAGTCACATGTTCGACAACATCATCTGCAGTGCAATTCTGCAGTAAAAAAATCAAGTTGACTTCAAAAACATTAAGAAGCCAGAGAACATGTGTTTGCAAGAAACATGACATGCAAAAAGATTTTGAGCAAACATAACGATTGCATACTTGACGACAGCATTTTTCGCGTCAAAAAATGACGATAATTTGACGTTTTCAAAAATTGTAAAGGACAAATACCTTAAGGTGAAGAAGTTCCATCCAAGTTCTCTTCGACAGCGATTGCTGGTTTCTTCTTCATTTGAATCGTACTCTTTGTCAATTCAATTCAATTCAATTCCAAGAAAGTGACAAAATCCTCACAAATATTACCATCAGAAACGTATCTTAAGAAAAGGCTTAGCTGAGAGAGGTGAGATACATTGGTTGTCAATCAAAAAGTTTTAAAATAATTTTGTAAGCTGAAAATCAGGAAAATGAAAACGTTTAGTTCTCTTTTGGCCCCAAGACTACATTTTGTATTTATTTATTTCTTATGAAGTTCATAATATTTTGTGCTGTGTAAGTTCTTGCCCAAGAGGGGGAGGTAGTTGCACCCATTGCTCCCTCCTGTGTCCATGCATGGTGTGATATCTATATGCCATAACATTTTATTTAATCTGCGCTGGCTGGGCAAAATATGCCATGAAATTTAATTTCGTATCGCAACTACTCGAGAGGTTGATGGGGTTTTTTTTTTTTTGTGGCTATATAACAAAGAATATACTGCCACCAAAAAATGCAGACAAAACCACTGACCACCATGAGAAGACACACAATTATGATGATGAAATTACATTTACAGACAAAAATCCACCTGTCAAATCTCATGTTACATCTTCATGTCAAGTTATAATTGCTCAGATCCCTTCATAAGACGGAACAGCATGTGACTCCATTCTACACATTTCATGTCAAAATGAACATTCTGAGAGAAATTATATTTCATATAGAGCAGGGGTGTAGAAAACATAATATCCAGTCATACTACATATTTATAAACTCATTATAATCCATATCTTAGGAGGTACTTTAGACAAATTGTCCTACCCAAATACCTTATTATAAACATTGTACATGGATTGTGTAACTTAGTCAGTGAAATGATTTGTTTAACGTTTATTTATTTCACTTAAACACTATTACATTTAATTTTTAGTCTAAATAAACATAAAAACTATATATTTGCCATTTTGTGCATATTTAAGGCATTTAATTTGTAAAACCTTATTATGAATTTTAAATGCAATGCAACAAAAAGTTAAGAACAAATTGTTAAATATTTTCATAATTTGAACAAAACATAATATTAAACAATAGAGTTATAGCTCTCTAAGAAGATATATGATACTATAGTGTGCTCTTTCATTGAATTTAAATAATATAAATACGGTGGCGCAACAGCTCGTGGAGAAGAAGGGCCTAGTGACTTACAACTTTCACCATTCCTGTGTGCGTGTTGTTGGCAGGAATGGATGGGATCTACAATATTGGGCCGAGTCCGAACGGCTATATGAGAAGCACTATTATTCATGACAAGTATATTCTTGGAGGATTTGTCAGTTCCTCGCAAGAGGAAGTGTCTCGGAAAAAACATTTCTATTTTTAGGTATTAGCGGCTGGGAATCTAACCCAGACCTTCGGCTTGACAGTTCAACGCACTAACCATTATGCCACGAGGTGCAACCGATTTTAAACAATGCCTTCTTGCCTATGTATGTATTTGGAGCTTGGAAATTTAATATCCTGCGATAATTTCCCAACAAATCTGCTTTATTACTTTTGGGATCCATTTTAGTGAACTTGATGACAACCGTGTGTTCTGTGTTGTAGGCCCCAGGCCTCGTATCGCGAAAGACGGTAAGAATAACCCCTTAAACAGAATGAATGTAGCTGTGGTTTGTAGCAAGAGTTGAATTTTGTTTAACTTCTGCTACACCGTACATTTCTTGCTATATTTTCAGCTTTACAATGTGATGCTGTTTTGGTACTATTTTTGTATCTTTCTACTTTGACAGTGCTATGAGCTAAAGTAAATTGCTTGACTAAACTATTGTCGTTTTGACTAATGCTCTCTCTATATTCCCCTATAGACGTGACAGGGATAGTTATTAGCCGTTTTCCTTTGGAGGTGGCGAAGTACTTACGAGTAGATGAAAACCCTAATCTAGTACTACCAACTGCACATGCTCTCATGCGCGAGTAGATACATTTTACATGTGAAAGCAGTTTGATGTGTTCCATTGAAAAAAGCTGGCAATAAAGTACTTGCAAGTACTTCGCCACTTCCAAAGGAAAACGCCTATTGTCAAAATATTGACAATCAACTAGCGGGAGCCAAGGCCGTAGCCAGACAATTATGTCGGGGGGGGGATATACTTTTCGAAAAATTATTTCACCATTTAGGCTAAGTAAACGGTTCTTTTGAGTAAAGAAAAGAAAACGTTTGTTGGTAAAAAAAAATGTATTCAAAGAAAAAATGTCTGTGCTGTATTTTTTTAATAGTAAAGCAAAATACAAAGCCTAGCTTACAATTCCTGTGCGAAAATCTATGCAAATATTTTCCCATGCCAAAAATGATTGAGGTGAAGTACAAAATTACTCTTTTGTTTGATTGGTTAACAGTTTCATGCTAAAAGGAACCTTTGGCGTCATAGAACTAGAACTGCAAAACAATTGGGAAATTGTTTCGCGTGAGATGAAGTGGTGAATATCAAATATTTACGCTCCCGAAACAAAAATATATTCACCTCACAGCATTATTTGCATGCAAATTGTTTTTGCATCTAAAACTTAGTTTTTTCCATTTTTAAGCCTATAATTTATTAATAGAGTTTAATTAATGACTCAATGGGTAGCTTAGGCAAAACAAACATTTTGTGCCTAAAATATTATATAAAATTAAGCACATACATATTCTATTCAATGAATCACTTAAATGCTCAATGTTCCCTGTTTTGTGGAAAAGTGCTTTTATAACACCGGTTCATAAAAAAGGGTCGAAAAATGACATCATAAATTACCGCCCTATTGCTAAACTTTCTGTCATTCCGAAACTTTTTGAATCCATTATTTGTAATGTGTTATCTTTTAATTGTAAGTCTATTATTTGTGACAACCAACACGGGTTCGTCAAAAACAAGTCAACTGTTACAAACCTGTTTCATTTTACTTCTTTCTGTCTTGATTCCTTCGAAGATCGTAAACAAGTAGATTGTGTCTTTATCGATTTTAGTAAGGCTTTTGATAAATTGTGTCATAAAACTTTAACCAATAAACTAAAGGCTTTAGGGTTCAATGAAAATTTTTTAATGTGGATCTCGTCGTATTTGGAGAATAGGTGTTATAGTGTGAATTTTCGAAATGAGCACTCTGATCATTTTATTGTTAACTCTGGTGTTCCACAAGGCAGCCATTTAGGTCCATTATTATTTATTTTATACATAAATGACTTGACTTCAATTATTAAAAATTCCTCTATTCTTTTTAATGCCGATGATATAAAATTTTTTAAAAGTATAACCTCTATGAATGACTGTTCAACACTCCAAGATGATCTTTACACTGAGGGAAAAATGAATGCACTCCGTACAGAACCATAAATGTAAATTGTATGTACCGATGTTTGCAAAGGATTGCCATCGAAGGTCTATTCACTAAGTAAAGTTAATATGTACTAGTTATAATTCAAGTTATGTATCGAATAAAACTAACAATCTAGAGTACCGATATATGTATTGGATACAGACGTAATATACTCATTACAAATTTATGGACCAGCTAAAGTCAAATATGTTTCGATTTAATAAAATTTAAATTTAAAAATTAAGCTTATGTGCTGAGTAAAAGCAATGTGTACTAAGTCTATCTCGATATCTATTCAATACAGACGTTTAATACCCAACACATATCAAGTGCCAGCCATCTAAATAAAAAATTATTAACTACATTAAGTTATGTGCTATGTAAATACGACGTGTACTGAGTCTATGTCTACATTTATAGAATGCAGACGGTATATAATCAGCGCATATCAAGCGCCAGCCATCCAACAATAAAAAACATTTGATACATAAAGTTATATACTGAGTATATGCAACGTGCACTGAGTCTATAGTGACATTTATTCAATGCAAACAGTTTATACTCAAGCGCCAGCCATCCACCAATTAAAAAATATTTATTACATGAAGTAATGTACTGAGTAAATATGACGTGTACTGAGTCTATGTCGAGATTTATTCAATGTAGATGGTATTTACTGAGTTCATATCAAGCACCAGCCATCAAAGTATAGAAAACATTTATTACATAAAGTTATGTACTGAGTATATGCAACCTGCACAGAGTCTATGGTGACATTTGTTCAATACAGACGGTATATACTCAACACATATCAAGCGCAACCCATGCAACTGAAACTGTTATGTTACATTAAGTTATGTGTTGAGTAAATACGACGTGTGCCATTTCGACATTTTTTCAATACAGACGGTATATTCTCAATACCTACACATGTATCTATTGACTAGCTACAGTGCTGAGTCCACGCAACTTGTACTGACTCTATGTGTATATTGAGCACTTCAGCCATCCAAGAAATGAGTTTCAACTTATTCAGTTTTGGCACCAGTTTCTTGTGCCCCCAAGTGGCCTGGTGGATGCGTGCTATCTTCGTGTGTGAAAGGTTCCCAGTTCAAATCCGAGTAAGTATCACAAAGTATTTTTAAAATAAAATAAATATCTAGAAAATAAACTTTCAGAATAAGGTGAAACGTTACAGAGGATTCTCTTAAATATGGACTCATAACATAAATGTGTAGTGACACATGGACTCATTAAATATGTGGAGTAGGTACATAGACATATGGACTCATTACATAAATATGAATTGAGTACATAGACTCGATACAAATATATGTAGTGAGGACATACACACGTGGAGTACATAAACATATGGACTCATTACATATGTACTCATTACATACAAATTTGATCTGTCCTCACTACAAAGAATCTGTACTTATCACAGATAACCGGTTTGTTTTTAGAAAATGCATACTAGCCCAGGAAAATTACACAAAAAAATGGCCAAACTTCGAAAAAATTGCGACAAAGCTGATTTTTGGTGGAGTGGCTTATAATGACGTCTTAAGCATTTCCTGAAAAGTACCCTAAATTTGGCCCGGGGCTAAATTTTTTAGGGGGGGTGAAAGGGGTTGAAGTTCAGTTTCTTGGGAATTGCTCCTAAACTATCGGTTTCATTGAAAACATGTGAAGATAAAAATTAAAGCTGATGTTATTTTACACAAAAAATGTTAACATACTTTTTTTCGAAGAACCAATAGTTTCAGAGAAAAACGTTAGAGAACTTCATGGAGCAGTGAGTTAAGTCCAAAAAATTTATAAAATTTTTGCTTATCGCTGGGAAAATTTTGTTTTGTGATTTATGTTTAAGTACAACTCCTTATTGTAAAATCAAGTTTTTGGGGTGGTAGGGGAAAGGGCATGGCCGCCATCTTGAAAACAAGGTTAATTTTGTTTTTGTTTAATACCTCGTTGAAATTGCGTTTTTCAAAAAAATGACCAAAAGACAGATTTTAGACGATTAAATTATCTAAAAAATGAGCTATAAAACAGCTCTGTATGTTTATTAATCTCAAAGTTACAGCGGATCAAAGGTCACCTATGCCTCATATATGGTGGGGATGAAATGACGTTTTTTTAAGGTTTTTCGCTTATTTGTGAATTTTTTTGGTCAGAATAGAAGACTCATTTTACAGACAATCAAGAGCAGTGCAAAATATATTCTAGACATCATCAAAAAAATTCACAAATAAGCGAAAGACCTTAAAAAACGCCATTTCATCCCCACCATATATGAGGCATAGGTGACCTTTGATCCGCTGTAACTTTGAGATTAATAAACATATAGAGCTGTTTCATGGCTCATTTTTTAGATAATTTAATCCTCTAAAATCTGTCTTTTGGTCATGTTTTTGAAAAACGCAATTTCAACGAGTTATTAAACAAAAACAAAATTAACCTTGTTTTCAAGATGGCGGCCATGCCCTTTCCCCTACCACCCCAAAAACTTGATTTTACAATAAGGAGTTGTACTTAAACATAAATTACAAAACAAAATTTTCCCAGCGATAAGCAAAAATTTTATAAATTTTTTGGACTTAACTCACTGCTCCATGAAGTTCTCTAACGTTTTTCTCTGAAACTATTGGTTCTATGAAAAAAAGTATGTTAACATTTCTTATGTAAAATAACATCAGCTTTAATTTTTACCTTCACATTTTTTCAATGAAACCGATAGTTTAGGAGCAATTCCCAAGAAACTGAACTTCAACCCCTTTCACCCCCCCTAAAAAATTTAGCCCCGGGCCAAATTTAGGGTACTTTTCAGGAAATGCTTAAGACATCATTATAAGCCACTCCACCAAAAATCAGCTTTGTCGCAATTTTTTCGAAGTGAAAGTCTAATTTTCCTGGGCTATACATAAAATATTTATATTTATTTATTGAGTGCATAGACACTGTACTAATCGCAGAAAACTAACAATTTTTTCAAAAATTGCCTAAATAGATTTATTTACATTTATTTAATAAGTGCATATGAGCTATACTCAGTACATCATCATGCGACAACCTACATATAATTATTTACTGAGTCCATGGAAAGTTTATATTTACGCAATGATACCAAGAAATAGTGCATAGAATCTATTCTCACTACATAATCGTAAGCTGGTGTGGTACATATTCGTGTAATGAGTCTACAGAACTATTTAGTAGCTGCTTCACTGCTAATAGGTTTATGTTGTCAGTAAAGATTTCATTAGGTAATGAGTACAGAAAAGTATGTGTGCAGAAAAGTATAGGATGAGTAAATAAAATGATGTGCTGAGTGCATACATTTTTCCCTCAGTGTATAGGTTTAGGGAATGGTGCAATACAAACCGTCTTCTGTTAAATATTGACAAATGTAAAACAATGACTTTTACGCGCAAAAACAGGATGATAACTTATAATTATATGTTAGATTCTTCTTCTTTATGTAGATTGTCTGTTTTTTCTGATCTTGGCATTGTTCTTGATACATTTATTGTAAAAAAGGCCAATAAAATTCTGGGATTCATAAAACGATTTTCTCGTGATTTCCAGGACCCATATGTTCTAAAGCTTCTATATGTTTCTTTTGTAAGGCCAGTACTTCAATATGGATGCGTGGTATGGGCCCCTTACTACACAGTTCACATAAATAGACTTGAATGTATTCAGAGAAGGTTTATGCGCTTCTGTCTTCGTTTTCTTCCGTGGTCCCAGAGACATGCTTTACCTCCTTATGCTCAAAGACTCACGTTAATTAATCTCCCTTTACTCTCAAAACATAGACAATATATCCAGCTTTGCTTCATTATAAAATTGATAAATGGGTCAATAGTATCTCCATCAGCTCTGTGTCGTTTGAATTTCAGCTACAGTCAGACAAGCTTAAGAACACAGTTGCCTATATGTCCGATCTTCAGTAGAACAAACTATGGTGTGAATAGTCCTTTAAATCAATTGATTTCAGTCTTCAATAAATATTATTGTGTATTTTCTTGTATAAATGACAATGTCAAAAGTTTCAGACACATTCCACATTATTTTCATTCCCTTTTTTCCGAAAATATTTTCTAGTGCACATACACTTATCTACCATACAATTTTCATCCTTCATGTTTTCCTACGTTTTTGACGAAATCATAACATACCCATTCGAGGAAAAATCCTGGAATTACTTAGAAAAGAATGCTTGCAAAAACAACATAATAATTTCTATGAAATGTACGTACATACTATCCTTGATAGAATATTGTTCCTAAACATTAACCAAAACTTAAGCAAAAAAGTTTTTACTGTATTTTTTTTCTATAGAAGCCTCCCCCTTGATGGGATAAAAGGAGTTGACCAACCGAAAAATTCAATGTCGTTTTGTATTTTCATTAAAGTTTCACTTTCTGAAGCAATTTTCTGGCATAAATAATGCTTTATTTTATTTTGTTTTCAAAGAGGTGGAGCATCATCATGGTTTGGTTTGTTTCTCTTTAAGAAGTAATGTATGTCATTTGGACATACCATTATGTAGGGTATTGGAAAAGAGTGGCTAATGCAATATGCATATTACGTTTGGTTAAGAAATGAAAATGGCGCTATTCTTGAGGTTGGTAAACCATTCGGAAATGTTGTAAATTTGCTTTTAAGCTTTTAGCGGACTATCAGAGACTTTTAGAAGATATTCGAAATAAATTAAATGTAAGAGAAACATGAGGCATATCCAAGATAATAATGAACCTATATTTCATTACCAGATTATACCACAAGGTCTTCTTTTATTTAGAATAGACTATGCAGGTCATTTGCAGAGAAGAATTCATTTCTTTCTACTTTTTGTTTGTACACCTTGCGCCAAAAACAATTGAATAATATGCGCTAGGCCTTGCGGCTCTCGTTAACCAATATAACGCGCCCAGGAAAATTAGACATTCACTTCGAAAAAATTCCGACTAAGACTCAAAGTTTGTTTTTTACTTACTGCTTGAAAATTGTCAGTTTAAAAATAATGTGGAGGCAAACATTTTTCGTATGTAGTTTAACACAAAAATGATTCAACATTTTTGTTTTGAAATAATTTCATGGTGTAACAAGTTGAGTCAAAAAATGTATTAAAATGCAATTAATCGATTGTTGTGTACGATTTGTGTTTGGCTATATCTCCACATTGTGGTTTATATTCAATTACCCGATTGAATTTAATTTAACAACAAAATAATGAAATAACACAGTAACATTATCTAATAAATGAGCTATTGACGAAAGCGTTAAGTTTATTAATCTTGAAGTTTTAGCTAGCTGATCAAAGTTGGTCCTTTTGTTTTACTGTAAAAGGTACAAACTTCATTTTTCTTGTAAATAAATGGAAAGACATTAAATAAATAAATAATAATATTATAGTTTATGAAATTCTTCACAGAAAAGATTATGAAAGTTTTTTTTCGTAGGAGCAATAGAATTTGACAAAAACCAAGGTTACCAACTCCGGAAAAGTCTAGACCCGGAGGTTTTACAAAATCTGCGATTATTTTATTAAATTACTTGAGCGTCATTCCAATAGCTATTAAACAGAAAAGCTTTTGGGCCAATTTTTCAAAAACCAGTTATGGAGGCAGTTAGTAAACTTAGAGCCATTTTTGCCACTTGAGAGTTGACTTCAACTCGAGATTTGAAAATCAAGCTGAAATTTCTTTTTATCGCTAATTTTTTTCTCAACTCCAGGGTTGAAAATTTTAAGTTGGCCAACCTCCGGATATTTTTGAAAAGACAAGTTTTTGCTTAAGTCCATAGCAGACATATTTCAAAATATGTTGGTAGCAGGGTATTTTCCAAAGCACAGGGGATGGCGTTGATCAACTTTAGACTTGAAAATCGGAAGTTGAAAACGTCAACTTTGAGTGAATAAAAACAAATTCAGAAATCGAAAATAAAAATCCCCAAGTTATGTTCAACTTTGACTCAAATAAATCGCCCTTAATCTTCAGGTGGAGTAAAAAGAATTCTTATTTATTCCTCAATGTTTGATTTGATTTGAGGTTATTTGGTTTCAGCGATGCCTTCAGAAATATAATACTCGCCAAACTAATAATGTAGCAGCCCCGGAGAACTCTTGGCCCCGAAGCCCGGAGATCAGAGTGCATTCCCGGAGTCTTTGTACCAAAATACGGGTGTTAATTAAACGACAAAAAATCGCATATCGACGCTTAACTATGAATTAGAGTAGACGTCCTTTTATTGGGTTCCTTTGAAATTAAAAATTGGATGAACATCAAATAGCTCTAAATGAGAAAACAAAATATTTTATGATAAATGCAGACTGCAATTATCATAAAATGTTGCAACCGCGATTGCTTTAACAATGAAAAGTTCGTTCTTCATTTTTGTTTTTTATTTCTGTAGTTGATTGAATCTACATTATGTCGTTCAAAATAATGAAGAAGAATATAATAAATGTTTCACAATCAACAAACTTTTGTGTTTTCTACTATGTATATGATCTAGAAAGGTTAGCGAATTTGTTGCACTCGCGATCGCACTTTGAAGCATTTTTCTGGCGAATTATTATTTATTTTATTGAAGTTATATAAATGAGTCCAAAGTGAATAGGTGAAAATGTAACTCTTCAATTCATAATTTCATTAAATAGTTTATTTTATTATAAATGTACTTAAAATGAGTCTAAATATTGCACCCGCGATAATGGAATTGCCCTCAATGTTTTCTAGCTTTTGAGAAAACTGTAAATAATATTTACCTAAAAACAATTTATCAAAATTTTCAGTTTGAAAACAAAACATAAGAAGGGACTTCTGACTGTTAAAACAGCTATTAACGTGTTAAATAATATTGTAAGTGTTTCCGATGATTTTTAATATACCTATTATTTTTACAGTTTAAGTATTTTTTTGAAAAATGGAAGGGGTAAAATAATAATCTGAAAAAATTTGGTAAATTTTGGTTTCTTATTTAGAGCCATATAATGTCCATCAAAGCTTGAACTTCAATCTTTTTCAACTTTTTTTCGCGTGTTTTAAGAATCACATTGTACCATAACTACTAATTTAATGTGAAACAAAATACACGACTGAGTCGCACGTACATGCTATTACAGGCCCGGCAGATCATGTTCAGCCCGAGTGGGTAGTGATTGGATATTAAAATAAAAAACAAAACTTTGCGAACAAAAAGATCACAAAAATAAAGAAGTTTTTTAATAACATTTTATCGATTTTATCTGTAGCATTGGAATAAACATGTTATAAAGCATTACTATGAATCCCATCCTTTGACATTGTTGATTGTAAATATGTTTTGAGTCAACCATTTAAGAATATGAGATCTGTTATATAAGCAGATGAATAAGTTCGTAGTATTTCAAAAACGTTACAACTTCCCTCATGTCACTTAACTGTTCGTTGCTTTTTATCAAAAGGCTTTAAATCATGTACTTATCTCTTACCTATCAGCCTTTATTTGTCGAAGTCATTTTTATAAAAATTAACAATATATCGACATTTCGCCATCTACTACGTCAGTAGCTATTCATTTCATTAGTTTTAGGGCAAATTGGAATCTGTTCTCCAGTGATGAAAAAATGATAGAGTGTTTGAAATTTGAAGTTCAGACGTACAAGTATCAAGGCGTTTTGTAATTTTGCACTGTTACTGTAAAGTTTTCTGGGGCTTATCACCTTGAAGTTTAGCAATAGATTCAACACGTTGTTAAGAAATATTTTCAAATTTAGAATCACGGGGGAAGCTTCTAAAACGTTTCATGTCTCTTATTTTAGCAAACAGTAGTTTTAGGCGGAATTAAATCTCGGTATCTGAATTTTTAGTTAAAAAATCAAAGAAGGTGTAATGTTTTTTGTATAATTAAATTTTCAGCTCAAATAAATCTGAGGTTAGCGGTAAAATCTCGGTTTACTTGATAGCTCTTATTTGAGGAGGCTTCAAATTCTTGCAAACAAATTTAGGATTATTTCATTTTTACTAAGATTTTGGAAGCTTGATTTTCAGCACAAACATCAGATATAAAAAAATATACTCTTTCCGACAGAATAAGGGATGAATGAAAAACAGCTAAGTAACTTGGTACTGTAGATTGCCCGACGAAATTATGATTTCTGAAGAAATTGGTAATTTCTTATTGATTCAGAAGAGAAGTATGAAATAGACAACTCCTTTGAATGTTTGAGGTGAAAAGAAGACCAACATTTTTAAAAATTTTAAAACTTTTGTTTTTGAAAATTTTGATATGCAATATTATTTAGTTTTATTTAGAATTTGTATTTAAAAAATTAATCTTAATCCGTTGAGCCAATAATGAGAAATTTCAAAATAAAAAAAACGTTCTATGAGTGTAAATTTTCTTTAAGAAAAGTTGTGGAGCTGTTTTTGGAAAAAATAAGATTTTGTAGAATTGCTAAAAAAAAATTGTATGACAGGTACTACTATTTTTAGTTCTAAAAAAATATTAAAACTAGCTACAACAACCCTTTTGATAGTTGAAGGTGAAAAAAAGAACGACATTTTAATTCTTCATTGAATATGATTGAATGGAAAAAAAAATTAAATCGATGGAGAAGTTTCTTAAAAAATTAGTTTTTATATATCAAATTCTTAAATCATTTTTAAGAAAACATTTTGGTATGCAAATCATAAGTATTTATTTATGTGCATATACGAATAAATTTTCAGAAAAAATTGTTAACCCGTTTTTGAGATATAGAATTTAAAAAAACTAACTTTTTTAAAAATTCAAAAATTTCTTTTTTGAGCATTTTAATATGCATTTAAAATTATTTAAAATTTATTTAAACTTATTTAAAAACTAGCTGGCCCGCCCCGGCTCCGCCCGGGAAGACAAAAATTTCGAGAACAAATTAACAAAACAAAATTTTAGTTATGTGTCCTCGATTAATCGAATTCCGGATAATCGAGATTCGACTATATATTTTTTTACTATTTTACTAGAACCAAATTCCAAGATAAATTGATTGCTTTTCAAACTCAATTAATCTATTTTTTTTTTACCCAAAACAGATACCCAGGCTCGCTACTGCACATTTTTGGTAAAACGAAAGACCAAAAACTGTAAATAATATTTACCTAAAAACAATTTATCAAAATTTTCAGTTTGAAAACAAAACATAAGAAGGGACTTCTGACTGTTAAAACAGCTATTAACGTGTTAAATAATATTGTAAGTGTTTCCGATGATTTTTAATATACCTATTATTTTTACAGTTTAAGTATTTTTTTGAAAAATGGAAGGGGTAAAATAATAATCTGAAAAAATTTGGTAAATTTTGGTTTCTTATTTAGAGCCATATAATGTCCATCAAAGCTTGAACTTCAATCTTTTTCAACTTTTTTTCGCGTGTTTTAAGAATCACATTGTACCATAACTACTAATTTAATGTGAAACAAAATACACGACTGAGTCGCACGTACATGCTATTACAGGCCCGGCAGATCATGTTCAGCCCGAGTGGGTAGTGATTGGATATTAAAATAAAAAACAAAACTTTGCGAACAAAAAGATCACAAAAATAAAGAAGTTTTTTAATAACATTTTATCGATTTTATCTGTAGCATTGGAATAAACATGTTATAAAGCATTACTATGAATCCCATCCTTTGACATTGTTGATTGTAAATATGTTTTGAGTCAACCATTTAAGAATATGAGATCTGTTATATAAGCAGATGAATAAGTTCGTAGTATTTCAAAAACGTTACAACTTCCCTCATGTCACTTAACTGTTCGTTGCTTTTTATCAAAAGGCTTTAAATCATGTACTTATCTCTTACCTATCAGCCTTTATTTGTCGAAGTCATTTTTATAAAAATTAACAATATATCGACATTTCGCCATCTACTACGTCAGTAGCTATTCATTTCATTAGTTTTAGGGCAAATTGGAATCTGTTCTCCAGTGATGAAAAAATGATAGAGTGTTTGAAATTTGAAGTTCAGACGTACAAGTATCAAGGCGTTTTGTAATTTTGCACTGTTACTGTAAAGTTTTCTGGGGCTTATCACCTTGAAGTTTAGCAATAGATTCAACACGTTGTTAAGAAATATTTTCAAATTTAGAATCACGGGGGAAGCTTCTAAAACGTTTCATGTCTCTTATTTTAGCAAACAGTAGTTTTAGGCGGAATTAAATCTCGGTATCTGAATTTTTAGTTAAAAAATCAAAGAAGGTGTAATGTTTTTTGTATAATTAAATTTTCAGCTCAAATAAATCTGAGGTTAGCGGTAAAATCTCGGTTTACTTGATAGCTCTTATTTGAGGAGGCTTCAAATTCTTGCAAACAAATTTAGGATTATTTCATTTTTACTAAGATTTTGGAAGCTTGATTTTCAGCACAAACATCAGATATAAAAAAATATACTCTTTCCGACAGAATAAGGGATGAATGAAAAACAGCTAAGTAACTTGGTACTGTAGATTGCCCGACGAAATTATGATTTCTGAAGAAATTGGTAATTTCTTATTGATTCAGAAGAGAAGTATGAAATAGACAACTCCTTTGAATGTTTGAGGTGAAAAGAAGACCAACATTTTTAAAAATTTTAAAACTTTTGTTTTTGAAAATTTTGATATGCAATATTATTTAGTTTTATTTAGAATTTGTATTTAAAAAATTAATCTTAATCCGTTGAGCCAATAATGAGAAATTTCAAAATAAAAAAAACGTTCTATGAGTGTAAATTTTCTTTAAGAAAAGTTGTGGAGCTGTTTTTGGAAAAAATAAGATTTTGTAGAATTGCTAAAAAAAAATTGTATGACAGGTACTACTATTTTTAGTTCTAAAAAAATATTAAAACTAGCTACAACAACCCTTTTGATAGTTGAAGGTGAAAAAAAGAACGACATTTTAATTCTTCATTGAATATGATTGAATGGAAAAAAAAATTAAATCGATGGAGAAGTTTCTTAAAAAATTAGTTTTTATATATCAAATTCTTAAATCATTTTTAAGAAAACATTTTGGTATGCAAATCATAAGTATTTATTTATGTGCATATACGAATAAATTTTCAGAAAAAATTGTTAACCCGTTTTTGAGATATAGAATTTAAAAAAACTAACTTTTTTAAAAATTCAAAAATTTCTTTTTTGAACATTTTAATATGCATTTAAAATTATTTAAAATTTATTTAAACTTATTTAAAAACTAGCTGGCCCGCCCCGGCTCCGCCCGGGAAGACAAAAATTTCGAGAACAAATTAACAAAACAAAATTTTAGTTATGTGTCCTCGATTAATCGAATTCCGGATAATCGAGATTCGACTATATATTTTTTTACTATTTTACTAGAACCAAATTCCAAGATAAATTGATTGCTTTTCAAACTCAATTAATCTATTTTTTTTTTACCCAAAACAGATACCCAGGCTCGCTACTGCACATTTTTGGTAAAACGAAAGACCAAATTTTACCATACTTCACAAAAACACTCCCAATATCAAAGATTACCTGAAGAGAATCATCCAAATAGTTCAAGCAATTCTTGAGTTAATGCGTGACAAAGGGAAATATGGATTCATTTTTTATAAATAGAATTAGTTTTAGGGCTCAAAATTTCAAAAGTCTGGTTGAACCCCGTTTCGGGTGAAAGCTATTTTTTACCTCAAAATCATTATAACAGTCAAATTTCTTCTGAAAAAAACTGGCGAAGTTGAGTAAATGCTCATTTTCAATAAAAAAAATTTTATTTAACTTTTCGACATAATTTTCCGGAATTTCACTGTTTTCTAATATTTCAATTATACCCTAACCATTTTTACCATTAAAAGTACCCTAGGCTACACCACTGCATGTCGTAAGATTATTGTCTTCAATCAGACAATTTTTTTTTAAATGATGCACTTATGTTTCTTAGCCAATAAACAAACACCTGAGCAACTTTTAATTATTTCCATATCAAAGACAAACACTCCAGTTTTATTATTATTTAAATAAAACCTGACAGCGTTTCAATTTATTATAGCGTTTTAAAATTGCATTATTTTGGTTTAAGGACCGTCATAAGGCTGCAAGGCTGATGGCATATAGTGAATAAAGAGTGTGTGGTGTGGTAGGTATAAACACTTTTTTGTTGCATCTTGAAAATACATTTTTGTGGTACATTTTTAATAGTTAGAACATTTTTATCAAAATTTTCACCACTACTCAGACTATATAATTATTGTTTTAATTTAATTGTTTGACACTTTTAAATTTGATTATTTCTACTTGTTTATAATCATTTCTTAAATCATTTTTTTTCGACATATTCGACATAATTTTTCCCATAATTTCATTCTTTTCTTATATTTAAAAGATACCGTTAACATTTTTATAATTAAAAGTAGCCCAGATTACTCCCAGAGTGGTGCACTACATTGACTTAAAGTCCCATTATAACCTGTTCTGCTGTTTTGAAGGTTACCGCGGACAAACAGACAGACAGACAAAAATTTTTTAAATGATGCAGTTATGCATCTTGGCAAGTAAACAACCACCTAAGCTCAAAAACTTGAAATTATTTCAATATTAACGACAGACACTCCAATTTTATTTATATGTATAGAAAGATGTATAGATGTGAAGATTATATATACAAATTGAATCAAAAGCTTGGGCTGATAATGAGAAAATTAAAAATAAAAATCAAATATTCTACGAAAGGTACCAACAATAGCTGCTAAGTGTGAAATTGTAGACAAACAGGCAGACAGACGGACAGAATTGTGCCACCCACTTTTTTGGTCTTCTCTATCATCGTAATGTCATGTTTGATTGTTATCTCAATTTTTTTTCCACGAATCCAAAACTTGCCCTATATTAGGTACCTATAACGCTATGTACCAAGTTTTAAGAAAATCAATCAAGCCGTTTAGACTGTAGCCGAACAGACAGACAGAATTTTGTTACGAATGCTTAACTTGCCATAATTATAGTTAGTCTATTGAATAGACCTTTTAAAAAGGAACAATTACGTGCAAGGGTTTTTATTATTGAATATGTTTGTTTGGCCCATAAGCATCCTTAAAACCGAAAATGCTACTAAATTCACCCATGCGTTTCTGAGAGAATGGTCACACTGGCCACTTTTCAGTATTTTTGGTATAACTCGAAAACTAAGCCGAATTTGACAATTTTACACTAAAAACTTTTTGTTCAAAATTAAATTTTCTATCGAAATGAATGGTTTGGAAAATTTCTTAAAATAAAGCAGGAAAAGTGAACAAAACCAACCTAAAAAAATCAAAAAATCAAAGATTTTTGAATTTTTTTCTAAACTGCGCATAACTTTTTTCGGAGCCAAGATATATTCAAGACATGCATGAACAAGGTAAACTAGAGTCTTAAGGCCTTAATATGACATGTTAAAAAAGCCATATTATATGCAAATTGACAGAGATATAGCCATTCAACTTTACCTTTTCTTATCATTTTTCACAGTTTTTGCCCGAACACCTTTTCTTTGGTACTTTATGACAAATTTAACGTTCCTAGCACCTAGTACCAAATCTTATGTGAATCGGACCAGCCGTTTGGTCTGTAAGTCTGAAAGCATTTAAAAACAGCCGAAAAACGAAATAGCGAACTTGCACTTTTGAACTTTTTAAAAAAATTCTCTGTAGCTGTAATGTCATATTATATCAACATTTTGATTTCGAACACTTTACGAAAGTTTAATTTACCACATTGTACCGAAAAAGGGACTTTCGGGCCAAAAATGCGAAAAATTATAAGAAATTAAAAGGTTTGAATGGGAATATCTCTGTCAAATTTTGAACAAATATTAATTTTTGAACATGCCATATTAAAGCTTTTAGTCGCTACTTTATTTTGTCCCTGCATATCCTGACCCTATTTTTGCTTCAAAAAAAGTTATGCACAATTTATTAAAAAATTTAGATATCCTTGATTTTTTTTAGGTTGGTTTTATAAACTTTTCCCACTTAAACTATTTTGTAATATTTTTTGAACTATCCATTCCAATAGAAAATTTAATTTTGAACAAAAAGTATTATGTGTAAAATTGTCAAATTCGGCTTAGTTTTCAAGTTACACCAAAAATATTGCAAAGTGGCCAGTGTAACCATTCTCTCAGAAGCGCATGGGTGAATTTAGTAGCATTTTCGGTTTGAAGCATGCTCATGAACCAAACAAACATATTCAATAATAAAAACCCTTGCACGTAATTGTTTCTTTATACCCCTCATTTTTCGGTCTATTCAATAGGCTAAGTACCTATACATATATCGCAAGTAAAAAGGATGACGAGGGGTGAAACAAATAATTTAATATTATGAGCCGAATGAGGGCTATTCAAGACAATGACCGATTTAAGGACCACACTACTATGAATTCATTCCTCCTTTATAATGGAAAAATTACACTCAAGGGTTTTTATTGTTGAATAGCTTTGTTTGGAGCACAAGCTTAAAATCACCAATGCGTTAAAATACACACTTGCGTTTCTGAGAAAATGGTCACACTGGCCACTTTTCATTACGTTTGGTATAGCTCGGAAAATAAATTTACCAAGTTCCAGGTTTTATTAATCAAACAAAATTGTGGAGTTACCTATTCCTTAAATATTCTCTTTAATAATAATGTAATTTGTATATTAATCAAAATTTTGAATTAGAATATTTTTACGAATCTGAAATTTAGCTGTACTACCGAAAAGGAGGCTTTAAGACCAGAACTGCGAAAAATGATATAAGAAATAGTAAAGTTTGAATGGATATATCTATCTCTGTTCGTTTGTGCATGTCGTAAGCCTATCTTTGCTTCAGGAAAATCTATGCGCCATTTATTAAAAAAAATACAAAACTTTGATTTTTCGTTTTAGTTTTTTTGTTTGGTTTTAGTAAACTTTTTTCAAACTTTTTAAATTCAATTTTCAACAAAAAATTAAACTGTAAAATTTGGCTTAGCTTCGGAACTATACCATGCGTATTGAAAAGTCACTAGTGTGACCAATCCCAAAGAAACGAAACGCTGAATTCAGTAGCATTTTCGGTGAAAGGCATGCTTATGCCTCAAAGAAACATAATATTCAATGACAAAAACCTTTTTAACGTTATAATTGTTCCTTATTAATATTAAATTTCAATAACCCAATATTTCTCTATGAAAATGGATCAAGGGATAAACATTTTCTTAGAAATAATGAGACAGATACAAAATTACTCGAATACAATGGGGGAAAAAACAATTTGAAATCGCATTCCATTCGTCACGAAAAAAAAAAAAAAAATAAGATATTTTTAGATTTAAATCTGAATTTATTCCAATTAAACTCTGTAAGTCTTATGTTGCTTTATTTTTGAATATTTTTCAGTTCTTGTCAGTAAAACATCCATAACAAATGCAATGTCTCAGAAAAAATAATAAGAAGAAAAAATGATCCTAGGGAGTTTCCAGTGAACGACGAAGACGATTTATTATTTCCAAGTTAAAGTTCAAAATTCAACTCCAGTCAAATTGCCTGACTGTTCCTGTAATGTTATAAGCATAGAATATACATCAAAGTCTTTGAATTCTTGTCAATTTATCAAACTCAGAGGACATAGGTATAAGCGAAGAACGATTTATTCAAATCAAGGATTTCACACAAAAACCAATGAATACCTATTGTTGTGAATAAACTTAAATACAATGGATACAAAAATAATTTATATTTGCCAATCTGGCACTGCTTCCAGCTTGGCTTATCCTCCTTTGTTGCCTTACAGCCATTCTTTTCTTTAGAGAATTCATCACTCCGAGCTGTTCGAAAACTTTCACAAAAGTGCCATTTTCAAATAATGCTAGAATTTTATTCATAGGCAGAAGGCAGCCAGCGCCAGCGCCAGCAGCGTAGAGGAAGGTACATAATAGCCATCAGAACTTGTTGCAAAGTCCTTAGGCGATTCGGCAATCGAGTGCAACATCTGTAAAAGTTATTTTAACTTTCACTTTTAGTAACAAATCATGGCTGATATTTTAGTTTGATGGGTTAGGTACCAACTATAAAGGTAGGAAGGATAAGCTTTACATTATCTGAATGGTTATACAAATACAAACAGAGAATTCTTTGAAAAATCAACCGTTTAGCATAATGAGCTCAAACGATTGAGAAGAAAAAATATATTTTGAATTAGTTTGTTTCTTAATTATTCTGCAAGGACGAAAATGAAAAAAAAGAACAAAATGGGGGAAAAAACTAAAAGATAAGCACACTGCACAGTTTCAGCTCACCACTATTATAGTCATTAAAAGCCGAAGGGTTGTCAGTAACTTCCACAAGCAAACTGGTGCTGATTTTATCAACAAAAAAAAATCCACTTGTTCGGCTTGTTTGGTTTCTTTTGATAATGCCCTTCCTTTTTCATTTGAAAAATTGTATTTGAAAATTCTTTTTTGTTTGCTTTGTTCGCCAAGCAAGGCATTCGCAGTATACATACCTCCATCGTTTTTCTTTCTTTCCCATGGGAAGAAATTGTTGTCTTGAGTGAATCACTCGACACTCGGGAATAACTATTTTTGTACAAAACCCAACTTTTGTTGGCATTATAAAAAATATAATAGAAGTTAACGATGAGGGCTTCTCATTTAATTGTTATAAGAAGGTTGTATATCGACGATTTTGTATTTAAAAGAAAAAATACGAAAGATTCATCCTTAATGGAGCATTCCATAAAATATAGTTAAGGAAAAAGTGTATACAAAATTGAAAACTTCTTAAGAAACTACAATGTACCAATATGTATAATTCACAATAGAAGAGTGGAGCTTCAATGCAAAATGAACATTAAGGAAGGGTAGGAAAGAGGCTAGGAAATTATGGTATGGCCATCCGTTAAAATAAAATAGTTGTACAGCGATTTTTCGAGGCCAAACCATCCAAGCATTATTTTTTTAATTACTTTAACTGTTTATGTGTAACATAACCTATAAAACCTGCAAGCAGTAGTTGAACTACGATTTGGTTGTGGAGGGCTGCAACTCCAGTTTAAGACACGTCATTTAAAAACAAATCAAATATTTTTGTTGTAAAGTTGAATCATTTTTTGTGCTTCCTGCACATCAGTGTTTTGACAAATATGTTTTAAAAGAAATGACATAAATCAATTGACGCTGCAGCTACCTACGTACATAGTTAAATTTGTTAAAAATTCTTCCATTTTGATTTTCGTTTGCGTCAATGACCATAATCAGTTGCAACGGTTGGAGTTTGGACCATGTGAAAAAACTTATCCGACTAAAGTCACGCCCGCCGCACAGCACCATAACTTTTGAGCGTGTGAAGATATCGCAATAATTTGTTTTCCTACTTTAAGGAAGTTTTTAATAAAATTCGTGTTTATGAATCTTTGGTTGAAGTAGATTTAAAGATTTTTAAAGTTTAAAAGATTTATTTATTTTTATCTGTCTAAGTTGGCGACCTCCCACCCCTTGCAAAAGTAGTGCCACGCCCACTTTCCTTCAGTCTTGGTTTATTAAGAAATGGCCACACCGAATACCGATATCGATGAAATTTTCATAATTTTTTAATACGACCGGAGAAAAAATTATAACACTGCTACACCCACTTTTCTCATTTCTTTGCTTCTCAGAAGCGGCTCCAAAGACTTTCATGAAACTTTCAGAGTTTGCTCTTATGGACGAGAAATAAAATGCACGACTGGGTCGCACGTACTTGCTCTTATATTCCTGACACTGCGGGCTTAAGAAAATTGTATATAAAAACATGGAAATTATGAGAGAAAAATGTAGAGAAGCATGAAAAAAGAAATTTAAACTAGCTAAAACAACTCCTTTGACAATTTGAGGTGAAAAAAATGTGCATGCCATCTTAATTCTTGATATAATATGATTGTCTGGAAAAAAAGTTTAATATCGCTGGAGCGGTTTTTTAAAAAATTAACTTTTTATATATAAAATTCTTAAAATATTTTTAAGGACAAGTTTTGGAATGCAATTATATAGTGTATATTTATGTGCAGAAAAGAAATAACATTAAAAAAAAATTGTCACACCGTTTTGAGATACCGAGTTTTCAAAAAAAAAATTAAAACTTTTTTTAAAAATTCAAAAATTTTTGTTTGGAAAATTTTGATTTGCAATATTCTTAATTTGTTTTAAGTTAAAGTTGTAATAAATAGCTGAAGCTAAATAAAGAATCAAATCAAAATCAAATCAATCTTATCGGAAATTTGAATATAAAAAAAATTATTTAAATCCGTTAAGCCGATAATGAGAAAACTAACGTTCTATGACAGGTACTATTAATAGTTGCTAAGTGTAAAATTTTACAATTTTTGTTAGTAGATCGTACCTATTAAAGTACATATATGGAAAAAGTTTAATCAAAATCGTAGGAGTAGTTTTTGAGAACAAAATTATTTTCCTTTGAAGTTTTTTAACTTTTATGTGAAAGGTACCGTTATTTTTTCATAAATTTAAAATTTGTTCTTAAAATATTTTAGATAGTACCTACTAAAAAACACTTCGAGTTTCAAATCAAAATATTTGATTTTCATAAAAAAAATTGAAACATTTATTTAAAAATCCAAAAAATATTTTTTTTTTTATTTTGGTACACAAAATTATTTATATATTTTGGAAGCTTCTGTATAAAAAATTATTGAAATCAGTCATAATGTTTTGAAGAAAATCGAAAAAAATGGTTCTTTGGGAGGTACCATTAACAACCATTTTCTGAAAAATGATTTTCCACCCAAAAGAAGTCTTTATTAAAAGTAAAGTATTTAGTTTTTTTGGTAGTAGATTTGAAGCACTTCCTCCAAGTTGAGCTCAAAGTTACAGGAGTCTGCGAGCTCAAGCCATTCTCAGTACCGGAAACTTTTGCTCTGCATCGTGTGTCTGGCATTTTTAATACTTTGCAGACGTCAGCTTGTAGTTTTAGAGTTTTAACAAATAATGAGGGTAGACTCTACTCGAGGTTAATCGCGTAGTTTGGTGTATTTGGAGGAAGTCTAAATGTACGTTTCATGTAAAAGCTAAGCAGTTGTTTCACTATGTCGCTTTACTTTCCAACCCATACTTGTGCTGCATGTTAAGATTTAAATTTAACGCTGTGATCGATATACTTGCTGGCAAAACACTTTTTCCACGATAAGTTTATTGCTGCCTTAGCATTCAACAGTTTGTTTGCGATAATTACACCTGAGTATTATATTGGCTTAAAACTTCTGCTTGTTGGCCATTGAAGAACCATTTCTCATTGCCTCGTAGCACTCCTCTGCTTCGTTTAAATGCCATGATTTTGGATTTATCCAAGTGAACAATAATCAGAAAGTAGTCGATTCATCATTAACTAGAGCGACTCGGGTGAATACGCTAAGATGACTATTGTAGTTTTCCACTCATTCTGAATCCAATGGAATAGTGCTTGTTACTACTTCTCAATTCTGAAGTTTTGTCGCTATATAGGTGAATCATTATAAAAACGTTTTGCAATTATAAAACAAAATAGTGTGTCTTTGCCTAACATACAAATAATAATTTTTCTTTTTATTTTTCTTAATTGTTTATTGAAATATATTAAAGTATTTGTTTTCAAGTGCACAATTAATTCGAATGAAATGTTAAAAAAGATATGAAGTTGAACTGCAGTTTGTTTTGACGTTCGAGTGGATTCTTATTTAAAATCCAAATACGAAATTCTCTTTGCAGAACCGTCAGAAGAGGATTTTTGTTACAATAGAATAGTTTCAGAAGACTCCTGGACGCTTCGGAATGCTTCTGAATGTCAAATTGAAAACGACATATAATGTCATACGCAAACAAGAGGGCTTTAATGACAGCATTAGCAGTTTCAACATCTCCAGAGAGAAAACTAGCTTTGTTGTCTATAAAAAGCGCATATAACTATGGGCTTAAAGTACATATCTGTCTCAAACGTTTTTTTATTTGACACCACTCGGAGATGGTTTCACCATCTACACATGTGTCTTCAAGAAGAGCTTTCCCAATTCTACTTTGATCTTAATCTCTGCTTATTTTTAAATTTTTGTTCATTAATTTTTCTTACAGTTTTCCAGAAGTTTAATGAATTTGAGCAATGGGCTATACCTAAGCTCCTAGCCTCTGTTTCAAAAAATAAACCTATTTTTTTTGCTACAAGTTATTTTGAAAAGCTTATTTGCTTCGATATAAAAATGTTTAATTGTTTCTACGCCATTGTTTCTGAATAAATTGAGCCAAACAAAAGATCGTTTCAGTCAAACCAGAGTTTGACATCACAAAAATTCGTTACAGGTCGGGTTTTTCATATTATTGTTCCTCAAGGTCTAAATCCATAACAGACAACATTGACGCATTCCCACAATTTGCCCTTTTGTGCACAAATTGACTGGATTTTTCGAATTAGGTTGTAAGACAAAAACCAACGATTTCTCGAAGACGAATGGAGGTAAGATTCAACAAGAATTTTGTAGTAAAATGTGATGCTTTTTTAGTTTCCAGCTGAGGTAGGCCAGCGGGGTCCAGGGTTTAACCGTTCATACTTCAGAATGACTATAAACATTTTTTCGAAAAAAATTACCTCGAGAAAAAATTTAACTTCAAATTTGCATAAAAATGCATTTTTTTAAAATCTTTAGATTCTAATATCTCAAAAACGTAACGTGCTAGAGTAATTCCAAGGCCAGATTCGAACTCAGCTCATCAAAGACCATCAGAAAAATATATCTTGGTTCATGTTACAGACAAAAGTTCAAATTTTGTCACACAAAGTAATTTCTTAGCACTTTCGAGTGGATTTTCGAAAACAGTAAAAATACGTCAATTTTCGACTAGCGCTTGAGTCCAAATGAGTTGTCGCAGAAAAAATTGTAAATAGAGATTAATTGAAATTGTATATTCTTTCAATGGTACTTTGATGTAATTTTCGAAAAGTTGGTAGTTTTCGAGCCTTTAGTGAAAAACTCCCAAGAAATGCATTTCTGCATCATTTTTTGCGTTTTTTTCCATGTTGCGTCACGAAATTTTGTTGGCAAACCTCAGATTCGAATTCAGCACCCTCGAAAACATAATGGAGGGAACAAATCAAAACTACCCCACAATTTGCTCGCAAAGAGCCTTTTTGAATACAAATTGACTGGACTATTATGGAAATCACATAAAAATAAACAAAACAAATTATGAGAAACTTTAAAAGATTGATATTTTTTTCTATGTTTTTCAGGTCAACTTACACGAACTTTTCTTTCCATCACTATAATCACTGATTAATAAACTTTGCAGTAAACAAATTAATAAATCAGTAATTTCGACTGTGTCGACAAAAACTTTCTTGCAAGTCAACTTTATTGATTTAAACACTTTACCAACATTTTAATCATATTATTTGAAAAAAGAATCCACTTTTCCTATTTTCATTTTACATTAAGGATTCTTCTTTATCCATCAATAGCAACATTTTTAAAGTTTTTCTTTTGATTTTATTTTATTTGAAAATGTATGCAATTTGACTTCAAATAAAACACATGACTTCATTCAATATTCAATGTAGATATATATGGGAATGAGGATGGTGTTGGGTAAATAAAATTAAAATAAATTCAACGTTCAACAAACTAGAATATGGCTTCCCCTTTATATTCATTCAAAGATATATTCTATTTATTTAAGTGGATATTAGATATAAATGCACATATAGAATTTTGATTTCAGCTTTATGCAAACTTCTTCTTCTTATGCTATTCTTGTACCTCCTCTTAAGAATTTTTTCAACGTATAGAAAAACAAACTCAAATAAAATTTAATATAGGTAAAAGGTATACATAAGAGGAAAGGTTAGGTGTTTTTTAAAATAGATCAATAATTCAGTTTTTAATCTTTTATAAGATTTAAATTTGTACTGATTTACGAGTACATGCACTGAAATAATTTTTGAAAACGTCAAATCAACGTCAGTATGGTCGACAAACGTCATTTTTTGACGCAAATATTTACGTGAACAAGTTCTCTGGCCTCTCGATATTTTTGGCGTCAACTCGAATTTTTACTGTAGAGTTGCACCACATGTGATATTTTCGAACATGTAACTTTGGCAAACTTCACTATAGAACACAATGCTTGTACTGTAAAACACTTGCTTTTGCGTATTCGAAAATAAGACTTTTGCAGTTTGTGTCTAAGAACATTCTGCAGCAAATGCATATTTCGACGCATATGAGATTTTTAGAAACACGTCTGTGAAGTTAGCAGGGCAACTTTCACCCACGCAATTGGGACCTTGACAGGAATTTGCAGTTTTTTTGCATTTTTTTTGCATTTCTATTCCCGATTTTGCAGTTCGCCAAATAACGGTGTAATTTAGTGACCACATGGCGTATCTCAGGAACCAAGCGTGCTAGGAACTTGTAGTAAGGCTCCAAATTTGCAGTTTTTTTGCATTTCAAAAATAGGCTAGGTCAGTTGCAATAAGGCTCCAAATTTGCAGTTTTTTTTGCAGGTCACTAAATTACACCGTTATTTGGTGAACTGCAAAATCGGGAATAGAAATGCAAAAAAAATGCAAAAAAACTGCAAATTCCTGTCAAGGTCCCAATTGCGTGGGTGAAAGTTGCCCTGCTAACTTCACAGACGTTTTAGAAACGGCTTTCTGTAGCGGTGGCCTCAGAGTATCATAAAATTTCTTTGACGAAAATACAGTTTAATACTTGGACAGCAGTAGACTATATTTTGACAGAAGCAGGTTTCATATTTTAACTTCCATATTCCTCAATACCCTATTTATTTACATTGCGGGAGAAACGTTTTTAAGGATTATAGCTGGCAAAAATAGAACAATGAAAACAAAATCATCAGAAAACGAATAACTACATAAATACCTACCGGAATGTGATAACTTTCCCCTTCAATATTCAGTTATTTCATTATTTTATTTTCCAATCAGAAACATCCTGGTTGAAATCTATGTATGAATTTTGCATAATATTTGAGTATGTAAAGGCACGAACTAACAACTTACCAACGATTTCTCAAAGAATGGAAGGGAGAATGAAGGTATTCAAAATGGGTTTTGAAGGGCAAAATCAGTACTTTCATTGTTATCGATGATGAGGATGAAGCATGAAAGAAAAAGATGTTTGGTCTTAGGTTTCCAGATTACAGTTTAGCTGAAAGAAAAAAAAATCAGAAAAGAACTGGCTGAAAAATTGAGCGGGTATAAGAAGTTAATACATGTTCTTCATCGGAGCTAGAATCATTGTATATAAATTCTATAGTATTCTCATGAAGAAAAAAAGCTCGTGGCCATCTATGCGTCCAAATGTCATACTAATTTTTGTTAAGGGATCTCGGTAAGGCGATCACAGCGAACCTATCGACCAAATGTCTACCTACAAAATCGTGTTTCATGAGAATACTATAGATTGGATATACAATGCTAGAATTTTCAAATAGGTTGAAATACAGTCGGCTCCCTTTTAGTCGAACCTTAGTCAAATTTCCCTCTAACTCGAACTTTTTCGCCTTATTTTTGAACTCCCCTCAAATTTCCATCATGGTATTAACTTATCTCTAATTCAAATTTTAGCAAAACTCACTTTGACTCTAACTTATTTTGATATCCCGTGAAAATTCGCCTTAGAGGAAATCAACTGTAGATAGGTCAAGGGGTCAATTCTCGATCTGTGAAATGAATACAAAGTTATCATTTCAGTCTTCAAAGAGTTTTATCATTTTATCACTTCACAAACACACGCAAAACGATTCCCCAACTCTTTATGAAAAACAGCTGTAAAAGTGAATACTAAAAAAGTACTAAAATGAAAAATGCCGTCACTCGCTCATAGTTAAAGATGATTGTTACGTCATAGACTAAGGCTTGGGTGTGTCTAATGGGCATATCTTGTTTCTATTTATCTCCACCACTTTGAAAGTGACTTTTTAAAAAACCAAAACATAGGTTTTCAATTTACTTTTAGAAGATGGTGAAATTCTTCGTCGACGCCAATCTTTACATTTTAATAATATAAATATTTTTTTAACTTTTTTTGGCTTTGCAATAATTACCATTTCCCATAACGGCTTTTTTACGCTCCCTTTGTTCAAGAGGAGGGGAGGGAGAAAACTAAAAATGTGGTCCTATATGGTTTCGAGAGCGCTGAATCAAACGAGAGTTATCACGTCATCGTCCGACACCTGGGGGTCAATTCTCGATCTGTGAAATGAAAACATAGTTATCTTTTCAGTTCTCACAGAGTTTTATCATTTTATCACTTCACAAACACGAGGAAGGCGATTCCCGAACTTGCTATGAGAAAAAGTTGTCAAAGTGAGTACTAAAAAGTACTAAAATGAAAAAAGCCACCACTTTCTCAGAGAAAAAGATTATTGTGACGTCATAGAAAGATCAAGATGGCGACTTGCGGGTATCGAATAATCACAATTTGTTTCTGTTTATCATTTTTCTTTTCACAGAATAAATTGATTGTGATAAAAGAATCATCAATCATGAAAACATTTGTTTTCATTTTTTCACACTTCGAGAATTGCAGTTGACGTGAAGGGATCATATTTATCATTTCACAGTTTCACAGATCGAGAATTGACCCCCTTGGCTCTCAAATTATAGGCAAGTGTATGAAACATTTCGGGATTTAAACTAGTGAGTGGCAATCCTTCTCTCGTCCTTCTGACAGTATTGTCAGAAGGAGGGGTAGGTGCGAGGCTGGGTGTATGCAAAGCTTTCACGCAATTTTGAATGTTTGTAATTTTTATCGTTGAAAGTTAGTTCCCTCTTCATATTTCAAAATGTGTACTTAGTTCTCATAAAGAAGTGGACCACTTTCTCACCTTGCCTGGGAACTAAGTCCACTTCGTTTAAGTGGATTTAGTTCCCATTAAATGAGAACTAAATCCCTCGGTGGACTTGGTTCCCGGGGACTTAGTTCCCTGCACCATTAAATGCACCGAAGTTGCCATTTTAGTACTTTTTAGTACTCACTTTATTAGTTCGGTATCCACAGCTCATATCGTCCCCTGATTGCAAGAACTAGGTAACTCAATTTTCAATTTTTAAAATATCTCGGCAAAAACGGTATTATTTAGTACAGTTTTCAAGATTTTTCGTCAAATATTTTTCTATTCTTGACAAATATAGAATATTTCTGAAGTGTTAGGAATATAAACATTTATTTTTCCCTCATTCTCTTGAAGTAAGGCATCTATGAAAGTTGCTATCACCAAAATTTATAAAATTGAGTTACCTAGTTCTTGCAATCAGGGGACGATATGCAAGGCACTTATGCTAGGTTTCAACGTGTCATTTACCATCAGCGGAAAGACGCATTTCAGCGTTACAAAATGAAAAGTGTAAACACTTCAAAATTGGTTGTCTTTAAACTGACAAATGGCCAATTTCATAAACAAACACTAAAATTACTTTTATCTAAACTCCTTCTAAATTTTATCAGACATTTAAAATTTTTCAGTTTCACCAATGTAGAAAAGAGATATTTTAGGGATATTTTAATTTTACTGAGTTTGCTCACATCCCTGGATTCAAAAAAAGAGGTTGTTTCCCTCGTACATGCGCAGTCTATGAGAAAAAGTGAAAAAGCATTATAGATGAGGGAAAATTATTCTGACAGCAAAATATCAGCTGTTGTTGACTGGAATGCCTTAACAAAAAAGAATTTTAAAATTTAATGAGACAAAAACGGACACCATTTAAAAGCTAAAAGGCTTTTTGTTTGTCAATGAAAGACAACAAATTAGAAAGACGAATATTATGTTGATAATAATAAATAAATAAAATTAAAACTTTTAAAAAAACGTGTTTTATTTTGTTTTTACTTTATTTTATTTTATTTTATTCGAAATTTAAAAAACAATTTTCACAACTTAATTTTTTAATTGTTTAAATTGTTTTTTAAATTTCAAATAAAATAAAATAAAATAAAATAAAATAAAATAAAGTAAAAACAAAATAAAACACGTTTTTTAAAAGTTTTGTTTTATTTATTTATTATTATCAATAAATTAAACACAACTTGGAGACTAAACACCAAAAATGAATATTATGTATTGGAAATAGCTCAATTGACAAACGAAATGTCACTTTGCCTTTAATTGACAAAGAAAGTTATTTGGCAACGTATTTTAATTCTGTGTCAATGATAGGCACAAATTTGACAGCAGCTGATCATATTTTATTTGAAAGGGAATTTTAAAATTTGGAAACTTTTGTTATTTTTATAGAATTTGAGTTTGAATTTGGAAACGTGGTACCTTCCTCCTGTCCCTGTAGTGAAGTCCCGTAAAAATGTCCGTACTGATTAATCTAACCGCCAGAATCGATTAAAGTACATATAGGAGAGTCAGAAAAACTTGGGTAGACATCACCGTTTTCTGGACGGGGTTTTTTAGGCGATTTTTTGTCTTTCTCTTTCACATTCGTTAAGTGACTGGTCAATGTCAAAGTCAACTCGCTTAGTTTTCTTGTTTTAATGCTTTTTTGTTTTAAGGGAATGCTTAAGCCTATCACAGAGCTATTTTCCAGATTCAAGCCTGCAGTTGACAGATTATGGATTCTCCAAAGATGCAAATAGTGTGCTTAGGCCCAATCAGTGCCTTAACATAACGCCTTATGAACTATTGATTCCGTGCAATTTTACAACATGTTCTACTTAAAGGTGTAAATGTAAATTTAAGTATTTGACATGCACAGTGTATTGCAAATGTGGTGAGCAATGTACGAGATAAATGTGTTTACAAATGATGTGCAAATATATGTATATTTAATTGTATTTTTTATAATTTTTTAATTTTTTTTTAAATTTTCTTGTAAATATCAATCAGGAAACTTCAAAAAGCATCTTGACTGATATCGTATCCTTCGCCTTTTAGCAGCTAATGAGGAAGAGTGATAAGATGGTCTATTGTGGGTGAAGTGGTTTGGATTTTATCTTACTAAAACGAACTCCATATAAGTCACAAAATAATAAACGCCCACAAAATAGGCGTGGTAGGAACTTTTTACAGGGGGGTCATTCCGTAATATTTAAAACGATAATCGTCAAAACGATTACCTTTAACGATATCGTCTATTATTTGCTTCACGTAACTCAATCACTATCGTCTCGTCTATCGTTTTTTATATGAATGAACGAAATGAATTTGAAAATTAAATTTTGCTGTCAAAACTAAAAATCCTTGTCGTTTTATTTGAAATGTCACGTTATTTTAATAATTTAATTGCAATATCATCCGTTAAAAGTTGTATTTGTGGATAAATTGATTCTTTCCGGTATACGCAAAAATATAGCAATAAGTTCCTAAAGTAGCTGGTCAATCTGAGTGTCCACTTAAAAGTACGAATTTAGCCTACAAGCGGCCCAGTGTTGAATACAAATATGAACAAAAAATAATAGAAAATAAATCTGGTGGTGCAACAGCTCGTGGAAACCAGCCTAGTGACTAATAACTCTTAACAATTCCCGTGGTGTTCGTGTTATTGGCTGGAATGGAGGCGACCTACAAATTTTTGCCGAGTCAGAACGGCTAGATGAGAAGCACTTATTCATGACAAGTATACTCTTGGATGATTTGTCAGGTCCTCTGTTTATAGATGGTAGTGGCTGGGAATCGAAGCCAGACCTTCGGCATGACAGTCCGATCGAATATACAGCTTGAGGTAGGCTTTTGCAGCAATACAATGCCTTTAAGCACGGTGCTGGTTTCTAACGGTTGCTATTGCCTCTCCTCTCAACCTCTACGATTTCCACTTCTTTGGATAGTTGAAAAGTGCAAAATTGTCAAAAAATGTATGATGTCCATCAAAATTATTTAATATTGAATAAAGAAAAAAATATTTGTATCATTTTTAAGCCTTGCTTGCTTTTTCGTTCCCTAAATTATTGCTTTTTTCTCAAAACCATATAGAGTATAGGAACCCCTTAGCATAATGGCTATCGTAATTAACTATGCGTGAAGACAATCATCGTCTTACGCGATGAGAGCCCTGTTGACATATGTACATAGGTGCCTGCATTGATGAACGATTATTTTGGTATAAATGGTCGAATTTTGACCACTGGGAAGATACATACTTTTTAATTTTTGATTATTATTCAATTAATTATTCAATAATTATTTTATTTTCTATTCGTATTATTCAAAAAACAAAGGTTAAAGATCAACGAAAAATTATTTATCGCTCTTAAAGCATTCAAATAATTACAAGACGATACCAATTTAGCTATCGTCTAAGCTCTATCGTTTTGACGATAGCGTTTTGACGATTATTGACTTACGTAAAGCAAATAATTCATCGCCAAAACGAGATCGCCAAGACGATAGTCATTTTCAATGTTACGTAGAGCAAAACTATCGTCTAAACGATATCGTCTGGCGATAATCGAAATACGGAATGACCCCCCAGCTTATATTTCATATAAAAATATTTGTATAAGTTTAAGTAAAGCAACATCCGAATTTGTATTAATTTTGACGAATAACATTACTTTTTCAAAAAAGGGGGCGTGGCAGTGGGCGGAAAATAATTATGTTGGCTTCTCATCTTGTATTTTATCATGTCTGATCATTTCATCGGAATCGGTTTAGTGGTTTAGTTTTTATGGAGATTTTTCCGTTCTCCCATACAAATTATACTACTATTTGTCGGCCATTTTGGAAAATGGCGGTCTAAAAAAACCCGTCCAGAAAACGGTGAAGTCTACCCAAGCTTTTCTGACTCTCCTATATGTACTTAAATCGATTCTGGCGGTTAGATAAATCAGTACGGAAATTTCTACGGGATTTCACTACAGGGACTTTATTTGTCCAGTTTATATTTCTGAGGGCTCAGAGAATTTCCCCAGTTTTGCTGTCAAATACTAAGTAAAAAAAATTTTTGCTCCACCAGCTTAGTGAGCGCTCATGAAATATAAACTGAACAATTGTATCAACTCAGTGTTGATTTTCTGACTCGTTGTTATTTTTTGTTGTCAAGAATATTATATGTCAAAATGATTGAGTACAAATATGTACCTATATTTTTGTTTAACGTAGTTATTTATTGCTGAAATGCAAAATAAATACAAAAATTAGACAACCAATTCAGGAGTATTTCCACTTGTTGTTTGGTGGCAACCTATCATAACATGTAAATAGAAATTTTAAGTGGGTACAATCTATTAATATCAAAACAATTACCTATGTAAGTATTCAATATGTGATTTTTAAAATTGACAGCATGGAAAGTGCTATTTTTTGTACCTAAAATCGAAATAGTGAAAATGGTTGGAACAATTTTTGCAAGAATTACAAAATGGAATTTGTTGTTAAACGTTCAACGGACTTAGGTCAAAATTTTCAAAACAGGCACCAATTTGCCAGCAGCCGCAGTAATTTGCATACTGCCATTAATTCCAAAACTATTTTTTTTTTTGTAACAAAAATTTTAAAAGCTTAATTTGATAACTTTTGACGTTCTCATACTACTTTGAAATTGGTCAGTTAATTACTAAAAAGTCAATATTCCTGAAATCATCAATTCTTTACCACACTTTGAAACCACACCCAGTATAGGTACGACACAGAGTCCAGCAATTTATTTTATGGTACAAACTATACATACGATACATACATATTAGTACCTACATTCTGCAAAGGTATTAGAATTGAAATTCATATCATTTTTTGTTTTTTTATTTTTCAATAAAAAAACATTATTTTTAAATGGATAAAGCAATTTGTCCTTAAACAATACTGAATCCTAAAAATATTACTCTCATCTTTTACCCACATTCTAAAATGTCTATTCTATTTTGTATTTTATTTCATTTTGGAAATTTAGGAGCTCTAAAGAAAAAAAAAATAAATAAATACACTATACACATATTCAATGTCTTACCATAGCACATTTTGTCCTCTTTTTTGCCTTCGCCTTTAATTTAAGAATAAGATTTTCGAATGGCCTAAATGGTTTGAAAAGAAAGTCATTTGCTTTTCCTCAATAAAGAAATATAAAAGCCTATAGTGTGTTGTATGTATAGGTATAGAAGATGACAAAAAAAAAAACTGTGAAAAAACTTTTGCCATATACATTCATATAGCTACACCAAAACTGTCTGCCACAAAAACCATCAAAAATCACATAACATTTCAATTTACAAGCAATTCCATTGAAATGCTGTTCGTGCCACCACGAACGAAAAAGGTCCTTTGAAAACTCCAATTCCTCTCACAAAGGGTTTAAATTTACTTATGCTGTCTCTTTTTTTTATTTCTCTTGTAATTTTTTCGTCTTTTTGTGTCTTTTTGTCGTTTATTCGTTATAGCAATTCTCAGTACCCTCTGCAAGGAATTTCTACATGTGAACGTCTCTGCCATTCTTTATATGATGAACAATGAACAATTCGGTCATAGTACCGCATCTGCTCAATATTTCCTGCAATTGGCCGGGTACTTGGGTATTCCAGTTATATCATGGAATGCCGATAACTCTGGCCTTGAACGACGTGCCTCCCAATCGACACTTCAACTTCAGCTAGCTCCAAGCATAGAACACCAAAGTGCGGCCATGTTGAGCATTCTCGAACGTTACAAGTGGCATCAATTCTCGGTGGTCACCTCTCAGATAGCCGGACATGATGATTTTGTCCAAGCTGTGCGAGAACGTGTCGCCGAGATGCAGGAACATTTCAAATTCACAATTCTAAATTCTATTGTTGTTACACGCACCAGTGACCTTGTGGAGTTGGTCAATAGCGAAGCCAGAGTAATGCTCCTCTATGCCACTCAAGGTGAAGCCATCAATATCCTTAGACAGGCTGAAGAGTTGAAGTTAACGGGAGAGAACTACGTATGGGTGGTGAGTCAGTCTGTAATTGAAAAGAAAGATGCACATCCCCAATTTCCGGTGGGCATGTTGGGAGTGCATTTTGATACAAGCAGTGGAGCCTTGATGAATGAGATTTCTAATGCGATTAAGATCTATGGCTATGGAGTAGAAGCGTACTTGACAGATCCGGCAAACGCTGGAAGAAAGTTGACAACACAATCACTTTCGTGTGACGATGAGGGTCGTGGACGCTGGGACAATGGAGAAATGTAAGTATACCAACAAACAAGATTATAAATTGACGATAATGATAAATATCATCAAACACGATGATGATTATTATTATGATTATGACAATGATGTGGGATGGCATTGATGTAAAGGGGGTATAAATGCTTGGGTTAACTTTTCATCTTAGTTTTTTTTTCTTTTTTATTTACAGATTTTTTAGGTATCTACGGAACGTATCGATTGAGGGTGACCTAAATAAGCCAAACGTTGAGTTCACTGCCGATGGTGATCTGAAATCTGCCGAATTGAAAATTATGAACCTCCGTCCAAGTGCAAATAATAAGAATTTAGTTTGGGAAGAGGTAAGTGAATATTTTGTTGTGTTTTGCTATCGTCATCCACAAATAATTTTATATTGGAAATTGGTTTTGACAACACTCCGATTGGAGAAACTTTGTTAAAAGTTTTCTACACGTTGGAAAAGTTTTAATTTTTTTTTTTGGGAATGGGAAAATATTTACCTAATATTTATCCTTTTCAGTCAAATGGGATATTTATTATGGTTACATTCACAACAAGAAAAGTTTCTGCAGGTGAAGCAAATACAAATTATTGAACATTGTTTATTGTTGGGATGTAAATCTTCTTCTACAAGAAACACTTATTTGCTTAATGATGTGTGTTTAGATACCTGAGTCAGAACTGCAATCCTTAAAGTCGACATGTAGACTATATAAGGGTATTTTTCCGGGTGTTGTTCAAAAGCCGAAAAGTGGGGTTGTCACTGTATAAAAGTGTTAAAGACTTTCTACGGGAATTATATTCAGTGCAAAGTTTCAGGCATGGACTGTTTTCGATTTTGATTGATTATTTGATTGAATCCATACTCCAACCTTTACTCTTGTTACATAAATGAAAATACAATCAATTAAAATATACCTACTTATGTGAATTATTACAGCTTTGAAAATATAATTGATTTTCCGCGTGAATTTTTGAAAGTAATTTTGGAATTAAAGTGCTTTTGCATCGAATATAATTTTTTTAATCTTATAAGTTTTAAATTAAAGTGAGATTTTGTACGTTAATGGAAATCAGTACAAATGCAGTGCATGCTGTGAAGAATCCATCAATTTATATTGAATAATTTTGAATGAACAACTTATGAGTTTTTTTAAAGCAATCTTGGGAAAGGTAATTACATTATTTTTAACATCCAGAACTTTTATTTTGAGCAAATTAAATTGATGAACAAACTCATAACTTTTCAAAGCCCACCAGTAGTCAATTTAATGAATTTTGCATTGCAGACAGAAATCATTTCCCAGCTAATTATTGAAAAAAGTTGATAAAACTTGGTACATATAGTAATTTTGGAACGCTGAATTCAGTGGTACTGGTTATTTTTTTAAATTCAAAAAATATGGCAGAAATGTCAAAATCTAAAAAATATTGCATTGTACAATCGTATCATTTTGCATTTAGTCTCATTAGATTCAGCGTTAAAAGGTACCCTTAAATCGTGTATCATATTATTAGCCAAAACCAAAACAAATATTTCAGTTTGATAGACTTCCAACTATTCCCCTCTCCACCTCTTTAAATGCATCGAAACAAAAAATCTAATGCGGAGATTTTTGGGACTTGCACTTGATATAGATAGTGCAATTCATGGGTTAGGTAGGTAGGTACTTTATGGCAAGTTTTGGATTCATGTAGACGAAAAATTTCGAGATAACTGTCAAAAATGACATTACCATGATAGAGAACACGAAAAAAGTGGATGGCACAATTCTGTCTTCCTGTCTGTACCTCTACATAAAGCCAATAACTTCCAGCTTAATGAATAGGAACTCTAATCTTGTTGGATATAGTTTACAGTTGATTTTCATTGAAAAATTCATGTAAGTTGAACTGAACTTAATACAAATTGCGTATGACAAGACCCTCACTATGTCACTGATGAGTAAGCCGAACGAAACGCCAATTTGTAGGACTAAAGGGAAAGGCCATCAAAAGCTATTTTGAATCAATAAAGCCTAAAACACTGATTTTCTTAAAATTTTTTACTATGAGGTAAAATAGAAATTAGTTTTAGCTCAAAAACTAACGGTGCATGCCATACAACCGTGAAGGAAAGCTTATATTTATCTCAAAACGGTTCCAAGGATTTTGATAAAAAAAATCAATGTACATATTACAGTAGGTATGGAGTACTTTCTGGGCCCTATTTCAAAATACATAGAGCTAATACTATAAGTTGAAAGTACAAGTTTAAAAAACTACAAGGTAAAACCATTAATATATTCACACAAAAATATATTCACCTCAAGGCATTATTTGCATGCAAATGGTTTTTGCATCCAAAAATAATAATTATTTTACGTCTTTAGAACTGTAAACTATGCTTAGGTGCCAGTTATAGCTCTCATTGAAACTCATCATTGAAAATTTTAATGATTGCTTTTGAGTCGTTTAGGACAGTGTTTTTCAAACTTTTTGAGTACGCGACCCCTTTGTTGGTAAAAACATCCGGGCGACCCCCCACGCCCACATTCATAATAGTAATACTTTATCAGTTATTTAAAAAGCGACATGAATCGAGCCCATCAAAATCTTCTTTGTCAAACAGAGCTCAGATGGTTGTCAAAAGGAAAGGTATTTTTAGATTAAGAGCTCACAGCAGATTTTGGGTGTGATTGATAACAAAAAAAGAAGTATGTATATGCATTTAATGCTTCATTAAAGTCTATTCCAAAAATCGAGGTCTTGTAGTGCACAGCCGAGGCCTTAAAGATAAACCAGTGAATCCAAAAAAAAAAGTATGAGTGCAACTTCGAGGGTAATAGTGTTAGCCGAAATTGGATTTCTTCGCTCCCTAGATAAAATCCTCGGATCCCATATCACGTAATCTGAGATCATTTGAGTATATATGTAGTTCGCCCTGCCAGACTATTAAACAAACCGTTTTTCACTTAGAATTCTGATTTTTTTTAAAGGTCTGGCAGGGCGAACTAAACATTCAAATGCGATCCGGGGAGCTTAGGGCAGGGTGAAAAACAATTTCGGCTAACACGATTTCCCTCGAAGTTGCATTCATATATTTTTTTTCGATTCACTGGTTTATCTTTAAGGCCCCGGTTGTGGACTACAAGACTTCGATTTTTTTAAAAGCCTTTAATGAAGCTTTAGATGGCTATACTTCTTTTTTGTTATCAATCACACCCAAAATCTGCTTTTCTGGAATTAAAAGCCGAATAATTATTGATGTTTGTACAAGATTCAAAATCTGGATAGTCAAATCATTTTTCTGTCCCACTTGGCTTTTAAAATTATCATTTCTCGCTGAACTTTTTGACCACTTAAACATCTTGAATACGAGCCTCCAAGGGAGACAAGTAAATATTACTACCGCAAAAGAAAAACTCAGAGAACTCCTCGCAAAACTTCGTTTGTGTTCAGAGTTAAAAAAAAATGTATGATTCTTTTCCCATGGTTTCCCAGTTTGTATAGTTAGGAGAAAAACCATTAAGTGACTTTCCAGATCTCTATTCTGAAGGTGAAAATGGACAGAGATAGATACTTAATCCTTATTTGAATATATCAGTCCATCTGGCCGATCTTTCATCGATAAAGACGATAGAAAATCTTATAGATTTAGCTGCAGATGGTATGCTCTAAATTTAATGTTAAAACCATTGATAATTTCTGGATAAAAACAAGAGAAGAGGAAAATATCTAGAACTGGCAAAAGAGGCTTTAAAATTGTCAATACCATTCACCACTTCATAGCTATGTGAACTCAATAGGAAAATGCTTTTATTGTTAACGCCGCAACATACAAGCAAGTTTTGAACATTTAATAAAAGAAAAACAGTTGCACCCGTCTTCCTAAAAAAATTGTCTTATTTTTTTAGTACCTTGTACCTAATGGCTTGCGACAGCGACCCCTCCAGTTATTCTTGGCGACCCCCTAGGGGGTCGCGACCCACAGTTTGAAAAACACTGGTTTAGGAAGTAAAATCATTTATTATTTTGATGGACAAATAAAGCTTAAAGGCTCTCCCAAACCAATGCGAATTCGTAGCGAATCATTCGCAAAGGTGTTTTTTTGTTGTTGCTTAGCATTGTTTATCTTTCAAATTTTGTATTACTGTGAATGATTTCGCGTCGTCGGCGAATGATTCGCGTTGGTTTGGGAGAGCCTTAAGACTTAGTATATGTTTTTAGCCAAAAAAATTATTCAAATAGGCCCAACTTTCTACATAAAAACACTTTTCTTATTTCAATGATTGAACTACCTTACCAATGATCATTGAAAAATCAAAAGTCAATTTTTGTGAAAAGTTGAGCATATTTGAAATTTGTTTTGACTAGAAATATTAATAAAGTCCTGAGCTTTAATCGTCCATCAAAATAATGAATGATTTTGCTTTTTAAACGTCTCAAAATCAATCATTAAAGTTTTCAATGATGAGTTTCAATGATAGCTATAACTGGCACCTTAAAGTCACAACTCGTGAGAGTCATAAAAACAACCGAAACTTTGATCTCCTCCAACTAACAATTTACTTGAGTTTCTACAAATATATATTTTTCCAAGGGGGAGGGAGAACAAAACGTATGAATTCTACCTATCATTTCTTAAGCTAAGTATACAGATTACAGTTCCTTGACGAAAAAAAAACTACATGTATTTCTTATGGGAGCGCTTTTTGCGAGAACATTTCTTTTTGACGTTTAAATTTTTTTTATTGAACAGTGAACTACCCAAAGAAAACAAATTTTATATTCACCACGGTTTTTTTTCGTACAAAACAATGTCACTGACATTCTTTTTCCGAAAAAAAATTGCGTTTGGCATTTGTGTTTGTTTTTCCATGGATCAGTCTCATTGAGATTTTTTTTTCGAAAGTGTAAACTGGCGGCGAATAAAAAAAAAAATTTACACCACGGACATTTTTTCTTTGTGGAAAATATTTTTTTTTCTCACCTCGAAGAATTTTTTACTCAAAAGAACTGTATACTTAGCTTTAAGCAAAAGAATAGGACAAAGGCGTGATATTCTTTTGCTTTGTATTTATGAGACAGAAAAACTGAATACATATTGCGGGTGTGTTGGTTTAGTTCGTTGCGATTGCTTGTAGAGTTATTGATGTGTTCGCTCATCATCGGTCAAGAAGCTAACAACAAAATGCTGTGGTGAGTTTCGTTGCGAGTTTTCTTGTGATTATTAGGGGGAGAATACCAAAATTTTATCAAGTCACAACAATCCTCACAAGGACTAGTCATAAGAGCTTGTGACTTGTGATTTCTCACAATGGCAATGGGGAGAATCCGGCTATAAGGCTCAACCGATTTCAATCAACATTTTTATGCAAAAGTTCCCTTAAAATTTCAGTAATATTGCATACCAAAAGTTTGAAAAACATAAATTTTGCATTCAAATTCAATATGTCAAAAACAGGTTGAAGAACTAAAAAAAAATGAAAACAGCAATGATAAAAAAACAGCTCCAACGTTCTAATTTTTGTTTTGCTTTTTCAATAAGTGCCACCTGAAAATAGAAATGTTTTATCCGAGGTACTGCCTCTTGCGAGGAACTGACAAATCCTTCAAGAGTATACTTGTCATGAATAAGTGCATCTCATCTAGCCGTTCGGACTCGACAAAAAACTGTAGGTCCCCTCCATTCCTGCCAACAACACGCACACAGGAGTGGTTGAGAGTTGTAAGTCACTAAGCCCTGGTTCTCCATGAGCTGTTGCGCCACCCAATTTATTTATTTATTTTTGTTTTTCAATAAGTAATTAAATGGGATACTTGTTTTTTAGCTCTAACCCGGAGGCCACACGAGCGAGCACCCGCTAGCGAGTTGGGTACATACATTAATTGTCAAATCACTCGACGCTCTACTCGTCTCTCAACTGGCAAGTGGCAAGCCAGTTGAGTAGCGAGTGGGAAAAGTTTCGATGTATTAGTAACTCGCTAGCGATTCCTCGCTCGTGTGGTCTCAGGGTAAGCTATTTTACAAGTTGCTTGTACAATAATTATAGGAACGACTTAAATGATTTCTTCATAATTTTTATATTATATTTTTTCTATAATTATTTTCATATTTTAAAAATTCTCTAGTTCCAAGTAACTTGGACATAAGAGCAAGTACGTGCGATCCAGTCGTGCATTTTATATCTTATCTTGTTCCTGCAGCATAAGTTTACCCAGGGGGTCAACTCTCGATGAAAACAAAGTTATTATTTCAGTTTTCACAGAGTTTTATCATTTTATCACTTCACAGGCACGCGGAAGGCGATTCTCGAATTTGCTATGAGAAACAGCTGTCAAAGTGAGTACTAAAAAGTACTAAAATGAAAAAGCCACAACTTTTTCATAGAAATAGATGATTGTGACGTCATAGAAAGATCATGCGTGTATCGAATAAGCACATTTTGTTTCTGTTTATCATTTTTCTTTCACAGAATGATTTAGAAATTTTATTTCATGTCTTGAGCGATTGAGCTTGCATTTGAGGCAAACGAGGCCACAAATCAGCGCACTCTTTTGCCACAGGACCAGTAATAGCGGAACCCTTCATTTCACCTTTTTTTTATTCACTATTACCCCCGCATTGTCCTCAAAGTATATAAACACCCCGTCCCTCCTTCTGAAAGGCTTTCTTTGCCTGATAACAACAGCTGGCATAACCTCTTTCGCAGTTCAGGCTTTCCCTTCTTCACTGTGGCTACAAACATATCACCAACTCCTGCAGCAGGTAGACGATTCAAACGACCTCGGATTCCATGAACAGCGATAACATACAGATTCTTACCTACTGTATTATCGGCACAGTTCATTACAGCCCCAACAGGGATACCTAGGGAAATGCTCCTCTTTTAGACATTTTACGCCCTGTTCAGTTTACAACGGGAAATCAAAAGGAATCGCATTTGGAGTGAAGGGGTTATCATATTTATCACTTCACATTTTCACAGATCGAGAATTGACCCCCAGCTGCAGCAGTTTTGACATTTATTCCCAATCCGTTTTCCATTCTGTTCGGGTCGTAAGTCGTTAAGCACTTTTGGTCGCCAAAAATTTTGTAAATAAATCGAGTAGGGCTAGGGAAAGGAATGTTTTTAGGGATGCAGCTGGTGTAGTCCGCATGTCATTAGTTGTGCTGGTTACAAGCCAACCTTTGGATTTTAGTCTTGGTTTTAAGATTGGTTGCCTTATCAAACGAATGGTTATGGGGCTGGGTCCCCATCTTTTACCAACAAAATTTCCTACAGATGTAGATAGCTACTGCACACCCTGCATTTGGAATTGGGATGTTACAATTCCTCATCAACGAAACAAGCCCTGTCTTAAGAGGGTTGAGCGTGACCGTTAAGAGCGTACGCTATGACTTTGACACCGCTTAGACCTAGTTCAACTAAGATCCGATTTATAACCAGAAGCCAGAGCAGAGGAAATAAGACACCTCCCCGATGTGGCGTATCCCTACACTTCTTAGATTTAAGCTTGCTATCACCCATTTCAAGTTTGAAGAATGGAATCAATCCAGTTTGACAGCATGCTAATAGGAGTCTAGAGCTCGTCGAATAGCGTTATTTTCAGTATTATTCAAGACCCCTTTTGGTTCAGCAATACTCCTCTGCCAGGTGGATTGATTTGTCGATTGTGCTGTACCACTTCATAGCATGAAGTGCAGTTTCAACAGATTTGCCCTTTATATAGGTATGAGAAGCTTACGAACTAGAGGTCTTGAAACCAATTCCAAGACATTCATTTTATTTCAAGTACACTGTAATATTGTACATACTGCTTGAAACTCAAATGAATGAATACTTTAATATTTGACTACTGAATGAGTCTTGCACCCACTTCAAAACAAACACTCACTGCAGTGAACTCACGAAGAACGGGTATTTCGAATATGGGTATTCATAGAAAAAGTGTATACTACATGAACACTGAGTACATTTGTTCCAGCCAAAGTCAAGCTTCTTAAGTGGCAAATTGGAGAGAAATGGCTGTTGCAAGATTTACCTCAGTACAGTAGTTTCTATTTTTTTATTTTCTTTTAACTCAATTTCTTCTTCTCTCAACGAAGCTAGAAACCAAGTAAAGTAGACATTGAAATCGTTTCATTTACTCCACTCGGTGTACTCAGTGTATACTCAGTGTATTTCCCTCAGTAAACATTGTACACTGTTGGCTCAAATCAAGCCACACAGCGTGCGAGAAAAAGAAAAGAGTGTACTCATTTTGAAATTAGGTGATCGAATAGAATACACTAACTGCTTCTTATAGAGTGGGTACTTCACTTCACTGTATACTATAGGCGTTTTTCTTTTTTAGCTCCGAGCATAGCATTGAGTTGTCAAAAAAAGATCTGTGTTTCTTTTTTAGCTCCGAGCACTCGGAGCGCTCAACTTGTGTTTCTTTTTTAAATCAGAGCTAGCTCGGAGTACGCTCCATGAGCTCAGAATAAAAAGACCGAGTGAATGGAGCAAAGAGCTGAGCGCAGCCAACTTCACTCTTTTTTACACTCATTTCAAGTGGCCGCGTTCGACACATCAATTTCAGTTCACAATTTGGAAATTTTTCGAGTTTTTGATTGGCCAGCTGTCTGATGAAAATTAAGTCATTACTTAATTTTGGTGAGTTGAACGCATCGCAATCGTATGACAGTCCAGAGCTCAGATGTGTTTCAAAATTATATCGGAGAGCTCTGATCATACTCTGCTCAGAGCTAACTCCGATAGCTCGAGCTCTACTCCATGCTCTGCTCAGAGCTAGAAAAGAAAAACGCCTTATGTCGAAAAATAGCAATGAATGGTGTACACTGAAGTATTGCACCCGTTGAAAGGGAGCAAATGAATACATTCATGCAGACCTCTAATGCAGACCTCTATTATGAACAAAAGGAGACATTTTCATTTTTCGTTTAAGAAAAACCAAGTTTAATTTACATAGCTATTCGTAGTTGAATAAAAAAAAGTCAGCATTTGTCCCGAAAGTGCTTTTTAAAATTGAATTTTCATTGATACATGTTATTATTCTTGAATAATAGGTTCTAGACTCGATACGAAAAAAGTACCATAAGTCAAAATGTGACCTTTTGTACCTAAGGCCCTCATATGCATGTTAGGCCTGAGAGAGAAAATTATTAAGTGTGTTTTTTTTGCAAGCCCAGGGGATTTGAAAGAAAATACGTCATTGGGACTTAGGGAAGCCATCACAGAAGAAAAATAGAGTTTCCATACAAACTATCGATAACATGTATGAAATTCGTGCCTTACCGGCTGTTTTTGTCTGGGCTAAAGTGAAAGTTAAGCTTCGAAAATTCTCAGGACTTGTTGTTGTTGCATTCAACATGTAAATTGTTTAGCCCCGACGTGCGTCGTTTTTTTCGTCCAAGCCCATTAGGGCAAGGTAAAAACACACTATATTTAAGCTTTAGGTGAATGTGCGTTTCTATTTGCCTTTCTATATGGTCTTTAGAAGAAAAGAGGATAAACTATGAGCTTTTGGAATGAAGATGACATAAACTTCTCTCCAAAAAGATGTAATATATTGATCCCTGATTGCTAGAACTACATATATGTAGGTAAATTGCTTTTATATTTTAAAATATTTCGCCAAAAACGTTGTTATTATTAAAATTATTATGGATTATTATAGACTGTTTGTCCAATATCTTACTCCACCATAGATATTCGTGGGGTGTAAAATAGAAAACTCAAAATCTCAATCTTCCTCAAGATGCTAGGCATTTATGAACAATGCTATCTTCAAAATTTCAAAAATCTAGCTACCTAGTTCTTTCAGCATGATTAAATAATTTTAAGTTGGAGGAGGAAAACAAAAAATCCTCAGCAATTTCTCCAAAGTTTCCTACTCTTTATAGCCCCACACCTAAGCAGCATGACTGCTTCAAAAATTTGAAATTTTGCGCTATGGCAAAATACTTAAAAAAGAACAATGTACATTATGTTTAAATTCTTTTCTTTAAATTAAAAAGGCAAACATCTATCACTGTCTACTTTAACTTTACCATAATCAGTGTTTAAGTAAGGGTTTCGTTTTACCACTTCACCACATTTAAAAAGGGACTCTGCTTCATATTTTGGATTTTTTTTAAAATTTTGGATATAAGTTATTCATGCTGTGTTGTAGCTTATGTCTTGAAAAAAAAGAACTGATTGACTGGATAAAAGTCAAATTTGTCCATGATGCTCCTATTGTGGTTGGACTCTGTGTTACTTTTTATATCTTTAATAAAAATCAGTACAACTATTGACAACCCACGTTTTCCATCCTTATTTTCGTCCTTTAAAATGAAATTAGGCCAAGATTAAACATATATTATGTACTTATTGGTGTATATACAGACAAATACCAACTTTCGATAACGATGTTCTCCATAAATGCACATCACAGTGAAAAAATAATGTAGGCAAGGCACTAGGCATCGAATTCATTTTCCAAGTGGGTAGGTAAATTTTACGATTCGGAAACATTAAATATATTATGTGTGTGGGCCTGGGCAGTTCCCAATTGCGATCAATACCGTAATAATATAAACCAATAAAAATAAATAAGTGGATATGAGATGCAGACATTATGAAGGTATATAAGACTTGGAGGAGCCATCATCAGGGCTCAAGGCGTTATTCATTCACCTATTTCTCTGACATTGCAACATTTTGCTGAATAAGAAATGCTAAATTAGGAGAAATTATTTTTTGAGAAGAAATAATAATAGTCTTTTAGAATTTATCACTTCTTTGAACTTAAATAGCTACCAACTGTGTATATATTTCAAATCGTCAACACAAACAACTTTTACATTTATCTTTTACCAGGGCTAATATTTTCTTATACAATTGGCTGATGTCTATTGCTTTTAGCCATTAGTATCCTTTCTGGAAGTGAATTCTTATCAGTTGGTTTATGGTGTGTTAGCCGACATTTTTGGCCAGAAACAATTTATCAATGCCACATTAAAGCTAAAATAGCAGCACCTAGTCTTTTTTTTAACCTTTATTCAAAAAAAGCTTTATTTAAAGGAAAAAGGAAAGCACACTGCCAAGCACTATACGAGAACACAATTGATTAAAATATGTAATATAGAGGTATGGTTAAACAAATCAGTTTTAATGATTTTTGTATTTCAAAAAGTCATAAAATCGACTGTACTATTCAACTGTACTACTTTTAGGATGGTATACAAAAATGAGTCCAAAGTTAGTTGAACACACGTTGTTGATATCAAGAAGGATACATTTTAGAAACATTGAAGGGAAGTTTTAGAAGAAGCAATATATTTGTACACAACAACCCGGTACATAAATACATCATGTACATACTTTTATAGTTGTTTACAAAGGCAATAACGCCTCAGGAAAGGAAAAGAGTAGAGAATAGTTTTCATTTCCGAAAAGATGATTGATTTGAATGAAAAAATGGTGATATCATTCAACATGACTTGTTGTGAATATGTTGTAAGATTTAAAAATTGTTCATTCAGTTTCCAGATCGTATATGCGCTATTTACTTATTTTGTACTAAATCGGATAGTCGGAGCTTTACCCAAGAAATGCGAAGTTTAAACGTTTTTTTTCGCTTTATTGATTCGACTTTAACACAAAATAAGAAATTCTACTAAGAAAAAATCTTTGATAAAATTTCTTCTGCTGGTTAAATAAAAAATATTTTTTTACCGTAATTTACTCTAAAGCTTCTTTTTTGATCTTCTTCCCATAAAATCCCTGCCCCAAAGAGTTTAAGTTTCGAAAAAAAGATGTCGTCTGATTTAATGTATAAAGCATCAAGTACAAGTATGCCACTTTTAAATGCATGGCCATTCCAAAAAAATCGAAACCAAGCAACTCAATTTCTAATTAAGGGAACAAATTTAGGTAAACCAATATGGAGAATAAATATAGGAGTTAACGAAAAAACTGTTAAAACGAATTTCTATTTGTTGTTGTAAAAAAGGGAATTGACCAAAAACTCATACGTTATCTTCCGCAAATGTGCATTTTTCGGTATTTTCGCGATGTGGAGTGAAATTTGTATAAGTACTTTCAGTAGACTACTTAACTCTGGTATTTTTTTCTTGGCAGGAATGCTGTACAAATCAGTCGACTCCCTCTAACTCGAATTTTCACGGGATATCAAAATCAGTTCGAGTTAGAGAGAGTTTTGCAAAAATTCGAGTTAGAGAGAAATATTGTTTGGTTTAAAATTTGAGGGGAATACAAATTAGGGCGAAAAAGTTCGAGTTAGAGGGAAATTCGACTTAGAGGGAGTTCGACTTAGAGGGAGTCGACTGTAGATATAAGCGTCAAAATTACTGAACATTTCATGTCTTCTCCGTTACCGAAAAATGACAAAAGTTTGTATAAATGGTGAACTATATTAGTATTTGTAATACAGTACCGCATACAAAGCTAAGACTTGAAAATAGTTAGGTATTGTGAAATTTTTATAGATTTTAATATCATGTCTAACTGACTAAAACAGGGAACGGAGAAGACAAAATTGCACTTTTCTCTCTCAAGTTTCAAAATAATTGAATAAAGAAGAATCTTTAATCGTACGCGTCATCTCCGTTACCATCTTTCCATTTTTTTCTGATTAAATAAATAAAACCATGATGGTTTTTGGTAAATGTCGGTTTTATTAAAGTGTGCCAAAAAATTAGAATTTCAAACTTTAAGAAAAAAGAAGGAAATATCTTAATCGTACGTGTCTTTTCCGTTACTATCTATTTTTTTGTATATAAAAGTACTGCATTTCATAATTTTTTAGTGTGAATTTATGTGTCGTGTACTTCCTGATAAATTCCAAAAACCACTGAGTTTCATAAAAAAATATTAATTTCTTAACAAGAAAAACCTCACTACAAGCGTCCGATTGGCTTCTCCGTTATTTTGGAATGGCCGTGCATATTAATTAATATGCAAATAAAAACTAAATTTCAAATTTTGGTGTTAATTAAGTTTAAATTTTGATATGCAATTAAGACCTTAATTGTATATAAAAATGTTTAGCCGATAGTGAAATTAATCCAAAACCAAAAAAAGTGGTTGATGGGAAAGTATCTACTGTTAATAATGGTAAATTGGTTGGGTACATCATACTTATTTAGCACACATAAACTTTTTTAAAAATCAAAATCGTAGAAGACGTTTTCGAGAAAAAAAAATATTTTCCTTTACGTTTTTTTAACAGTTATGTAGAACCTCGTGGCAAAATGGTTAGTGTGTTTGGACTGTCTGGGCTCGGTTCCCAGCCGCTACCACCTTAAAAGGGCCCACAGACACCACACTTGTGTGCACACATGTGTCGGTGTGTGGAAATGTGTGCTGTGTGTGGGCTGGTGCACACTGCACACACCGATTTTTGGTGTCAGACACGGAGCGAGTAAAAATCAAAAGTTTTTGATTTTTGGTGCCGATGTCTCGATCGGTGTGATGTGTACGGGTGTTGGTACACATGTGTGGTGTCTATGGGCCCTTTAAAACAAAGAATATTCTTTTCCGACGTGACGTTCTGCCTCTAGCGAGGAACTAACAAATCCTCCATCTGTTGTCATGAATAAGTGCTTCTCAAAAAAAAACCCTATTTTGAAAGAATTTCGGGCAAATTCAAACTGGTTTTTCGATTCTAGATATACAAAAATAAAGAAACCGATAATTTTGTATTTTTATATGCCTCAGTGCCGCAGTACAGTTAACACAAAGTAGCTACTTTCTATATTTAAGAAATTTCAAGTTTTTTTCATTAGTTTTGATATGTATATTTCTTGATACAAGGAGCACTTTAGGTTGAAATAAAAAATATTATTTTATTAATTGCATATTTGTCTTTAATATTACATTTACCGTTTATCAATTTTGTCTATCCATGTAAAATATTGGAGTTTCAACTGGAACACCCTCTGCAACTAGTCATTCATGCTTTTTTGGTCTATAAAAGAAGAGCTAAGCATTGCTAACTGTAGAGCTTTAGATTTTTTTCAAGCCTATGCTATATACTATTTGTCATATAAAAACAAAAGGTCACTTTTGGTCACTTTGCCGTCAAGAAGCTTTTAAGTGTAAAAATTTGTGTTGTCTGAACAGCACTTCAAATCGGCTTTTGGTTTTACCGTTACACGGCTATTTTGGTTGAAACAGTTTTTACATAATAGAAGATCAATTAGACCATCGTAAAAATTGCGTTTGAGCTTTGTTTAGGTAAAAACCAATTTGGAAAGTGCCAGAATGGCTTATTTTGTCCTTGAAAATGACATAGCTTTCTTCACACAGTAATTTAAAATACGTGTCCTTGCTAACTATTATTATTTTAGTACACACGAATACCTTACTATCTGTTTTGTAAATGAAAATTGCTTTCTAACGACATATGCCTTAATGCGTTAATGGTTAAACTATGTAGCTTTCACACATTTTTGCCAATACCTAGCTCTACTACACAAAAACATTTTTTTACACTAAAATGCAACAAAATATTACTAGGGTGCGAATAGTTTTGTTCAAACAGTTATATGAGCTGACCTGTTATAACAGCTATTGCAAGATATTAAAATAAATTCATAAATTCAACGACATATTATTGGTCTTGTAGACCGTTTTTTCCTATTCTGCTTGCAAATTAATTGTTGGTAAGGATGCTTAATTTTTGATATAGCTCCATAATTTTTGTACCATGATGACAACTTGTCCCCTAAATACTACATGTAAAATATCAACAAGATCAGTTTATCCGTTTGGTTTTTATAGAATTATTTCCACTTGGTCCATAGAAAGGAACCACTGTGCGTCGGTCGGCAAAAAATTGAAGGTACTCTCTATTCCTGCCAACCACATCAGGTACACAGGAATGGTTGAGAGTTGTAAGTCACTAGGCCCTGCCTCTCCACGAGCTGTTGTGCCATCAAATTTAATTATTTTTTTAAAAACAGTTGTACATATTCTAAGTACATATCTACCATTATTTTTGGTTCTAGAATCAATTCACCCTTTAAAAGAAAATCGACAAGGGGCCTATAACACATAAGGTGCTTGTTGAACAAGTGAAATTCAACAACTTTTTAAAAATTTGTGTAACATGGAACAACAATTCTAAAAGAGCTTGTTGTTTTGGTTTTTTAATTTTTAAATAAGTGGCTAATTTAATAAATCAACCTTTTCTGTAACTTGAAACAACAAGAGCTTAAAAAATAGAAAATAAACTTGTTGAATATGTAGTTAATAAATTTCAACCGACACGACGGACGGTTGCAGACTTGTTCAAAGTCAACAAGTTAGAAATAAACACCTGCAGTGAAGATTGCTTAAAATTTTTAAGTGGTTAAGAATTTGGTTTACAAAATATTTTATTTTTTATTCTGAATAAAAAATTGATAATGAAAATCAAAAATAGACAAATATGTATATTCAAAAAAAAAAATTGACTTTGAGATAGAGCCACCTGTTGCCCGCGTGCTGTTGCCGTTGATTGTCTTACTGAAAGTCCTTCCCGCAAATAACGTTCACCAAGCTAATAAAGCAAAGCGCTTATTTTCATCCTGTCTGGAACACGATAATTGCAGAATATTTGTATCAGTTAAGCGGAGTTTTCAATTAACCGAACTTCGGATAGCTGAAATTTGTTTCAAAGAAGCAGAATTCCGTCAAAATATAATAAATGTCATCGAACAAAAAATATATTACATTTATTTTGGGTTATTTTCCACAACATTGGTCAATATTTTTTAAGGTTACGTATCCTCCAGGGACGGATTGACAAGAATTGAGTTTTTGACATTCCAAAATCCAATGGTAGTTTCACTAATGCGAAGTTGAATAAGTGTAAAATTGGCATTTGAGACGAAAATATTTGTTTCAATTATGCGAAGTTTTCATATAACCGGAGTTCAGTTATGCGGAGTAGTTTGTGTGAAAAATGCTCAAAAAGGCTCCGTTATAAATTTCTTATTTCAGATAAGCGAGGTTTTCAGTTAAACGGAGTGCAGTTAAGCGGAATTGACTGTACCTACTTATAACGGGTGATTTTTTAGCTGGTTTGGTTTTGGCAACACTGTTTTTGACAGCTGACGTGTGTTTAGTACCTTGTGTCACTGTCAAACAGCTTCAGTTTGGTTTGCAATTTAACCATGGATCGTCTTACAAATGAACAACGCTTGCAAATTATTGAATTTTACTATCAAAATTCGTGCTCGGTTCGAAATGTTTTTTATCGAAAAATTGTGTTCAGCGATGAGGCTCATTTTTGGTTGAATGGGTACGTAAATAAGCATAATTGCCGCATTTGGAGTGAAGATCAGCCAGAAGCATTGCAACAGCTACCAATGCATCCCGAAAAAGCCACTGTTTGGTGCGGTTTATGGGCCGGCGGCATTATTGGGCCATATTTCTTCAAAGATGATGCGAATCGCAGCGTTACTGTCAATGGTGAACGCTACCGAGCGATGATAACAAACTTTTTTTTGCCCGAAATGGAAGTTCTTGACTTGCATGATATGTGGTTTCAACAAGACGGTGCCACATGCCACACAGCACGCGAAACAATGGCGCAATTGCGAGGCGAGTTTGGTGAACAGTTAATTTCACGTTTCGGGCCGGTCAATTGGCCGCCTAGATCGTGCGATTTGACACCATTAGATTATTTTTTGTGGGGGTATGTCAAGGCTAATGTTTATAGGGACAAGCCCGCTTCGATTGACGCACTGGAAGCCAACATCCATGCATTCATTCGTGAGATACCGGCCGATATGTGTGAAAGAGTATGCCAAAATTGGACTCAGCGGATGGGCTACCTGAGACGCAGCCGCGGTCAACATTTGCATGAAATTATCTTTAAACATTAAATTGCAAGGTTCAAACTATCGATTCAAATAAATATTTCATTCATTTTTTCGAATTTTTTGTGTTTTTTTTTTTTTTTAAAGTTCTAAACCTCTTAAAAAATCACCCGTTAGAAAAATATTGAAAAAAACAACTCGTAAATAGCTTAAAGCTCAAATACAAGTATGCCAAAATGAAAAAATATGAATGCAAAAAAAAAATTTCAAATCGTTTCAACGGTTTTCTGAAAAACCATTTTTATATTTAAAATTTACAAAAATAAGTATGCCAATTTTGAGTATTTATTAATAAATATTTATAAACATAGTTCAAACAAATTCATCAACCCGTTTTTGGAAAATTGAAATTTCAACAAAAAAAAATTTTTTTAATTCTAAATTTATTTTTCCAATATGCTGATATGCAATACTATTGACATTTTGCAAAAGTTTTTGCAAACAAATTTGATTGAAATAGGTTGAAATAAATTGAGTTAGTGTGAAAATCAAAAATCGTTATATGGCAGGTACCGTTAATAACAGTTTTTGGATTTTTTTTAGCAAAAGGTACACCATATCTACAATGCTTGCAAAACTTGTCCTAAAATTACTATATCACAAGTAAAACTTGAATTCTGAAACTATGGCGAGTGCTTTTTTTAAACAATTTACTGTCAACATTGCAGAACAGTGACACAAACAATTCTGTAATTGAGCTCTCGCAGTAAACAGGTTGAATTTTTTAAAGGATTGTTGTAAATTGATTTTTAATATTTAAAAAAAAATACTTACCAATTTTTAAATTTAGAATACCAAAAATCAATTTGATTTTGTCTTGACATCAACTCAATCAACGCTACCTATTTGTTTTTTATGATCCCCTTAAAAGTTTTTTATTAAAATCAAAATACTTTTCTTGGTTGGCCATACATATACGTTAATGAGCCTTATTTTCGCTCAAACATTCAAATTATTACATACTAGCCTCGCTCACCCCCCTGTGTTCAAATTCAACACCATTCAGAAGCTAGCTATAAAATATTTGAAAATAATTTTTTTTAAATATAATATTTTTGAATGTGCACAGTGATCGGCAGTATAAAATGGTACTTAACTAAAATGGGCCCACCATGTTCAATTTTGCTATTCACATACTCCGCGTGGTTATGGCTTTCCAATCATATAAAATGTATCCAAATCAGCGTTACCGTAGGATATTTTGGAAAAGTGGCAAGAAAAGTGGCACTCGAGAAAAAAAGTGGCACTTTAAATTAAAAACAGAACAACACCATAATTATATGTATGAAAATTGACTTAAGGGAACAAATTTCACTCTCATCTCAACGAATTTATAGGAGTTGGAGAAAACACATAATTTTAACAATCATTTTAAGGTTTATTGCAACGTAAGCTACAAACTAAAAATTTAATGGTTCAATTTGTATTATTATTCAACATAAACAAATACCTAAATAAAAGTATGAATAAATAATAAATAATAATTTATTTAAAAGAATAAAAGATATGAAAAGGTATGGAAAAATTTGATGGTGAATTGCTAGTTTTAGTTTTACTTGTGGGGCATAAAAAGTGGCACAGACTGAAAGGTGGTGGCTCGGTGGCACAGCCTGAAAAAAAGTGGCAATTTGACACTAAAGTGGCACACCGGTAACGCTGATCCAAATCAGCCAAATAATTTTTGAGAAAATGGCACCAAAAACCACTGGGTCAAATCCACCAAACATGAGGCCAAAATGACTGACTGAGATCTGGATAATATTTTGTTCATTTCCTTTCCAATACTAATGGAATTCATCCCTACCAAACGCCATCCGGATCTATTTTATCTTTTATTCGTCAAGGTCAAACTATGTACATATTTTTCAATTTAATGCTTTTTAACGTTCAAATTCATATCAAAATTGTTAGAATTTTAATAATTTTTAAATATTTATGGCAAAACTGCGTTTTAGGAACCGTCGGAATTAAATAACCTGTCAAAATATTCCTTTGTGTTCTTTAATTTTCCATTTAATAGGTTATATTGTATATTATGTATACTTTTACATAATTATGCTACACAGTGAAAATGCATTAATGCGATAAATTGAAAATCAGTCCAATATGTTTTTGTAAAATTTTGATTATAATATACTATTTATATTATACTTTAAAAGTAATATAAAAATTCAATATCCAAAGGAGAATAGGACAAAACGGTCTACAAGACCAATAACGACGAGACATATGTCGTCGGATAGGTATTTTTATGTACTATAATAGTTACTATGGGGGCTTACTTCAAATCACTGTGTGAAAAAAGTTATTCGCTAAATAGGATTGTGCTCTGGTGCATTTTAGTATGAATAAAATATATTTAGTATGGGGAAAATTTATGAAAACTGGTCTAACCAATAACGACAATATATATGTCATTGGAAAGGTATTTCCATTACCTACAATATCTTTCATATTAGTTCAGTTCAAATCACTGTGTGAAAAAAGTTATTCATTAACTTATGAAATATTGTGGTTCATTTTAGTGTGAAAAAATGTATTTTTTTTTAGTATGGGCAAAAAGGGTGATGGCAAGTTCAACCAATAACAACGGGACTTATGTTGTTGGAAAGGTAATTTTATGTACTACAATAGTCAATACGGCAGCTTAACTCAAATCACTGTGTGAAAAAAGTTATTCGCTAGTTGTTACCCATGCTCCATACATTTTATCTGCGCTAAAATTCCCTAAAACAGCGAATAACTGTTTCCACACAGTGATTTTCAATAAGTTGTTATGGTAACTATTATTGTTCATAAAAATACCTTTTCAACGACATACATCTTATTAGTACTGGTAGGACCAGTTTGTATACATTTTGTCCACACTTAATGGTACCAAAACCAAACGTTGTTTAACGAATAACTTATTTCACACAGTGATTTGAAATGAGCAACCATAATGACTATTGTAGCGCATAAAAATACCTTTCCAACGACATACGTCTCGTTGTTATTGGTTCCTAGACCACCTTCCATACATTTTTGCCGATTGTCCTTTATCCCAAAATAAAATGTCTTTATTCCAGATTTAATGTTTCCTTGAACGTACCTTACATAGCCCATCAGGAAAATTAGACAAAAAAGGCAAAACTACGAAAAAAATTCTGACAAAGCTGAATTTTGAGGGAGAGCTTTTCTCTAAATCTATTCATTATATGAACAAATAATTGTGTTTATCTTTTTAGTGTAGAATTACATAAGCTACAATTTGTAGATACCTTCACTTTTTTTTTCTAAAAAAACTGATTGCTTTTGAGAAATTAAGACAAAACTGAACCGTACCCCCTTTTATCTTAATAAAAACAATTCCCCCTGCCTAAATTAATGGCAACTTTTAGGAAATGCTAAAGACGCCAAAACAAATTTCTCCACCAATATTCAACTTTGTTGGAATTATTTTCGAAGTGAAAATCTACATAATTATCCTGGGCTAACAATTGTTTAAACTAAAAAGAAATTCTGTCCTGATACCAACGATTCGCAATGTTAATGCTTGTACGTATTTTTTCTATTCATAGATTGGAGTATGGAAATCGTGGGAAACACAAAAGCTAGACATACGAGATATAGCTTGGCCTGGAAACTCACATGCCCCACCACAGGGTGTCCCGGAGAAATTTCATCTAAAAATAACATTCTTAGAAGAAGCGCCTTACATAAATCTCTCGCCGGCCGACCCGGTGAGTGGTAAATGCCTAATGGACAGAGGTGTCCTCTGTCGTGTAGCAGCAGATCATGAAATGGCTGCTGATGTTGATATCGGCCAAGCCCATCGCAATGAATCCTTCTTTCAATGTTGCAGTGGATTTTGTATTGATTTACTGGAAAAATTTGCCGAAGAATTAGGTTTCACGTATGAATTAGTGCGCGTAGAAGATGGCAAATGGGGGACTTTAGAGAATGGCAAATGGAATGGACTGATTGCAGAGCTTGTGAATCGGAAGACAGATATGGTTCTAACTTCATTGATGATTAACACGGAACGAGAGGCTGTCGTGGATTTCAGTGAACCATTTATGGAGACAGGCATTGCGATAGTGGTGGCAAAGAGGACAGGCATTATATCACCGACAGCATTCTTAGAACCTTTCGATACTGCTTCATGGATGTTGGTAAAGTTTTTCTTTTATTGCTTTAATCATTTTGAAATATTTTTAGCAATACACAAAAATAAAACTCATTTGAATAATTGATTTGGTTGAATATCTACAGGTTGGCATAGTCGCCATACATGCGGCAACTTTTATGATATTTCTATTCGAATGGCTATCGCCAAGTGGATTCGATATGAAATTGTCCCTGCAAACGGGTTCAGTAATTCCCTATAGATTCTCCCTTTTTCGAACGTATTGGTTAGTGTGGGCTGTCTTGTTTCAAGCTGCTGTGCACGTAGATTCCCCAAGAGGTTTTACTTCTCGATTCATGACCAATGTCTGGGCCTTATTTGCTGTAGTGTTTTTGGCTATCTATACTGCCAATTTGGCTGCTTTTATGATAACCAGGTAAGGAATTTCCATAAGTAATTTATGCACAACTCTTTATTTTTTTTTATTTTTTTTTTAGAGAGGAATTTCACGAATTTAGTGGATTGAATGACACACGATTGACCCATCCATTTTCGCATAAGCCTTCATTTAAATTTGGTACTATTCCATATAGTCATACTGACTCAACCATCCATAAGTATTTTAAGGAAATGCATCATTACTTAAAAGAGTAAGAATGTCTTAATATTGAGTTCTGAATACTTTCTGTTCCTTAACATAAGTTTGTTTATTGAAGTTTCAACAAGACCAGTGTAGCTGAAGGAGTTGCGTCTGTCTTAAATGGCGGCTTGGACTGCTTTGTTTATGATGGAACTGTGCTGGATTACTTGGTAGCTCAAGATGAAGATTGCCGTTTGCTAACAGTCGGAAGTTGGTATGCTATGACAGGTAAGATTTTCAATTTCAATCTATAAATTTTGCAAATTGACGTTAAAATTTGATTTCTTTTTCAGGTTATGGTCTTGCTTTTAGTCGAAATTCAAAATATGTTCAAATGTTCAATAAAAGACTTCTGGAATTCCGTGCTAATGGTGATTTAGAACGTCTGAGACGTTATTGGATGACCGGAAGCTGTAGACCGGGCAAACAAGAACACAAATCATCAGATCCTCTGGCACTGGAGCAGTTCTTATCAGCTTTTCTCCTTCTAATGGCTGGTATATTGCTGGCCGCCTTACTATTGCTGCTAGAGCACATGTACTTTAAGTATTTCCGCAAGCGTTTAGCGAAGTCCGATAGAGGAGGTTGTTGCGCTTTAATATCATTGTCAATGGGTAAATCATTGACTTTCCGTGGGGCAGTGTATGAAGCAACGGAAATAATCAAAAAACATCGCTGTAACGATCCTATTTGTGATACACATTTGTGGAAAGTTAAACACGAATTGGATATGGCCCGATTACGAATTCGGCAATTGGAGAAGGCCATGGATAAGCATGGCATTAAACCACCACAATTAAAGTATATAATATGGCATTTAGTATTTGAGGGTTTGAAATAATGTTGTTAAATGTTTTTATTTTTTTTTTCAATTCTAGACTGGCGTCTTCGTCGGATTTACTTAACCATCATCATATGAAAGAACGTCCGCCACTGTTGGGAAATTTAAGCTTAGGAGGCAGTGCTCAAGATTTATACAGGTGGTAAGTTTTTTCATATTGGTGTTGTTGCTTGCAATGGAATGTGCATGTTCCCATATTATTATTTAATCAAATGAGGATCGAAGTATGATGTATGTATGTATAAATAAAATCAAGAATAGAAAAAGAAAATATTGAAATGAGATATGAGTAATGGTTAGTGCGTTGGACTGTCACGCCGAGTTTCTGTGTTCGACTCCCAGCCGCTGCCACCTGAAAAAAAAACACTGTTTTAATCAGAGGTAGGTACCAACTACCAACTGCTGCTTGCCAGGAACTTAAAATTCTTCAATAGTATCTGTTGTCAGAAAAAAGTGCCTATCATCTTACTGGCTGAACAGAATAGAGTGCTGCAACTGGAGCTGCAGCTGCAATTGGAATAGCTGTCAAAAAGTGTCGTACATGATTTTTTTACGCGCTCACAATGCAGCTGTACAGCTTTCTGACATTTTAGTATCGAAAATAAAAATAAAAACAAAAATAAAAATTAATAATGATAAAAAAGAAGCTAAAATTGCTTTAAGTCTTTATGAATGATTGAAAAGAGTTTAAAAATCACTTTAACCCACATGTAAACACTTCGTTTTGTTCGCAATTTTGAAACGTCAAAAAAGCTGCAAGCAAAAGTTAAAAGTTGGCCAACTTGTCCAGCTGCGTCTGCAGCTCCAAGTGTTCTGTTCGCATCATTGAATTTGTGTGTATTCAAAATTTTGACAGCTATTCCAGTTGCAGCTCCAGTTGCAGCTCCGTCTCCATTCTGTTCAGCCAGTTAGCCGTCGTTTGTACTCGACACTAAACTGTAGGTAGATCCCATCCATTCGTACCGACAACACGTATACAGGAATGGTTGAAACTTGAGAGTTGTTAAGTTACTAGGCACTGGTTCCCCATGAGCTGTTTGGCCATCAAATCTATGTGCACAGCACATGCTCCAGAAATGTCCCAGAAAATGCTTCTTTAAAATTGAGAAATAGAATCTAAGAGAAACATAATGTAAGCTGTGCCTACGTTCTGTAACTCTCGCATTGAAAAAACTGGTCGAGAAACGAAAATTGAAACAAAATGCATGAGTTTTTTTCCATTTTTCAATGTTTCTCCACTGATTTTATTGATGCGAGAGTTACAGAACGTAGGTACTGATAAATCAAGCCTTCTTTGGAAAAGTATTCCACCAATAAATTAACTAATTTTTAAGCTCAACATTTTTCGAGAGCAATCATTTAAAATTCAAAGCACTAAAAGTCAATTAAGCAACCAGTAAAGGATCTAGAATTTGAGGGGGGGAGGGGGGTGGACTATATCTCCAGTATAAGACACATAATTTTAAAATAATTAAATACCTATTTTTTTTCTAAATTCAAATATTTTTTTTGTTCTTAGTTCTTACGAATATATTAATACTGCTAATAGTCCGGGAGCCGACCGTAAGAATGCCTATCTCATCGCGGCCACGCAAAAATTGAATGCCAACCGATAACGGTAGTCAAAACATTTACAAAACTTCTGGTCGGACAAGCTTTATCTGGTCGCAATGGTTAGAAAAGGCACTTTTCAGGCTGCATTTTCCGCTAAATGTACCAATAATATACGCAACTTCTAAAAAAAAAAACTGGGGAGCATGAGAGTGAATTCAGTGCACGTCCCGAACACCCATCGAACACAGTGCAAATAAACTGGGGTGAAAAAAGTGTCACATAAAACACCTGAGTGTGAGTTCACAGTGGTGCATTAGTGCACCCTAGTGCCAACATCAAACAAACCTATTAATTGATGTTATTGAGGAATATCAATAGGTGTGTTTGTTAACGTGATATTTCTTCGAAATTTTCACAATTTTCTTTCAGAAACCATAGGATGAAAAACCAAAATTGGTGGGTATTTTACGATACCAAACAAAAAAAAGTGATGTAAATACCGCTTTCCTACTCAATACATATTTAGTAGGCATTTACATTGTCCGATTTTTCCACTACGAAAAATTGGGTAATAAGTATGCCCAGCAAACATTTCCCTTCAGAAATGATTTATAAATAATTCACAGATGTGAAAGAAACCCTCATTTATGAACTCATTTATAAACCGGTTTGGATCAACTTAACTGGGTAGCATTACTTCGAATTCGAATCGTTTTTATGTTTCATTAGCAATAGAGTAATTCTTCACTTTAGTGAATGTAAATAGGACGCTTATGTATTCATTTCACTGAACAATTCATGAATCTTTTTTTAATAATTTAAATGAGACAGATTTGATTCATTAATATATATATATCTATATATATAAAAATGAATGTTTGTCTGTGTATGACCTATAGACTCAGGTACTACACATAGGATTGAGCTCAAATTAACGGTATATATTCAAAAAATGACTGGCAAGGTTTAGAAAGTTATTTGAGAAATTTTTGATGAGTGGCGCTGCACTTTTATCAAAAAAAAAAGAAAATGAATGTTTACATGTGAAAAATATAATATTTTTAATATTAGCACTGTTTTTAATGTCAGAAAGTATAATACATATAATTGATGTTTTACACTGAAAGGTTTGAAAATTTTATATAAGGTAAATATAGATTTCATATTTGTGTAAATAAAGATAAATAAAAGCAATAATTTTAATAAGAATGCCACACAAGCGAAGATATATTTGCTGAAGCTTGCGAAGAAATGAACAAAGAAGAGATCGATTGCATGACGAAAATGAGGAAGCGCAAATACAGCGTAACGAATTGAATCGCTTACAAATAGTAAGATCCCGTACAAATGCAACAGAAGAACAAAATCCATTAAGACATTGCATTTGAATATGATAACAACTTTGATTACAGTTTACATGAATTTGTTATTATTGGATATATGGACATTGGACATAGTTTGTGACTGTAATGCATTGAAATTTAAAAATGAAGCACCTGGAATGTGCTGCGCAAACGGCAAAATAAAATTGACAGAATTGAAACCGCCATCCGAATTATAATTAACATTGGTTTCAGGTTAGTTACTAATAAGTTAATTGTGCATAACACCGTAAATATTAGTGTTCTTATTTTAAAAAATGCTTCCGTGAGTTAAAAAAGACACACAAATTTTAATACATTGATTGGAAATAGTGTTGGTCACTGATATATTGGTTTCAAATGTAACAACTGAATCAAAATATTTGTTGACCAATATACGCAAGTATAATGCATGCTTTAAAATTATGTCATTTGGTGCAACAATATTTTCCATGGCAATTTTATGACAACCTTCGAATTCAAGGCCAAAATTAAACATCTAGCTGACTCTCTACTACCATCTCCAGATTGTGATCACAAGTTTCTTCAGATGTATTTTATGGGAAACACATATAAACAAGTTAACAAACGTTGTTCATACAATGAAGATCCAAGAAGAGAAATTGTCGAATCCCTACAAAATTTTTTGCATGAAAACAACGAACTGGTACGATTATTTAAGACGGCAATTGATAAAATTACAACGGATAATTATAAAAAGTTATCACAGCAGACAAAGCCCCTGCTGGAAAACATGAGAGATGATACAATGCACCAACAATTGATGAATTTGTATTAGTTATTGTTGGGGAGGAGTTTGAGTCTCGTGACATAATTCTGCATCGCAGAATTAATAACATTCAACAATTTGCTGAAACTCATCGTTCATATGAAGCATTGCAGTATCATATATATTATTTCTGTAGTATGTCTCCCTTTTTAAGCTCACACACTGAACCGATTTTAATTAATGAGGTGTCAAAAGTTTCGAAATTTCACGAGGATTAAGCGAATTATATTTTTATTTTATAAATATTTATAATTTTATCAAAAACTCGATTCAAAAATTAAATATTATTCCAATGAAAATGAACACTTCAAATTCCAATGAAAATGCATTTTTAAAACAAACACTTCCACTTTCCAATCGTATTGGGAAATTAGGTCTGTATGGGGTGCATGAAAATAAAGGTTGGAAAGCACTTGACGTTGACGGAACTACACTTCAGGATAAAAATAAGAGATGAACAAAGTTTGTATTTATATATATAGAATTTTAACAGACATGTATGTATGTATATATGTCGTCGTCGTTCAATGAAAACTCCCTAAGTCCATTTTGATTTATTTTGAGATATCTGTACTTTTTATCGATTTTAGCGACCAGAATTTGAAGATGTTTGAATTCGGTTAATTTTTCCTTTAGAAATAGACCAATATAAGATTTAGAGATCTTTTACAGAGCTAAAAGTTCTATGTTTTACTAATTATATCGTATTTACGAGAGGTATCTCAGTGCTGAAAAAATGGAGTTAAGGATTTTTGTTTGAACGGCGCGCGCGGCGACGATATTTTAAAATTACAGAAAATAAATTAACTCAAAATTATAACTGAATAAATTCTATATAGCTACAAAACTTTATGAGCACTTTTTATTTTTATTGGTGCGAGAGGTCTCGCACGGGTAGGCTAGTCCAACTATATTTTGGCAAGGCGAAGATGGATATCACTTTAAAATAAAACTTCAAAACTAATTACAAGTAAATACATTTTGATATTAAGGTCCTTATTGTGACTCGCGAGTCATTGGTTTATGACATTAAATAGCGAACAACATCGTTCGAATAGAATGATATGTAAATGCGCAAAAGTTTTGAAATTTGTAGCATGTAATTTAAAATTTGATGAGAATAATTTTATCACTAATATTTATTGTGACTCGCAGGCCATAATAGGTGTGTCAAAGAAAGTTTTTGAATACAGGGGTGGAATCGGCTAAGGTGATTTTTTATAGTTGATTGTCACATTACCATAGTTTTACTATTGTGTTGTGACTGTCAACTATCACAAATCACCTTAGCCGATTCCACCCAGTTTTTTTTGTCTTAATCTGAATGCATATAACAAATTTTGTATGTCTGCTTTTGAGTATAACCGAAATTAATTAGTCTTAAAAGTGGCTTTAAAAAAAGTATATTCAATATGTCTATGAGTGTTTAAAAAAAAGTTTGTACTGCTATATGAATTTATTTTTATAGATGAGGAAACGAATAGGAAAGTAAGTGCGATGAACTACTATTCATATCGATTAAGTGGGCCATTCACGTTAAGACTGTCACACAGGCTGTCGATCGAACTGTTGGAACGACTGTCGAAAGTACGCACACACGTTGCGAACCAGTTTTACGAACAGTGTGTCAAAAAATTCCTTCATTTTGTTTTTTAGTAATTTCGTCTCCTAGAAACAAAATAAAAAATATGAAGATTATTCGTAGACTGAGTAGTACGGTCGCAAGGACTGTCTCAAAAACTGCCATTCACTATACGACCATTCGGTCGTGTCGCAAGGTTCGTTGAAATTTTCAACGAACTTCCAACCTGTCGTTAGTCACACGGTCCGATGTACAACAAGGACATTCACGGTAGAACCTGTCGTATACGACTAAAATTAGCCGGACAGTCCTTACGACAGTTTTAACGTGAATGGCCCGCTTCAATGATTCGACAAAACGCTGAAAATCATATTATGAAATGTTGTCAATTGTTCCATCAATACATTTTCTATATGTATGAGAAAATAGAAAGTGAACGACTACTTTACATTCGATTGAAAACAAAAAAAAACGTTCAGAAGAGTATATTCACTTACGAGATGCGGTCAACAATGATGGTAATGTCAATGAAATGGGAAAAATGGTAATACAAAAAATATTGTCTATCCAAAAGCCTTACAATGATATAACAATGGAATTAATAATAACTTAAATAACTGAGGAAAACTAATTATAAATCTTAATAAATAACCGCTACCTACTACTACATATATTGCTATTTTCTTACATAATATTATTACTTTACGAAACTTAGATTTGTCTACCCGTGCGAAGCCGGGGCGGGCCAGCTAGTATGAATATAAATTGGAGTTTCCTCATTCAGTTTAGTGAATATAAATTGAATTATATTTAATTCATTATAATGATTCTTTAATAATCCGAATGTATACCATAGAACTGAATGTATATATTATTTCAGTGTGGTTATACAAAATGCTATTTTAAAATGGTAAAATTATCTGCATAAACAGTTTGATTTCCCTAAATTTATCGAATTTATACTTAAATTTTGCTCAAGTATAATGGAATATTCGCGGCTATTCTGATTTATTCAATTTATCTTTTTTTTATTTTTTTTCACTGCCACAATGGATAAACGAATTTCCTCTTTGCATAACTTTTGTTTCAGTTTTGGCGCGACTAGGTCGCGTTATGTCTTTTCAAAACAAAATGAAAGGGACATTCAGTTTATGTGAATAAAAATGGACGCACCCAAGATATACCTCTTTTGAGGATCGCTTGAGCGCGTTCACTTTTATTCATATTATGTGAAGGAAACAAGAATCTCGATATTTTTTTATTATGAAAAAAATCAACACAAATCCCCTTCCCCGCGTATGAGGTAAAAGTGATGGGATATTTGAGTATATTCACATTTGATTCACTGAAGTGAGTGTTTCTCGAATATATATTCTTCATTTTCACTGAATGTTCAATGAACGTTTACAAAAATGGTTGCTGGGATGTTTGTTTCCATTGATGGAGTTTACATGAGATTTATGTCCCTGCCCTCTTCGTACTTTATTGAAGTCCTCTTCATTTTCAATTCAGATTTACTCACACGATCCAAGAAGTGCCACATAGACACATTAATACTATAAACACAAACTGGAAGAAGTGTGAAAGAGAACGAAAACATACTGGAACAATTATGTGAGTTTGCCAAGAATGGGCAAATTGAGTCCTTCCACCTCACTTTTAACTTCTTCACCTATGAAAGATCGTCATTGGAAAAACTGTTCAATATAAATACAGATTCACCTGGGGGTCATATTCTCAATCTGCAAAACTGTGAAATAAAAACAAATTTATCATTTCAGTTTTCACAGTGTTTTGTCATATAATCACAAGCGATTCCCGATCTCGTTATGAAAAACAGCTGTCAAAGTTAATACCAAAAAGTACTAAAATGAAAAATGCCGTCACTCGCTCATAGTTAAAGTTAATTGTGGACGTCATAGAAAGGCCCATATGGCTGTATCTAATGAGCACACTTTGTTTTTGTTTATCATTCATCTTTTCACAGGTTTTCTCAGAATTAATTGATTGTGATAAAAGAATAATCATATGAAAACATTTGTTTTCATTTTTTCACTATTCGAGAATCGCAGTTTCACGTATCGAGAACTGACTCCCTGCTCTATGAGCAAGTTTTGAACTTCTCCTACATACATCATCCTTTCTACTCTAAATGGCATTTTTCTATTGTTGTACTGTAAATTACCACGTAATGTCCGCAGTTCAAGCGCTGATCCTTCTGCCCAAAACATTTCTGCCCAAAACATTTCTGCCCAAAACATCTATGAGACAAAACAAATCTTATGGTTTACATAAAAAAGATCTCACAGTTTGTTTAGCTTCTATAATTTGAAATTTCTTTGTTTGAATTTTTCCAAGAAACTAACTTATTACATGAAAATAAAAATCAATAAAGAAAATGTAAAAATCGAAGGGCATAATAATTGTTGTTATTAAGGTCTTATATATTTGCCTTTGAATATTCTTTCCCACTCATAATTTCTTTTTTCTATAGTAAAAACCTGTAGATTAGATATTTATTATTATCAAACCCTAGTATTTATCACCCTTGATCCTTAATCTTAAATTTAAAAAATATGCAGTCAAAATAATTTGACTGAGTTTTTATATCATAAATATGTAAAACTCCCACTAGAAAACCATTGAATGTTCCCAGTAGGTACTACCCTTTATTTATTTAAAAAAAAAATATTGTAACGATACAACTAGCTTGGATTGAACTTTACAAATATTTTCAATATAATAATTAGATCCTTGACTTGAATGAACATTAAAAATAAGTACGTCATGGATGGTGCTAGCATTAAGACACAATCGAACTAAAGCTGTGATAAAGAATTCGAATCGTTTTGGATTGATAAAAATAAGAAATTGAAATAATATATTTTAAAAGAATATAACAAAAATAGTTAATTATTATTCTATTGCTCAATAGTCAATACTATAAAAATACGAACGTACTTATTTTTAATTTTTGTCATTAATCAAAGTCACAAATAGTAAGTATAAATAACTTCTAACTCATAAGCAGTTTTTTTGACAAAAATTTAACAAATCTAATTTTCCAGGTCTTATAAAACGGAAATTGCTGAAATGGAAACAGTCCTTTAAAATATTAGCATCCGGATCCTAGTTCAATTTTCAAAAGAAAACATTTGTTAACATGTAAGTAAAATAAAAAGAGACACATATATACATATATTTAAATAGCAATAAGTTAACAAAAACAAAAAAAAAAGTAAACAAACAAACAAAGCAACATTTATATTACTTAAAAACTAAAATTAAAATATAAAGAAAATGTAAAGCATTATAAAAAAAATTACGAAATCAAAATATTTTGAAAGCAAAATTAAAAAATAAAAAAAGTTGCGCAACATAGAGACACAAACGGAATTTATTTTTAATAGTTTTCAAAAAAAAAAAACAAAGTGTAAAAACTAAACAAAATAAAACACTACACAAAACAAAACGAACACAAAAATGTTTTATTTATACGTAAACAAAGAAAGCATTGTTTTCACTTCAATATTCTAAAATAAATATTTATATATGAAAAATAAAAATATAAACAGAAAAAAACTCCAAATAATAAAAAAAGAACTTTAAAAATTTCCTGATATAAAAATTTAACAAAATAGAAAAAAAAAAACAAAAATAGTACTTATACAAACATTTAAATAAATCAAACCGAATCAAAAAAAAAAACAAACAAAAACACTTTTAAAGAAAATGAACAAAAATGCAAACTATATTATACTTTAGGAAAGTTGTAAAAATTTTATAAAACAAAAATCGAAACTAACTATGTATGAAACAAAAATTGAATTTAATACCACCAACAATTTCCCACAAGTCTCTTAAGGATCAAGTAATTATACCAACTTAAAATTATTTATATTCATGATATTGTATAGATTTTATTTAATAGTTTGATGGTCTTAATTAGTTAGAAATTGCAAAAGAATATTTTGTTTTATTTTTTTTATAAAGTAGGTCTTTTCTTAAAATCCTGTGAACTGTCTATGTATCTAAGCAATTTGTAAGCGAAGGTTCAATATTGTTTTGTTAATTTCTATAGTGGTGATGGTGGAAAAAAGGCTCTTCCCTACATTTAGTGAAGTTGCTCGAAGCATTCTAAGGATTGTTCTCGAAATTTTATCTGTGTACCTAACACTCTACATTCGTACGAATGTATTGGCGGCTCCTGTTTCTACGGCTAGCCCGATTTTCTTTCAAACTTATTGCACCAATAGAACATTTTCACTATTTTGCTGGCCTGAACGTTTCGGGAAGGTTAGTGACGTGAAGACTTCAACTCCATTATGTCGAAAGTGTCCACTTCGGACTGTTCACTATCAATATGACTTCAGCTCAAACTTTTTCCCAAATGGCAAATAATTATATCGATAGAGCTTATTTTAAGGGACTTTCAATTCGCGTGACACTTATTATACAGTCACGGCCAATTTCTTCACAAAGTCCTAACGTTAGTACCGGTATTAGTCCTAAAGTTAGTACTCAAATCAGTATTTCTCACTTCTTCAAACACACAAGTTAGTCCAGTCAAAATAGACATTTGACCTAGCCAAAATTCCGATAAGGCTGAAAATTGGTATAGACCTTCCTTTTGATATAACAAATCAGTTGCGAAAAGTCCTTGTCAATCCCACACGAGCATAAAAAGTTATTGAAGGTCAAGTGTCGAAAAAAATGGTTTTTCACCTATAACTTTCAAACGGTAAATGCTATTGAAAAGTAGTATTAGTAAACTTTATAGATAAGGCAATTTTCTACAAAAAATATTAACGCACATTTTTTGGTAAGACAGATGGTTTAGGAAATAGAGCTGTTTTAAAAATGGTAAATTGACGAAAATATCGGTTTTTCGGGTATATCTCCATAACGGTAAATAATTTCGGAAAGTGTTTCAAGTAACGTTTGTAGACCATTTGACACTTTACAAGAAAATATTAAGAAAAAAATCCAAAAATGTACCGTTAAAAAGATATAATTATTTTAAAAATTTGGTCAAAAGCCAAAAATAACGGTTTTCTGATTATTACTCGTAAATGACAAAGTTGTCCAAAATTAATGTACACCCTATTTGTAGACGTTAAAATATTCTGTTTAAAAGATTGTTAAACTTTTTCCTTACGAGTGGTCGGTTACAAGATATTGCGATTTCAAAATGGCCAAATGTCGAAAATATAGAATTTTCACGTATAACTCTTAAACGGTAAACGCTTTCATAAAATACTTTATGCAGAGTTTGTACATAATGTGGTGTTCTACAAGAAAAAAAACATTTTTTTCCTAAAATGTATCAATCAATAGATATAGTAATTTTAAGAATTTGGTCAAAATTCAAAAATAACGGTTTTTTAATTTTTACTTTTAAATGGCTATGTTATTCAAAAAAATTTTAGATTGAGATTGTAAAGATTGAAATGTACGACCTAATAAAAAGTATAATTTTGTCTCATACGATTAATTGGTCAAAAAATATTGCGATTTAAAAAGGGCCAAATGTCGAAAATATAGGATTTTCTTCTACAACTCCTAAACGGTGAATGATATGGAAAAGTAATTCGAACTAAGTTTGTAGATAATGTGATACTCTACAAGAAACAAAAAATTTTTTTTTTCTAAAACTTACAATTTAAACGATATAATTATTTTAAGTTTTTATAAAAAGTTAATAACACTGATTTTTTCCCTTTTACTCGAAAATGACGAAGTTGTCTAAAATCAGTGTATGCTCAGTTTGAAGACTATAAAATTGCCTACAAAATTAATCCTACCCAAGCAATAATGCACAAGGTATTGAATTTAAAAAAATGAAAAATAATCACTTCCTGCATGATATGCACTCTTTTCCACACCATATCATGCAGAAAATGATTATTTTTCATTTTTTTTAAATTCAATACCTTGTGCATTATTGCTTGGGTAGGATTAATTTTGTAGGCAATTTTATAGTCTTCAAACTGAGCAAAAATATCACAGAAAAATAAAAAAAAAAAATCCGGAAAATTTTATGAAGTTAAATTTAGTTTAACTTACAGCCAATTTCTCCACAGAGTACTAACAGTAATACCAGTACTAGTCCTAAAGTTGATACTCAAATCAGTATCTCTCATTTATTCAAACTTAGTCCAGTCAAAATAGACATAAAAATGTGCAAACCTAGCCAAAATTCCGATAAGGCTGAAAATTGGTATAGACCTTCCTTTTAACATAACAAATCAGCTGCGAAAAGTCCTTGTCAATCCCACACGAGCATAAAAAGTTATTGAAGGTCAAGTGTCGAAAAAAATGGTTTTTCACCTATAACATTCAAACGGTAAATGTAATAAATGCACTGATACACGAAATGAAACAGAAAAGCCGTCAGTTTTGTTGATAAACACCTCCAGACTTAATAAGTAAGTAAAATAATATCCTGTTCAACAACTTTGTTGATTGCTACCCATTCAAGTCGGGTTGTGCTCATTTCAACAAAAGTTGAGCAATGTTGTTGATCAGCACGACATCATTTAGTCAACAGTGTTGGTCAACGATGCTGATTCACGCAAGTCAACATAATATGGACGCTGCTTACCATCAGAATTGTACAAAATTCAATGCAAAAAAATGCATCTTACATTTAAAAGAATAACAAAAATTTTAAGGCAGTATGAAAATTTCTTGGGCTAAGAAAATATATTAATGTAAAATCAAAATTGGTTTGCATTAAAAAAAAAAATGTTAAGCAGGCCAAAACTGTTTACATTAAAAAAAATGTAAATGCGAAATCGAAAATTTGTTGCATTAAAAAAATTTTCATACGAGTCAACAATTTTCTGCATTAAAAAAAAAAAGAAATTGAATTTTAAAATGTCTTGTATTGAAAAAAAATGTATGAACATTTTTTGCATTAAAAAAAAAGCGATGAGAAAATGACTGAATTCAAAATATATTTTCAATGCCAATCATATTTTTATATACTTTTTTTTTGTAATACAAATACACAGTGTAATTTGTTTATTCTATTTTTATTGGATTCGAATCATCAACTGTTCGAAGTTTTCTAGTAGAAAACTGAAATCATCGTAAATTCGGTTTAAAAATATGGCAACAAGCTTTTATTCTTTATTCTTTACTAAGCCTGATTTGTAAATTCCATTGACATCGGTCGAAGAATGAAAAGGCATAATTTTTTGAAAAACCTTGTGTATTCGAAAAAAATCTAGAAGAAATTGATCTGCATTGAAAATTTATTTTTAATGCATTTATTTTTTCATTGCCTTTTCTTACTGCAAAAACTATTCATAAATTTTTTTGCAAGACATTTTCAAATTTTGATCACATTTTTTGTAATGCAAGAAATTTTCAACTTACATTTTTACTTGCTATGTATAGGTACAAACAATTTTCAAAATATAGTAATTAATGGTACGTCCCAAAGAACCATTTTTTTTCGATTTTCTTCCAAATGGTATGACTGATTTCAATAATTTTTTTTATACAGAAGCTTCCAAAAAATATAAATAGTACTATGTACCAAATCTAAAAAAAAAATAGTTTTTGGAATTTTAGAAAAATGTTTCAAACTTTGTTTTGACTTAAGGTACCTACTTAAGAGTTTTTTAGTAGGACTTTCTAAACTATTTTAAGAAAAAAATTGTATTTTATGAAAAAATCAGGGTACGTACCTTCCATACAAAAGTTAAAAAACCGCTAAGGAAAATATTGTATTTCTCAAAAACGACTCCTATGGGATTTTGATTAAACTTTTTTTGTAGGCCAAAATTAGTATACCACAAAAAGTATAAAATTTGACACTTAGCAACTGTTGGTAGTATCTCTCATAGACTTTTTTTTTATTTTGAATTTTCTAGTTATCAGCTGAACGGATTAAGATAAAATTTTATATATACAAATTTCAAAAAAGTTCAAGAAATATTTCATTTCAAAATTTTCAAAAAGAAATTTTTTAATTTTTTAAAAAATTTCAAATTATTTTTTTGAAAATTCGATATTTTAAAAACAGGTTGACAATTTTTTCTAAATTAAATTGTATGTGTAAATAAATAAATACTTAAGATTACATTCCAAATTTGTTCCTTAAAAATGTTTTAAAAATTTGATATATTAAAAATTATTTTTTTAAGAAACAACTCGAACGATTTAAAATTTTTTGTTCTGCATACAATGATATTCAAACAAAAATTAAAATGACGTTCTTTTTTCACCTATTTCACCTATATCCTATTTGATGATTTTCAACATTTTTCTCTCATAATTTCCAAGTCTTTATATACAATTTTCTAAGACCCTCAGCCTCTTGAACATAATAGACCGAGAGCCCATAGCAGATTTTGGGTGTGAGTGATAGCAAAAAAAAGTATAGGCGTCGAAAGCTTCATTAAAGGCTATTAAAAATATCAAGGTCTTGCAGTCCACAACTGGGGCCTTTGCGAGAAACAGTGCATAGAAAAAAATATGAATGCAACTTCGAAGATAATCGTTTTAGCCGAAATTGGTTTTGAGCCCTCCCTAGATAAGCTCCTCGGATCACATATCACGGAATCTGAGACCATTTGAGTGTATAGTTCGCTCTACCGGACCGTTTAAAAAATTCAAAATTCTAAGTGAAAAACGGTTTTTTAAAACAGTCTGGCAGGGCGAATCAAACACTCAAATGATCTCAGATTCCGTAATATGCGATCCGCGGAGCTTATCTAGGTAGGGGTAAAAACCCATTTCGGCTAACACGATTATCCTCGAAGTTGCATTCATATTTTTGTTTTCGATGCACTATTTCTCGCAAAGGCCCCAGTTGTGGACTGCAAGACTCTGATTTTTTGAATAGCCTTTAATGAAGCTTTCGACGCCTATACTTTTTTTTGCTATCACTCACACCCAAAATCTGCTGTGGGCTTTTAGACTATAAGAGTAAGTACGTGCAAACCTGTCGTGCATTTTATTTTTTCTTAGATATTTGTATTTTGGCTCGTAATTTTTCAAATTTTGTAAAAATAAATTATATTTTTATTCCGACTTCATCTGCGTTTTGAGAAAAAGTCTTTAATCAATTGAAATACCTACTTTAATATGAGAAATGCTATTTTTTTGTATTTATTGTGTTTTGCTTCTATGAATAATTATTAAAACTATTATCAATTTTTTGTATTATTTTTTTATTTTTTTTTTTTTTTTTTTTTTGTTTCATAATGAAACAAATTGTTTCATAATGAAACAAAACCTGGTCATAAGGGTAGATGGGACGTGCTGTTTATGATGGCAGAATAGTTCTGGTGTTTGTAGTTTGAAAGGAAATAGGCCTCAAGCATTGGTGCCCACAAAGGAGGCAAGTGCCCCCTTCTAGCTCTTAAAATACCACGAAAATTCACCCCCCTGGTAAAAATCTGGGGCACGCTTATGACATATCAAGCGTTTTATTTAAGAATATCATTAAAAAAGAGAAGCACTCCACCAAGCCATTCATACTATTTAGGAACGTCATGAGAGTAGATTGAACGTGCATATGATGATGACAGATTACCCTTGATGTTTTAAAAAGGATCGGCCTTACGTATACGTGCGCGGAGAATGGGGCAAATTCACCCTTTCTGAAAAATAACACGCTTTTACATACGTATTTTCATTTTCTACTATGCTGCCGTGTCAAGAAGAAAAAACCAATCTGTATTTTGGGCTCTTTTGAGTTAGGGCCAGTTTTGGCATCTTTGATATGCCTACTACTTTATTCTTTAAACATAAAACCCCAGCTTGTTTAAAACCGTTTAAGAAAAATGATATTCAGTTAAAGAACCATGCTATTTTTAAGAAAAATTGACGTATTAGCATTTTTTTTAGAGAAAAAAGTGACTACCATGCAAGCATTTGTAGGTGTAGTAAAATCTAAGAAAAAAAAATTTTCTTTATTTAATTTCGTCTAGTGTTACACTAAAAAGTGTCGAGTTAACTTCACTAAGATTTTGCGCCATTGACTTTAATCATAAAACGGACAATACCATTTAATTCAGAAGGGGAATTTAATTAGCTACAAAAACTTATTGTTTGACAAATAAAATTAAAACATATTGGTCACAAAACACCACACAATTTATGTGAGTTTGTGCTTTTTATTTAAAATAATTAAACGCCATTCGAAAGTTTTTTTTTTTTAATTAACACTGAAATAACACATTACAGTCTTATTTTATTCAGGCTACATTATTATATTAAAAAAACAAGATTTTCAACAAATATAAGACCATTCTACTTTTAATCCTTCAACCTCCTTATAAGTCCAATCTTGCCAAATAAAAAAATACAAAAAATTATTATTTTATTTTTGCTTTCGCAACATAAAAGCAACAAAAATTAAGCAAAGCCAACATAAATATAAATATTTAAAACAAATATACTAATTATGTGTGTAGAGTTAAATATATATAAATCTAAATCCCACGAGTATAAGAAAAAAAAAAACAAAAGAAAAAAATAACACGATAATATTGTTCTCGATAAGAGAACAATAAAGTCAAAAATAATAATTAGAATACAATTAAATACAAGAAAATAATTAATATGATGAAAATAAACAAAAAATATTAAATGTTCAATGTTACGTTGGTATTTGTGTCCTCTCTCTATCTCCCCTATTATATCGATTGTAGCTTAATTTCCAAAATATTAGATGCCAAACTGTAAACAAAGAAAACTAACTTTAGAACTCAGTTACTATGTTTTTTTAGTTTGTTCTCATTTCGTTATAATACAAATAAAAAAATCAAGAAAAAGTTAAACATTTATAAATTTCAATTATAAACAAAGTTAAGAAAGAAAATAAAACGCTTATTTTTAGTGCAAATAACACACTAATTTGTTATACAAATAAAAACAAAAACAACAATTTTATTAATGAGTATATTTTTATGCGAACTAGAACATGAATGTTTTTTAGTTTTTGTTAAACAAATGTGTAGTTAAAAGAAATTATTTTCAAATTTACTGTAGGTAAAATTTTATTTTTATCAAAAGGAGATATAGATATATATATTTATTATAAATGTGAAATTTTAAATAAAACATTTAAGATTATTTGAAATAATAAATATATAAAAACAAACAATAAAATGCTTTAAACGGAATTAAGTTTGGAAAACAAAAATTGAAATTTAAAAACGTAAATGTATAAAAATAAACAAAAAATAAAAAAACACTGCCCAATGAAATATAAAAACAAAACAAAAATGCATCAAGAACAACATCAACCAAAAGCAAACAAAAAGCAAGAATAAACCAATTAAAAATTAATAAAAAAAAGAATATAAATAAAAATAAAACCAAAGAACAACAAAATTAAGGCACAAACACAAATGAAGCGTGAAGTGGAATTGTTTGAGTATAAAAGTTAACATGTAGAAATTTATGTTGTTTTTGTTAATATTTCAGCATAAGTTTTTATAAATGTGTAAATAGTTTGTTAAAGAAATAATGAAAAATAAAATAGATATAAAAAATTTATATGTATACCTAACCTAATGTATAATGAGAGTAATTAAAATAAAAACTTAAACAAAAAAAATTAAAAAAAATACTTAAATTAATAAACTTTCAACATTGAAATAACTAAACAACATATTAAAAAAAAATAAACTAAATGGAAAAATATTAATATATACTATGTAGTTGTAACTTGAAACAAACATTAAGTTTGATTAAAATTTTATTTTTATGCTTTTTCATAAAGTATACAATATAAGAAGTAATATTTAAAGAGGAAGATGGAAAGATGAAAAATGGTGTTTGTTAAACTATTGTGTAAGCACAGAAGGCAGAAACAATGCAATAAATGTATACTTAAACAATGATTAGATGTGTTTTAGTAACTTTTTTTCTGAATTTGTATTCAACTGGCATGGGACTATCCGGCCTGCCGGCTGTCCTACGGCTTATCAAGGACCTGGTCCTCCGGGTTTGGGTGTTGTGTTAACTTCTTGGTATGATGAAAAGAAAATATTGCGACATTTATTACAGCTGTGATAAAAGACTACACATGTTAGGCCTAGGATGCATAGGATGAATACAATAATTCTTGAAGTTAAAAATATTATATACGAATATCTTTTTTAGAATGACTTCTTTCAATAATATTATCTTATAGTAACTTCATCCATTTCAGCGGAGATACAGTACTAGCACTGAGCTTGGACAATCAGTGCAATATTGAATACAAAATACCGTGAAGCTTTTCATCATTTGCTTTGAACATTACCATACTTACTTACTAAAGCGATCCAGATTCTGCCTTTAGATTGGATTAAACAGAAAACCAACTTCTTAAACGAGTTGCTCGCTTAGCCCACTCTCAGAGTCATATTTTATTACACAAATAGAAAAATATTTCCATCTAACAGTTGTTTTGTTATTATGATCATGTTTTCCAGTCTGAAGGTTGTCGAAGGCGACTAGAAACCGGGAAATAGTTCCATTTCGTTGCTCAAATGAAATTGAAAGTTTCGCTGCAAGTACTGCCAACCGCCACCATGCACCACCACCGCAACATCAACCACCGCACTGCAGCATCGCGCACTTTATTGTGATCCGATCTGGTTCTGGTATTGAAAAGGCGTGTGGATATATTATTATACCATTGTTCCATGCTACGAGTTGAGTATATTGCGCGCAATATAAGCACGTCACGATTAAGTACTTTTTATGTGCGAGATAATTTGCGCAATCAATGATCGAGTAAAAGAGGGTGGCTGAAGGTGATGATGGACTGGGAGGAGGACGGTGGAAGGTGTGTGAGTTTGCTGAAATTGCGGAATGTGGAATAAAAGTTGGTGGCTGATCCGTTGATATATGATCATGCGATATTTTCCAAACCAAAAAAGTTTCTCATATGTTTTATTCTTAAGTAAATGCGAATACTTGCCAGTTTTTTTTTTTGTTTATGTAATTATTTGGACATAGTTTCACTTTCCCGAGAGAATGGTATTTAATATAATGCGATTGCAATTCATATACATACTTCTACTGTTTGTTTGTTTGTTTAATACTATTGCTATTATTTTTAATTGTTTTATCTCGTCACATTCATGGTTGTAAGGTGAGCTTTTAGTCTAAGAGACTGAAAATTTTGGGAGTGGATGTACCTATAACCAAAATCTGTGTATGAGGGTTTAAAGGTACATATGTATATCGTGGTATCGAATAACAAAAGTCTGTCAGGTTTTTATTCAGTCTTTGGGAGGGGTGGGAGGTTGAAACCAGCTTAGTTTCCAATCTATGTGTTGGACTCATTAAAACTTCAATTCACTTTAAAAAAAAAAATAGGAAATAATGATTTTTCACTTTCTCCAACTTTAAAAAAAATAATAAAAAATAATAATGGGCCGGAGAAGAGGTGCGGGGCTTAAAACTACTCTCAATATATGTACGCATATACTACATAATACCATAACAAAACACACATTTTTCAGATATATCATATCCGATATAACCTCTCTTCCCATCAAAACACGTTCCTCCTAAGCAGCCTTGTGTTATATTAAGTATGTAAGTCAATTCCAAATTACCCATAAATCTGTTTAATGTGTTGAAAAATTAATTTTAAATATTCATTAATAAAAACATCGAATTACGCAGTCTATTTCTAATGAGTAACTAAAACAAATAATGGGTCATCCAATATTCGTGGTCTGGGATGTTTATATCGCATATACGTCAAAACACGTTTTATCTTTATGGCAAGACAAATTTCCTAAAAAGAAGATTCAAAAATACATTAATAAATAAGATTAAAAAAAAGCTTCTTGTAGAAGGCAACCAACCAATAAAATCCTGTTAAATTTTGTGTTACATATAATTTTTACCAACCTTGCGCAAAAATTGTTTAAACATAGTTAAAAAAAGTTTCTGATCACTCTGTTAACTTTGATTTTTTTCCCTTCATGTAACATAAACAGATGAACAGAGAAAAAAAGAAAATTTCAAAAACTCGACTTAAAAGGATTGAAAATAGGCCAAGAAACGAAAGAATATATTCGAGTTAGAGGGAATTTCGACTTATGTTTTTTGTATAAAAAATAAGGGGAATGCAACAATATCGCGACAAAATTCGAGTTTGAGGGAAATTCGTCTTAGAGGGAGTTGGACTTAGAGGGAGTTGACTGTTGTAATGCATATGAAATAATACATATGTATACAATGGTTTAAAATAATTTTGCAAGGTTATTTCTATGAGTCTTGGTGCTTTCGATATTACATATGGTCAAGGCCTCGGTTTTATAAAATGACGTTTCTACAAGGTTTTCGCTCATAACTCGAAAAACAGCTATTTATAAAGCAAGCTTGACATTTTTCTTATGCGTGATAGGGCTCCGTATGTCTAACATTCTGTTCACACAACATTTATTGATATCTTTTATAGTTTTCGAAATACGGACTTTCAAAGTTGCTGATAACGTTACATTTCACTTCCGAAATTAACGTTATCAGCCACTTTTAAAGGCCGTATTTCAGAAACTATATAAGATATCAAAAAACCTTGTTTGTACGAAGTGTGAGTCCTACAGGTCCCTATCATAGGCCTATGAAAAGAGTTGGCTTTGCATAGTTATTTTTCGAGTTATAGGCAAAAACAAATAAAAATGTAACGTTATCAGTCCGTGGCCTTGACCATATGTAGGTATATAAATATATTACCTCTTCAGGGCCGGACAAGCTATACGTGCAAGCAGTGCAATTGCGCAGGGCGCTGAACCCAATGGGCTCGACTTTTGGGGACACTTCGTAAAAAAAATCGCATATCAAAGTCTACAGCTTGGGTCATAAGAACATGACTTCTTCCGCACCAAAACAGCAATTGAGAGGCGCTAGTGATGAAACTTGCGCAGAGCGCTAATTAAGCTCTGGTCGGCCCTTTACCTCTTCGTAATTCACCTCAATATCTATGTGTACCTATACAATTTTCTAAATATTTTACTCGAGATAAAAAAAACACTTAACAATGTCAGGTTTTTAACCGCCAATAAACTTTTTATATGAAGCTTTTATTGTAAAATGTTTTTGAAAAATAGTTTTTAAACTTGATATTTTGAAAAAAAAATTTAATTTTCAAAATAATTTTTTTCAATTTTTCAAGTATTCAATATTCTTATTAATTTTCAATCGAACACTGAGAACTCTATGCCGAAATAACTTTTTATAGTTTTTGAGAAAATCAAAAATAACAATTAGCAACTTTACTACTTTTAAAGTGGAAATTGGATCTTATGAGGAATTTTAACAACAAAATCAAATTCAGAGTATCGAACTTCAGGGAAAATTTATTTTTTTTATTCTAAAAAAAGTTCAAATTTTTGAAAATGTTGACAAAAAGTTCAAAATGAAGTTTATATGTATTTCCAGAGACCCTTTATTTTTGGGAAATACCCGTGAGGAGCAACTAATTTTGTTTACATTTTTCAATGCTGTAGAGCTCCAACTCCTTAATTATAGGGAAATAAAAACGTTATTTAGAGCTAATTTCCTTGAAATATGCAAACAAAAATTTTGCCAATATTGAATCCTGCTAGCTGCTAGGTACCTTTTTTTGAGAATAAATTTTGGGTTTCCTTAATATGACACGATATTTTTTTTTAAGAAATGTATCCTTGTTTTGTTTTGTATTCCAGATATTTCAGGAGGGTACCAACCCCTTAAACATCCTCCTGCGCGCGCACCTGCCGTTGGATATTTTTTTAAGCTATGCCCTAGATTATCAGCCGTATTTTTTAGAATTTGCTAAAATACTTCTCACTGGGTGGATAGTAACGCAGTGTATATCCTTTACTAAGGCTCTATTCAATGTTAGGGAAATCCTTATTCATAATACATTTGTCCACCCATTTTAGGTACAAAATGCTCTAGTGTCAAATAAAGTAAAAAGAAGAGAAATTATTACGTTTAGATATCATACTTAAATATCCTTGTCACTATTAAACCTCTTAATATAATATTTGGCTTAAAATAACTCTATTCAACGTAACATACATTTAATAAATAATATGTTTACGTTTTACAGGCTTGTAACTTTACGCAGTCTTATATGTATTTATGCAGACAATCTTAAAACCTCTTGACACTTAAAAGACAAATACCTCTGTCAAGTTATGGCCAAGTTCCTACCCGATATTTGTCAAAAATTAGTCAAAAATTAATCGAAAATTACATACTTCATTACAATAAAGTCTAGCAATTAACGACTGCTTGCGTACTTTCCAAAACTACGAATTTAAGTACAATTTTATGTTCTTATGAGTTTTGACAAGGTTTTGGGTGAATTATTAGAAATTTGTAGTTTTGGGAAGTACGTGAACATACCTAATATACATAAATATGTATGTAAAATTGTGCATATATCGAAAAAATAAATTTAATCGAAATCTAAATCATAAATGTTATATGTATTTAAATTTTACTTTTGGAACCACAAATGGATCACCTTGTATTTTTATGTCCAAAAAAGTGATACATTATGTTAGTTAAAATTTTCTAGAATATTTTGATTATAGGTAGGTACTATATAAGGCAAGTTTTGGATTCATGAAAAAAATTTCTTAGAACCAAAAATAACGTTACCTGTCATACAATTTTTCGTTAGCAATTTTACAAAATGTCATTTTTCTCAAAAGTGGTTCCACAAATTTTCTAAAAAAAAATTCAATAAATTTCTTTTAGTAAATGCTACCTTTGGATAGGAAACCATTTTTTAAAAAATCGATTCTCTTAAGAGTTTTTTAAAACTTTTTAAAATATTTTAAGAAAAAAAAACGTACTTTAATGCAAAACTAACGATATCTTCTATACAAAACTTAAAAACAGTTAAGGAATATATTTCTTTTTTCTCAAAATCTCCTACGATTTTGATTAAACTTTTTTCTTAAGCCAGAATTTGTGCGATCTACTACAAACAAATATAAAATTTGACACTTAGCAACTATTAGTAGTACCTCTCATAGAATGCTTTTTATTTTGAATTATCTCATTATCAGCTTAACTGATTTTGATAAAAAAATTTATATACGCATTTCAAATAAGTTATAATAATATTAAATATCCATATTTTCAAAAAAGAATTGTTTGAATTTGACAAAAAAAAATTTCAAACTATTTTTTTTGAAAATTCGATATTTTGAAAAAGAGTTGACAATTTTTTGTTGAAATTTTTATTTTATATGCACATCAATAAATACTTAAGATTCGCAAAACCACCATTTATCCTTACAAATGTTTTAAGAATGTGATACATAAAAATTATTTTTTTTAAAGACCGCTCCAACAATTTTTATTTTTTTCCATACAATTATATTTAGTAAAAACTAAAATATTAATCTTTTTTTCCACGTCAAACTATCAAAAGAGTTGTTTAAGGTAGTTTAGATATCGTGTTTGATGCTTTTCAACATTTTTCTCTCATTATTTCCATGTCTTAATGTACAATTTTCTTAAACCCTCAGCATCTTGAACATAAGAGCAAATACATGCGGCCCAGTCGTGCATTTTATTTTAGTTACATCCATGTTTTAATTTTATTTTATAAAATTTTATCTGGATTTGTTTATAAGAAAAAATGAGTTATACAAAATTATTATAACCATTTAATAATATAAATTCTTTGATTCTTGATTTATTATCTTCAATTTGATATTACATAGTATTTTCAGATTTCCGACGACACGACAATGTATGATATATTTTCGTTTTATTATTGGTTTTTAAGATATTTCTTCTCAGTGTAACTAATTTTTTTAGACATACATATGTATTGTATATTAACGTTAAAATAATATAATAGCACAACCTCAGGGAAAATAAGATAATAACAACACTCTGTAGGTCATTTAATGTGTTTATAATGACTAAATAAAAAAGCAAACCAATTATGTTACTCATACGCCCCGTAGCACGCATTCTTTCAAAAGTAATTCACATTGAAAAATCGTGGATTAATTTGAAGAACCACTAAATAAACTCAGGTAAGCTTTCATTTCGCTTTCATCTTCGATTGGTTTAAACGAAAAAAAGGTGCAACAAACAGCAAAACAAAACAAAACGAAACAATACTGCTAAAAGAAGCTTAACAATAGTAATAATGATCAGATTTTTTACAAGCAAATAAAAATCATTGATAGCTGATATAGCTTTATCGATGGCGAATTATATGTTTGTAGATACATCAATTTAATAATTTGTACTCGACTGCAAAATGTTTGTTTATGTATATGTAGCATTTGCGCGCTTAAAGCTTAACTTTACCACTCTAATTTGTTGGATTTCTTCAACTTGATCAACAAAACTAAAAGTTAACTATTATGCTATTCACTTCATGGAATGGCAATGTAATCCGCCAAGGTAACCAAACGCCTCTAGACCTGGTTTTCATTCAGTTTGCATTTTCGAGTCGTTACGTGAATACAAGTTTTTTATTATTTGTGCTCGCGGTGCGGTATAAATTTATTATTTGAATTTTATTCATTTGGTCATTATTTTTTTTTTTTGCAAAATAAAATGAATAATTCTTTTACATTTTTCGTCCTTGTGCTTTTGGTGGGATCCGTTCTTGCTACACCAATGCTTTACAAAAAGAACGAACAAGACAAATACGAACCAGGTGTGTGTGTGTGGTGAAAAATTGTTATTTTAAAAGTGCAGTCTTATCAGGCTAGATTATATTTTCTTTCAGATCTCATAGCAGTTTCTTCGACTGTAATTCCTTTAACGGTTTATGAAGTAAGCTATGGCTTGGGAGGAAAACCCAGTGAAGAATATAAAATGGCTTATTTGAAAAAGCTACGAAAGAAGGTCAAACACACAGATGAGGAGGAGGATCCGGATACTCTGATAACGAGTGAGTTGCATTATTGCACATTTTTGTATTTAAATTACTTATTTTGTTTTTTTTGTATGCCATTTCAGTTAAGAAGAAGTATCAAGATCAAAATAAGGCTAAGGTTAAGGGCATTTAGACACAAACAAAATTAACGCTGAGTGTATGAACGTAGATGTTAAATTAAATTTATTAATGACGTTTATATACGGAGCTATAATACCTATACATATTAAGCTGTTGTACTTTAAAAAAAAAACTGTTGGACCTGATTAAATGTGAAAATATAATTTAGTTAACCGTGGGAGTTTTTTTTTTGTTTGGTTTTTGTCAAAAAATTGATTGTTTGCCAAAATGGTTATTGTCTTTATAAGGAAAGGAGACTCATCATGTTCATCGTAACTGAGAGTGGGAACAAATGATCTTATAGAGAAATGATGATCTAAGAGTTAAGTGTGTGTCTTGCTGTTGTTGAAATTTTTATAAATTTAAAAGTTATTAAGACATTTTCGATTTAAGTATCTCCCAATTTTTCAATTTTTAAATAAGGAATTGAAGAATTGCCATATCAACACATTAAAAGAAAAATTTTTCATTATGATCATTTTTTTAATTTTTCTTTTCAAAATTAAAAGATCTTTAATAGCATAAATTGATCTTTTTTTAATCTTTGTGGTAAAGATTGTGGACGTTTAACCACTCTGTTTTGTAGACAACCTCAAATTTTTTGAACCAATGTAAATAATAAATATATCAAGAACCTAATAACACTTTTTGTGACACAATTTTTCAAACATTAAATCTTCTCCCCGATTACAGAATCCGATGAATGAGCTGCGGAGGAAAAAGACACAACTTTGACATTTTTACTATGAGCGAAATGTCAAAATTGAAACTTATTCCCTCCGCAGCTCATTCGTCGAATTCTGTAATCGGGGTGGTTATAGTTGTTGAAGACTACCTACCTACTCGACCATTTTGGAAATTGTCCAATAAAGTAGGTGTCGCATACTCATACATTTTGTTTCAAGGTATTGAAGGAACCATTTCACGTATAGCTTAGTTTTTAGTAAGGAAATAACGATTTTCAAATATTTATCTCAGGGATACAAGGTACAGTCATTTCAATTCACTCAACGGGATATGCTGATCTATCACTTCCACACTTTAGTTTGATGAACAGAACTCAAACTACAGTATGTAAGCATAAGACGCATAATATTGAGGTATTTGAAGTAAAAAAAAATCAACAACAAAAATCTCCAAAACAGGACAATGAATCGACGCGAAACATATTCGCTGACAAGAGTTTTTGTTCTTATTTAGCATTATGTATCTGTCGTATTTCGTTTTGTTGCGAATGAATCGTTATGAATTTACGTTTTTTTTTGGGAGATTGAAAGTGAAACTGAAATTAAAATCTGAAAGGGTCAGTCGTGGAAATTCATCATCTACCCAAGTATATTTCTGTACAACCAGCAGGTGGTAGAAAGTTTTCAATTCTTGTGGGGTTTTCTCCACTGATGGGACTGAACTAGATATAAATCAGCCGAATGCCAATCAGGGAAGCAAAAGCAGCGTTGGGAATGATTTCGAAACCAAAATAAGGTGAAACAACTTTTTAAGCTAAAAGACCAGGCTGCGAAGTGCGACTGTTCTGTTCGAATATTGAATCCCCACTTCATTGTGGATGCATTACTTTGGAAAGAAGCACCCAGTGTTGCAAACTTTCATGAATAGATGCCTGCGAAATATCTCGAGGATTTTCTGGCCTCTCGGTATCTCTAATGATGAACTTTCAGATCGTTGAAATTAAGCTTGTGGAGTGTGGACCTAGGGAAAATAACAGAGCATTACTTTACATTTTTAATATAAATTTAATTTTTGTACCCCTGACAAAAAACTTGGAAAACCAATATTTTTAACCTTAGGCCCCACCAAGGGTGTAGAAAAAATACCTCCCAGACTTTTGTTTTTGATATCAAGACGCGCCCACCTGTACATATAATTTACTGTTGGCTCTTGTTTTATCAGACAAAATTGCTTTCGCGTCTAGTTTGGTTAGAATCGCACACACTTACTCTTTTTGTTCAAGTTGCTTGGAACATGAGTACTTAAAAAATATTAAATACATATAGAAAAAATGCATTAAAAAAGTTTTTTGTATAAGCAACTTGTTACATAGCTTAGAGCTAAAAAAAGAGAAGGTCATTTGATTTCTAGAGGAAATATGAATACATGCAAAAAAACATAAATCTTTAGAGCAGTTTTCATAGGGCCAGTTCCATTTGTATAAATTTATAATCCGTGGTTCAACTTCGGTGAGTTAACTGAGGTTCAACGATAGTTCAGGCATTTAATTGGCTACTATAAAATACTTAAACATTGAACCATCGTTGAATCTCAGTATTTCCGCCAAAATCAGCCAATTAAAATTTTTGAACCATGGTTTAAGATTTGAACTGAGTTTTTACCACCGGACCTTAGGGCCAGGTGAACAAACAACAAACAATCAAATTTCAAATTTTGATCCGTGGTTTAGTAATTTTATCACATTTGAGACAGTTATATGCTTGAACCATCATCGTAAAACCTTATTTACCTTGCTAATAAGCGTTGAGTTAAAATTGCTTAACAATGATCAAAATTTGTACCGCGTTTTTGTACAACTGGCCTTTAAAAATTAGATCAGACATACATACCACAATTTCAAATTATAAGCGAACGACACCAACACGTGGGTATTTTGACATATTTTACACTTTCTGGGGCCCAATTCCACAAGCTTGAAATATTTTCCGGGGCACGTATACTATTCACGCCTAAAACATGTACAACAAATTTAAACTCCCTCTTACGGGATCGCAAAAATCGATGCGTACCCAAGTCATGATCTTCTGTGTACACAGATGAAACTCACGGAAATGGGCCCCCGTACATAGAAATTTTGTTTAGCAGAAATACGCAACTTTAAGGTACATATTTACAAACTTGAAATTTTCTCCAAATTTTCATAAATACTCTCAAACTGTCACAAATTTCTGTTAGTTAAAAAAAAAAAGTTGCAACGTAGGATCAGAAGGAAGTAGACAAAATTTACACCTCTTTCTTCCAAGAAAATGTGTTAAACCAGTCAAAACAGCCAGTGAGAGAGAAAAATTGGAGAAACTTGAAGAAATTAAGTTATTAAAATGATTGAATCGCTTCTATGTTAAAAAAGTTAGCCCGATTTTGTTCAAAACTTTCGTTTTATTTAAAAAATTAAATTAAATTATGCATTTCAATAGTTCAATATTTTTCAGATACCTAGTTTATTTTTATGTCTGCCAGTTTCAATTTCATAATTTTTAATTAAAAGTGAAATAAACTGTATTCTGCGAAATTTCCTCATTTTGACTCTAATAAAAACGAAATATAACAGGCTAGCTGGTTTGACATTTTTAAATTTCCTACACACAGAAAATTGCAAGTTTTTCAGTGGAGAAGAAAGTTCCGTTTCCTTGATTGTGCTCTCCCGTTGCTACTTTTTGAACTAACAAACAGGTATTTGTGATAATTTAGGAGGAAATTTCAAGTTAACAAACAGACACCTACGAGTACAGTGTTCGTTATTTTCACAAATTTTCACAATTTATTTTCAACTTTCTGCTCATTTTAGATCATGACTGCATATGGGAGTTTAATAGCCCTTTCACACTATCCCATTGAGTATTAATACATGTCAAAGAAGTGTGAAGAAAATCATATGTATAATAATGTAGAAATAAAAAATGAAATTTCAATATTTCATCACACAGAAATCGACCGGGCATCTGACACGATTTGACATTAATTTGTGTTTATACCATGAAAATATTAAAGGATCGGTTCTAAAACCATTACACATTCTATCCCACTTGGGGTTAAGAGTATGGGAAAATGAATTGTTTTTGTTTTGTTGCAAGTGTAGAAGCAAAATATGAAAATAATTCACATCACACAATTTTGGGAGTCGTATAAAATTCTTTCCCACTTTAAGGTTCTCCAAAACCAACGCGAAATCATAGCGAATCGTTCACAATAGTACAAAATATGACAAATACACAAAGCTTAACAACAACAAAAAACTGTCGTCGGCGATTGTTTCGAATGCCAGAATAGTTATTAGTTGTTTAGCATTGTGTATCTATCCTTCATATTTTGTATTATTGTAAATGATTTCACGTCGTCAGCAAACCAACGCGAACCATTCGCCGACGACGCGAAATCGTTCACAATAATACAAAATATGAAAGATACTCAATGATAAACAACAACAAAAATCTGTCTTTGCGAATGATTCGCTATGAATTCGCATTGGTTTGGGAGAGCCTTTAAGCCAACCAACCAACCAACCAACTAGTTCTGTACAAAAGAAAATATAAAAAGGGCACTCACCCTTACAGTTCCACCTTTAACCGGAAACAAAAAGTGACATGTGCTATTTGTGCATTTTATCTCTGAACGATGCCAAAGGTTGACGGAGAAATAAACAAAAATGCCAAATGAAATGTCAAAAATAATTCGACGTTCGACCACCACTATCTTGCATAAAAATAAATAAATTATAAAATAAACCCATCTTCAAACATGGATGACGATGATTTCGATGATTCAATAGATGATATTCTAGCCACCATCGATATCCCATCTGCACCGAAAATACCAAAAATTCAAACAACAATCCCTGCCGAAGCAAACTGCTCAAGCACGAGCTCAGCTCCAAGTCAAGATAGTACCGCCGCTGCTGCAGCTGCTGAGCAACGCAAACTTCAGGGACCATTTAGCTCGAATGCAATTCAAGTTCATCCAAAACAAAGAGGTAATCCTGTCTTAAAGTCAATTCTCAATTGTCCCTATGAATTCCGAGACATTGTTCCTGATTATATTGTTGGGAAAACCTCCTGTATTCTCTATCTTTCGCTCAAATATCATAATCTTAATCCCGAGTATATTGTCGGACGTCTGAAGGAGCTCGGAAAGCAATTCCAATTGAGAGTTTTACTTGTTCAAGTTGATGCTCCAGTAAGTACCTACATAGAAAAAAATATCATTTCATTAAAATAATGCGTGACTTGCACGAAATCTCTATAGGAACCCCACAAAGCCCTCAAAAGCTTAACTAGAATAAGTTTGCTGGCAGATCTAACACTAATGTTGGCGTGGAATGCCGATGAAGCAGGCCGAATCATTGAAACCTACAAACTTTTCGAAAATCGGCCGCCAGATTTAATAATGGAACGTGTTGAATCGGATCCTCATATGAAGGTAAGTTGCAAAAATACTGAAAACTCAGGGATTTTATGACTGAGTCTCTTTCCATTCTTAGCTTGTGACGGCGCTAACTAACATCAAACCAGTGAACAAAACTGATGCTGTTTCGCTACTCCAAAACTTTGGAAGTTTGGCGAACATAATCAGTGCGAGTGAAGATAGATTATCCCTGGTAACTGGTCTGGGTCCTCGGAAAGCCAAAAAACTGTATCAAACCCTACATGATCCCTTTCTTAAGAAATAAATAAAACAAACTTACATTTTTTCAATAAAAATATATTTCACTTCTTTTCTCGAACAAAACAACCTATTCAACAAAGTTCCATATCTTGATGTTTCCATCGTCACTACATGACATCAGCTGCCCAGGTACGGAAGGATTCCACTTCACACAGTTCACGTCCTGCAAGTGCGCCTTGTCGACAGAGGTGACCAGTGAGAAGGTGGGTTCGTTCTTGGACGAACCTTCGTCTTCCTTGAATATGCGAATGGAATCATCCCCACACGCCGTAGCTATTAGTCCAGTCTGATGGCACCAACTAATGTCGTACACCGCCCGTGTGTGCTCTCCCGAAATGGTGCACACGCATTTCCAGACTGTTTCATTATCGGGTGTGAGGATGCCTTCTTCATTGCCTGGAGGGTAAGACTGCCAGATTTTGATAGTTTTATCATCGGAACAGGATGCCAATCGTTTTCCAAATTCGTCAAATGCGATGCTCCAAACTGTCGAAGTGTGCGAGGCCAAAGTTGCGGTGCATTCCCAGTCACTGTCCAAAGTGTTCTCTTTGTAGAGCTTTATCGTGTTGTCATAGCTTGCCGAAGCTAGAATCTCTTCGTAGGGATGCCAGATAACTTTCTTGACGTCCTGGGAATGGGAATTCATCACAGCCGCACATTCAAATTCGTCATCGCCAGCAACTTCCCAGATCCACACAGATTTGTCGCGGCTGCATGTGGCAAGGAGAGAGCCAGATTTGGACCAACTGACACTCTTCACTTCATTTTCGTGCCCTTCTAAAGTAGCATTGCACTCAAATTCTCCTAGAAAGAGCTTTTAGTTCACAGAGGTCTAAAATTAGTTTTCATTCCTAACCTGATGTTTTACTCCAAATTGCTGTTGTGGCATCGAAACTAGCTGATGCTAGAAATTGGCCACAAGGTGACCAAGATACTTCTCGTATTGTGCGTTGATGTCCATCAGAGAGGATTGTCTTTGTTGTCCAATTGTTGCCATTCTGTGCCCAGATTCGTATTGTTTTGTCTTCACCGCAAGAGGCGAAGACATTGCCTTTATTGTGCCAATCAACACCCCAGATTCGTCCTTTATGACCTTGCAGGGCAAATTGTTCAATTAACTTTCCCATTTTTTACTAGTTTTTTTCTATTTCACTAGTGTGATGATTAGTTCAATATTTATCAGGAAAGGAAATTAATTAATTTTTGATAATGTCAAAATGTCGAAAAAGCGATCGGTCATAAATAGTGATTAGGTCACAATAATCTTTTGTTTCTGACAGCATTTTTTTTTAATCAGTGATGGCATATAGTTTTAAGCTGGTAATACAACATACGATATTTCTGGGGACTAGTTCTGCAACCGTTAGCGGAAAAGAGGAAGTACACAGAAAATCGAGTAGGTAAATTTATTCTAATTTTCGAGTCCGCATGAGGGAAGCCAGGACTATACGTGTGAGAAGGAGTGGTCGCATAAAAACAAGCGAGTATAATGCTACATTTCCACCTAGCGCTAATCTGAGATTTAATGAGATTAACCTTAAATCTCCTTTAAAGGCTCTCCCAAACCAACGCGAATTCGTAGCGAATCATTCGCAAAGACAATTTTTTGTTGTTGTTTAGCATTGTGTATCTTTCATACTTTGTATTATTGTGAATGATTTCGCGTCGTCAGCGAATGTTTCGCGTTGGTTTGGGGGAGCCTTAAAGGCTCTCCCAAACCAACGCGAAATCATAGCGAATCATTCGCAAAAACAGTTTTTTGTTGTTGCTAAGCATTGTGTATCTTTCAAATTTTGTATTATTGTGAATGATTTCGCGTCGTCGGCGAATGTTTCGCGTTGGTTTGGGAGAGCCTTAAATCTTGTAGATTTACCATACAAATTTATTTCGTAAATCTTGAAGATTATGCTATGTTTCCACCAGAGGATTATCTCAGTTCAGATTTAATAAATCTATTTGGTGTTTCCACCGCTCAAAAAGATTTAAGGCTCCCCCAAACCAACGCGAAACATTCGTCGACGACGCGAAATCATTCACAATAGCACAAAATATGAAGGATACACAATGCCAAACAACAACAAAAAACTGACTCAGCGAATGATTCGCTATGATTTCGCGTTGGTTTGGGAGAGCCTTTACTTTGACAGCCCCTTTTAAAATGCAAATGGTGTTTCATTTTTTCTCATAGAGAGGAAGTGAGATAGAATATTTCCTCTTTGAAGAACTGAATTCAGCCATAAATTAATACTTCAGCGCCATACAGGAATAGGTTAGTTCGATTTGTAAAAGTATTTGTCCTAGGAAGATTTAAAAAGATTAATTTCTAGTCTTCAAGATTTACGAAATAAATTTGTATGGTAAATCTTCAAGATTTAAAGGAGATTTGCGGTAAATCTTATTAAATCTCACATTAGCGTTAGGTGGAAATGTAGCATTATGAAGTGCGAAAGAGACAGACAGCCTTATTCATTAGAATGCGCTAAACAGATGAATAGTTATGCACTGCATAAGGATTTATGTAGCCACTATGTAACGTTACATAAATCCTTATTCATAAAAAATTTCCCCATCCATTTTAGTTATGCAACGCTTGTGTCAAATAAAGTACCAAAAAGAGGAAATCTATTACGTTTTACTTCCACATCACATAAACAAACATCAGCTGTTTGTGAAAAATCAATAAAATCAAAATGCTTCCAGTTCGGTCTTTTCATTTTCTGTATTTATAATTATAATTTTGAAGTTCTTGTGTCGCTACTCATTTTTAGCAAAAATAAATAAAAGTTTCGATAAAAACTCATAGCAATAATTTGATATTCCAGTGAAATTCTATAAAAAAAACAACCCCCATTTTTCCTGCAGCGCTGCCGCCACCGGTAGGATTGTTTTTAGTTTCTTTATTTTTGTTTTTTGTATTATAATTCAGTTTTCGTTGTGTTACTGTTTATATTAGACACGCATTTATGTGCATAAATAAAAGAAAATTAAATTTTTTGAGAAAATAGGTATTCTGTTTTGTTGTTTTATTTCATTATTCGCTCACAATTTTTATTGGGAAGAATAGGTATTGATATGTATGTGGGCATATATCTAAATATTTCACTTTTGTGTGTGTTAGTGACATTTGATACTAAAATATCCTTATGTTGCCACTATTCAACCTCCAAACGCGTTTAGCTTATAATGAGTCTATGTAACGTTACATAAGTTTTATGAATAAGGTTTTTGCGTTCAGACGCATTATAACGAGTACATAGCACTATGCACAAGCTATGATGCGTTTATGAATAAGGCTGAGAATGTTTTATTCGTGTGAAACAATGAAGAACTGAATCGAGTCTCGAATAAATCGTTCAGCACCATGTTAAAATAGGTTAGTTCGATTTGTTAAACTATTTGTCCTAGGAAGATTTAATAAGATTAATTTCTAATCTCCAAGATTAACGAAATATATTTGTATGGTAAATCGTCAAGATTTAAAGGAGATTTGAGGTAAATCTTATTAATCTCAGATTAGGGTTAAGTGGAAATGTAGCATTAGAAATTAATCTTGTTAAATCTTCCTAGGACTAAAGGCTCCCCCAAACCAACGCGAAATCATAGCGAATCATTCGCAAAGTCAGTTTTTTGTATTTGTTTTGCGTTGTGTATCTTTCATATTTTGTGTTATTGTGAATGATTTCGCGTCGAGGGCGAATGATTCGCGTTGGTTTGGGGGAGCCTTAATAGTTTTACAAATCGAACTAACCTATTTTTACAGGGTGCTGAACGATTCATTCGAGACTCGCGTTCAGTTCTTCATTGTTTCACACGAATCAAACATTCTGTCTCATTCACACTTCATAAGAAAAATTGGAACGCCATTTGTATTTTTGAAGGTGCTGTCAAATTTAATCTTTTTTAAATCTTTTTGTGCGGTGGAAACACCAAAAAGATTTATTAAATCTAATCTGAGATAAACCTTTGGTGGAAACATAGCATAAGTTATTCATATTACGAACAAAGAAGAGAGACAACAGACACATTAAATATAAATAAACGTAGGGCAAAAAACAACGGGTAGATGACACTCCAGTCACTAAGATCCAGTCTGTTTTATTTATTATGATCTGAACTGGATCCAGATCATGTGGATACAAAAATGCGGCTAATATCTCCTGTGTAGCTGCGAAATCATAGTGAATCATTCTGAAATACGGTTTTGATGTTGTTTAGCATTGTGTATCTTTCATATTTTGTACCAACGCATTCTTAACGACATTTGTACAACTGGAACTTTGTTTTCCTCGTGTGAAAGGTACAAGATAATTTTAATGAAATTCAAAGAAAAGAAAATGGACTAAGTCCCCTTCCACACGGAGAAACTCTTGTACCTTTCACATGAGGAAACAAAATCTCTAGACAATTTTTAAATTTCTTTTCAAAGTCCCCTTTTAATTCCTTGGTGAGAAGGGCAGTAGGAAAGAGGGGTGAACAAGTCTCCCCGGTCGAGGATTTGAAGAGATTTTTTTGACATTTCCTTTCACATATTCTAGGTTTAGGTATGTTCAACCAATAGACTTCCAAAGGAAATTTAAAAAATTGCCTTGAGATTTGTTTCCTCGTGTGAAAGGTACAAGCGATTTTTAAGAGCCGTTTTCCTTTGGAGGTGGCAAAGTACTTATGAGTAGATGAAAACCCTAATCTAGTACTACCAACATTTTACATGGCAAAGCAGTTTGATGTGTTCCATTGAAAAAAGCTAGAAAAGTACTTGCAAGTACTTCGCCACCTCCAAAGGAAAACGCCTAAGGAGATTAAAAGAAAACGTCAAAAAAATCTCCAGCAACTTGTCTCTTTGCGTGAAAGGGAAATTGAAATTTTTGAAATTTCCTTTGAAAATGTATTGGCTGAACACCTAAACCTAAACCTAGATGTGAAAGGAAATGTCAAAAAATCTCCTCAAATCCTCGACCGGAGAGATTCTGTTCGCCCCTCTTTCCTCCTGCCCTTCTCACCCAGGTTTTAAAAGTTGCTGGCAACTCAGTTTCCTCGTGTGAAAGGGCACAAAGTCTCTTGGTTGAACGTACCTTAAGAGCCTTTTTATATTGGGAAGATTGAGACTGGTCTCACGGCGGTTTTGGGCAAGAGAAGGGATGGGGTCAGAGATCTCCCTGCCTAACTGCCGTGAGACCGGTATTAGTCTTCCCAATCTTAACACCATCTAACGGAGATGTGACAGGCAAAGTCAAAAAAATTTCTTCAAACCTTTGACTGGGAAGATTTTATTTACACCTCTTTTCCTCCCGGCCTTCTCACCCTATAACTGAAAGTTGCAAGCAACTTAGTTTCCTTGTGTGAAAGGGGTCTAATACATTTTTATTTTGAAGTGTCAACATTGTATATAAATTCTAAAGTATTCTCATGAAGAAAAAAAGCTCGTGGCCATCTATGCGTCCAAATGTCATACTAATTTTTCTTAAGGGATCTCGGTAAGGCGATCACAGCGAACCTATCGACCAAATGTCTACCTACAAAATCGTGTTTCATGAGAATACTATAGATTGGATATACAATGGTGTCAAATCATAAATTCCATTCTGAATAGGTCACAATTTAAATATCATCCACATGACATCCCTGGCCTTAATTACGTCAAAATTTGTGCAAGTAAAAACAAACAAAATTGTTTAGACGTGAATAAATTTTCTTATCACTAAAATTAATTTTAAAAAAAGTAATTGAAAAGTATGAATGAAGAATCCAAAATGAACGGCATTATAGTATTCAATAGTTCTAATGATGTTGTATTCAAGAAATTCAACAATCAACTTGCAAAGAAAATCTATGAAATCGCTGAAAAACAAGGACTCATCGATGTCCCAGACACTCCCATCGATTCCAATATAATTGTTCAGATATTCTCACCACTGGTCAGCTCCCAAAGAATTATGTTCTGTCAATTCGATAACACATACAGCAGTATTCAATGCGAGGAAGATATGAATTTTATATTCGGTGATTTTCTAGGATTTTCATTTATTAAAATCGGACAGGTTCCTATTGAAGTTATGCGCAGAAACTGCGACGTCGCCATATCTATCGCCAGACGTCTCTACGGACCAAATCTTTTCGCAGCTGACAAAGTTCAGGAGGAATTGTTTGATGACTTGGTGGAATCGTATGAGACGCTAGCACGCACCGATCAAGGAATGCTTGTTGAAGCAATTCCTCAGTTGATGATTGACACAGATATAAAGAGTTATATCAAACGTACTCTTGAGAGGACGACAGAAAAATTGAAAGATGTAGGGTCGAACCGGTCCCACGCCCTTCTCTTAATCGGCAGCAAGTTTGTTGGTTCGTACTCCTCTCGCGGTGCCCAAGGTCTGAGTGCATCTGACATTCTTTTCCTCTCGCTTTTGGGCAGAACCCTGCAGAAAACCAAACACACTAAGCAGCTCAGCCGCACTGTTGTGGTCTTCCTCGAAGGAGAACATGCCAGTACTGTGTCTGGTTGTATTCCCTGCATAGCTCACTACTCTGAGCTAGAAAAGGGCATTATCGCCATCTTTGTTGTAGAATATTGCAATCTACAGGTAGCTAGTAGTATATTCGACACATTCTTCGTGCTGCAGAAGATCCTCAATATTCAGGTTCAGGGAGACACTGACGCCGTCAAAACTTCATTTGACAATTTGGAAGTCTTTGTAAAGCAAACTCTAGATGCTCTCAAGAAGGCCAAGCTACGTGGCGATGAGATTGAAACCAGTCACAAAAAGTTCGCCTCCAAGTGGGAGAACATTAGAAAAATGTACAGCGAGTACTTCAAGAACTACGACAAGGAGATATCTGTACGCATAGAATCAAATATTCCACCATTTTTAGAGGATCTCAAAACACTCTTCACCTGCACTTGCTGCGACAGCAGTCACATTGCCCTGGAACAGATTCCCGAAGTTGCTTCCTTTGTTGAAGGAAAGCTACTAGAGTTCTCTGAGTTTCTCAGTGTAAAAGCTGAACGAAATCTTAAAATAGAATCATACCTCTATCTAGAGGATTTCCCAGGGCTTGTTCATTTCATCTACATCAATCGAACCAAAGGCACGATGATTGCTCCGGATCTGGTTGAAGAGAAGATAATTCCAGTTATTCCACAAATTTGGTCGATGGTTGAATTCACCCGGTCATATCTGCAGAAGGGACACACCACGGTTATGTGGAAAGACAAGACTTTCAATTATTCGTATTTCCTCTGGTTCGAAGATCAGAACTCGGTTGCAATGAAACCCATCGATTTGCAGAGTCATTTCTACAATCATTCGGCGGTTAAACCACAACATGCACCAGGATTGTTGGCTTCGGACTTCTATCATCAATTCACTGAAATCGGATTTCCCAAGACTTCGCCGGGGAAGATAAAATGTTATGAGATTTTCTGTATGCATTTAGGCTTGGTAACCACAACGTGTGCAATTGAACATTGCCGACGACTGGTGGCGACTATAGCAGATGTAGTTGGTGAGTGCGGAGGTTCGGACATCGGGTAACCATTATCTTCTGTAGTTTAACATTCCATATAATAAGCGTTTTGAATAAACATTTTAAATAAAATAAAATAGTTGGTAGTAACTGTAGTTTGTTTTCTTAAAATCAACTTATATTTGTTTTCAAATCAATTATTAACACTTGATTCTTTGATTCTTTTATCCGCCACCAGCGACCCAGTCGGTGTTCTTGGCCAATGGCGGCAATTAGTGTAAGGCCATCTTGACTGAATGCTAGACTATTAACGAAACCAGGCACAGGAATTTCAAGAATTTGGGTAAGTTTACGACCATTGTTACCCATTTGCCAGAGTCGAATGAACCCATCGCAGGAACCTGAAAATTTAAAGTGAAATTCCTTATAATTACAAAAAAAATTATTACAAAAATGTAAATTAAATGCTCATGCATATTCAACTATCTAAATTCTTGTAAGATTCAAAACAAGTCTCTCGTAAAGAGCGTCTTATCTCTCATAGCATTTATCGAAATTTCTATGGGAAACCGAAAATGGGCATTTTTTGACCAAAGCAATTAGATAGGAGCTTCTTGAATTCCGCTATTTTTTTAATCTGAAAGGAATAGTGATTCTGTTGGGCCTAAAATACCCACCGAATCACAGCTGCTGTTGATATTCTTCAACTTATGAAACACCTATTTATTGTTGATTTGCGTTACACTTACTGTGATGCAATGATTCAATATTACAAAGTCAACATGCCTACTTTAATTTTCAGGATGCAACTCAGTGGGTCAAATCTGTGTAATGCATTTTGGAAGATAGCTTACTTAAGTTAGTTCCAGATAGGAATGAGTTTAATATACCGGGACAATTTTTAATTTAATATTTGGAGTGGATTCGGTAGGATCTTTAACTTAACTATTCCCCGCTCGGATTAAATTCAAGCAACTAAAAACAAAATCTATTTTATCCGTTTTTTTACTGCGAAAATTGCTAACGGTCTTGATGACTCAAAATAACAATTTAAAGCTGTAGACTACTTTTTTTGGCAACTTACCTGAAGCAATCAGATCCGTATTCACTACAACAGCCAGCGCCGTTATCCAGTTTGCTTCTCCATTTGTTTGCAAACCGTGGACAGTGCGTTGAGTAACAAGGGATTTCTTTTTCAGTGCACTCCATAGACAAAGCGATCTAAAAATAAACTTCGAAATGTTAGAAATCTCATCTTTAATTGTATTCTATTAAGCTTACCCATCGTTGCCGCAGGAAACAAAATTTTCATCGTTGATAAACTTAACTCCTTCTATACTCCCTCGATGACCGTTATAAATGAGTTGGGATTCTTCAGTTATTTTCCATATCCTCAAACTACAGTCGATGCCACCTGATGTTATAGCACGCTCCCTGGACAGGGCGTCAATGCCTGTCACATGTGCTTGATGCCCGAATCTATGAAAAATAAAAGAAAATAAATCCAGCAGGCGAAACAAAACAAAGACTAGGGGGAAAGTGTAACTTACAAACTCTCTATGTACGCCATTTCGTCAGCTGACCAAATCTTCACGGATCTATCTTTACTGCCGGAGTACAGCTCATGTGTGTCTTTCCTAAAGACAAGTGCCGTCACTACATCACGATGTCCCTTCAAGGTTTTCAAATGTTTCAGCTCCTTTGGACACCATATCTGAATGTTATTACCACCCTCAGCGAGAGCTAGGAATTTCGAATCGGTCGACAGGCACATCGCAATCACATGCGATCTTCTACTGATTCCTCGATCTGGATCTTCGGTGTGTGGTTGAACATCAAAACTACCAACTGGTCGAAGTGTTGCCACATCCCATTTGATGACGTGCTGCGTTTTTGCGCCTGTAAAGAGAAACTTCCCATCGGAAGTTAACGCCAATGCTGTGGTGGGAAGATATTGCTTTTTGTGTTTAAGAACTTTGTCCTTGCTGAAGCCTACTATGGTAGCTGCAATCTGGCGTCGCAGCTTGCCCACACTTTCGAGGTATTCTTCTTGCAAACGATGCGATACATGGTCGTAGAGTTCTTTGTCTTCGGCACGCGATTTTTCTTCGTTCTCGATCTCTTCCAGGTATTTTTTGGCTAAACGCAGACGTTTATCCTGTGCAGTCTCTGGAATTTCCTCATCACTTACGTAGTTTTTGTTAGTGCCACCTTCTTCGCCGCCACTACCGAAGGCATCATCACTGTCGATTTCTTCATCATCCTTTGAGTGTGAGGGTTTTTTGAGTTGTTTGGGAGCTTTTGAAGATTTTGGTGTTTCTTGCTGTAGGATAATATATGAATAAGAGACTGTTGGTTGTATGAATGTTATTTACCTTTCGTTTTTTTGATGCTTTAGGCTTGTTTTTAAGGAAAAACGACGACATTTTCTACAAAAATAAAAATATATTAAATAAACGCGCTTAATCTTGTTCTGTTCGATATCGATGCACGTGAGAAATTCGTTTTTGTTTTGACATTTCAAACTAACCTTTATTTTTTTTGTATTCACAATTTAATGACAGCTCAAATTATGAATTCACAATAGGGGGGTTCACATTCTCAAGCATGCTTGACAAGCATGGTTTGATCGACTCGAATTTGAGAATGTGAACGCTCCATCAAACGGGCTTGTCAAGCATGTTGGGTGGATATCAAAATATTTTGATATTTCCATCAAGCATCATCAAGCCATGCTTGTCAAGCATGCTTGAGAATGTGAACCCCCCTAATAGGGTGTTTTAACTTAAAGTTCTGGCTACACTTGTACGTGTTTTTTTATTGTAGTTTTTATTGTAGTTGCTTTCGCTTCAAATTTTTTTAGTGACACAAAAACAATGGCAGGGCAAAACAATATCGGGGCGAAATAACATGATAAGTCAAGGTAGAACTTGAATAGACGGAAGCTGATGTCAAAACCGACCGAAAAGTAGCTTTCCGAAACGTCAATTTCAAAAGTCACCCATAGTGCACTTAAGTGGTTAAAAGTGAAAAAGAAATGTAATTGATTTTTTGTTCAATGTTAATTTTCTTACACTTATTCACATAGCAGAGTGACAGGCTTTTAATTATACTTTGACCTCTATTACGCGATGATTCTTTGAGTCTGACTCTTCGAATTTTCATGAGTGCGAAGGAGAAAAAACATAGGATTTCACCTTCGAACTCATTGGGGCATATTCATAGATGTTTGCTAAACTCTTGCTTACTTGTTACTAAGCAAGTCCAGACCTTAAGCTATTCATAAATGAATTTAAACCTAAGGTTAGGGCTAAACCTGTGGTCTAACTTTAAACAATGGAAATGCTGTGTTTAAGTAGTTATTATCACAGCCAAAAATGTCAAATTTGATTTTTTTTGTGAATAAAAAGCTGAAAAATAATTTATATCAAATAACATCGATACCTTCCCGTAAGAATGTATTAAGCGACATTTAAAAAAATTTAATGGCATCGAAGAAAACCTCTTGTTTAGTTATTTATTTGTGTATTTAATGGAATAAAAAGATTTGGCACAGAGTTTTCAACTCAAAATCCCTTTAAAAATCTGTTTAAAACAACAAAATACACAAATAAATAACTAAGCAAGAGGTTTTTTAAAATTTTAATTTAAAATTTTGAAAATGTCGCTTAGTACATTCTTACGGGAAGGTATCGACATGCTAAGTTAACTTATCGTCCTGAAAAATGTCGACTGATACCGCAATTGGAGAAGATATGGATATTTTAAATGAATTTGATTTATGAAGTGAACTGCAAAATGTGCCAGAAAGAAAAAGAAAAATAGAAAAGAGAGAAGAATAGTATAAGAAAAAAGTTCCTTCTCTGGTTGCGACCAGTTTTCCTGGCGTTCGCGTTTTATATTTTCTTAGTTGTTCATCTAAAAATATAATAGAATATTAAGGCTCCCCCTTAAGCCTTAAGGCTCTCCCAAACCAACGCGAAATCATAGCGAATCATTCGCAAAGAGAGTTTTTTGTTGTTGTTTAGCATTAGCTGCGTTTTATTATCTCTGGGTCTGGGTCGAGGTTATCTTTTAACATGCATTACAAAAACAACATGGGATCTAGGTTTCTATCGAGGTTAATTTCAATAACCCAGATAGAGGTTTTCACTCTGACCGGCAGAGGGCTATTTACCATTGTGAATGGATGTCAGCGATTTGTCAGCAGTATTAGGAATAGAGAGGAAAAGAGACAAGTGCTTACATGAAAAACAAATAAACGTAAGGAAAAAAGAGACTGATATACAGCACTGCTTCTGCCTTAACCCACATCGTTTTATTTTCACGAGGTGAACCATATGGGTTATGGGCGATAATAAAACGCGGCTATTGTGTATCCTTCATATTTTGTGCTATTGTGAATGATTTCGCGTCGTCGACGAATGTTTCGCGTTGGTTTGGGGGAGCCTTTAAGCCTTAAGGCTCTCCCAAACCAACGCGAAATCATAGCGAATCATTCCCAAAGGCGATTTTTTGTTGCGAATGATTCGCTACGAATTCGCGTTGGTTTGGGAGAGCCTTAATAGGGGACTTTGCGATTCGATGTGATATAAATTAATTAAAAGAAAATTCAAGATTTTACTTCACTCATACGTCATACCTAACCCGGAGGCCGAGGTTCGCTAGCGAGTTGGGTACATACATTAAAGGCTCTCCCAAACCAACGCGAATTCATAGCTAAACAACAACAACAATAAACTATCTTTGCGAATGATTCGCTATGATTTCGCGTTGGTTTGGGAGAGCCTAAAGGCTCTCCCAAACCAACGCGAATTCGTAGCGAATCATTCACAATAGTACAAAATATGACAAATAAATAACGCTAAACAACAACAAAAAACTGTCGTCGGCGAATGATTCGCGTTGGTTTGGGAGAACCTTAAAGGCTCCCCCAAACCAACGCGAAACATTCGCCAACGACGCGAAATCATTCACAAAAATACAAAATATGAAAGATATACAATGCAAAACAACAACAAAAAACTGACTTTGCGAATGATTCGCTATGATTTCGCGTTGGTTTGGGAGAGCCTTAAGGATTCGCCGAGGGCGCGAAATCATTCACAATAATACAAAATATGAAAGATACTGAATGCTAAACAACAACAAAAATCTATCTTTGCGAATGATTCGCTGTGAATTCGCGTTGGTTTGGGAGAGCCTTTACATATTTACATTTTTTTACTTTCAACCACTTAAGTACATTATGGTTGACTTATGAAACTGACGTTTTGGAAAGCTACTTTTCGGTCGGTTTTGACATAAGCTTCCGACAGCTTCCGCCTATTATAGTTCTACCTTTAGGTCCGACGGCAAAAGTTAGCGAAAACTAAACGGAAAGTTCCACTTCCCAATTATGTGCGGATCATTATGAATTTTTTTGTTTTCGCTTGGTTTCGTACGACCACTTAAGTTGGCTTCCGACTATTTTAGTTCTGCCTTTAGACCTAGAATAGGCGAAAGCTGTCGGAAGCTTATGTCTAAACCGACCGAAAAGTAGCTTTCCAAAACGTCAATTTTACAAGTCACCCATAATCCACTTAAGTCAATTTCACAAGTAAAAAAAAAATTGGTAGGGGTATATTCATTCAACATCGTTAAGTCGTCGTAAACGTTGTAAAGTTTAAAGGAAAATTTAACAGATTTACGAAGTCTACAACTTTACTACGTTTACGACGACTTTACGCTGTTGCATGAATACTCTTAATAATTTAAAGAATTAATAGCTGCGTTTTATTATCTCTGGGTCTGGGTCGAGGTTATCTTTTAACATGCATTACAAAAACAACATGGGATCTAGGTTTCTATCGAGGTTAATTTCAATAACCCCGATAGAGGTTTTCACTCTGATCGGCAGAGGGCTATTTACCATTGTGAATGGATGACGTTTTACTATCGCTCATAACCCATATGGTTCACCTCGTGAAAATAAAACGATGTGGGTTAGTGCAAAAGCAGTGCTGTATATCAGTCTCTTTTTTTCTTATGTTTATTTGTTTTTCATGTAAGCACTTGTCTCTTTTCCTCTCTATTCCTTATACTGCTGACAAATCGCTGACATCCATTCACAATGGCAAATAGCCCTCTGCCGATCAGAGTGAAAACCTGTTGTGGACGCCTTGTCTAGATGTTGGGTGTAAACTGAGCTTTACCTTATGTTCCGATCTTAGCGACATCTAGCGGTCAACAAAATAAGTATTCTGCCTCAATGTAGTAGATCAAAACAATAGAAAGTACCATAATTTCCGAGCTGTCAACCAAGGTAGAGGATGAGAGGGGATATGCACTCATACAATGACATATCAATAGCTGAAAAAAAAAAATAGATAACCAGCTGGTAAATTGGATCGAATGATCAAAATAGTGTGGGAGGAGGAAATAATAAAAGGAAAGTGGGATGATTTTGCACCGTTTAAAAAATAGTCGGATGACATTTTTTCTTCTCGGTTAAGGATGGTTGAAGGAGAGAACCTTCAAATCTCAAACCAAGTTCAAAGTATCCGGTCGGCTAAATTACGTTGCTCTTAAGAACAACGAATCCAAAAGTACGTGTGTTTTTTGTGCAACCTTTAAGTTTTGCCTATTAGCTTACCTGATGGTGGGTATCTTTTCCGGCCGATTTGTGCTAAACATTCTAAGCCTAGCTCTTTTCTTAAAGATTGTGCGCAATGCCTGATTTTCTCCAAAACTAGAGAACGTGTTTTAAACAGACATAGAAGCCAACATAAAATAACTCAGTGGTGCGAGATCCTATTAAGAATATAAGATGAATAAAACAAATATATAGAAAATAAAACAAGAACAGGGTGAGTTGTGAAAGAAAATGTTTTATTGAAAATTGTGCTGAAACAATGAAAAATTTACACAGGTTATTGTGAATCTACAAATTACTCCATTGGCGGTCCCCAGTCGCTACAGAAGACCAGGGCCGCCACATCTTTATTTTATCGTTTGTTTTGTGTGAAACAACACGATTTTTGTACGGATTCCATTACCGTTTCGGACATCTTTTTGGAACCCTGTCCACCAAGACCTTTCGTTTCTGCCCCGGGCTTGGAAGTCCTATCCTCCGTTATTATACCTGGAGTTTCACCTTTTTTCTGGAACACTTCAACTACTACTATCGCCTTCAAAGCAACGATCATTTGATCAATATCGAACTGGACATCCTTCGTACGCTCCGCAATAGAGGATTAGTTCATTTGACGTTCGATCTACAGCTCCCTTTCATCAGAGTCAATGTAAATAAAGACTCCATCCGAACCGCAGTGAGTCCTATAGAAAAAAGAGAATAGACCGAAGCCCAGGTATTATATTCAAACTAAACGTATACTTATATCTATATTACAATCAACCAAACAAAATACGAGAATACTTTCGCCAATTTTGGATATAAAAATTGGTCGGAAAGTACCAAATGTTAAAGATTTATAAATACACACAAGTATAAGTTTCACCAGAGAGGATTTCCGGATCGTGGATATTTTTCTTATCAATTTACTTACCTTTTTTTATATAATTTATGTCCTTTTGATTTAAATTAAGTGGCGTTAAAGTTGTTTTTGATTAGTTTAAAAATCTTTTTATATTAAACTTAATACTTTTTTCTTAATTTAAATACTTCTTTTTGTAAGTGAAATAGGATAGAGTTTCCAGGATCTGTCAGATATTTGTTGTCTTTTCAGTTTTTTTTTGTTTCGGTTTGCTCCTTATTCCACCTCCAAAGAGCTCTATAGGGGTAGGTCCTTGGATTCCGAAAGTTTGGTCTTATAACCTAGTGCCAGTATTGGTGCATTTGACGTTTTTTTATGTTGATTTGGTAGACCTGTGAGAAACGCATCTGAGTCACGTTGTTTTAGCTTTTCTTTCATTTTTTTGTTAGCCCATTTGTACATTTTCATAAATTTAAAACTATAATTAAGTAAAATCGATTTATCGTTAAAATTTTTATATTGTAAATTTTCTTAATCAAATCATCTCATAATTACCTTGATGTTTCTTGTTATTTTGATAAATAAAACTTCTCTTAACGCCCGTTTTGGATGAAGTCATTGTGTTTGTTTGTTTCGGCTAATCGAAACATGATATTTTAAAGATATACTTTACAGGGGTGCGGATGGTAGCCAAGATATTTCGGTGAAGATGGTATGACCGGAAGCTGGTCATCGATCTTTTTGGGGGAATCCAAATATAGCCATCGGATTCCAAGGTTGGGTGGGTAATGGCAACACTGCCACAACATCTGCAGTGCCCTTGAAGTGGTGATCGTCCGTCTGCTGTCTTTTTGATTAGTTTACCCTGGCCTGATTTATGTTTTGCTTGCAGGTGAGGTCAAGTTTCGGGGGCAAGATCCCCCCCATTCCGGCGAGCTGATGCCGCGCATAGCAAGCAGGCCGCGTCCTCGGAATTTGACATTCTTTCCCACATTCCAAACTCTTCCTTTCCCACTTTCCTAGCCTTTCCTTTTTCCTTTTCTACTTCATCGCCAACTCCTCTCCGCACTTCCTCTTGCCTTGCAACAAATGGCGCCCAACGTTTGAGCTTTTTAGCGAAGACTTTTGTAGTTTACGTTTTTGTGAAAGTCCTCAACCAAACTTGCTGTGGATTTTCAAGAATCGTAAGTCTTCACCAAGAAGGTCTTAGACGCACTTAGGTGAATTGCGACGATTTCTTGGAAATTCACAGCGACTGCGGTTATTTTGTGTTTTGGCGTTTTTCTGGAGTTGCTCTAAGCTTTCCAAAATTCGTAAGTCTGCACCTGGAAAGTCTCTGACATACCAGGTGTATTGCGACGAATTTTTGGGAACTTACAGTAGCAACAGATACCGTCTTTCGTCCTGTTTTTCCCTATTCCTTTCCTACATTTTTTTTACTTTTCTTTCTTTAATTTCAATTTCTTTCCTCTCTTGTCTAGTTTCTTTAGTTTTTGATTTGGACGCAGTGACCGTGTTTGACGAGTCGTCGAATATCGATGCACCGTCCAACTTATTTTCTTTGAGCTTTTTTCTCAATTTTTGTCTTTCATTTCCCTCACCGTTTCAAGTCTTTCAGCAAAGTCCTAGAGACAGACTGGGATTGCGGGAACGGTGAGGAAAACTAAATCTTTTTCGTCATTTTTTTCTACTTTTTGTCATTCCTTTTTACCTCACCACTTCAAGGGGCTTAGTACAACGTCCGTCCGCAGTCTTATCTTGCTTTAAGATACCACTAGTAAGGTCATACCATATCGAAAAATAATCCATCGAAAACGCTACCTGAAGCACCCCGAATGCATATGAAAAACAAACCAGAAACCCAAACCTATATTGAAAAAGTAAAGAAAGCAAACAGTTTTTCTTTATAACATACATTTTCTTAGTAAAAACTAAGTTAATTCACCAAAATAAAAACATTTATTTGGTTTTTCGTTATTTATATAATATTTTTGTTTATTGTTATCAACAAATTTTTCTACAGTTATCTTATTCTAATCTTATAAATTATCTTAGATACTACCTACTTAAATTACTCCTACTTCGTTAACTTAAATTATATAATTTTTGAGTATCTTAATTCATACTACTTTTTGGTGTTTATTTTTTTTTTGAAGTAAGTACAAAGAAAAAAAAGGAAACATTTTCTTTGAAAAACTCACCCTTTATGGTATGATAAAAAAGTATATCGTAAGTTGTTTTGGTTACAGCAGTTAATTTTTTTTGTAGTCATAGTGTATTTTTTTTTTGTTCAAGTCGTTTTCCTACTTATCAAAAACTAAAAATGCCTCTCATTGACAGAGAAGAAGATGATCGCATAAACCGGATCATAAGAGATTGCGAAATCGAGGATAATCTCAGGTTGACTAGGTCAGTTAGCCAACAATTAGATCCAAGTGAGAGGCGCCGCGTAATGCATTCTCCTCTCACCTATGCAAGACCATTTCGATCCACATCTAATTTACCCACTAGTTCTGGTATTCCAGTACCAGTTAGTAACAGTCAAGCCAACAGTTCTATAGATTCGATTCCTACTCCATCTTACAGTAACCTTAGTGGCATGGGAGCTGGAGCCTTACCGCGTCAACGTGACAGCTTAGGTTCTCTTAACGAAACCGTTATGCCAAATGTAGTTAGGGCATCAGAATCTAGACCAACCAGTGGAAATGGGCATAACTTAGGTGGTTCTAGAGATATTTTAGATAGTTTGGCGCAAAGACCATCAGCGAACAAAAGGAAAGAAAAGACAGTCGTTTCTGAGGACTTAAAGGCCTATATTAACCTTGCCATTGTGGATGCCTTTTCTTCATTTAAAAACTTGGTCCAAAACGAAGTAAACAGTTCTCTGAAAGATGAGATTCAGCAACAGCTTGGAGGATTTCTCAGAGAGTTGAGTTTAGGACGGTCTACTCCGGCCGTGAACACGCAAGCTCCGAATACCTCCGCGCCTTCGTACCACGTTCCGCCACCAGTCCAGCCACCAACGATGCAGCGTCCTCAGTCTGATCCAAGGCGAAGTGCTTTTGTTCCTTCTGGTCAGCAACGCCAGAGGCAACAGGAGAATTTCGCACGAAATCAGGATAGGATGTACCAACCCATCGATTTCCGTGATGCTTTTCATGGCACCACAAGAAATCCACCAAATCCGTCGACTTCATACCCTTATCAACTTCCTTTTCCACCTCACTTGTTAAATTCTGGATTTAAAGTTCCAATAAAAATCAACAAGTGGGGTCTAAAATTTGAAGGTCAGCCTGCGAGTATGACCGTTGAAGATTTCATCTTTCGTCTTGAAACTTTGCAGAGCCAGTATGATTGTTCGTGGGCCGAAATACTTCGAGATTTTCATCTCTTGCTAGCAGGAAATGCCCACGACTGGTTCTGGCAATTTCAGCGAAACAATCATCGGCCTGACTGGCCTATGTTGAGAGATGCTTTGCTCCGCCAGTTTAAGAACAACCGGTCAGACTATGACATAATGCGCGATGTTATGGATCGAAAACAAGGGTTTTCTGAGAGTATTGATGATTTCTTGGCGGCTATCAACAAGATAAAGTCGCAAATGAGGATTCCGATTCCCGAAGTGGAGTTGGTAAGGATCCTCAAGAAAAATCTGAACGACAGAGTAGTGAACTTGGTATATCCTATGCCGATCTTTTCCTTGGATCAGCTGAGGAATGCCTGTAAGGATGTAGAAGCAGCATTTCCGAGGAGGGACCGAGAATTTCCGAAAACTCAAAGGCCAACAGGAAAATACATGGCCAATGAGCTGGAATATCTAGACCAATACGAGCCTTCTGACGAACAACTAGCTGCTTTCCAGTTTAATGGTGCACGCCCAAAAGTTCCTCCTCGGAAATATGCTGATACTCCTAGTTTGGTGTGCTGGAACTGCAAAAAGCAGGGCCATACATACTTTGAGTGCGAGTCCGAGGTTCTTAACTTGTTCTGCTACAAGTGTGGGCTAGAGGGAGTGAAAACGCCACATTGTAATCGTTGCCACCCGGGAAACCGTTCGTTGAACGTGAAGAATCCGGGGGATTCGCGTTCAACCCAAACCCAGAACCCCCAGTAAATCCAAAAACCCAAATCAACATCAAGTCTACCGAAATTGAAGGTCCTCAAACGATAGCGAACGAAGAAAAATTAACAATTTTAAAAAGAGATTCGAACTTAGAATCAAAAACAGAGAAAAGTACAAGTCGGAAGTTATTTCAACTTAAACCTCTACATGTAAGAATCGAGGAGTATTATCAAGCAAGAGATAGGATATTTAATAATAAAATGTATTCACCTTCCAAGAAAATTGTAAAAGCTAGAGCTAGATACAAGGCTAGGAAAATAATTAAAAACCGAATTGCTTCCACCGTAATAGACTTGTCGTCAGACCCCAGACCTTACGCTCAGATAAAGATAGGAGATAAAGAAGTCCTAGGATTGCTTGACAGTGGAGCAAGTGTCAGCATCCTTGGAAAAAATTGCTTACACTTGATTCAAGAACTCAAACTTCCGCGTATGACGTTTCGATCTGGAGTTAAAACGGCAGACGGGAAAAGTCAGTCTATTGTAGGGATAGAAGCAAACGTTCAGTACAAAAGTCGAACAGAGGTACTAACGTTCTACCTTGTTCCTAACCTAGACCAGGAAATCTACCTCGGTGTAGATTTTTGGAAGATATTCCAACTAGCTCCCAACTTAATTAGTTCGATCTCGTTGACGGATGAAGCGGATCTCTCGAACGCTCATCAGTTGAACTCTGATCAACAGGCCAGACTGGATGCAGTCAAACAGAGATTCCTTTGTTTCGACCGGGATGGTCTTGGAAAGACGACGCTCATGGAACATGTTATTGATACCGGAGATGCGCTCCCTGTGAAACAGCGTCACTACCCTGTCTCACCAGCGGTACAAGCCATTTTGTATGAAGAGTTAGATCGGATGTTGAGCCTCGGCGTTATCGAGGAGAGTGAAAGTCCGTGGTGTTCGCCAGTGGTTCTCTTGCGAAAACCAGGTAAAAATCGACTTTGCCTGGATTCTCGCAAGGTGAACGCACTGACGAAGAAAAATGCGAATCCTCTCCCCCATATCGAGGGGCTCATCAGCCGACTACCGGATACGTACTACATTAGTAGTATTGATCTTAAAGAAGCATTCTGGCAAATACCGCTGGAGAAACAGAGTAGGGAAAAGACTGCCTTTGCGGTACCGGGAAGACCCTTGTACCAATTCACTGTTATGCCCTTTGGGTTGTGTAATGCAGCTCAAAGGTTATGCCAGTTAATGGACAAGGTAATTCCTGCACGACTAAGGGATCGTGTCTTTGTGTATCTTGACGATCTGCTAATCATGGCGCCGGATTTTGAGACGCATATCACCTTGTTAAGTGAAGTAGCCGACTGCTTACGCAGGGCTAACCTAACCATCAACATGAAGAAATCCAAGTTTTGCTTCAAAGAGCTGAAGTATTTGGGCTTCATAGTTGGTGGTGGGCAGCTTAAAACCGACCCTGCTAAGGTGGAGGCAATTGTGGACTTCCCTATTCCCAAAACCCCGAGGCAGGTTCGGAGGCTACTTGGTTTAGCAGGGTGGTATCGGAAGTTCATAAAGGATTTTTCGAGTTTGACTGCACCCCTGACTGACCTTTTGAAGAAGAGGAACGAAAAGTTCAAGTTAACTGATGAGGCACTGAGAGCGTTCGAGAATCTGAAGAAGTCGTTAACTACGGCGCCGGTTCTCTCGCATCCTGATTTCAGAAAAAGATTTTTCATCCAGTGCGATGCCTCAGATGCGGGAATCGGAGCCGTACTTTTTCAAAAGAATGCGGAGGATGAAGAGGTACCTATCGCGTACTTCTCTCAAAAATTTAATAAAAGCCAGAGAAACTACAGTGTGACTGAGAAAGAGTGTATGGCTGCGGTGATGGCTGTTCAAAAGTTCAGGCCGTATGTCGAAGGCATGGACTTCACAGTTATCACAGATCACTCTAGTCTCCGCTGGCTAATGAGCATGAAAGATCTAAGTGGTAAATTAGCCAGATGGAGTTTGCTGTTGCAGTCGTATGTCTTCGACATACAGCATCGAAAGGGCAGCCTGAATGTCGTTCCGGATACTCTTTCTCGGGTACACGTAGATTCTCTGGACATAGAAGAAGTAGCTCCTCTTATAGATTTGGACTCTACGGAATTTCAATCCGAAGAGTACCTCAGCTTGATCGAAACAATAAAAGATCACTCCGATGAACTTCCGGATCTTAAAGTTGAGGACGGATTTGTGTATAAACGCGCGTTTAGAAATGTAGATGAAGAAGCAATGCTAGAACACAATTGGCTTCTTTGGGTTCCGTCGGGACTTACCGAGGAAATAATTAGAAGAGCACACAATCCACCTCAAGTCGCTCACGGTGGTATCGCCAAAACGCTATACCGAATCCGCCAAAATTTTCACTGGCCGAATATAACCGTACAAGTTCGTGAATTCGTGTCTAATTGTCCTGTGTGTAAACAGTGCAAAGCGTCGAATCAAGTGTCCCGTCCTACTATTGTCAACTCATATTGTTCTGACCGGCCTTTTGAAAAACTTTATATTGATTTTTTGGGCCCTTATCCCCGTTCAAAATCAGGGAATGCATATGTGTTCGTTGTTTTAGACCATATGTCCAAATTTGTTCTTCTCAAAGCATTGAAAACCGCAAACACGTTAAGTGTTATAAAATTTTTGCACAATGAGGTCTTTGATATGTTTGGTGTACCGCGTATAATCCATTCGGATAATGGAAAGCAGTTTCTTGCGAAGGAATTCCAAACCCTGTTGCAAAAATATGGAATTCAGCATTTCAGAACGGCGAACTATGCACCCCAATCGAATGCGTCGGAGAGGGTTAACCGCACGTTGTTGGCAGCGATTCGCTCATATCTCAAAATGGATCAACGCGATTGGGATTACTACCTCAACGACATCGCTTGTGCATTGAGAAGCTCTGTTCATAGCTCTACTGGGGTATCCCCATACTTTGCATTGTTCGGCACGAACATGATGATGCACGGTAGTAGCTATGAACTAGCACAAAAGTTGAACGCGATTGACGACAGCGAGCTGTTAATCCTTCCTCGACAAAAACGATTGGAGTGCATACGAAAAAGAATCCGCGAAAATATTTTGAAATCAAACGAAAGATCAGCGAAAACGTACAACGTTCGCACGAAAAAAGTAAGATTCCTGCCCGGCCAGGAAATCTATAGAAGAAACTTCATCTTAAGCGATTCTTCCAAAAACTTGTCCGCCAAACTATGTCCCAAATACCTGAAGTGTCGGGTAATCAAACAAATAGGGAAACAAATGTACGAACTTGAGAATTTATCCGGCAAGAAAATTGGTATCTTTCATGCCAAGGATCTTAAACAATAACCGAAATCAAGCAAAATCAATAACCGAAATCGTTCACTTGACAAAAAAAAAAAAACATAGAGAAATTGATCGGTCTCGATACAAAGATGTTAACTAATTGGTTAATTACACGTTTCTTGTCTACTTCTCCTTCACACGAAAAAAAAGAGTTTTATTTGTCGTCGTTGGTCAATGTCCTCAGACCCGAAAATAGTTTTATTTTATTTGTAGGTTCACCGCATGCAACACAAAAATCATACAAGAAGTTTCAAAAAAATAATTTTTATGTCGCTTTAGCTAACGTAAGTTTTAGTCCGAAACTGTAATAACACCTTGGTCTTTAAATGCCTATCACCAATAATTTATTGACAACCCAATTAACTAGTACCTGATTAAAATTGAGATAGATTCGTGACACTGCCATAAAACAATAAAAAAAAAAAATCGATTAACACACCGTACCTGATAACTTAATTTATGTTAAATGTTTCGTAGAATCACTTCTAAATCCTTAGATAAATCACTTTCACATTGTACCTGAACAAAATATTCACATAATATCTCAACAATAGTCACTTTGTATCTAGCTAATATTCACCCTGTACCTGATCCATCTTCACTTTGTACCTGACTCACCACTCCTGTTATCATTTCAAATTATTAAGTTGCAATATTTGTGTTTGTTTATTTATTTAACTATTTATTTATTTATTTTCGGCATGTATGTACATTTTCTTAAAACTATTGTAACTTTAACGTACTTATCTCTAATCGTAATCTCCTACTTAAACTGTGATTCCAAATCTGTGATAATAGAATAATTCCACCTATAATATCCCTCACTTCATTAAATTAGATAACTTTGAGCTTTATTTATTTATTTATTTATATAATTTATTAACTCTGTCCCGTATTATCCCAGAAAAATCTTAAATCAACTTAAATATACATAACTCACCCCAAAACTATAGCTAAATTGTGTAGTGGCGTATCAGCTGGTCGTTTGTGGGTCAATGACCTTCATAATTATTCCATATGGCGTCAATTACAGCGATGAAACAGCTGGCCAATCAAAAAAAAAAAAAAATCCAAATCCAATAACATCGATTGGGTAAATGAAGTCAGCGTATAACACTTTGAAGCGGATGTATGAATATCTGTATACAAACAAACCATTAATTAAAAAGAAAATAAATCTTGAACTGGATTTACCGATAAGGTAATGGAAATTCTAAAAATCCTTTCACTTATTTCCGTACTGAGACTAGGTTCCTTTTTCCTTGGCTTGTAACTGCTTCAGATCTTTTGTCGAATCTACAAGTTGTTCTTCCACCTGCCAGACTATTCGTTGAGAGTATTTTCTCTGACTCCATTCCTGAAAGAATAAAATAATTAGTGGGTGTCAGTTATATAAATAAAAAAGAAAAGGAAACGAGATTTACATACATTTGAATTCGCATAGAAAGCCATAAATTCCTCTGGTTGACCAAGAAGTTAAACTAAATTGCAATTTTTTTTTTCGCCAAAAGAACTTGGTACAGTAACATGCTCTTGATGAGGATAAGTAAGATTTCTTGTTGTTTCTTACTATCCTGGGGTTTGTTTTGTTTTCGGTGGCTTGTTAGGGATGCGGAGTCACATATACTCCTCGCATGATTGAGGTTTTTGTCCGACAAATCCTGATATCGAAAAAAAATAAATAAATCCAAAGTGGGTATTAGTGATGCCTACCTGAAACTAAAATAAACAATTAGTAACAGTATATGCATTATTATGTATACATATAAATTCATGGTATACATTACCCATCAAGGTCAGGTGCAACATAACTGAATACATAGATCGTAGGTACAGTAGGCCCGGCTTCGTTAGCGTGGGTTAGCTCACCACGTTGCGGTTCTTTTATTGGCTGGCCGGCGGCGTCGCGTCGTTCTATTAATCACTAAAGATGAGAATGAACACCTTAGGAAAGACTAATAATAATGTTAAAATACTGAAAAATTTATTTAAAACGAAAGATAAGACAACCCGAACTACTATAAATACCAAACTAAAATACTTACCAAAACTAAAACGTTAGCGAATTCTAAACTTCTTCTGCTGCTGCTGCTACTTCTTGCTTGGAGTAAAATTAAATAATGAATGAAATGAAATGATGAATGAATAGAAATTACCCATTCCAAATGTCAGATGATCGCGTTCCCGGTTAGAGAAAAATTATAATGGGAAATTTTAGGGATATTTTTGTTTAGGAAAAGTGCGAAGACAATTAACCCCCTAACACATAATTGATATGAAGCGCGGAAGTATGTCATTTCACTTAAATTTCTAGAGTAGGGTTCCCTTTAATTAGTATTGGTAAAATGCCTCATCCAAAGACTGGAAAAACCAATAAGAAGTATCAAGAGATCAGGAGCAGTAATTAGACAATGTCGACCAGTGGTAAATTTTATGGAATAGGTATAAAATGTAATTTTGAAGGTTTAGGTTCCAAACGTACACTTCGGGCGACCTCAGCTTCGTGCTTTAGTTGGAGTGTATCCAAAGAAATCACGAATTTTGTTGTGGACGCCTTGTCTAGATGTTGGGTGTAAACTGAGCTTTACCTTATGTTCCGATCTTAGCGACATCTAGCGGTCAACAAAATAAGTATTCTGCCTCAATGTAGTAGATCAAAACAATAGAAAGTACCATAATTTCCGAGCTGTCAACCAAGGTAGAGGATGAGAGGGGATATGCACTCATACAATGACATATCAATAGCTGAAAAAAAAAAATAGATAACCAGCTGGTAAATTGGATCGAATGATCAAAATAGTGTGGGAGGAGGAAATAATAAAAGGAAAGTGGGATGATTTTGCACCGTTTAAAAAATAGTCGGATGACATTTTTTCTTCTCGGTTAAGGATGGTTGAAGGAGAGAACCTTCAAATCTCAAACCAAGTTCAAAGTATCCGGTCGGCTAAATTACGTTGCTCTTAAGAACAACGAATCCAAAAGTACGTGTGTTTTTTGTGCAACCTTTAAGTTTTGCCTATTAGCTTACCTGATGGTGGGTATCTTTTCAGGCCGATTTGTGCTAAACATTCTAAGCCTAGCTCTTTTCTTAAAGATTGTGCGCAATGCCTGATTTTCTCCAAAACTAGAGAACGTGTTTTAAACAGACATAGAAGCCAACATAAAATAACTCAGTGGTGCGAGATCCTATTAAGAATATAAGATGAATAAAACAAATATATAGAAAATAAAACAAGAACAGGGTGAGTTGTGAAAGAAAATGTTTTATTGAAAATTGTGCTGAAACAATGAAAAATTTACACAGGTTATTGTGAATCTACAAATTACTCCATTGGCGGTCCCCAGTCGCTACAGAAGACCAGGGCCGCCACATCTTTATTTTATCGTTTGTTTTGTGTGAAACAACACGATTTTTGTACGGATTCCATTACCGTTTCGGACATCTTTTTGGAACCCTGTCCACCAAGACCTTTCGTTTCTGCCCCGGGCTTGGAAGTCCTATCCTCCGTTATTATACCTGGAGTTTCACCTTTTTTCTGGAACACTTCAACTACTACTATCGCCTTCAAAGCAACGATCATTTGATCAATATCGAACTGGACATCCTTCGTACGCTCCGCAATAGAGGATTAGTTCATTTGACGTTCGATCTACAGCTCCCTTTCATCAGAGTCAATGTAAATAAAGACTCCATCCGAACCGCAGTGAGTCCTATAGAAAAAAGAGAATAGACCGAAGCCCAGGTATTATATTCAAACTAAACGTATACTTATATCTATATTACAATCAACCAAACAAAATACGAGAATACTTTCGCCAATTTTGGATATAAAAATTGGTCGGAAAGTACCAAATGTTAAAGATTTATAAATACACACAAGTATAAGTTTCACCAGAGAGGATTTCCGGATCGTGGATATTTTTCTTATCAATTTACTTACCTTTTTTTATATAATTTATGTCCTTTTGATTTAAATTAAGTGGCGTTAAAGTTGTTTTTGATTAGTTTAAAAATCTTTTTATATTAAACTTAATACTTTTTTCTTAATTTAAATACTTCTTTTTGTAAGTGAAATAGGATAGAGTTTCCAGGATCTGTCAGATATTTGTTGTCTTTTCAGTTTTTTTTTGTTTCGGTTTGCTCCTTATTCCACCTCCAAAGAGCTCTATAGGGGTAGGTCCTTGGATTCCGAAAGTTTGGTCTTATAACCTAGTGCCAGTATTGGTGCATTTGACGTTTTTTTATGTTGATTTGGTAGACCTGTGAGAAACGCATCTGAGTCACGTTGTTTTAGCTTTTCTTTCATTTTTTTGTTAGCCCATTTGTACATTTTCATAAATTTAAAACTATAATTAAGTAAAATCGATTTATCGTTAAAATTTTTATATTGTAAATTTTCTTAATCAAATCATCTCATAATTACCTTGATGTTTCTTGTTATTTTGATAAATAAAACTTCTCTTAACGCCCGTTTTGGATGAAGTCATTGTGTTTGTTTGTTTCGGCTAATCGAAACATGATATTTTAAAGATATACTTTACAGGGGTGCGGATGGTAGCCAAGATATTTCGGTGAAGATGGTATGACCGGAAGCTGGTCATCGATCTTTTTGGGGGAATCCAAATATAGCCATCGGATTCCAAGGTTGGGTGGGTAATGGCAACACTGCCACAACATCTGCAGTGCCCTTGAAGTGGTGATCGTCCGTCTGCTGTCTTTTTGATTAGTTTACCCTGGCCTGATTTATGTTTTGCTTGCAGGTGAGGTCAAGTTTCGGGGGCAAGATCCCCCCCATTCCGGCGAGCTGATGCCGCGCATAGCAAGCAGGCCGCGTCCTCGGAATTTGACATTCTTTCCCACATTCCAAACTCTTCCTTTCCCACTTTCCTAGCCTTTCCTTTTTCCTTTTCTACTTCATCGCCAACTCCTCTCCGCACTTCCTCTTGCCTTGCAACAAACCTCTATCTGGGTTATTGAAATTAACCTCGATAGAAACCTAGATCCCATGTTGTTTTTGTAATACATGTTAAAAGATAACCTCGACCCAGACCCAGAGATAATAAAACGCAGCTAATATGAAGGATACACAATGCTAAACAACAACAAAAAACTCTCTTTGCGAATGATTCGCTATGATTTCGCGTTGGTTTGGGAGAGCCTTTAAAGCATAGACATACTAGATATGGACTGCTAGTCGATACCCATTTTCATACAAAAGTTTCAATGGAAGCAGTTCTTTATTTTATTTGCGACCTAAGCGCTTTTGGCCTAAAAGTGGCAAACAAAATAAGTATTGTTAGTGCCATCTCTTGGCACTTGGCCTGAAGAAGTATTTTTTGCCAAAGAAACTAGGGACATCTATTTTAATACCTCATAAAAAAACAGAGCCATCTGCTTTAATTTAACTTTATTGTTTGACGTCTGACGTTTTGGTGCAAATGTTTGTATTTTTTTTCAGGAATTTTGTGTTTGGCGTCAATTTAAAAAGTTATTTGTATAAAATAATATAACAGTTAAATTGATTTCTTCTTTCAAATCCAGAGAAATACCGCCCAAAAAAGACACTCCAGGAAATTTCAAAGATGAAAGTCGAAGGAAAAGAATCTTTGGGAAAATCGCCACAAAAAGAAACAAGGTCGATAAATACGCGTGAATCCTCTGCCGCCGGAGCACATTTTGGCAATTCGAAATTTTAATAATCTATTAGCCAGTCAAACATCCTGTGAAGGTGACCAGTTCAACACCGAAGCGAGGAAACAAAAAATAAGAAACAAGGAAAAACCAGTTCCTGGTGGTGTCAACTATAAAGGCTATAACGACTCTTTCTGCTGTGGGTGGGTCAACCTTATCGAATATGACTGAGATATTAATCTAGAAAAGGTCAAGCGAACTTGCAAAGAACTACAAACAAACATTTTAATGCTTAGAGCAGAAATTGGTGAGCTACGATTACAGGAAGAAAACACCTAAAGGGCGTAAGTATTGAAGATGTCATAGTAATGAAATAAAATTCTTCTTTTAGATGGAGATAAATCTATTGCATCAGCTGAACTCTGATCACTCGAAAAACTAAACAAATCATTTAACTCACTGCAAACAAAAATTCATCGTTTGGAAGCTCAAAGAAAAGCCACATGTGTCACGGAAGAGAATCAACAGGCTAAGCTATAACAATCAAATCAATTGCTATCCAACCAGGTAAGTTTACTCATAAGCGTTGATTGTTTTCAGTTCTCTAACTATTTTTTCGTTTTGTAGTACATTTGAAGTTTTTGCCTTGCCAGTTCTTGAAAGAAGATGGAAGAGATGTACCCAGAAGAACTCCATGATCGCAGCAGTGCCTATTCTGAAGCTAGAGCTTTAAAACGATAACCAACACGGAATAATGGCAGAATCTCTGTTCGGGTCAGCAGAAATTCTCTGTCCGAAATGCCATCCAGAGGACTATATCGAAGAGTGTTAACCAGAATATGTTCTACAACAATAAAATTGAATTGCAGCCGCAATCCATTAGAGCGAAAAATTCCGTCATAGGATGATATAAATAGAATTTTGAAGCTGACCTCCTCGAATGCACCGATTTCAACCAAAGAAACCAGTAATTTGACAATATTAAAGAGATTGAGAGGAAACGACAGTTGTTGCTGGCACAGCAAGGTGAGTATATAAATATATATTTTATTGAACTCAAACAAATATCTCTTTAATTTGTGCAGGATGTCAATTATGCATGTTCAATGCTACATAAAAAATATTCGATTTGAAAAAGAAAAGTCACGATGAAGCACGTGCACAGTATTTGTCTATGTTGAGTACAAATTAAGAGTAAGTACCTTTTACAAGTTTGTTAGTAAACCACAACCCCTGGCAATGTTTTCAATTATATAGTCCAAAAGCTAGGAGCTGAACCCTTATAGACTAAGAGCCCACAGCAGATTTTGGATGTGAATGATAGCATAAAAAAGAAGTATAGGCGTCGAAAGCTTCATTAAAGGCTATTCAAAATATCAAGGTCTTGCAATCCACAACTGGGGCATTTGCGAGAAACAGTGCATCGAAAAAAATATGAATGCAACTTCGAGGATAATCGTGTTAGCCGAAATTGGTTTTCAACACTCCCCAGATAAGCTCCGCGGATCCCATATCACGGAATCTGAAATCATTTGTGAAGCTTTCGAGTTTCGACGCCTATACTTCTTTTTTTGCTATCACTCACACCCAAAATCTGCTGTGGGCTCTCGGTCTATTACTTTATGTGTGAAAAATGAAAAGCCTACTAAAATACTATTAAAAATTACCTATAGATGATTGCAGCTTTAAACAATTATTTTGAAATGATTTGAAATACAAAGAAAAATACCATCAAATTGTGATTTTTTTCATAAATTTCTCCGCGATGCAACTAGTTTTTTTGCACGACAGCGATAAAATGTGGAAGGAAAAATAAAACGAAAGACCATTATTGCCACCGTGGCCACTTGCCACAAACTATCTACTGCTACTTGGAGTGGACAAAGTGCAATTTTCGTTGTACTTGTTCTGTTTCGTTTCAATAATTGTAGTTATTACTCCTTTTTGTAAACAAAAAATTAAAAAAAAAAAAAAAACAAAAAAATTCACTTTAAAAATTACAATTCAGACGAGTAGCAGCAAACTTGGTGCCGTGTCGTGTCTCGTGTCCCTTTATACATAATAATTAATTAATTTGCAATGTTCTTTTTTGCTGTGGAAATTATTTGTGTTTTCTAATTACTGAACGTTATGCAATGCCTGAGTTTGATGAATCTTTTTTTATTCAAAGTGCCCAGATAGAGAAGCATAAGCCATATTCCTATTCCCTAGATAGGCAATATTTGAAAAAGAGTTCCAAGCCAAGGGTACTTATCAAGAATAATATTCGATGTAAGTTAGTAATCCGAATTTGGTTGTTTGATGTGCGAGAGTTGAACAGCTTAGGAATTTTAATTGAATTTGTGTGCCCTTGAGAACATTTTTTGCTTTTTATTTAATATCACTTTAACATTTCAGATAACAACGTCAGCTCACCATCAACACCGAATTCATCGACGATTGGTTCAACGGGTCACAAGAATAGTCTCAAGGGTACTAAACTAGCGCGCCGAGCTAAATCTTTCAAGGGCGATCTGTTTGAAAAGATATCACTAATGCGAACGCCCCCAAACACGTAGGAAAGGTAAAGTGTGTTTTATTGGGCACGTTCCGCTGGCTATTCTCAGTTATCCGGATAGCTTTGTGTTGTTGTAATCCCTTGCTAAAAAACAGCTGATAACAGCTGACGCAACAACAACTCAAGTTATCTCAAAATTTTTGGGATAGCTGGATAGCATAGCGAATAAACATTGGAACGCGAGGATTTTCGTTTATTAATTATTTTTTTTTTTAATTTTTGACAGGCCCCATTCACCTCACAGTCCACGAAGCAAACACTCCAAAGCTTAATCGAATCGAATGAGTTCGTTCGCTACAATCACTTGAGACGCACGTAAAGGACATACAAATTATTTAATAATAAAGAAGTTTGTGTTCAACAACTTTCTTGGCAACACAGTCATTATTTCAAACAAAAGACATATACAAATTAAAACACAACAATATTGCAGACGAGTTTAAATTTTATTTTTGTTCTTGTATTTAATCAGTGTTAGCTGTGAGTAGTATTTAATTTTTCTTTTGTCAACTTTTAATTCGAATGTTTCCATTTCGTAGCGTTTATTAAATTTCCTTGTATCAGCTTTGTCGGAATTTTTTTTCGTAGTTTTGCAATTTTTCGTCTAATTTTCCTGGACCATTATTAATATTTTCCAAGAATCAAACCATATTTAATGCTGGATGCTGGTCACTTCAAGCCACCACAACTAGATGGTGAACAAACCGATGAGCAACACAAAGAGCCTAATACAGAGCCTTCATACATAGAACCCTCACGGCGAGGACCCAGTAGACGATGGTGAAGCAGGTTATAAGCCCGAGAAAGAAGGCGAAGAGGGTGAAGAAACCGGCGAAGGTGCTGCTGAGGAAGCGACAACACCTGCAGCAGAATATGACCAGACCACAACCTCTCTTTACAGACGAAGTGGGAGTCTTACCTGGTCCCAGTGAGATGACTGACGGAGGTTTAGATGGGCTTTCTGATTTTTCTGTTTTACCCTTTTCCGAGGCACCTCCAACGCGAGTCTTCATGGGTTTTTTATTCCGACCAGTATAGTGGGACTAAATATAGAGGCGATCCTCTGGTTACCGATATTTCAATAAGCTTTGCTTCGGTTATGGTCCGCGTTTCTCTTCGTGAGGGGTTTTTCTTGTTTTTCTTATGTATTTGTTGTTCCTGAAAGCAAATAAGGAAGATTTATAAAACACGATAAAAAATATTATAGGGGTATTCATGCAACTGCGTAAAACACTAGATAAGTTTACGATTTGGTTAATTTTATCTTTTGGTTAATGAACTGTCAAATTTTGTATGGGAAATGGTTTACACAATTTGGTTAATTTTATCCAAGGATTTAGCTGCGGAAAATTAACCAAATATTTGGTTAAACTTATCCAAACGTCATTGTGACTTTTAGAGATTGAATTAGGCGTGTTTGTGACTTTAAGAATCAGGCATGTTTAGAAACATGATATAAATGATAATATCTCGGAGAACTAAAAAAGTTCTGAATGTGTTCTGTTATTATTGCATTGCAATTAGTTGGTGATAAAAGTTGTGAATTAAAACGTAGTTTACACAAAAAAAAAATAATTAGAAGGTCCACATTTACTCAACGATTAAGGCTCTGCCCAACCAACGCGAAATTATAGCGAAGCATTCACAAAGACAGTTTTTTGTTGTTTTTTAGTATTGAGATCATTCACATTAATTTCGTGTTGGTTTGGGATAGCCTTTAGGAAAGCTACTTTTCGTAAATTATTAAGGTAGAACTATAAATTCCCACCCAAACCAATGCGAATCTTTCGTTGACGACGACGAACGTGTTATTTTCATTTACAACAACGTGTTGTTATTAATGTTTTTGTTTTTGTTGTGGTCAACGAATGATTCGCACTGGTTTGGAAGATTCTGAATAGTCGGAAGCTGTTAGAAACAGATGTCATTAGCCAATGCAAAGTATCTTTCTAAACTCTCAAAATCAGAAGTAAGCCATAATTCACTTTTTCTCTTTTTTTCGTTCCTACCTCAACAAATTTCTGTTTCACTTTCGTGAAGTGTACTCGGGGGCGCTCTATTCACTTCTGAAAGCAAAAGTTAACGAAAATGAAGAAAAGTACATTATGGGCGTGACATATGATTTGTTTGTATTCGCTGATTTTCGTCTGACCACTGTCGTGAGCTTGCGACTAATATATTTCTAACTTACAATGCGACTATTGTCATGAATATTAAGGTAGAACTATAATAATTGTTGATAGTTTACTGAAGTGGTCGGTTAAAAATGAGCGAATACATGAAAACCATACTCATCTCACGGGAATAAAACTGACATTTGTTGAAGTTGGAACGAGAAAAAGAGAGGGATGATTCATTTTACTTAAGTGGAATATTTTTCACTTCTTCTTTTGACTGTTTGGAAAGCAACTTTTCGTGAGTTTTAATCCAGGTTTTTTGTCACTTGAGTTGAGTTGAAATGGTATTGAGATTCCAGCAAAAAGAATGGCATTGATGAATTTATTCCAATGCAAAACAAATATAATTGAATTAACAGGACTACTTACTACACGTATCTATTAAAACAAATATATATTTGTACAGGTAGACACACATGCAAATAAACAGACCATAATGCATTATCTGTAAAACCAACTCCTCGACCCAAGCCGAACGCGCCCAAATATTTGACGTTTAACGAACAGCTGATTCAATTACACAGCATTTAACCATATTAATAAAAAGGTCGTTCATGCAATTTTTTTCGTAAACTTATCATTTTACACAATTTGTAAACTTACGACGTTGCATGAATACCCTTTATGTATCACAGGGATGACGATTTGTAGATAAGTCTTAGGTATTTGATTGGATGAGGTAGTACTGAAAAAAACATAGGCTCTCTGCACTAAGGACATTGATAAAGCTGCCGTAATATCATCAATCGGCTTTTGGTGTACAAAAAAAAGTATCGTAAATCGTAAACACAAAAATGTTTGTTACTTTTTAACCCTATCCTAGTCACCGATGAATTCAATGAATGGTATAATTGTTGCCATTATAGGTAACAGAGTCCTATAACAACGCAAGATGTTTTGTTTTACACAAGGTATCCGACTTTTTCGAAAAGCGAAAGGGTGTGAGACAGGGAGATGTTCTACCGCCAATTCTCTTTCTTCTGGCCATAGACAATGTTTTGACAGCCAGCGTTGGAACAGCGCAGATACAGGGCATTCAATGGAGACGGTTTAAAAGGCTTACAGCCGCCAATGTCTTCGCAGAGTACTAACGTTAGTACCGGCAATATTCCTAAAGTTGATACTCAAATCAGTATCTCTCAAGTATTCATATGTCTGTTCGTGTACTTCCCAAAACTACTAATTTCTACGAATTTTATTTTTTTTATATGAGCTTTGACAGAAAATTGGGCTAAATTTGTAGAAATTCGTAATTTTGGAAGGTACGCGAACAGACATCATACTTGTGTGTATGAAAGAATGAGGGATACTGATTTGAGTACTAGCTTAAGGACTAATACCAGCACTAACGTTAGTACTCTGTGAAGAAATTGACCGTTAGTGAATTAGACTATGCTGATGATATGTATATGTATGTCTCTTGACAAATATCATCAGCGGGCTGAAAGGGATGTATCAATACTGAACGTGAAAGGAGAGTCGAGTGGTCATAAAATAAATAGCAAAAAAACAAAAATAATGCTCACACGCCGCCGCTCTAAACATCAGCGTATTTTTATACAGGAGACGCGAGTTGAAGAGTCTGAACAATTTAAATACCTTGGAAGTATTGTTTCAGCAAATCTAGTAGTAGTAAAGTAGAATAAATAAAGCTCGCGCAGCCGTCTCGTATATACTATACGAGTATAGTACAAACATAAAACAAAAACTTAATGATTGAATAATGTAATAACTTACCAACAGATCCGGTGGGTGAGTTCTCTCTCGTTATTGTGTTAGGAGTCTCTGAACTTTTACGTTCAGTCGAGCTTTGATTGGTTTTCTGAATCTTTGCCAGTGGAATATCACATTCTTCCTTTGCTTTCTCTTCGAATTTCTTCACCATCAGGCTCTTGAATTTTCCGGCACCTACAGATGATTTCCTTTTGGTAGCAGCTTTTGCTACTGTCACCTCTCATCGTTGGTCGGCGGTGGGTTGACAGCAACAGCTGCCGACTTCCATGGACCTGCAATCGACGAACTTGCTGGTTCTGTGTCTTTGTTAGTATCGGCTGGCCTCGGAGAAGCCACTAAGCCCGCACTAAGCACCGCTCGAAATAAGCAGTTGTACTTGTACAATAATTGCACTATAAACAGATCTTTTTCCTCACTTGGTTAATCATCATACAGTATCTTCTTTCTCGAAAGTCTTGGATCAAAATTTGGTCAGCATCCATCTTCATATGAGGCTTGTAGAATTCCCTCGGAAGAGCACTTCGATGATGACGATGGTGGTGGTCTTGTGACACGCTTAACCTAAGGAGGATATTACCATTGTCATCATCCGATTATTCCATGTACACTAAAATTGGTATTGGGCACGTTTTCCGCGCTCTGCATCATAAAGTTAACTGGTGCACGGTTTCTGGGAAAAATAAAATAAAAAACAAGCGTCAAACCAAAGTGTCAAGATATTTCCCATATTTTCCGCTTTACCTCCAACAGCGCTCGTGGAGTTTTAATTAGTTTTAGAACCAACCTAACCAAACAACTAGCAGTCCATATCTAGTATGTCTATGCTTTAAAGGCTCTCCCAAACCAACGCGAATTCGTAGCGAATCATTCGCAAAGGCGATTAAAGGCCTTAAGGCTCCCCAAACCAACGCGAATCATTCGCCCTCGACGCGAAATCATTCACAATAATACAAAATATGAAAGATACACAATGCTAAACAACAACAAAAAAACGCCTTTGCGAATGATTCGCTATGTTTTCGCGTCGGTTTGGGAGAGCCTTAATAGTATTTTTTTTGCAAGTTGAAATAAAATTGTGTGAAAAAAACGACAGCAAAGCAAAACAACTTACATGTTAAATACAACAAGAACTATGTCCATATAGAGTTAGCTAAGTCCCGGTAATTAACTATGCAGTAAACTTTCGTCCCGATAAAATCGGTAATGCCAAGCTATGATTGTCGTTGTGTTCATCAATAATTTATATAGAAATTTCAAATGTTTGTTGGTAAGTAAATTCAAAACAAAATGTCAGACCAATGCAAATGGAAAACAAATTTTGAAATGTCCTGATGTCGTTGTTTTCGCCAAACTCCATGAGGACATGCAAAAAACGCAGCTAATAATGTGAAGTTTAATGGAGTCACCAAATATATTTTCTAATATTTTCCAAATTTCTATTCAAATTCAAAGTCACCAAATATATATAATAATGTTAAGCTCCACGATAGCACTGTTTTAATAACATCTTTAGGTCTTTTAAACTTCAATTCAAATTTTGTGTAGCTCCCCTCTTTGAACAAAAATTATAAAAAAATTATTTGTTGCTTCTATGAAAGCTATGAAAACTGTACTTTGGGGGGGATATGGGTATTCAGGGCCCGATCCAGCTTTTTCACCGCCCTGGACAAAAATAATATTTGCCGCCTTTTGCAATAACACCTTAACTTGTAGGTCTACGAGCCAGCCCCAGTACAGTTTACTGGTTAGCCAGTCGCAATACGCTCACATTTGTTTTACACATAAAAACCTCAACTCGTCACCTGGCATGTTTTTTTGTAGCCAGTTATTTGACAGAAAATGTGTGTAGCTAAGTGCCCTATTACACGACGACTTTAGAGTCATGACTTTTTTCGAAATTAAATGAGTGCGAAGGTGAGATCAGATGTTTTTTCTCGTTCCTACTCATTAAATTTCGAAAAAAGTCATGACTCAAAAGTCGTCGTGTAATAGGGCACTAACTAGCTATCCAGTACTTGCTCGTGTGGCCTCAGGGTAACTAAAAAACATGCCTGCAGAGATGGTCCGATTGATTTGTAACCGACTTAAAAAAAAGAGGTTATCATTTCGACTGGTATGGATGTAATATGGTTGGAATTGTTTAATATTCACATCCATATAATGTTAGTCTACTGGGGCTTCTAAACGAGTATATCAAATTTTATGAGCGTATTTTATGTTTGTTTACAAACTTCTCAAAAACTACTGATCGCATTGAAATATTTTTTTTTACTGACTTAAAAAAATGATGAATGATCGGTTCAGTAGTAGACCAAAATGTTTTATGAAGTCGGTTTATATTTATGATTCTTTTATTAAATCGACTTGCTGGACATAATTTTTACTTTTAGTCTTTTAAATTAATTTAAATAAAAGTACATCGGAATTAAGTAAGGCCACAAAACGAATAATTCATTCAAAAATTAAATCAAAGCTTATTTTCAAGAATATTCAACTCGGCCTAGTTTTTTTTTTTAAATTGTTTTCTTTGCACTTTTTTTTTGCAAAATTGTTAACAATTTTCAATTTACTGTCACAAATCTTGTTTTTTATAAGAAAAGCTTCTTGAAATGTTTACTAGTCAAAAGAGTTCCCAGAACTGCTATACTGATATTCGGATCAAATCTTAATTCTTTTATAAACTTCAAATCGTTTTGACGAGACGAACTACAATATAAAATCATACATAAGACCGAAAACTTCTCTGAAAGTTTTAATCAATTTTGTGGGTTAAACCTTAAAATAGTCTTGAGGTTTTTACAATGATCTAAGACTTCATTTGTTGGTAATTCTTTTACGGCATATTTCCTCGGTTCAAAGGTTAAACTCACTAAGTGCAAACAAAAATGTTAAAGAAACGGAGAATGAGATTAATTTTTTTAATCCAAAAAGTACCAAAATTTGCGGAACCTGACTTTTCAGCTTCAAAACGTATGTTTCATTCAATAGTGCATTAAGTTAGTGAGTTTTACCTTTGTACCGACGATAATGTTATGTATGCATGTAAAACTTCGTACCAAATTATAACCCAATTAAATTAAGCTTAAGTTTTTTGTATGCTCGGTTATAATCCAAGACATAAGAATTCCACCTCGACCACCGAACGCAACATTGCAATGCGTTGTTAAAAATCCAAATACCAGAGTTGTAGTATTGACCTGATACACCCTGCTATTGGTGTTTTATCGAATTTGTTCAAAATTAATTTCGTTAGTTTTGGTCTTTTTTTCTTCAGCTTCATGAGCAGTTAGTTTCAGTGAATTAATAGTTTAGAGCCTTTTTTATTAAAAGCCTTATCGGAATTATTAACTATTACCGGTCAATTACGCCATAAATTTTTGCCGCCCTGGGCAAAATGCCCGGCTCACCCCACGCTAGATCGGGCCCTGTGTGAATCCTATTGGTTCATGACGAATACAAAACCAAATAAAATAAACTCAGTTACATAAATAACTTTTTCTTATGTTGGGTTCCGTAATCTGTTTTTAATCAATAAAGAACTTTTTAACGAAGTCACATCTTTTATACTCTCAATCACAATCACCCGTACCACCTAGCAATGAATGCAAAACGCCAGGATTCCATTACACTTACCGTACCAACTAAAACAACGAATGAGCATTGCATACCACGAAGGCACCCATATGAGGTGTAGAAGAGGATACGCATTTGCCACATGCTACGAGTGACGTCAGCAACAAGAGGAAACCTACTGGCGGTTGGTTACGTCAGCAAATGAAGTTCATTCGTGGTTCTTACAGCCCACAGTTGGTTTAATCAGTAAGTCGACTAGTAGGGTGGGAAATCCACCAAAAATCAGATTCTTCTTGCCTTAGAATTATCTCGCTTTTATTAGCAAAACTAATAAAAGAAGCACACTGCTGGCTACCTAGTGTGCCAGATAGTAGCTTCAACACTTTTTGGCTTCCGCGTTAAAATAACCCCTTCCTCCTCCTTCCGCATTTTTCAAGATTTGTTCTGCTGCTTTTAAGACTACGGAGAACGTCCCAAACTACGCCGCTGTCTTAAGCACACAACAGACTAGGGAACCCGTCCCACCGCTTCTCCGCCGAATAAAAACTTCGTTCTGCCATCTTTTAAAGACTAGAGAGTACGTCCCAACCTACGTTGTCTTAAGCTCCGGTCAGACTAGGGAACCCGTCCCACCGCTTCTCCGCCGAATAAAAACTTCGTTCTGCCACCGCTTTAAGACAAGGGAGTGCGTCCCAGCCTACGTTGTCTTAAGCTCCGGTCCCACCGCTTCTCCGCCGAAATAAGCTTCGTTCTGCCGCCGCTTTAAGGCTAGGGAGTATGTCCCAACCTACTTTGTCTTAACCTCCGGTCAGACTAGGGAACCTATTCCACCGCTTCTCCGCCGAAATAAACTTCGTTCTGCTGCCGCTTTAAAGACTAGGGAGTCCGTCCCAACCTACGCTGTCATGAGCTCGGTCAAACTAGGGAACCCGTCCCGCCAATTCTTCGCTGCATAATCTTGTGTTGAAATTGTTTTGCAGACTAAGGAATATGTCTAAAACAACGCTGTCTTAAGCATCCACACAGATTAGTGAGCCCGCTCTATCAGTAGGTTGTATGAAATAAAGTGTTAATTTATCTTTAGCCGAGATTATCTGTAAGGTATATGAAATACCGTGTTAGCATATAACTTAGCATCATGACCTCTGTAAATATATAAAATACGCTTTTAAGAGTAAAATGAAGAGACCTATAATAAATTCTAACTGGAGTTTTACTGCTTTCTACGGTTATACCCCTGGACCTCACCGACCTACCTCAGCTGGAAACAAAAAAGCATAACAACTTAAAAAAAAAAACTTTTTAAAAAGTATCAAGTGAATTTAAAAAAAATTGTCTGTTCTCCAAACAAAAGCAAATAATTGTAACGTCACAAACCTAATGCATCCTTCTGGATGAATATGGGCCAACAATTTTTTCACAATGGGCTTGGTTTTTTTGTTTGTCATGAAGGTTCACGAAATGAAAAGACTTTATAAAAGGATTCTAGACAAGATATCAGATGAAACGAAATAGGTACGAACAATCATAGTTTGATTACAGCTCCTAAACTTAAAAATAGAAGAAAATAAAATAAATTTTCCATTTAAAGCTTTAACATTTATTTACTGGAAAATAATGACGATATAACTTTTTTCCATTTTTTGTCTTAAATTTATTACAAAATATTATTTGTGAACAAGATATTTTTATGAATAAATAAAATACTATATACATAGCTATCTTATAACAAAAATGGTTATATCCTAAACACTATATTCCAAATGCCTATAAATATAATTCATATATCGTAAAACACATTTTGAATCTTATGCTTAAAGTCTAAAGTATACTCTAAATAGGTACATTGTACGTTTCATTAAATTTATTTACCTTGGAAATATTTTGTTTTACTTTATATAAAATCCAATTAAAAATATTTTACAATTTAATACTTGAGCAATTCATTAGCTTCAAAAAAAAATTAAAGGAATAATAATATTCATAAAAATGATACAAAAATCTATGTTCAATATTCGCTCACTATTTTCTGACTTCTTAGACTTTAATAGCAGTCTTATGTGTATTCTTTGCTAAATTAGTTATTTTTTAGAGTTGGTACTTTTTATTGAAACAATAAACAAAAAGATTTTAATATAAGTTTTTTTATTTGTATGTATTTATGATTTTGAAACCTCTTTTTGAAATTTTGAACTATATATAACACATTAACAATTTAGTTACCTAAGGAATATATTTTTGACAAAATAGTGGTGATTCCTATTTTGCAGCAATCGACCCAGTTATGATTCAATAATTGCTTGAAATTATTTATATTCAATATTTGAAGAGAAAATTGCGCTTAACTTCATGCTAGCTTCATTCATATACAAAAAAAAAACTAGTGAGACAATTACAACAGCATTAAACAAAACTTTGAAGGCTAAGACTACTCATATCTTGTAACTAATTTATGGGCAGTTCTCAGACAACATTGATAGATATAGTTTTGTGAAGTCGGACGGCTGTCTAAACTAGTTAAACAAGGTTTATAAATATGACAAATCAGACAGAAAGAATGGTACAACATAAGTAAATTTATAGTTGCTGAGTTTTCTCTCACTTTTTCCATTCAATAAATATTATTTTTCTTGCCATGTTTCATGATAAAAAAGTATTTTAAAACAACTTAAAACAATCTATAAGCCTATTCGTAAAGAAACGAAATCTCTTTTATAACTTTCCAAGTAACTTGGAAGTCTGAGTATTCTTTGGAATCACATCGACACATTACCAAACTACAATCTTAACTATCAGAAGTTGGCCTTTGTCTGACTATCTTACAACCACTATTCGAGGCACAACTCTCCGGACTGACCATTTGAAGGTGCTCCTGATGATTTTCATCTGAATTACTTCCAGTGAATATATGAACAAAACTGGAATGTTTAACCGTTGGAAAGATAAAATTGCTCATAGTTTTTAACGGACTAAATCTCTCTCCGAAGCTATTACTATTGTTGTTATTGTTATTACTACTACTTAAAATATTTATGGTATTATTACTATTTGATGATATTAGTTCTGTGTCCCCGGTACAACTGCATGATCTTGTTATTCTACACTTAGCACGAGTTCCAACCAAGCCCACCGATAGTCGAGGAGATTTTCTAAATTTCGGTTTGTGTCCCGGTGAAAGTGCATTTGTGTCATTTTCTATCACAAAGATATTCGGCGATTGCCTGTTATCCTTATCAGTGTTCATAGTCAGAGGTGGGCAGTTCTCAAAGTCTACATTTGAAGGGCTATAGCTGACTGTTGTCTCACTGGAAGCTGGAATCAGGTGACTTCTGGGAATTTCAAAATCACTCAGCGAAGAATCGGTTAGAGCGTTTTGGGGTAATTTGTACTTTTCATTGATGGAATCATCATCGGAACGAAATCTATCACGAATTGAGGTGGTAGTTGTAGCTTGATAACCACTTTGTTCACCATTTAGGAAGACTTCATCGTATTCCAGTTCATCGGGACTGGATGAGTAATTGTGGTTGTCGTAGGAGTATGGACTTTCACGTCCTTCGATCGAAGAAGATGGATGTTTTTGTTTGTTTTCATCTTTTTCGGCACAACTAGAAGCTTCAATAATATTCCAAACACCACGATCTATCTCAGCTGTAGCGGATGCAACTGCAGCAACCGTTTGATGGACTCCAGCAAGGCTGTTGGTTATGCATGATGGACTGCGGGGACACATTTTGACGGTGAGATCACTTTTCAAAGTTTGTTGTTGTTGCCGTAGCCAGATTGGAGAGTCTTAAAGGAAAACAAAAAGAAACATCATATACACTTTTTAAAGGTCAATCCAAATATGAAAACCTTACCGATATAAATCCTCGTTTGCAATGAAGACCTTTTATGATCAACCGACTGCAAACGATGTTGACTAGCCAAGGAAAACCGATGTGCCACTTCTAATGGCTGTTCAACTTCGATACCAATAACTTTCAAAATTAATGTCTTGAGCGCTGCCCTGAAGTCTTTTAGATGATAAGCATACAATACCGGATTAACAGCTGAGTTCAGATGTGACAAAATTATACAGAAGAACGTTATCTTGGGATGGACAAAACAATCGGGACAAAATGCTTTTATACAATTGATCGTATAGAGTGGAATCCAACAGATCATGAAGAATAGAACAATAATCGAGAGGTTTTGTGTGGCTTTAACATCTCTCTTTCTAGCTGCACCTAGAACTCGAAGCATTGTCCCGCCATGGCACATTCGATGATGCACCGAATGATTTTGTGTTGATGAAGATCTTCGGCTACAATCGCTCACTGGATTCATGGTCACAATTTGTCTTAGCTGTTTTGAGAAAATAATATTTAGTTAAAAATATTATATAAAGCTGACTTAATCTGAGTTGTAACACACTCACCTGCTTTATGATTACACGGTATATATGAGCGTAGAAAGCTAACAGGAGCAGGGCTGGAGTTATTATTGTGGCAAAATAGAGAAAAACCAGATAGTTGTAATCCATGACTTTTTCAAAGAGACACGACGCATTGGATTCCACATCGGCATGCCAACCAAAGAGCGGTAAGAAACCGACTATTGTTCCAGCCACCCAGCACATGGAAATGATAACTGAAAAAGAAACATACACTTTCGTTAGTTTTTTTTTTAATGGTACTGATCGATAAATGGTTAAAGAATTTCTTTAAGTGTAGAATATTAGAACACTAAACGAGCCATCTGTAGAAACCCATGATGGAGTAATGGTTATATTGCGTTGTACTTAAACACGGATCAACCAGCCAATGCTACCTAAAAACAAAAATTTTTTTCAGGGTTACTGCCTCTTGCCATTAAGTGAAAAATCCTAAAAAAGCATTTCTTGTCATGATAAAGCATAATTATTTTAAAGAAATTAAAAAAGTTGTCTAGAAATTTATTTTTCAAGTCATCTCTTTCTAGTTTAATTAAGATTAAGTAAACAAAACTATATAAACGTGTTTTCTTTTTACTCTGTTTCCCTACTTAAAACTTTGAAGCTCACACCAGTACTGTGTTATATAAGTTAATTAGTATTTTCAACATGCGACTAAAAGTTTTGCAAATTAAAATTGCAACAACTGTGCCCTCTAAATTAACTTTCTTTCTGCTTTATTAACGACATAACTGCACGTAATAAAATAATGACCAGCAAAGACCTTCCTAATCATTCATATGAAATAGACTCATACCCCTAATGGCTATATAGAGCTACACCCATGTTAAAAGCGTAACGTAGTGTAAAAGTTGTATTAGTAATGCACTAGATTTCTCTACTATTCTTGTAAAATGAGTCGTAACCAGCACACTTTCCAGACAAAGTTGATGAAAAGACGTCCTTAATTTCCCAATAGCTAAATAAATGAACATTGATATTGATAACTTCAATGGCTTGCATGTGCGTATAGTATATACTGAGACTGACTGTCCTGCCATAGATGTGGTCTTACTCTTTGCACGAAAATAGAAATTCGTCATAGCTTGTCCCTTATATAGTAAAGTTTCGTTCATAAAGTAAAGTGATGTTACAAATAATTCCTAGAAGGAAGGAGGCTTGGCTATTTGACGTAGTCTCTGAAGTGAATGGAAACTAATTACTTTAAGTTATAAGGACCGTCAATGAGCTTTTTGATATAGATATCCATTGCTTAAATAAAGACGTCATGTTTAATAACTTGGGAATACTTGTATGGATTCATCTACATACATTTATATAGAGCTTTATAAATAGAAATAAAAGTATTTTCAGAAATGTTATAGGACATCTTGTGTAGGCAATTGCACAAATCCAATACATTTTAACATGCATACGTATGTAGCTTGATTGTTGAGTTTAAAATTTAATTTGAAGGAAATTTAAAAATAAAATTGCATTTCTAATAAAGCTTATAGGTATAATACGCAACTGAAATTCTAAAATATACAGTTGTAATGTTCACTACTTCGTTAAATTTTAAATATAAAATAAAGTTCAATTTTTCCCAAGTTAAATTTTAAATATTACATAGTAAAAGTTGCTGTGAAAAAATCCTTCCTTTTTTCCTTTCTTATGCAGAAATAAATGACCGAACGGGAATAAAATAGCACCAGGCATATCAAAGACTAAGAGAAGTTGAAAAAAAAAATTGAAAATATCCCGCCTAGAAAAAACAATCTACTTTTTTTAACGAAGCCCAGAAAGTTATATACTGATACTAGCCAGGGTAACTTTCGAAAATCTATAGAGCCCTCACCAGCAATGTAGTCTTTTACAGCACAAACATATGTCTTATTTGGGATTTGATCTTGGGATCTTCTGTTTACCAATATAATAAGCTTATTCCCTAGCCATAATGACAAATTATAAAAATTTAATTCATATCGATGCAGCCGTTTTAAAAAAAATCAAGATTGATAAAAAGTGGGGGTGGAACCACCCCTGGTTTATTTTTTATGACAATTGGAGTCTATCGGGAACCAAACATATTACTCATGTGAAAAAAAAATGTCAAAATTTGCGACCATTCGCAATTCGCAGTTCAAATGCAAGGTGAAGGCACATCACTTAAATGTCGAAAGATTATTGCATCCACAAAAAGTCAGTGTTTGGTGTGCCATTTTAACTGGTGGTGTAATTGGTCCATACTTCTTCCAAAATGAGGACAGCGTCACCGTCAACTTCAATTTTCATCACTATAGCCAAATGTTAACCGATTTGTTTTTTTTGTATCGAAGTTATGGATACATAATGTAGGTGCCCACAGGACTTTTTTGAATTAATATGTATTTATTTACAAATTTAGAGAAAAGGTATATACAATACTGCATATTACGAGTTAAATACATTAACGAAAAAGAAATACCTAATTTTCAATTCAATGAACCATGTTTGTTTTCTTTATTTCACCGTTCACCCCACTGGATGGCGTGGCGGGCGTGCCGAATATACGTTGAATAAAATTTGGGGGATAGTTTCAGTTTATTAATTAAACTATTCTCAGCATGGGTCTTGAATGTTAGGCAGAATTCACTTATCAAGTTATTAGTGCTAAGTATTATCGACATCGATAACAATCGTCTATAAGTAAAAAAAAGTTATGTTTTGTCTTAATTTTGAGGGCCAAAATTATTTGGTAGCACGACAACGTGTTGAGAATCAGAGAAGACTTATTGGCAGTTGAAATTTGGAAAGAATGGGGAGGACCAATAATTTTCTGCAACTACGTACATATGTACCTACTTATATTTTTAAAATAGCAATGTTGTTGACAAACATACTTCTGTTTTGTTTGGAACTTGCATATGATGACTCCATTAATTATTTGCGTCTTTATGTTCAGTTTACATAGAGCTGGAGCTTAAACGGTTGAACCGGTTTTCTTCCAAATTTAAGATCATATTTAAAAACGCTTGTTCCAAATTAGAAAAAATGTCACCACCATTTGTTTCTAAGCTTCTCAATTACGTTCAAGGAGTTTTTATTTTTGAATATATTTTTTTTTTGGGTCATAAGCATGCTTAAAACCGAAAATGTTACTTAATTCATCCTTGGGTTTCAGAGAGAATGGCCATGCTGGCTCCTTTTCAATATGTATGCTACAATTCGGAAACTAAGCCGAATGCGAATCTAAAGTTGCGTCCACATTATGTTGAATTGTGTAGATCAACATCGTCGATCAACAGTGTTGAATAAGTGTAGACGTGTTGATCGACAATTTCATTCAACATTTGTTGACCCGAACGTAAAGCCGATCAGAAAATTCCAAACCACACAAATGTTTGCTACGAAAGTTTTTCACGTACACACTAGCATGTTGATCGACAATGTTGACCAACAATGTTGATCGGCATAGTGTGGACCCACCTTAACCCGATTCAAATGGATGGCAATCGACAAAGGTTCAACAAATTTCATTTCGTTAAAAACATTTGTAGGGTTTTAATTTCATGAACATAATTTATTTGTTTTGTGCGTTTATTAATCACATTTTTACTAGATGGAGAATGCAATATTTGTTGTGAATAAGTATTTAATGTTAATAATATCGTTTTAACTTTATTGCTCACAAGAAAAAATAAAAAAAAGTTGGGTACCACCACGATTCGAACCCTGAACGGTTCGGTTGGATCCTGACGCATCGGTCAGAAAATTCCAAACCGCACAAATGTTTGCTACGAAAGTTTTTCACGTACACTAGCATGTTGATCGACATAGTGTGGACCCACCTTAAGAGTTTTTTCACTAAAAACTTTTAGTTTAAAGCTGAATTTCCTATCGAATTTTATACTAAGTCCCCTTTCACACGAAGAAACAAGTTGCTGGAGTTTTTTTTGACGTTTTCTTTTAATCTCCTTAAAAATCTCTTGTACCTTTCATACGAGGAAACAAATCTCCAGGCAATTTTTGAAATTCCCCTTGAAATTCTATTGGTTGAACACACCTTAACCTAGGTGTGAAAGGAAATGTCAAAAAATCTCTTCAAATCTTCGACCGGGGAGATTCTGTTCGCCCCTCTTTCCTCCTGCCCTTCTCACCTACGAACTAAAAGTTGCTGGCAACTCAGTTTCCTCGTGTGAAAGGGCACTAAATTGCGCATATGTATATTTTTTCCAAACAGAGATAGGCTGTACTTGAACAAAATAAAAAAGAGGCTTAAGGTTTCAATATGACATGTTCAAAAAGCCATTTTAATTCAAAACTGACAGGGATGTAGCCATTAAAATTTTACAATTTCTTAATATGTTTTGCAGTTTTGCCTGAAAGCCTAGTTTTTAGTAGGTACTGATATCTAATTTCAGTAAATTTGTTTATACCAAAGCTTCAAATAAATACAAATATTTAGTTTTTTTTACTATATTAAAAAAAAAAACGTTTTTTGGATTTTTAAAATCGTTAAAAATTTTTATTTTTGAAAATAAAATATTGTAGATTTTTTTGAAACTTGATATTAATAGATTTTTTAGCATTCTCTAGAATATTTATTTAAAACAAAATTTACTTTTATAAAAAAATACTTTCATACAAATTTTAAAAAAATCGTTAGGAAAACATTTTTTTTTTAAAAAACGGCTACTATGATTTTTATAAAATTTTTCTGTGTGCTAAAATTAGTGCGATCTGCTGCTAAATTATAAATATTTACACTTAGCAACTATAAATAGTACCTATCAACGTTTAATTTTTTTTTTTTGAAAATTCGATATTTCAAAAACAGGTTAACAATAATTTCTCTTGAAATTTTATTTTTATTTGCACATAATAGTCCAGTCAACGAAGGAAAAATAAATGCAATAAATCATACTCTCTGGGTTATTATTTAATGTGGTAGGGGTGACTCCCAGGTATAACGTACTAAAAGGCCCCAGCCGAGGGCCGCGAGCTATAGCCAGGAGGGGGGGTTAAAGGTTCCCTGTTGTAATATTCCGGGAATATTTGGAAAAATAAGCGTTTGATCGGAAAAGTGTACACTACAATGTTATCGCCTTACAACATCAATGGTTTTTGATCAATTAACCCAGAAATAACCGAAAAAGAACGTATATATTGATTCATGGTCATTTCAGTGACGTCATGAGAGCAAGTTGAAGTGTACAGAAGCTGGTTGTGTTTAAAATGTCCTTATTTATTTTTTTTGATAGTGTTTATTTTTATATGAGAAACACTGTTTCTTCAAAGGTAAGAAGTACACAGAATATTTCCACGTTACAGGCCAATACTTTAGGAAAGCATTTTTTTGGAAATATCTTAAGAAATACATTCTTTAGAAGGGGACGTGTATTTCCCCTTCCTTTCTCTAAGGGGGGACAAATTCCCTAAACATTGACTGAAAATAGAAAAATAGCTATTTAAAAACAACGTAAATACTTACAATACTGTGCTACATATTTTTTAAACGCTTAAAACAGATTTTTGAAAAATTGTTAACTTGATTTGACTATATAATTAAAAAATCTTATTATTCTTTCATTTTGTAGTGTACCTACACTTTTCCGCTCAAACGTTTAGTTATATTCCCGAAATATTACAAAAGGGGACCTTTAACCCCCCCTCCTGGCTATAGCTCGAGGCCCTGGGCTGGGGCCTTTTAGTATGTTATACCTGGGGGTCACCCCTACCACATTAAATAATAACCCAGAGAGCATGATTTATTGCATTTATTTTATAATTTTGAGTCTTCGTTGACTGGACTATAAATAAAGACTTAAAATTGGCATGCCAAAATTTGTCCTTAAAAATATTTTGAGAATTTGATATACAGTTGACTCCCTCTAAGTCGAATTTCCCTCTAACTCGATTTTTTTCGCCATGTTTTTGCATCCTCTCTCAATTGTCTATACAACGAACTCCCTCTAAGTCAAAGTTCTCTTTATGTCGAACTTTTTAATTTTACTTTTGTAATAAAGAAAACAGCCAGCAAGAAAATTTACCTTCTCAAAGCTTGTATTCTGATATAAGAAACAAGTACATACACTCACTATGCAACTATTTATGTTTCATGGTAGGGAAGAATTACAAAGTTAACAGTGTAATAAGAAAAAAACATTTGTTTTAACTTTATTTAAACTGTTTCGCTTTCAGCTTTTGCGTTAAGTAAGACAAAATTATAACACAAGATTTAACTTTCAAAGGGCTTCATTGGTTAGTAGGTTATGTCTTATAACGGGTGATTTTTTAGCTGGTTTGGTTTTGGCAACACTGGTTTTGACAGCTGACGTGTGTTTAGTACCTTGTGTCACTGTCAAACAGCTTCAGTTTGGTTTGCAATTTAACCATGGATCGTCTTACAAATGAACAACGCTTGCAAATTATTGAATTTTACTATCAAGAAAGCTGGCCGAGGATCCGCTTTTTTATCGAAAAATTGTGTTCAGCGATGAGGCTCATTTTTGGTTGAATGGGTACGTAAATAAGCATAATTGCCGCATTTGGAGTGAAGATCAGCCAGAAGCATTGCAACAGCTACCAATGCATCCCGAAAAAGCCACTGTTTGGTGCGGTTTATGGGCCGGCGGCATTATTGGGCCATATTTCTTCAAAGATGATGCGAATCGCAGCGTTACTCTCAATGGTGAACGCTACCGAGCGATGATAACAAACTTTTTTTTGCCCGAAATGGAAGTTCTTGACTTGCATGATATGTGGTTTCAACAAGACGGTGCCACATGCCACACAGCACGCGAAACAATGGCGCAATTGCGAGGCGAGTTTGGTGAACAGTTAATTTCACGTTTCCGGCCGGTCAATTGGCCGCCTAGATCGTGCGATTTGACACCATTAGATTATTTTTTGTGGGGGTATGTCAAGGCTAATGTCTATAGGGACAAGCCCGCTTCGATTGACGCACTGGAAGCCAACATCCATGCATTCATTCGTGAGATACCAGCCGATATGTGTGAAAGAGTATGCCAAAATTGGACTCAGCGGATGGGCTACCTGAGACGCAGCCGCGGTCAACATTTGCATGAAATTATCTTTAAACATTAAATTGCAAGGTTCAAACTATCGATTCAAATAAATATTTCATTCATTTTTTCGAATTTTTTGTGTTTTTTTTTTTTTTAAGTTCTAAACCTCTTAAAAAATCACCCGTTACAAGAAGCAAGAAGCTGCTTTTATTTATTTTATTTATTTATTTATTTTTGTATCTTTTTTTACATTCAAAATAATTTGTCTCTCTAAATGTCTCTCTAATTCGAATTTTTAAAAACTCCCTCTAACTCGAACTAATTTTGATATCCCGTGAAAATTCGACTTAGAGGAGATAGAGGGTACATACCTATATAAAAATATACCTATACGATTTAAATTTTTTTTCCATAAAATTTCATTTGATCAAGTATTTAGATGACATTCTCTGTTTTCATCTCAAAATATTGTTATGGGAGTTGTTTTAGATAGCTAAATATCGATTTTTCTCTCATAATTTCCATGTCTTCATATACAATTTGCTTAAACCCCACTGCCTCTTGAATATAAGGGCAGGAACGTGCGACCCACTCGTGCATTTGTTTTAACCTACGCACTTTTTGTCATATCCAATGCGAATTACCCTGTTTGTTCTCCTGGTGACATGTTACCCAACATTACCCTTATTTGATTTTTTTCATTCGTTTTTAAAAATACGACTAGTTGTGAGCCTTCCAGGATATTGAAGCCGACCCTGTTTTTTTTTACAAAAAAAATGCGTTCAGTGACGACGACGCTGATAAATTAAAAAAGTTTGTTACAAAAAAGAAATCCTTTAAAATGATTTTACTCCACTTCCGTTTATTTTAAAACCTTACATCGAAATGCAATCGAAAAATTTCAAAGCTCAGAGTACCTACTATCTATTTTTGTTTCTTTTTTTTAATGAAACCATATTGAAAAAGCCCGGAAACAAATAATATGCAAATTCTAGAAACAATGAGAAATGTAAATAATAAGTTTCTAAAACGTGCAATGTGTGCAGAAACGTATATATCATACGAAAAACCACTCTTGTATTTAAATAAAAATACAAAAAAGAAAATCCTGAATGAACTACATACATAATACTACACATTAATTTTCCTGTTCATTGAAAAAGACAAAAATGGCCATACACAAGTCTTTTTTGTTGTCAAAAACCTTCACAGAGCAAACAAACAAAAAAATAAAAAAAAGTATAACAAAAAAATAGACAAATATAAGCTTGTAAATTGAAAACAAAGAGACACTCACCAATTGCTGTCTTCGTCCTGACATTCCTCGAATATGCCATCGGATACAATATGGCCCAATATCTGTCCACAGATACAGCTACCAAACAAAAGATCGATATCGTGCACAGTACAACCAGCAGAGATACTGTAAATAGGCAGGCATGTAAATTCCTTGGCAGTCCCACAGAGGCTAAGACCGCGAATGGCACACCCAATAATCCCACCAGGAAATCGGCAATGGCCAGCGAAACAATGTAGTAGTTGGTCCTTCTACGCAACTTCCGTTCACGATGGAAGACAATAATCACCATGAGATTGCCAACGATGGCAAATACGGCAACGAGAATTTCAAAAACGACATATGGAATGTTCAGCTCGGTGGCAAACTCCTCATCATCGAGAGTATAGGAACGGGGAGATGGCTGGATGAAGGGTAGGTTGAGAAGGTTTGCCGAAATATTTGTTTGGTAATCGTTATCAAAGGTATAAAATCGGATATCGGACATTGCTGGACCGCGAAGTTTGAGTTGATGACTGAAATTATCCTTGTCGAGAGCGGTTTTTGCTTTACCCAGGGGATTTCCGTCCGTTAAATTAGGTCTTATTCAATTATCCTTACGAGATTTCAGTGTTGTACACACAGAAACTTAGTTATGTTACTTTTGGTGCTCGTTAATGTATTTTTCCTTTTAATCGAATGCACTGTAGAGTCTATCTTGACTATACAAGGCTCAGTGTTATAGTCCTTATTATAGGAGATTCATATGTTTGAGATTTCAAAACTTCTTTCATGTGTAATTTTTGGCTGGAAAATTGACAAGTAACTTCCTCATGGGGCGCAATGCGGTGTTTGTGTTAAAGTTATGTTCATTGGTGGTAGGAGGGATGAAGGACATCATTGATGGATTGTAATTGTGTTTGTCGTTCACGTATGAATCCATTCGTTGAAATTGAAAACAATTTCCAGGCTTTTGAAATTATCTTTTTGTTTAAGTTTAGCAAGGACCAAACATAATTAAGGTTATAAAATTTTATGTTGTTATTCTGAAATGAGAGGAAGAGAAAAGGAGAATGTTAGTGAACTGAATGTTAATTATTTTCAAAGTGTGTCACATATTATCGCACATGGGTTTAATAGTGTACGATGTGTCAATCATAATTAAGAAGCAGCTGCTCATTTTGCAAAATAATTAGATAACTCATTTTTAGGGGAAAAAGAAGGGAAACGAACGATTTTCAATTTGATAAATACGAAAAGATGTTGAAGATTTATTGTCTGTAGGTTTCGGAAAATTATGTCAAGCTAAGACAAAAATTTCAATGGGAATGAAAAATGGTTAACCTTTGTTCTCGTAACTTCACACAGATTTTTCACAAGATATCACCTGCGCGGTAGAACTCCTTTTTAAAAAGAATGAAACCCTTTGCGTTAAATATCATTAATCATAATACAATATGAAGAAAATTTGAAAATTAAATTCTTCTGTTTAAGTGGAGCGCCTGATTATACATAGTTCAAGTTAAAAGTTCAAATGAGCTCAACTCCATATTGCATGTCACCCAGGTACGATAGGGATTTTTATATTAGTCGGTAAACATCCATACAAATTTGCGTCTTAGAAGGGTACCACTGTCATCTAACTGATGAGCCCAACTTTCGTACCTGGGCGAAACGCAATATGGAGTTGAGAGCTCATTTGAACTTTTAACTTGAATAATTTATGTATATCATTAATATGTACGTTAAAAATAGGGGAGGCACACAATACAAAATGTGGATCCTCGAAATAAGGACCCAGGGAATAAGGCATCAAAAAATGAATTAAATAAGGGCCCCAGGCAAATGCATACAAGATAACATGCCCCAATGAAATATGACCCCAACTTAAAATTTGGGGTTGAATTGTGTTTCACAAAAAGTATGTATGTAGGTACTTATTGTGAAAAAAACGCTATTCGAGGACCCAGAGCTAGCAAAGAGCCTCTTATTGTTCTGTTACTAGCTTATGGTTTTCAACACGATTCTTATATTGAAAAGCATCTTTAAGTAGGTTAGAGAAAAGCTGATAAAAATCGTGCAATTCTTTTCAATACCATCTGTGATTTTTGTCAGCTATTCTGCTACTAACTGATGCTTTTCAATGTAAGCATCGTGCTGAAAACCATCAGTATGTATTTGCGTAATATAGACTTGTGGGCAGATATTGTTCTATTGCCTTGTCAGCGTTTAAAAATTTGTGCAAATTCAAGCACAATCAATCGCTGCAGTTTCTCGCACCCTGTGTCCCTGTTGCACATAAATTGTACGGGATACAATCCAATTATTTTTACATACAACATACATAAGTAGGTACTAAATATGAGGCCGTGAGAGCCATAGTGGCCCAACTGCAATTTTATTGAAATTGAGTTTATTACAAAAATTGAATCTGTATTTATTAAATAATATTCCTGCATTTAAATTTTTTATATTGATGGCTCCATGCCATAGTTATAGGACTTTTTGCACTAAAAGGCCAAGCAAACAAAATTAAAAGCATGAGTACAAGAGTGGCTTATCTGCTCAGTTGTAACGGTATTTTGAAAAATCATTAATACAAAATCAAAAACTATTTATTTTTTGATCATAAAGCAAAAAAAAAAATCAAAGATATGTTGCTTTATTTTAAAACGACAATATTTGAAATTTTTTAAATCTACAAGTGTTTGAAATTATTCTTCTCCTTATTTTTGCTCTACTGAAAATAATGAAAAATGCAGTTAGGCCACTATGGCTCTCACGGTCTCATATATGACGAGTTATGCGTTCGCAAAAAAATCGAACTCGAGATTTTGATCACGATGATAATTATAGAAGACGAAAAAAGTTGTCTCAAAATTCTGTCAGTCTGTCCGTTAAGCTTCAACTTAACCGGCTTAGTCGATTTTTTTAAGCTTGGTGCATAGCATTTTTGGTCATTCCCCCATATTTTTTTTGAACAAAAAATGACGGTACCTGCCATACATATTTTTAGCAATTTTACACTATCGAATTTTTCTCAAAAAAGGCTCCAAAATTATTCTCAAAAAAATTCAATAAATTACTTTAAGTAAAGGTTACCCTTGGCTGGGAAACCATATTTCAAAAAATGGTTTAATGGTACCTCCCAAAGAGGTTATCGATTTTCTTCAAAACGACATGACTGAAAATTACAAAAATGTACCAAAATTTTTGAAAAAATATTTTTTGAATTTAAAAAAAAATATTTTAAAATGATGAGCTTAAAAAAATTGAGGTTTTTTTTTCGAGTGAATGCCATAGAAATACTCTCTTAATGATGTTCAAAGGGTAGACATGTGCATTCAAGAGGACACAAGCGTCCACAAGCTTTGTTTCAAAGCGAACCTCTGTCTATCAACTCCTACTCTCACCTCCCCGCGGTGAACATCGGGTGCCTAGTACCTTTAACTGAAGATGGGGTTCCAATCCCTGTGGACGGTTTTAGGGGGCAGCAAACGAGAGAGGGGGGGAGGAGTGTTCCCACTAAGGCACTTCTCCTTCATCCAGGCGGCAGCGGAAGAATTCTCAAGATGGAATCAACGGTGGCGTCTACAGTTCCAGTTAGGCTGAACTACTTAGTGAACACCTTATACGGGCTACTACGACATATTCGGAGCTCAGGCCTATAAGGAGCGGTTAATCCGGCTCCCCGCCCTTGGAGTTATATATATAGGGTCTGGTCCTCCAGGTTGGGGGTCGTGCCGTCGGGGTGACTTCCCGGCCACGTAAAGCTATTTTTTAGTTGCGAAGCATCAACAAGCCTCGGATACGGACGGATTTACTGTTGACGAACCTAGCAAACGAAATAAGGACAACGAACTTCGGATCTGCACGTGGAATGTTCTGTCTCTCTATAGACCACGTGCAGCCGAACATTTAGCGGAGGCCCTAGACTGCTACAAAGCAGACATCACCGCCATCCAAGAAGTGCGATGGGATGGGCCGGGCAAAAGAAAACTGAAAGACTGCGATGTATACTACGGTGACTGTTACCGACCACAAGGGCAGCGTCTTTTTGGATGTGGATTTGTTGTTAGAGGCAGACTGAGGCAAGAGGTCTTGAGTTTCAATTATGTGAACGAGCGCCTCACGACAATTCGCATCAAGGCTAAATTCGCCAACATCAGCCTGATATGCGCGCATGCCCCCACAGAGGAGAAAGATGACGACACCAAGGACGAGTTCTACGAGCTCCTGGACAAGACATATGAGCAGTGCCCTAGCTATGACATTAAAATTGTCTTGGGTGATTTTAATGCCAAACTAGGAAGAGAAGACGTCTTTGGTGGCACAATCGGAAGATACAGCCTGCACGACACCACCTCCGATAACGGACTCAGGCTAATCGACTTTGCTGCGGGGCGAAACGTTGTGGTAGCTAGTACGCAGTTCCCGCATCTCGATATTCATAAGGGGACATGGCGAATTCCTGGTCAATCAACCGCCAACCAAATTGACCACATTGCGATCGACGCAAGGCACTCCTCCAGTATCAAGGATGTCCGAACGTTCCGAGGAGCCAACGTTGACTCGGACCACTACCTCGTTGTAGCAAAGGTAATGCTACGGATATCCAGACCAAAGCCAAAACAGGGAAATACTGTCAGGAAGTTCAACGTCGGACGGCTACAGTCGCAAGAAATCGCCAGGTCCTTTTCCGATCGAGTCTCTCGCGCCCTCTTAACTAGTCCTTTGCCGCCAACTGCAAACATCGAGAACCAGTGGAAAAACTGCCAGGAAGCCATCAGAGATGCCGCCTCTGACGTGCTGGGCTTCGCACGACCACCACAGCGAAACCCCTGGTTCGACGAGGAATGCCGGCAAGTACATGCAGCCAAACAACAGGCATACAAAGCGGCGCTGCATAGAAGGACCAGAGCTGCTCGCGAGCTCTACGAGCAGAAGAGGAAAGAGGAACACAAGCTTCTCAGAAAGAAAAAGAAAGAGCATGAGAAGCGCGCGATCGAGGAATTAGAGGGATGCCACTGCAGGAATGAAGTTCGGAAGTTTTACCAAAAAGTAAAAAGAACCTCCCAAGGTTACAAACCCCGAACCGAAGCCTGCAAGGACGATCAGGGGAACATCGTGGTGGAAACGCAGTCGGTGCTGAGGATATGGAAAAATCATTTCTGCAAATTGTATAACGGCGATGACGAACCGAATTCCGCTACCATGCAAATTGCACCATTCAACTTGGACGACGTAGGCCAACAATTCCGTCCACCCGATCTTGACGAAGTGAGGATAGCCATATCTAAACTTAAGTCCAATAAAGCTGCTGGAGCTGATGGCCTTGCGGCTGAGCTATTCAAAGCGGCTGGCGATGAATTGGTTAGGAGTATGCACCAGCTCATCTGTAAAATATGGTCGGAAGAAAGCATGCCCGATGAATGGAACCTCAGTATTGTTTGCCCGATCCTCAAGAAAGGCGATCCTCTGGACTGCACCAACTACAGAGGCATCAGTCTTCTTAATATCGCCTACAAGATCTTCTCTGCCGTACTTTGTGAACGCCTGAAGCCATTCGTCAACAACCTGATAGGTCCATATCAGTGTGGCTTTAGGCCAGGGAAGTCCACCATCGACCAAATATTCGCACTACGGCAGATCTTGGAGAAAACCCAGGAGTTCCAAATCGATACCCACCACCTTTTTATCGATTTCAAGGCCGCGTATGACAGCATCTATAGAGACGAGCTATATAGAGCAATGTCTAGTTTTGGCATCCCTGCCAAACTCGTCCGTTTGTGCAGGATGACGATGGAGAATGCACGCTGCTCCATCAAGGTCGGCAAAGACCTCACCGACACCTTTGATGTCAAAAAAGGTTTTAGGCAAGGCGACGCGCTGTCATGCGACTTCTTCAACATCGTTCTTGAAAGAATAGTGCAAAACTCTCACGTCAACACCAGAGGCACAATCTTTCAAAAGTCCGTCCAATTACTCGCTTACGCTGACGACATTGACATAATCGGACGAACAAAGCGTGATGTCAGTGGTGCTTTTGTGAGCATTGAGAAGGAAGCCAAGAAGATGGGTTTAACGGTGAATGAAAGCAAAACAAAATATATGCTGTCCACAAGAAAGGACACCCAACACCGACGTCTCGGACAGAACGTCACTATAGACAGCTATAATTTTGAGGTAGTCAGAGACTTTGTCTACCTAGGATCCGCTATAAACTCAGCGAACGACACCAGCGTTGAGATCAAACGAAGAATTACTCTTGCCAATCGCTGTTTCTTTGGGCTAAGAAGGCAATTGAGAAGCAAAGCCCTCTCTCGAGCAACTAAACTGTCCCTGTATAAGACGCTTATCATCCCGGTCCTGATGTATGGTGCAGAGGCATGGACACTGCTAACAGTGGATGAGAACGCGTTAGGCTGTTTTGAGAGGAAAATTCTCCGGGTGATTTTTGGTCCCGTCTGCATAGATGGGGAATGGAGAAGAAGATACAACAACGAACTGTATGGGCTGTACAGCGACACCGACCTAGCCACAAAAGTGAAAAGCCAACGACTGAGATGGCTGGGTCATCTAGAGCGAATGGACACCAATGCTCCGGCCCGGAAAGTCTTTGAATCCAACCCCGTGGGACAACGCAGTAGAGGTGGACAGCGTAAAAGGTGGCGCACGCAAGTGGAAGAGGACCTCAACCAACTTGGCGTGCGAAACTGGAGACAGCTAGCTAGAAACCGAGCCGGCTGGAAGAAGCTTGTTGGTTGAGGCCCTGGTCCACCCCGGACTGTAGCGCCACCTTAAGTAAGTAAGTAACTCTCTATGAAATTCAATCAAAGTCTACTTACCCCTTTAGGCTCTAGCTTAATATCCTCGTACATTGATGCACAGAGACACAATAAATAAAAATAAATAAATTGGGTGGCGCAACAGCTCATGGAGAACCAGGGCCTAGTGACTTACAACTCACAACCATTCCTGTGTGCGTGTTTCTTGGCAGGAATGGAAGGGACCTACAGTTTTTTGCCGAGTCCGAACGGCTAAATGAGATGCACTTTTTCATGACAAGTATACTCTTGAAGGATTTGTCAGTTCCTCGCAAGAGGCAGTACCTCGAATAAAACATTTCTGTTTTTAGGTGGCACGGCTGGGAATCGAACCCACACCTTCAGCATGACAGTCCTACGCACTAACCATCAAGCCACGAGGTACTACACACGAGGCACAGAGACACAAACGCACTGGTGAATGAGTTACCCTTTTTTCGCTAGTCAAAGTGATGCTTTAGGGCAGCGGTTCCCAAACTTTTCAAGCTGTGGAACCCTAAACAATGCCCAAATATATTTCGGAACCCCATCCTGACAATAGCACAACATGAAAAACAACACATTTCAAAATCAATTTTTTATTTAGTGTGAAGAATGAATCTGTTCCTGTTTGATTTATAATTGTTTTTTAATTAACTTCAGCAGCGTCCAGCCTCGATCTGTATTTAGTTTTTGTGCAAGTATACGCTGAAAAGTCTATTCCACAGCGGTACGTTGTAACAAAAGGTAGCAAATTTAATATAGCTTTCTTGGCAAGCTCAGCGAATTCATTCTAAATACCAATTCTAAATTCGTTTAATGATACAGAATCAAATACAAATTTTGATGAAGAGGAGCTGCAGATCTATCAGGGATTCTCATTCTTGTATACTCAGGGTCATAGGCTTGATGGTTTTCATTAGAAATGGATTTTGTTCCCACTCGATGTCAGTATTTGTATCTGGAAAGTAGAGAGAGTAGAGACTAACCAAATGGAGAGCACAATAACATTGCTACGTGCAACAGCAATTCCAAGGCCAGATTCGAACTCAGCGCCTCAAAGACCATCAGAAAAGTATATCCTGGTTCATGTTACGGACAAAAGTTCAAATTTTGTCACACAAAGTAATTTCTTAGCGCTTTCGAGGGGATTTTCGAAAACAGTAAAAATACGTCAATTTTCAACTAGCGCTTGAGCCCAAATGGATTGTCGCAGAAAAAAAACCTTAAATAGAGATTTATTGGAAACTGTGTATACTTTCAATGGTACTTTGATTTAATTTTCGAATAGTTGGTAGTTTTCGAGCCATTCGTGAAAAACTCCCAAGAAATGCATTTTTGCATCATTTTTTGCGTTTTTTCCATGTTGCATCACGAAATTTTGTTGGGAAACCTCAGATTCGGATTCAGCACCCCCGAGAACATAGAGGAACACCGAGAAAAAAACAACGTAAAATCAACGGAAACAACTTTGATTTAAATATTTTTCGGAACGATTTGGCATCGAAGACGAAAATTTTAAATTCAAAGTAGCTATGACATCAATTCAAAGTGTTTCCCTCTTATAAAACAAATATGATTTAACCATTTTTTCTCTTCATTTGAGATGTCATCAACGTTGATTTGAATTCATCCATCTTTAAAACAATATGTATCAACTTCGATTAAAGTACAAGCATCGTTGATTGAAATACATACAAATTTTAAAATACTTTTTTAAAACTTTAATTCAACTTCGTCCAGTTATTGATTTAAAAGAAAATGGAAACTAATTCATTAAACAAATGACAAAAATAAATATTAGAAAAGTAATAATTTTTTTTTTTTATTAAATGTAAGTGAATTTTGAGTGCGCGTTAATTTTGCTCACAAATGTTTTGTAGATACTTCGTGAAATTACGAAGCGCTCTCGAAATTCTATATATTAAGCTAAAATATAAACTAAAAAGTAATTAAAAAATCTGACTTTTACGTTGGCCTAACTATGCAACACTTTAAAAGTACGTGCATGGAAATTTAAAACTCGATTTCGAAAAATATTAGCATCTTGCACTTTGAAACTACATTGAGTGTACTTTAAATGTTCGAAAAGTTGATTTCTATGTAAAATTGAATACGTTTCGCTTTGAAACTAAGTCGGCTTTGTTAAATCTACGTTGCCTATTTAAATCAACAGGTTTTCAACTTGAAATTAAATATGATTTATTGAATATTATTCAACTTTAAATCAAATATTTTCTATTAGATTTTAAATTGCATTTTTTCCCTCAGTGAAGGAAAAAATAAAAACTACCCCACAATTTGCTCGCAGAGCCTTTTTGAGCACAAATTAACTGGACTAAGAGCAGAGCCAGAAATTAATTTTTCTTTTCAAAGCTGCCAGTTTGTCTCTCGCAAAAAATACTGTTATTGATTTTTCCTGCAGAGCTGTAGCAGTTCCGTTGATCTTTTCGAAAATGTCTGCTAGATAAGCTAATCCATTACTCATCCTGCATTACATCAAAGAGGTGGTTTGCAGTTGAAGACATATTTTTTCCAGTTTGAACACATTCAACTCATCACGAAGTTGAAATAACCTGGATAGAGCTTTCCCTCTGGAAAGCCATCGGATTTCAGTATGAAGAAGAAGCGATTCGTACTAACTGCCCATATCTTTACACGCACTAATTTAAACAATCTCGATTGGAGAGGATGACTCGTTACAAAAATTTCTTTTTTCACAGCTTCACCGAGAACTTTTTTTTAAAATCAGTTGGCATTCTTTTCATAACAAGTGCATAACGATGGAAAATACAATGACTACTGGTACTTCTGGGAGCAAAGTTTTTAATATTTGAAACAACCCCTTTAACCTTTCCCACCATTGCTGCGGCTCCGCTGCTGCATATATGTATCAATACATTTTCCCCAATTAATGATGTGTTTACTCATGAAAGAGTTTATGACCTTGAAGTTCACGCTTCGATAAAAATATATAAACTTAAAAAAAAAATTTGTTAAAATTTTTTTTGTGGAAATTTAAATTGTTTTTTTCTTTTATTGTTTGTATTATACTGTTTATACTTCAAGAAATTTGTGGAACCCTGGAAAATCTCCCGTGGAACCCCAGGGATCCGCGGAACACACTTTGGGAATCGCTGCTTTAGGGAACTGCCTGTTTTTAGTACGGGTAGACAATAAGACTATTGCTTAACACCTCTCGCTGTCGTATTACCTCAAAAGCATCAGCAGAAAATGTGTTTTTATTAGCCCGAGCTAATGGCTAAAAACGAATGACGGATTTGAATTCGGTATGTAAGAGAGTCTTAAGAAACAATTTTATCTGCCCGTACCTAAGGTTATAGACTGAGAGCCAACGACCGACACAAAAAGTAGTCAATTCATTTGCGTTAAGTTTGTAGGTAAGTCATATCAATAATAGCCTTTGAGGTGTTGAACAAATAACCGTTTGTCTGCCTACCTAAACAGGTGTTAAGTTTGACGTAAATTTTTACATCGATATTCAATGCCTATTGGTCGGAGGAAAAAAGTGTGCATTCAAGAAATATTTATCTTGCAATTTTGAACAATATTGTTGGCGTTTCTGAGAGATTGGCCACTTTTCAATATGTTTGGTATTAGTCAGAAATTAAATCGAATTTGACAATTTAACTCCTCTCACTTTTCATTCAAAAATAAATTTCTTATCGAAATACATAGATGGTTCAAAAAATTTTATATTAATCGTTTTAGCAGGAATTTATGATTTCTAATTTTTTAATAAATTGCGCATAACTCTTTTTGGAGAAATATAATCAGACAAACAAAGAAGAGGCTTAGGTCCTTAAAATGGTATGTTAAAAAAGTAATATTTATTTAAAATTGACAGATATTCACCCGCTCAAACTTTACCATTTCTTATAATTTTTCACAATTTTTGGCGAAGGTCTATTTTTCGGTACATGGCAAATTTCACATTCGTAAAAATATTCGAACTCAAGTTTTTGAAGAAACATGACATAGTCCAGTCAATTTGTGCTCAAAGAGACACTTTAATGTTTTCGGGGGTGCTGAATCCAAATCTGAGGTTTGCCAACAAAATTTCGTGACACAATATGGAAAAAAATGCAAAAAATGATGCATTTTTTGGGAGTTTTTCACTAATGGCTCGAGAGCTACCAACTATTCGAAAATTTCATCAAAGTACCATTGAAAGTATACACAATAGATTCCTATTTAAGGTTTTTTCTGCGATAACCCATTTTTCTTGAGGTAATTTTTTTCGTTAAAATATTTATCTATGGTCATTCTGAAGTATGAACATTTTACTTCAAAATTCTTTTTGAATCTTTCAAATACCTCCTTTCGTCTTCGAGAAATCGTTGGTTTTCTTCTTACTACCTAATTCGAAAAATTCAATCAATTTGTGCTCAAAAGAGTGAATTGTGGGATTTTTTTAATTAGGTAGTAAGACGAAAACCAACAATTTTTCGAAAAAGTATTGCACCATTTGAGCTAAGTGAACAAATATCAATGAGATTTTTTGCGTGGAAATAAATTCATCGTTATAAAGCCCAGTTTGCATTTCCTGTGCGAAAATCTATGCAAATATTTTCGCATGTCAAAAATTATTGAGGTGAAATTAAAAATTACTTTTTGCATGATTGGTTTACAGTTTCATGCAAAAACGAGCCATTGCTGTCATAGAACTACAAAACAATTGAGGAATTGTTTCACGTGAGATAAAGTGTGGTGAATAAAAAATATTTGCACTTCAAAAACAAAAATTAGTTTCACTGCATTACTTGCATGCAAAATATTTGTGCATCCAAAATGTATATTTTTCCAATTTTAGGCCTATAATTATAAATAAAAGGGGTTTATGTATGACTCAATAGGTGGCTTAGGCAAAGGCAAACATTTTGTGCCTAAAATATTATAAAAAATTAAGCACAGAATAGGTGGATTGTGGTGGTGAATTGTTTTTGAAAATTTAATTTTTCTAATGCATGGGAACTGTAAACTATTCTTAAACGTCAAACATTTGATTTTTTGCGCAAAACTCACCCCTGATAACTTCCTCAGTATAAAGGTGCCGTCACACCGTGCAAGTAAAGTACTTGCAGCAAGTAAAATGATTGCTGCAAGTAGAACTTGCCTGGTGTGACGACCCGAAAAGTACTTGCGGCAAGTAATTGCTGCAAGTGATTTACTTGCGAGCAAGTACTTGCGGCAAGTAAAACTTGCCTGGTGTGACGACCCAAAAAAGTACTTGCAAGCAATTAATTGCTGCAAGTGATTTACTTGCTTGCAAGTACTTGCGCAAGCAATACTTGCACGGTGTGACTAGGTCCTGCAAGCGCTTGCAAGCAAGTAAATCACTTGCCGCAAGTACTTGCCACTTGCAGGATTTGCGCAAGCAAGTTTTTTACTTGCTTGCAAGTGAACGTATGTTTTTCGATCAAATTTACAGAAAAAATCGTCTCCCTCTGCCTAGTAGTCTCTCAGCAGTATTGTAAAGTACGTGTTTTCAGCACCACGTTCAAAAAGTGTCATACCAAATTTATTTATCTTCGATCAGCCACATTTTGTTGATTCAAATGCTGTAGCATAAAACAAGGTCTCGTGGTGTTTTTTAATGCATGTTTTTTGATAATAATAATAATAATAATAATAATATGAACGACTGGGTCGTACGTAATTGCTCTTATGCTTTAACTTGCTTGGATCTTAAGATCTTTTTTTTTTTTTTTTTTTTTTCCCCTCGTGGTTTTCGCCTTGACGTTGGCGAGGGGGCTTACGTTATGACCCTCCAGCAATCCAGCTGCAGGGGCATACAACTAAGAAAAACCAAACAAAAAACAGGGATGTTTATCCAAAACAATAAATGAATGGTCATGCAAAGTCCAAAAAATAATGAAATCCGAGCGGGGATATACGCTCAAGTGTCGACAGAAGTCACGGCTGTCGGCGAGGGCTTGGCTTCGCAAGAAGCTAAGTCGCCAGTGACAAAAAATCTAGAAAACCCGACCAAACCCGTCTTAAATAGACAACCGAACGTGCACAACCTTGCAGCATCTCTTCTTCCTGCTCTAGATAGCTTAGCTATTGAAGGTAGGGAGACCTCGAACAGACCTCCCTCTATAGGAAGTCAAACCGAGGACGAGTTGTTGCAAGACTCGAGTCAAGAAGAGACCACGCTGAAGCCTACTGCACCCCTCAAAGCTTCGAGGCATCGCAGTAACTACAGATCCTCTAAAAGATTCGTGAGTGCTACTGAGAAAAAGGACCCAAATACTCTCAGTTCGAGAGACAAGGCCCTTTTGAAAAAGCATAGGAAATCGGTGAGGAATTATGAACGTCAGTCGGCAACGACCGCCACTGCACCCATTGTTTCCTCCCAACCTCTATTGAACGCCAAAAAGCCAGAAAGCGAAAAAGTAATTGCTGCCGCATCTAGGTCTATCCCTAAAAAGATAAACCGTGAACAGGCGGGCAATAACTCTACCGTTAGTACCGGCTCAAAGACGAAACTGGAGACCTCCAGCAAGAAACAGCAGGCCAACGCTTCATCGAACCTGAAAAGGAACGAGAAAGCACAGGTAGGCAACTCTTCTGGGACGAATCCAGGTTCATCTAAGAGGGCAAGATCGGAGGAGGCAACCAAGACTGAAGGTTATAAAAAGCTTAAAACCAACAGTTTTGACACCACCCCGATCGATCTACAGGTAGCCATAATAAGTCGAGACGACCCGGATGGGAAAATCACGGCAAAAAATTGGTTACTTGTAGAAAATGAAATCATCAAAGCCATGATGGTGACATCCGAGGATGATAGTTCTGAGGACTACACCTTTCATGGAGCTGGTTGGCGAAAGGGAGTAAAAGTGGTTTGCTGTGGGGACAAGAAATCCCTGGAGTTCCTCACTCACACAATCACCAATATTGGCGAACTGTGGGAGGGGGCATCTCTTGGGATTCTTCCCGTCACAGCTCTGCCACTTCGCCAGCAGGTTAATATATGGATCCCTCCTCCTGCCATGCATGAGGATGCATCCGTGATTAAACTGCTGGCGAAACAGAATAAGGAGCTGCCCATACTAGAATGGAAACTTCTTCATTCCAAGAAGAGTCTTAGAGGGGAAGGAAAGGACCTCTTGTTCGTTATTGACAAGAAATCTGACCTTCTTCTTAAAGGGAACGAAGACGTGTTGAGATATGGTCTCGGAACCGTAAAGGTAAGGAGGCATGTTAGCAAAGGGGAGTCAAAAGCTGCTGGAGGTGCAAATTAATTTGCATCACGCTAAAGCAGCGACGCACGACCTAATGCTCTACATGTCTCAGGAGGCCGTGGATGTGGCCTTAATCCAAGAACCATGGATTCGTAAGAATCAGGTACAAGGATTAAGGTCAAAAAACTATAATCTGTTCCACTCCACGTCAGAAGGTGAAATAAGAAGTTGTATTCTAGCGAAAAAGTCGATTAATGCTTTCTTTTTATCTAGGTACAGCAACAAGGACAACGTGGCAATCAGCGTTGAGTCCAGGGAAGGTAACTTCGTCTTGGCGTCAACGTACATGCCGTACGAAGAGGAAAACCCACCATCAAAAACAGTCCGCGATCTTGTGGGTCACACCGCAGCAAGAGGGACACCTTTGGTGTTGGGATGCGATGCTAACGCCCACCACACTCAATGGGGAGGTAAAGATGTTAACAAAAGGGGTGAGTCAATTTTTGAATACATTCTCTGTTCAAACCTTATGTTATGTAATAAGGGTAATCACCCAACATTTAGGAACAAAAACAGGGAAGAGATTCTAGATCTCACTCTTATGAGCAATAACGATAAAATTTCTGTAGGGAATTGGAGAGTCTCACCTGAGGAATCTTTCTCAGATCACTTCAGGATACTCTTTACTCTAGACAGGAATAATAATGAGATTAAGCCCTTTAGAAACCCAACTAGAACAAATTGGACAGAGTACACAAAATGGTTGAACGATCGTATCGACCCACCAGAGGAAGAAACGCTTTCGGCAACCTCAACCATAGATACTGTTGTTCAAAACCTTACTAGTGAAATGAGAACGGCCTTCGAAAGAAACTGCCCTATATCTCGTAACATTAAACCCACTAGCCCACCCTGGTGGAACAGTGAACTTAAGAAACGAAGAACAGGGGTCAGAAAACTTTTCAATAAGGCCAAACTGAGTAAATTAGATGTAGACTGGAATTCTTATAGAGCTGAACTTAACTCATACACCAAGGAGTTAAGACGGGCCAAAAAGGATTCATGGGCTAGACACTGTGAATCCATTGAGAACACAAGTGAGGCGGCGAGACTTCGAAAGGTCCTTGCCCATAACCCCATGATTCCAGGATATATTAAACATCCCGATGAATCGTGGTCGAACTCGAGCCAAGAAACACTTGAACTCTTTATGGAAACGCATTTTCCTGACTGTAAGAGCCCTGAGGACTCTGTTTATAAACAACCAGACTCCTTAGAAGCTCTACAATCAGCACCTGAATTGGATCAGGTTATCACAGAGCAGAAGATTATGTGGGCAATAAACTCGTTCAAACCCTTTAAATCAGCTGGACCAGACGAGATAATTCCGGCATTTCTTCAACATGCTCTACAGATAATCACCCCATGGCTTAGGGTAATCTTCAAAAGTTGTGTTAAACTTAGATATGTCCCTACCAGCTGGAGAAAAGTTAAAGTTGTCTTTATCCCTAAAGCTGGGAAACCGACACACTCGACAGCAAAAGATTACAGACCAATAAGTCTCTCTTCGTTCCTCCTCAAGACGTTGGAGAGAATTATTGATCTGCATGTTAGAGACCTTCTCAATCCAAACATTTTGTGCAACTACCAACACGCCTACCTTAAGGGTAAGTCAGTGGAGACTGCGTTGCATGAGGTCGTTTCACAAATTGAGAAAAGTTTCGAGCACAAAGAACATACCCTGGCAGCATTTTTGGACATTGAGGGAGCGTTTAACAACGTAAAGACGGAGTCCATTAAATCTGCTCTGGAAGAGGTTGGAGTTGAGCCTGTCATTGTAGACTGGATTTATACCATGCTCAATGGCAGAATCATAAACTCGCGACTAGGAGATACTATTGTTGAGAAAACAGTTACAAGAGGCACGCCACAAGGAGGGGTAATCTCACCTCTCCTTTGGATCCTAGTTGTTAATAAAATTCTTACAAGATTTAGGAATCAGGGCATTAAAATTGTGGCCTATGCAGACGACATAGTAATTTTGATATCGGGTAAGTATCTTACCACCATCAAAGATATTATGGAATCCGCACTTAAAGAACTATCTTCTTGGGCAACACAAAACGGTCTCGGGGTTAACCCTACAAAAACCGAACTAGTTCTGTTCACGAATAAAAAGAAATTAGGAGATTTTGCTCCTCCCAGACTTAATGACATTCCTCTGAAACTCTCCAAGGAAGCTAAATATCTAGGAGTTATCCTTGATTCCAAGCTAACATGGAAACGTAACACAGAGGAAAGAATGAAAAAAGCACTATGCGCTTTCTACACATGCAAAAAGACCTTTGGTACACGGTGGGGTATGCGACCGCAGGTTATCCAGTGGATGTACACGACGATTGTTCGCCCCATACTTACCTATGGATCTATAGTGTGGTGGAAAGCTGTTGAAAAGGTAAGCTATCTCAAAAACCTGAATAAGGTACAGAGACTAGCCTGTATAGGAATAACGGGGGCACAGAGGTCTACGCCACAGGCAGGTTTGGAAATTATTTTAAATCTTCCACCCCTAAACGAGTACACTAGATGCACAGCAGCCAAAAGCGCATTTCGACTCAAAGAACTGGGCTCTTGGAAGCACAGCACCTATGGTCATGGGTCTATCCTACAAAGGTATGACACAGTGGCTGCACTTGATGTTAAGACTGATTATATTCCTCCCATAATGGATTTTAACAAACACTTCTCTATTTCAATACCCGAAAGACATGGATGGGAACCCAAATCACTAATTAGTGAACAGGGCATCCCCTTCTACACTGACGGGTCTAAAATGGAAGAAGGAACAGGTGCGGGGGTGTTCTGTGAAGCCCTTAATATAAGAGAGTCATATAAACTCCCAGATGAGTGTAGTGTCTTTCAGGCTGAGATTTACGCTATTCAAAAAGCGGCAGAATTGGTACACAAGAAAAAACTGATCTCATCGGAGATCACATTTTTCGTGGACAGCCAAGCTGCGATCAAAGCAATAGCCAGTGAGACCATAAGATCCAAAACAGTGGTAAAATGTCGAGGCATACTGAACAAAATTTGTAACACTAACCAAGTCAAACTCTGTTGGGTTCCTGGACATAGCAATATAGAAGGGAATGATATAGCAGATGAACTAGCAAGGAAGGGGTCATTATCAAATAGGAACAGTAGTAACCAATTAGACATGGGACTAGACATCCCGATCGGCGTAGTTAAAATGAAAATGGACCTAGTAACGAAAGAGCGAATCAATAAATCCTGGATTACCAGGAACGATTGCGTTATCTCTAGAAGTCTATGGCCTAGAATTAATGAAAAGGAATCTCAGTATATTCTATCGCTGAGTAAAAAGAACATTAGAATCTTGATAGGTGTACTAACGGGTCACTGCGCCATTGGCACAATGGCCACCAGATTGGGTGTACTCGCACCCGACTGCTGTAGGAGCTGTCAGGATGTTGAAGAAGTAGAATCCATTAAACACCTGCTCTGTGACTGTCCGAACCTCCAAACAAGCCGCCTCCGTTACTTGGGAAACAGGTTTGTTGGAGAACTGGATGATCTAGCGCAGGTCTCAATGGCAAATATGAGGAAATTCATAGAGAGCACAGGCTGGTTCGTTAATGAGCCAGTCTATCTGAATCATTAGTTTAGGAGCATCTCTGCTTTCTTTTTGTAAGGGGATCACAATGGACCAACAGGCCCCCGTGTACGCAACAGCCTCTGTGCTGTGCACACCCCTCCTAACCTAACCTAACCTAAGATCTTTTAAAAATATTTGAATAATTAAAGAAAAATACAACGAAGCATGAGGCTCTTTCTTTCAATTGCAAAAACAACTCGCCGTATTTTGATTGAAATCGGTAGAGCAATTAATGAGAAAGTCGTAAAAAAAAAATGTATGCAGAAGGTACCGCTGATAACAGTTTTTAGTAAATTTTGTATCAGAAAGTTCTACTCGCTTACAATCAAATCACTTCATGCAAGCAATCGCATGTTTTTTTACTAATAATACTCGACAAGAATCAATTGCCTAGATTTTAACAAATCTTCATGTTCATAAACCATTTCCATGTAAAAAATTCGTCTTCCAAATCTGGATTATCCATTTAAATCTATTTCTGAAGAAACAATAAACCAAATTGAACTGAAAATGGCAAAACCACACCGGTATACACGTGCAAGTACTTTCAGAAACTAATTTCAGCAAGTTATTTCAGCAATTACTTGCAGCAAGTACTTTCAGCAATTAATTTCAGCAAGCACTTGCTTGCTCGGTGTGACGACCTGAAAAGTACTTGCAGCAAGTTTGTTTTGCAAGCAAGTAAAAAGTAGTTTCAGCAAGCAATTTACTTGCCTGGTGTGACTGCTCTCTGCAAGTACTTGCACGAATATTTCAAATTCAAAATTTTTTTAACAATTGCTGCAAGTACTTTACTTGCACGGTGTGACGGCACCTTAAGTCTTAATTTGTTGATTAAATGATTTTAACTTCAATCCTAAAAGTTTATCTTCATCTGTAGAATCTCTTAAGGTAAGTTTATAGACGTTTCACTGTCGAAAAAGTTCTTTTCGGGGTGCATGTTACAGTCGCCAAAATTTTAAGAAACTTGTCTATGTGAATCATGTTGTGTATGGCATTTTGTCTACCATATCATGCATTCAGCCTTTAAACATTAAATTGTAACGATCCAAAATTTTTTTAAAATTAAAATTTTCTTCTTTAAATTTTTGTTAATTTTTTTCCAAGAATTGAGGGCATCAGAATACACTGACTTAAGAAATCATCAAGGTATGTAGCTAGTAGATTAATTAATATCTATCGCAGATATTTGACTACAAATTTCACACTAAGTGGAAAATTATGATTTACAAATGTCTTTCTCAAAAATTTCGGGGGGGATCAAACCCCTGTGATCCCTCCCCTGGCTACGGCCTTGCAGCAGAAGGTTATTTACCATTGTGAATGATGTCAGCGATTTGTCAGCAGTGTTAAGAATTGAGAGGAAAAGAAACAGGCTTTAAATGAAAAATAAATAAACATAAGAAAAAAAGAGACTGATATAAAGCACTATTTTTGCACTAACCCGCATCTTTTTATTATCACGATGTGAACCATATGGGTTATGAGCGATAATTAAACACGGCTTATATCTCTGTTTATTTTAAATAAATCATACTTTCTGTAAATTTAAAATTAAAGATTTCAATCTCTACTTTTTTCGTTAAAGTGTGCCTTGAGACTATCTTTGCTCCGAAAAAAGTTTAATTTAAAAAGCAATTTAAAAAACAATTTAAATTTTTGATGTTTGGATTTTTTTATTTCGTTTTTGTTAACTTTTCTTAACAAACTTTTTAAACCTTCCATTTCTATAGAAAATTAAATTTTGAACAAAAAGTTTTACGAGTAAAATTGTCAAAATCAGCTTAGTTTCCGAATAATACCAAACATATTGAAAAGTGGCTCAGAAACGCATCGATGAATGTACTCGCATTTTTGTTTTAAGCATGCATGGGATATACAAACATATTCATTAATAAAAACGCTTGCACGTAACTGTTCCTTAAAAGGTATATTCAATAGCCTACATTAGATTTCAGCTTTGAACGATGAGTTTTCAGTATAGACATATTCTTACACAAATAAATCAAATAAAACAAGAGAATCAAGTGTTTTTAAACTAAGAAAAAAATCAGTTTAAAATAAGTGTTTTGAATAACTAAAATGCCCTATCCATAGTCCTCAAGGAAGGCTTCTATAACAGTCTCAGAAGTGTGGTATCTTCAGGGTGCACCATGATACCTCCTGCGCAATAAACAAACAATTTGTTGATCATAAATATGAGGGTTTGGATTAATATCACTTAAAATTTGTACATATATTTTTTTTGTTCTTAGTTTCGTTGCTGTTTTAAATTAAGAAAAGAGCACAGTTGGATTAACAAACTAAAATTGGGAAAAGAACTGAAAATAAAAGTCAATAACGGAACCCTATAAGTGAATTTTAAAAACTGCTCAATCCGGAACCAATTTGTATTCAATCATAATTTCATATTCAATCGTGGTATTAGTACTTCACATAAACATGTTAAACATCACAACGACAAACGATTCCATTTACATAGATTTTTACTCCAACCATATTGATTAAACACATTTCATCTCCATTTTTAATGCAGGCATATTTATTCAATTGTTATTGCAAATTCATGTCTGTACAAATTTAACAAGGCACAAGTTCATATTGTCCACACACTTAACAAACAAAAAAACAAAATAAACTCCATGACTGAGTTGTATGAGTTTGTTCATAAGTAAAACATATTTTTTTGTCTGCCTTTAATGTAATGAGAAAACATTAAAATATACATACATACATATATAGCATGGAGTCTGAAGCCCATTTTCTTAAACGGAGCTTAAATATTTAAGTTCAAAATAAAAGCTTATGTGACAGTCTATTCCGTAAAAAGTGGAACATATGCGTTTAAGAGGCCTCCGGACAAATTTTTGAGAAAAATCGAAAATTGATAAAATGGATTCCCAAGGATCTCAGCCTCTGAGCCATGTATTACCAAAATTTAAATTGCATATGAATGGCTTCAAAGTTTTCGAGCTACATTTTCGATTTTCGATTTTTTTTTATTTTCAAAAACTAAGTGACAGGCTTTGTAAATATCTCGTTAGACTTCCAAATGGATTCCCTACTTCTGGGAAACAGGAGAGGAGTACATATATTATATGTAAATATATCATTTTAAAGGTAACGATTAGGGTTTAAATTTTATCAAGGAAAGTTTTCGAATTTCGTCCTTATTTTCGAAGTATTTGTTTTTGGAAATTGGCAAAATTTCTATTTTTCAATTGTGTTTTTAAATAATAAGAAATTAACCAAATTACCCGAAACTTTATAACAATGACATAAATGTGTTAGTAAACTAATTCACTAAAAAAACTAACAGAAAAACTAAAATTTTGTTAGAAATAACAATTTTATAAAGGTCTTTTTTCCAATAAAAATAAAAAAAAATATTTTCTAATATTTTGAATTTTTAGTAAATCTAATTGCCACAAGATGGTTTTTCTTTCAAACAAAACACATATTTTCGTTCTAAATTCCTCGAAACTGAGTTCGAATTCTTGTCCGAGGGCCTCTTATAATATTTAAAAACAATTTACAAAACCAATAATTGATACCTTATTTGCATCGCAAGTAAAACAATTTCTATATCAACATACAAAATACAATAAGAGATGCGAATATTTGGGGTTTCATACTGTCAACAGCAGAATATTGTTATTATTCAATTAAAATGTTTGATGTTCAGTCATTGAATGATTAAAAAACGGTTATAGAGAGACTTTTCAAAGCACCACTGGGGCCATTGAGCTGTGTCCAGAAGTATTCGGAGATGAATAAACTAGGGAAAAAGTTCTTAGCTTTAATATGTCATATTTTTCGTTTTCTTTCGACTTTTATCTTAAACATAGTTAGACATTGGTGGACTTTAAGAATAATTTGGAAGAATACAAATCTAGAGTAACTGTTTCTGATAGAAATTATACCTTATACCTATTGCTTAATATGAAAAAGTCATTGGTTTGTTCATAATGCTCAAATTTTAGTCTTATTTGTTGGAAAATAAAATCTTGACTTATTCTCCATTTTAAAATGTATGTTGAGTTAAAAAAACATTTTTGTTAGAAGGTAGTCTTGATTGATATTTTGTTAAATACAATAATTCCTTTAAATCTAAGCTAAGCAGTATGTAATAATACTAACTCTAGCTCATTATAAAATGTCTATTAATATAACATTAAACTAATGTTCTTTTTAAATATATACTCGTATTTTGTAATTGTTCGTAAATTTTAAGTCTTTGATCACTTTTTCTTCACTTGAAATTAAAAAAAGTTTCCTCTTCGCACACATGTAAATACATACCTTCACACTTAATTTCCATTTAATCCACATCAAGGTATTATAAACTTTTACATCTCTGTTAAGCTTGAATATTAATTACAACCCTTTTTTAAATAAAACAAATTTCCACAACACTGCCTCAAGGGGTAAAATGTAATTGTTATACTTTTTTAATCCTTTGGTGTTCTCATTCAAGTGAACTCATGTGGGATTATATATTTTTGCATTGTGATATTCATAATAAAGTTATGTTCTTCACGTCACATCACAGTAAAATTGTTGGTACATTTCAAACACTCTTTTGTATTTAGTCTTTAAAAACATACATAAGTAATTAGTTTAACAAATTAATAATTTAGTTTGAAAGAAATTAACTTTAGAAAATGGTGGATCTACTTTACTTGTTGAAAGAAGGGGTTAATTTATTTTCCAGGTTGGTTTACTTAGATTCTAGATCAATTTTGTTTGCTTATATTTTTTGCTTTTTAAAGAAGAAAGTGGTTATTTTAAAATGGATTAAAAAAAATTGAAACTTTTAAATATGGCTGTTTTCGAAAATGTCATTGTGTCAAAAATGAAATTGCAAGATGTTCCTAAACGCAAATGGCAAAAGTCAACTGTTCGAAAACCTAAAATGAAATTTGTTTGAGAAAGCATTATTTTCGATAACGCAGTTTGCTTATGTCATTTGTTGGATAAAATCATTTGCGGTGCAAATCTGCAGTAAAAAAAATTGAGTTAGCGACAAAAATATTGAAAATCCATAGCATGTTCTTAAAAGGCCAATGCGAATAATAAGCATTAAAGGAATTCATTCAAAGTCGTTAAGTACTAGATAAGTTACCAATTTGGTTAAGTTTATCATTTGGTTAATGAACTGTCAAATTTTGTATGAGAAATGGTTTACAGAACTTCGTTAATCTTATTCAAGGATTTTTAAAAAATAACCAAATTTATTTGGGTAAACTAATAGAGCTGTTTTGAAGCAGATGTTATAAACCAATGAAAAATACTTAATTTTCATCAAGTTTCATTAACTTTTGCTTTCAGAAAGGAGAGCGATCCCGAGCGCACCCCGCGGAAGTGAAACTGACATATGGTGAAGTAAGAACAAACAAAAACAAGAGATAGATGATTCATTTTACTTAAGTGGAATACAGCTCACTTTTTGACTGTTTGAAAAGATACTTTCCATTAGTTTTTGACATAAGCTTCCGGCTATTATAGTTCTACCTTGAAAATGTTTTATAGTTCTGAGGCTCCAATTTCGTGTTGGTTTGAGAGAGGTTCTCCATTTAAAAATAATTTCGACATTTGAACACGTCTAACCTGTCCCACACCTAATCTGTCAAATATTTTTGCGTCTAATATTTGACGTTTAACTGATTTAATTACACACCATTTAATCAAATGAATAAAATAGTCGTTCATACAAACTTTTCCGCAAATTTATCATTTTACACAATTTGTAAACTTACTACGATGCATGAATACCCTTATTGAAATCAAATGTATTTTTTATGTATGTTTGTAAGACTGTAAGTACAAATCGCTTCCTTCAAAATAACACTTTATTTAACTTTTCAAATACCTCTTAGTGGTCAAATCGAAACTTAATATAAAGAAATCTAAGAGTTGAAGCAGAATTTCTAAGGCCACAACTGTGTATCTAGAAAAATCTTTGAAGGAATAATAAAATCTTAAATAGAGCTTGTGGCTGTTGCAATTAATAATCAAAGAAACCTTCATTTGGATTAAGATAATCATGTGGATTCAGTGGCGCGATGTACAGTGCATCGGCTACTTGGTACAATGGTTCGTACCCAGAGTTTTTCAATTAATATGAGCATAACCAGACAAAGCCCCCCTAAAGGAGTCTGAAGATCGAGGTGGCCCTCGTAAAATGGCCTTAACTCCAGCCAATAAACTTGGTGATAACAGACACAGATTGTTATTGTTCATTCAAAACTATTCAATATAAATTGAAGTTTTCTTTGCAGTACGTACTGCCACTCCATTTACACAGAAAACCCCACATTAAAATCTTAGACATTTTTGGATTTAAATTTAAATCTGATTCTTATAACAAAATTGAAAATGAGTTTAAACAAACAGAAGCCAATCATCTAACAATAAAAAACAGGTGCTTACAAGTTAAATAGAAGGTTACATTCAAAAAGTAACAAAATAAGTTTGAAGATAGATTACGAAAAACGAAGTGACTTAAAACAGTAAAACTCTTGAACTATCAAAAGAACTTGACTATGTTCTTAAACTTAAATTTCAGTAAACTAAGCAACCCATCAACTAAACCAAAGTTCGGGGAAGAAATCAATACAAATTAACCGTTATTTTTTTAGTTGCTGTTTCACAGTTTTTCCAAAAATATATCTTTGATGGTTAATTGATCAAATTTGATGATTCGAACAAAGAGTTTGGTTTTCAATAAATTCTTGCTTTCTTATTTTCTTTCGCAAGTATTTATCAAATGGTTATTATTCCAGAAGATTAAAATAAACATTATTTGTATATCTTTTAATGTTCAAAACACGTTTAACACTCTATCACATTTTTATTCTTCGTAAATACGCACGTAATTTTCTATAATTTTGATAAAAAAAAAACTTTGGAAAATAACATTACGTATACGCCATAGTGAACGTATTTTAGTTTGTATATAAACTTTTTCATAGTTGAAATATTGTTATTTTTATGATAAAAAACTAGATATTCCCAAGATTATATCTTTCTATTTTATTTTATTAGTTGTCCTTGAAGCATAAATATGTTTTGAATACAAACTCAAATTCTGTTGACGTATGTACAAGTACATATATAAACGAATTTAATAATAAAACTTTCTATTGGTGGACATAAAAGCCTTAACATCTTTTCCTGTTTTTTAACTGATAATAAATGGCTTAAATGGATTGAAAAGGATTAAAATTTCTTGAAAATAATTTTTTGTGTACACAACGAACAAGTAGGAAACTTTTTTATTGGTAGTAGTTGTTGATATTGTTTATTTTATTTATCATTTATAGAGATTTTTATCGTTGTCATTTAACGAAAACTCTCTTAGTTTCATTTTAACTTCCTAGGGCAAGCATTTGATTACGTTTTGACACAAATATTGGGGTTTGAATCAAATCTATAATATTTCAGTGATTGAGAAGTAAAACAAAGTGTATACATTGAACCAGCAGGGCCTTAATGGGTGACAAAATATGGTTAAGAGAATGTTTGTGTGGTTTTCCAGAAGGAAATATTCGAATTATTGTTTTAGTTTATCAAATGGCAATACTAAATTTTTTTTTCAGAAATGCCTCAATAAATTTTGATTTAATTTCGAATCCGTGATTTCCTTAGTCTGATATTACATACATGACGAATCTAGCATGTGCCTTCTTTGAATTCTTCTTTGTTATTTCGTCCGCTGATGCAAGTACTGCAACACGTTGAAACTAAATTTATGAACAATTTTGACAGTCCTTTTTGCATTTGTATGCGTTCCATTAAAATTTACTCATCGCACAACGAAATCTTATTAAGGAGAATAGGAAAAAACTGCAACAAGAGTAAAAATAAGAGTCAAATAAAGTTGTACCGACAAATTTCACCAATGCGACGCAGTCCATTTTTTACGGCTCATCTTTTAGATTTTTGTTTCTTTTGCACTTAAGTTGTGTTTTTTTTGGTAAAAAAATGCAAATACACTACACGTCATTTGTGTGAGGTCACTATACATTCAATTCAAACATTGATATCGTGTATTTTTTTTCATACAAAAATTTAAAATATTTTAGAAAGGGTAGAAAACTATAATTTATTTCAGTCTTAGAGTACAAATGAGATCTGTAAATTATTTAACGTTAGCAAAAATATGGAACCTAGATTATGTCAGCAAAAAGTGGCACCACTTTTATTTTAACCAAAGGCGTGCCTACTCAACGCCTATTTTTTGAAAGACATCAATTGTTATTTCCGAACATGCGTTTGACATCTGGAGGCGTTTCCGCAATTTTTTCAATATTATCAAAAAGTAGAGGTTCCACCCATTGACATCAAAAAAAGTATATTCCCGAAAAGTGGCAACACTGAAATTTTCCCCAAATGTACATTTCACCATTTTTCTCAGATTGGGTTCGCCATTTTTTTAAAGCGACACGATCTCAACAAGGATTCCTTGAATAATTAACATCTAGTTACGGTAAAATTACCCGCAACAAAAACTAGTATTTTTCGTTTCCCGATCCTCGGTGCCTTTCTTTCCAATTATCTTTTGCAGGTATTTCTTTCAACCTACTGAGAGAGGAAAGGGCAGCCATGGTTCATCAGTCATCGGTTCACTCTCTCAGTATCTTGAAGAAATAGAAATTGATATGTCAATTTTGGCACTAAAAGTGTCCCACTCACCGACAGACGGGCGGTCTGTTTTGATCTTAAGTCCAGGCGACAGTTGGTTTCCGAGTATAAATTCTAAAATTGACAGACGGGTGGTCTGATCAAACCTTAATCCACTAAAAGGAGCACGGGCGACACTTGGTCCCCGAATGCTGAAGTTACTCAGGCAAGTATGGCTGCGTGCCCAACCTATTTCTTAGTTTCAATCTGTATATGTAAAAGATGGAACGTTAAGTAGGAGTCCCCATTCCCCAAAATCTGCGCAAAACCCCAACGCACTAGAGTAGATTCATGAAGTGAGGAAAAATTGCCAACATCTCCTCTTCAACTAAAAGTAATTGGGCACGTTCCGCTGGTTATTCTCAGTTATCCGGATAGCTTTGTGTTGTTGTAATCCCATGTTAAAAAACAGCTGATAACAGCTGACGCAACAACAACTCAAGTTATTTCAAAATTTTTGGGATAGCTAGATAGCATAGCGAATAAACATTGGAACGCGAGGATTGTTACAGGCCTTACATCGACTTCCACTACATTGTTTTTTTAATGTGAGGGGAAAAATGCACGCGATAGTAAATTGAGTTTCATTTCAGTTTTCTGAAACTTGGAATAGGAAGCCAAATGCACCCATTGGATTGTCTTCCACTGGAAGTCATACCAGATTTCGGCGAATTCAATGGCAATGACTGTGCATACAGCTAGGGTTGAAGTGCGAGTAGGAAAAGGCCGCTGGGCTTCAATTGCGTTTGCTCACTCACGCAAGTGTGCTGAGTGTTGTTAAATGATGACGCGACCGAGATCCCCGGTCACTGATTGGCCGAAAGCATTGGGCATTTGAAAGAGGAAGAGATCATCCAGGCAATGTCAAAGCTTGGAAGGGCACTTCTTACCCGTTGATAAAACGAACCAGAGGTTCTGAAAGTTGAATAATCGAAAGTCTTGAGAAAGTGTTAGAAAAGAAATTTAACTATACGTTGAATTTGAATTTTGAGAATTTTGTGAAGTTTAGGCAGAAGATTTTTACAAAAAGGAAAAGTGGAATTGGGTGGAAAGCTAATTCAGGCATTTGGGATTTCCAAGAAAGGAGAAGTTGGCAGAGACAAAAAAGCTAAGTATAAACTTATATTAAAAGGGGGTTGCTCTTTAATTATGGTGTTTTTTGGCTATATTGATTGAGTTTTTAAAGACGTAAGATCGTCATTGAACTTCATTTGGGTTTTGCTAGCGTGAAATTCCGGTAAAGCGAAACTCGTGACCTTTATTCTTCCGAGACCAGGTGTTAATAGTCCATCTTCTTAGTTTTCACATTTCTTTGTCTCTTTGGTTTAAAAGATCTTGGGTTTTAGCCCTTTTTAATTGCAAAGTTTCCCAAGATATTATTCAATAAAAAGTCTTAAAATTCCCATTCGGAGTTATAAAAATATTATTTCATTTCTAATTTCTTTCACAGTCGGCTCCGTTCCGAAGGTTTGTAATTTCCTTTGTCCAAAAAAAATTACTGGCGCCCATTTTCATTTTCAGCTACACCCCTGTGGTAAGTGGAAATTGAACTTTTTTTATCGTCTCTTTTCTTATCAATTATCATACAAAATTAAACCCGTGAACTCACCCCTTACTGAGTCTAGTCGTGGTGGCAGCACTTTTTTTGCTGCCTGTTGCATTTTTTATTTCGCTCGTTTTTTATATCGCCTTCTTCGCCAACTTGTTTAACAGTACGGCTTTGGTCTCTTTTTTTTGTTAAACGTTTCATTTTGTTGTCGGTCGCCAATCGTGGTTTCTAAAAACAATCCTTTTAAAAGTATTTCATTTCATTTTCTGTGAAGTAAAATTGCAACAATTGGCGCCCAAAGTGGGGCTTTTCCTGTGTCAAAAATAAATTAAAAATATAAAAATAAGCCCCCCCCCCCTATAAAAAGCGCAGGGATTTCAGTATCTTGACCTGACAACACATTGGGAACCATTTTTTTAAATGGATTACAAAAATGACCCCGAAACCTAATTTTCATCCTTAGTGCCTTAGTGTAATTCACGGCACGGGATTCGGTTTCCTGAACGTAAAAACAGGAGTGGGCAAATCTGTTTTTTTTTTTACTTGGCATAATCACAAAACCTAATAGAAAGACTCCACTTTTGTTCAACAGTTTCTTATTTAAATTTTACTCAACTGTTTTATAAAAAATCAGCTTTAAAATGAAATGTATCTATGTTTATTATTGCATACAATAAAAAAGGGTAACGTGCTAAAATTTAAATCATAGCAATAAATATTTGCATAGGATCAAGAAAAAGAATAATTCTGTGCATATGAAAGCCAAACCAAATGAAATTCATTTTCTTTGAATCACAAATTGTATCAAGTTTATTTATTTATTTTTTTTAAGAGAGAAAAAATAAACAAAAATCCCCAAACCTATCAATTCTTTCTCCACAGTAAAAAAAACTTCATTCATCCGGTTTACTATAGAAGTATAGATGCTTACATACAAAATCCATGCTATCAACAACACATAAGCCCCCAGAGATTTTTCATACTAAATCGATAATCACACAAATATTCACACTCAAAGTCCAGAGACGTGAATAGATTTCACCTACTCTCCCTCCTTATCCTTTACCTAAAAATACATTTATTTCTACGAAAAAAAACCTGCCACTTGGTCGAAATTTCAACGATATTGGAGAATTATATTATTTCGGTCTCTTAAGTTCATCGTTTCAAGGATAAGAAAAAAATTACTTTTCGCTCACATCATTTGTATTCTGAAAGGAATAGGTAAACTTTATCAGAACTTTATGAACTGAAAGGATATTCCCACAATAAAGTATTTTCTCCTTCGTATGATGAAATTCAGAAAAAAAAATAATATTCTACCCTTAAATTTCGATATCATTAAGTGAGTGGTTCCATCGAAATTGCAAAGTATATTTCAAGCTCAAGCACCTGGTCAAAAGTAGACTCATAAAAATCGAGACAAGCCAAGTGGTAATTAAACCAGGGAATCAACGAGAGTTTTTTTTTATTGGACCCATATTTCAGCCATAAACATTTCACTGATTCACTATAACGATGAGTTGAATGTGTGGGAGGGATTTTTTCAAAGGTAGTTTGTGGTTAATATTTGTGGTAAAAGTTGGTTTTGTATTCAAGGATAATTTTAGTTTCAATTAATTCGTCAGGATAACTTTGTGAGCGTTTGGCAAACAAACCTTTTTCGTGAGCCCACACATTAATTTGAATTAAAATTTGAATATTTTGTCGAAATTTGTGGCATGGATATAAAAGGAAACAGAATACTGATTTAAGTGTCCATATTTTTAACTTAAATATCATTTGGAACTAGAGCGAAAGGAAGAAAGCAAACACAAAAGATAGAATAAAGAAATAGACCAGCCCGGTCGGCATATGGGAAGGATTTGCTGTAATAGTGTTTTAGTAGCCTTTCACGCAACATTAAGGACTATTAAATGTTTCCAAGCCATTTGGCTATGTGAGCGGTTTTGCAAAGGCAAATACACTTGACACCAGTTGCTTTGTTGTAGAATATAGAGAATATGGAAATGCGAATCTTAATGGTTGTTCAGAGTTGTATTATATTTTTAACTTTATGTATTGGTATTTGATTTCGAATGAATATATAAATATATAGGGATGAGGGTTTGCCATTTAAGTTGTTATAAATACGACTTTGAATTTCAATAAGACACATATATGTGGGTGTCTGTCTAAATGGGTTTAATATAATTTGAATTTAAAATATTCTATGACTTTGAGGCTTGAATCAGTTTTTTTTGGAGAATTTTTAAATCTATTTTTGAATTGGTATGTAATGCCTTATAGGTTTCTATTTTGAAATAGACTTTTCAGCATGGAAAATGAATTTTACACTTTCAATGTGATTAAAAGAATTGTTTCCTTCGCTTAATTCCTCCGCTCAGCCAACACGAACACCCAGTTGTTGTATTTTAAATATTTACAAACGTATGTAAAGTTAACTATCAGTATGGTAGTGATGTACAACTGTGTTGTGCTTTTTGCTTTCCAGCCGGGGTTATGTTTAGCGGTCTCGCCATTAGGATCATTCTGAAAAGATCCTTAAAACCTCATGCTAAATCCTTATACTAAAAAAACTCTTTTGGAATGACATTCCGATCAATATTATTGGTTTAAGGTGGTCTTTAGAAACTGGTATTATTTTTAGTTCTTATAATCGAGCGATTTTTTTTTTATAATAAGCGTGCACTTAAGGGGTTTTGACTACCCTTAAAATGATGTTACGCAGTGTGAGCATTAGGAAAATGGGGAAGGATTCAAGAAGAGATACCGATGCAGTTTGATTTTGTAGCTTTAAATATCAAAATGAGAGGGTAATACAGAGCCAGGTTAAGCACTCCACATTCGTGTAGTGCGACTAAGAAAAGAATCTCTACTTGACAGTACGTCCGAAATTGCACTCGAGGGTAAACTGATGTGCATTTCTAGAAGTAGGAGTGTTACGGTGGAAGTGCTTTATGGGAGGAACGCAACTGGCTATTTCACCAGAACACTGTTTGTAAAAATACCGATAAAATAACGAAAGGCACGAAACATTGCGACGGTGTTCGAGAGATGCAAATGTTTCCGTTATAGTTTTATCATCTATCATTTTTAATACTCTATTTTGAACTCTATCCAAGAGACTTAAATGGGTTTTAGGAGCATCTGCTTAAATATGGGAGTTGTACTCAAGCTTTGGACGAATGAAGGCTTTAAAGATTCATTCGTTTTTGGTGAAATGACGATCTAATGACTGTTAATCTGCTGCTTAGAGTGATTCAAGTTTTGGATTTTAGTTCTAGTATTTGGTTTCAGGTAATCTGGCTTCTGATTATTTCGTTATTAGAACTTAGTCCTAGTATTTTGGTATCAAGTTTGCAAGGGGATCGCAGTAAGCCCCTGGTGGAACTTCAAAACAGCATTCTAAAACGCACTGGAACATCAGCTGGCACTACACTTGTGATTGCACTTAAATTATCACACTTCAAAGCTCTGGTATATCAGTTGGAACTAACAGCAGATTTGAACAATTGATCCGCAGGTACAATGCTCCGTACTTCCTTACATAAGGTGGCGCTACTTACCGGGGTGGATCAGGGCCTTAACCAACAAGCTTCCTCCAGCCGGCTCGGTTCCTAGCTAGCTGTCTCTTGTACGCAAAGTTGGTTGAGGTCCTCTTCCACTTGCGTGTGCCACCCGTAACCCTGCCCTTTTCTACTGCGCCGTCCCACGGGGTTGGATTCAAAGGCTTTCCGGGCTGGAGTATTGATGTCCATGCGCTGTGGGTGACCCAGCCATCTCAATCGTTGGATTTTCAATGTTGTGGCTAGGTCGGTGTGGCTTTACAGCTTGTACAGTTTGTTGCTGTAGCTACTTCTCCGTTTCCCATCTATGGGTGGGACCAAAAATAACCAGGAGAATTTTCCTCTCAAAACAGCCTACAGCATTCTCCTACACCGTTAAAAGTATCCATGTCTTGCACCATACATCAGGACTGGAATGAAAAGCGTCTTTTACAAGGACATTTTAGTTGCTCGAGACAGTGAGGTTCTGTCCGAGACATCAGTGTTGGGTGTCTTTTTTTGTTGTTAAACAAATTTTCTTGGCTTTCTTCTCAATACTCACGAAAGCACCGTTGACATGACGCTTTGTTCATCCGATTATGTCAATATCGTCTGGGTAAGCGAGTCGTTGGACGAACTAAATATTATGCCTCTAGTGTTGACGTGAGAGTTTTCACTATTCTTTCAAGAACGATGTTGAAGACATCGCATGACCCAAAACCTTTTTGAACATCAAAGATATCGGTGGGGTCTTATCCGACCCTTACAGATCCACGTTCATTCTCCATCGTCATTCTGCGAGTTCGGGAGGGATGCTAAAACCTGACATTGCTCCTCTAGACGCTGTCATACGCGGCCTTGAAATCGATGAAGAGGTGGTAAGTATCGATTTGAAACTCCTGGGCTTTTTCCAAGATCTGCCATAGAGCGAATATTTGGTCGATGGTGGACTTTTCTGGCCTAAAGCCACACTGATATGGACCAGGTCAGACTTCAGCACGGCAAAGAAGATCTTGTATACGATGTTATGGAGACTGATGGCCCTATTATAGCTATTTTCACTTCATTGGCCTACGTGTCATTCAGGTTGAATGATACAATTTGTGTGGCAGCTGAATTTGATTCATCATCGCCGTAATACAATTTGCATCAACTGCGCTCCTACCACGATATTCCACTGATTGTTCTTGGAGGCTTCTTGTAAGCTTGACATGCTCTTTTTATTTTTTGGTAAAACTTCCTAGCTTCATTCTTGCAATAGCATCCCTCTCTTTCATCAATCACGAGCTTCCCACACTCCTTCTTTTTTCTTCTGAAAAGTCGGTGTTTCTCTCTCTCTTCTTCTGCTCGTAGAGCTCGCGAGCAGCTCTGGTTCTTCTATGCAGTGCCACAGCTTTGTCAGTATTTACATAACCCAATTTTTATTTTTTTGTTTGTGGGTGAAGGGAATAGGAGGGAATTAAAAATGAGACAAAGCCAATGTATTATTACAACAACAACAAAAATATCGTCATTGGAAAAATCAGGAAATGTAAATACCAACTTTGAATTTCCGTTGTTTGGCAAGATGTAGGTACTTGCCGGCATTTTTCGTCAAACCAAGGGATTCGCTGTGGCTGTTGCATGGCCCAGCACGTCAGAGGCGGCATTTCTGATGGCTTCCTGGCAAGTACCTCCACTGGTTCTCGATGCTTAAAGTTGGGAGGCATAGGATTTTTTTTAGAAGTTCCGAGAGACTCGATCTGAAAAGCACCTCGCGACCTATTGTAGCGTCCGATGTCAAATTTCCTCTCAATATTTCAATGTTTTGGCTTTGGTCTGGGTAGCCTCAGCATTACCTTGGCTACAACGAGGTAGTGTTCCAAGCCACCGTTGTTGGCTGCTCGGAACGTTACTACATCCATTGCGTCGCCGTCGATCGCAATTTGGTCAATCTGGTTGACGGTTGACTGACCAGGATATCACCATCTTGTGGATATCGAGATGTGGGAGCTACGTACTAGCTACCACAATGTTTCTCCCTGAGCCTGAGCATTGGAGACTATATCTTCCACACAAAGGCGTCTTCTCTTCCTAGTTTGGCAACAATTTCCCAGGCTAAAACGCTGTGGTACATCAAAAAAGGTACTTCACCCCTTGTTGCCCTTAAAACCGCAGCATAAACGCTCTGGTGCATTATCAGGTACTATACTCTTATGGTGACGAAACAGCTTTCCAAAACGGTACATCAGAAGGTGCTAAGCCCCTGTTGTTATACGTGAAACAGAAGTCTTAAGCGCTTTGGTACATCAGCAGATACTACACCATTGGTGGCACTGCAAACAGCAGACTTAAACGCTCTGGTACATCAAGAGGTACTACGGCCCTGGTAGCACTAAAAACAGCAAGCAACTACGCCCCTGGTGGGACTCCTTGATTTTGATGTTTTTGTGTCCTAGGAAATTTTACTTTCTATAGAAAAGTAGAAAAATATTCAATTTGAATAAGCAAATCTATCAATCGTATGTATAGAGGCCAACAACTTAGCCAGCCTCGTAATCCTTTATTAAATCTTTGAAATTTGTTTAACAAGATATTAATAATACTCCATAAAGCAAAAAGTAATACATACATAAATCTAAGAGCTGAGATTATTCCAAATGTTTATGATTTTCCATTGTAAGAAAGAGTTGTGAAAGAGTGAAATGTTTTTTTTTTTTGTAATAAAACTCAAAATAATCTGACTTTTGTTATTTAATGTTTGAATCCTTTTCCAGTCCCCATTGGGAGGGCTATAAACTTTTAAAATATATTCAGGACGATTCGTTATGGGCACATATGTAACAGTGATTTAAATCGTCAAATTTGAATACATTCCATTTAGATTTTATGAATAATCTTGCATCGTCAAACAAACGTTTAGCTAAATTTATAAAAATCTGATAGGACTCTATTTTATGATATTTATACTAAGCACAAATGCATGCAAATAGCTTTAAGAATTGAAAAAGGAAGTATGCTAATAGTATTTTAATAAAGTTTTTTTCACAAGGGCAAATTTTCTAATTCAACAAGGTGAAATAAGCCATTTATTAATGTCTTACTGAAAAACACTTACATACCTATAACAAGCATTCTTAGCCTTACAATGAAGAAGATATAAAAAATGGAAAAAGAACATGTTACAAAACCGATTAAAAAAGAGATACTATAGAAAGATTTATAAATAGAAGATTTAATGGGGTGAGAAATTGTAAATAAATGGCACCTAAAACCCATTTGTGTTTGTGAATTTGCATTGGAAATTCCTTTTCCTTTTAATTCAAGTCAAGTCCATGCGCTTGAAATTGAGTCCTTGATGCCCTCTTTTCTCTTGAAAGAATAAATTAACGCGGTTTTGACTTTAATTCATTTTTCGTTGTCTTCGTGTACGGGTGAGCGCCTTTTTCATGTTTTCCCACTTTCATTCTACTTTTATCTAATTAATTTATGTGCCAACCCATCACCCTATTAAAGTTTTCCAAGGACAAACAGTCCAAAAGTAGAGTTGCCAGAGAATATAAAATATATAAAAAAGATCTGGGTGGTTCTTGGTTTAATAAGTTTGAAAAATTCTGATGTAGACCAATCACAGTCATTTATAGTTTTGACGATTCAAAAGCAAAATTGTGTTCAAATGAAAATGGAAATTCGTTAGCAGGCCACACAACATAAATCTAGTGGCCACTTTTCATTATGTTTGGTATAACTCGGAAACTAAGCTGAATTTGACAGTTTAACACTTAAAAAGACTTTTTGAAAAAGTGCACCAAAAGTACAACTTTTCTCGAAATTGAAATAGTGAGGGAAACTTCTTCAAACGCAATATACCTGAAGCCCTCGACTCGCTGATTACAAATATGGTTACGATAGACGTCTAAGTGGCCCCGAAACCCTTGACAGACATCCTTGAAAATGCAAATTTGTTCGTGTTTTTTATAATTTTTGGAAACTACTTGAAATATAACTCAAATGAAAGGTCTTGACTCCCTAAGTACGAATGTGTATGCGAATTTTATCGCGTTTTGCAGCAATCGAAAATGGCGGTCCTTACTTCACACTTCGCAAAACTGTTTTTGGGCCGTAAGAGTTTCTGTAATCGTAAAATTTGCAAATTTGCAATTTTTTTTTCAATATTTTCGGCACAATAATTTAAGGCATCACAAATTGAGCAGTACATGCAGCACAAAACAGATCAGATCTGAATTGCAAGCAATGTTGCCTCTGAAAAAAATCAAAAGGGGTCCCAAATGGGGTCCCGGGACAAAAAAAGGGAACCTTTTAAGAAATTTCCATAAATGAGAGAATACAAAAAATATTATCAGTATCTACAAAAAGGAGCAAAGTATTTTATAAATATTTATTTAAAAACTAAAACAAAATATATTCTAAGTAACAAATAAAATTTATTTTACTAAAATTACAACAAAAATGTAGATAGGTAACTATTTTAACCTTCTAAATAAATTCGAAAATAATTTTATTTTATCCCTTTCTTCTATCATTTTGCAGAATTTAGTACGAAACTTGGTGAAATTCAACTATTTTCAATATATAAACTCAATTTTTAAAGAAAATCACATACATTTAAAAAAAAGGGCCAATTGTTTGATTTTTAAAAAACAGTGGGGTCACGGCTCCCTAACGCAAACAAGTGGCCATTTGGCCACTAAAGGGGCCAAACGGCAACGCTGATTGCAAGGTTCATGGTTCGCTCCCAGATGACGGCCAAGAGTTTTTCAATTAATATGAGCATTACCAGACTAAGCACCACTAAAATGAGTCAGATAATCGAGGTGGCACTCTTGAAATAGCTATAACTCCAGCCTTTATACTTGGTGGTAACACGCACAAGTAGTTGTTGTTCATTCAAAATTATTCAGATCAACTTTCACTGTCACAAAATTCCAAAAAAATTTAATCCATAAAATTTGCAAATCTTCGCTTTTTTAAAAATATTTACGACACAAAGCAGTCTAAATTGGGCAAAATACAGCACATTATTTTTTGAAAATCGAAAACTGCGATTTTGTTATCTCTTAAGCATTGGCAGCACAGATTGAGCACAAAACAGCATTACTTTAGTTTTTAAGAAATTGCTTAATTAAAAAAAAAAATTCTTTGTAAAATTTGCAAATTTGCAAAGTTTTTTAATATTTACGGCAAAAGATGGAAAAATTTGAGCAAAATACAGTATAATTTTTTTTGTGAAATTCGAAAATGACAGCGCTAACTTCACAAGGTTTTTTTGGCCATGAAAGATACAGTTATCTATGCGATTTTCTGGATATTCCTGGCCTAGGCAGCATAATCTAGAGAGAACACTGCGCAACTTTCTTTTTTAACAAATATCGATATTTAATAATAATTTCATTCGCAAATTTTACGCCTTTTTTTTTGAAATATTTATGGCACAGGGAAGCACAAGCTGAGCATAATTCAGCATAACTTATTTTTCAAAATTGAAAACAGTTCACAGTGGTACGTTTATTGAAATTTGGTGGCAAAAATCATTTCCCACGCTAATTCGGGAGCGGTACAATATCCCGCAAACCAAAATCTCGAATAACCAAGTCTCGCATTTTTTTTTTAATCTCGAAGAACGAAATCTCGGAATGTTAAAATCTTGTTTGTCATAATCTCGCAATTACAAAATCTCGCTTTTAACAATCTCGCACCGAAAAATCTCGCAAACTAAACTCTCGCAATCTGAAATCCTGCAAATTAAAATCTTGCAAATTCGAATCTCATAGCAACGTATTGCTCTAGGTTTTGAACTAGAAAATAAAAATCCTGCTAATAGAAAATAAAAACTGGAAAACGAAAAACTTTTTTTCAACTTTTTTTTGTTAAAAATTGTTTTTAACTTAAAACTTATTTACTTAGTAAAAAAAATCAAAATCTCGCAAGATTTAATTGGATTGCATCAAATACATTTTTTAAGTAAAAATCTCGCAAATTAAAATCTCAGTCAAGTGAAATTGTTGCAGTCCAATTAAATTTTGCGAGATTTTAGTTAGCTGGATTTTGCTGTTGCGAGATTATGAAAAGTGGGATTTTGTAATTGCGAGATGTATTTGTTGCAATCCAATTAAATTTTGCGAAATTTTAATTTGCGAGATTTTAGTTTGCGGGAATTCATTATTGCGAGATTATGGAAAGCTGGATTTTGCTATTGCGAGATTATGAAAAGCGGGATTTTGTAATTGCGAGATGTATTTGTTGCAATCCAATTAAATTTTGCGAGATTTTGATTTGTGAGATTTTAGTTTGCGGGATTTCGTTATTACGAGACTATGGAAAGCTGGATTTTGTTATTGCGAGATTATGAAAAGCTCGATTTTGTAATTGCGAGATTTCGTTATGCGAGATTTCAAAAACCAGATTTTAAATTGCGAGATTTCATAGCCAACCCCGCTAATTCTTGATTCAAAGTAATGAAAATTGGTACACTTGATGATTTGAAGATGCTGAATTTTTGTCTACTTCAAATAGGGGCTTCAGAATGTGGGTCAGACCATGGTCCTAAATTTCAAAGTTTAAACAAAAAGTAGCTATTGTCGAAGTTAGAAACTGAGTCAAGTTTATGTTTGAAATGTTCTTAAATATCCATTACCATTGCCATTGCCTGAATGTATACTTTCATATAAATATGACTCTAATACCGATTTGTACAAAATTTAAAGAAGATAGTCCAAAATAATGAGAAATGTTCCTAAAGGATAAGAACTAATTTTAGTGTTGGTTTTTAATTTTTTTTTATTGGAAATTATTTTTAGACCTAATCTGATTGAATCTGAAAGAAATTTGACAATTTTGACGGGTGGAAGTTACCAATCCAGTTTTTGTTCAACTACTCAAAAACTCGAAAAAATCTAAAATAATCTAAGGTAATTGTTTGAATAATGTTATTTTTTTCTGGTTCTGATTCTGATAGTTGACAGTTGGAAAAAACGTTAAAATAAGAATGTTTTAATTGCTTCATAAATAATGGCATTCTATTCGATGTAAAATGAAAAGTATCATACAAAAAAGAAACAATGTAATCATAAACGAAATAATTTGTTCTGTCTTACCATCTGCATTAATTATTCGGTGGCAGAAATTGATTACTATTGCAGAGTATTCAAAGAAGTTTCCACAACCATTTCAAAAGAAAAACATTTCACAATTCACATATTATTGAGGTTTAATGTTAGAGTTATATCTCGTAGAGGTGACGTAAATTGGCCACCAAGACTATGCAACTTAGCCTAATCTGAATTTTTTCTTAAAGGTTCTTCTGGAGTGACAAATCTATCTTACCAAACCACTATAGACGGATGCCCATAAAGTCACCATAACCCAGTCCATCGCTCAAATTCAGCTGGATCTATGCGGTATATTCATTGAAAATTTTACTTATCAAATTCGTGTCACCATGCGAAGATCCGGTAGACATTTAAACGATATCATATTCCAAACATAATAGCATGCATGAGTCTTGAAACTGGAAAAACCCTTGTCTTCACCAAAAGTCGAAATCGAAATCTGAACCAAATCCGACCATCTAAAAATATCTATACTTAAATGTGAATTCAATTTAAAATCGCTAAAACATAAAATAGCCTAGACGATAGTGATTTTTAATGGTTTCTAATGCAGAGTATTTTCAAACGATGTGATAAAATCGAATCGATCGAATAACCTTGACAGTTTCTTTAACGTAATAATTGAATACTTATGCCTATCAGTTTTTGATCAAATGCTTTTTATAATAATTTGATTTTGAGTGGAATTAATTAGAGTTTAAATTGTAAGCATCTTTTATTATAATTTTTATGAGGATACATCAAAAGCAATTCATAATATTAAGATATAAAAATCCAGTCTTTGGAACAGATAACCTTCCTAATTTCAATTCTTTTTCACCCAAAGTGACTGGAAATGAGAAACGGTTTTTCTTTCAAACCTATAGCAGACAAAAAATCAATTTTTTTATTCAAACTTCTTCAGATTATCAGAATAAATCAAACATAACACATCCATTAATCTTATGTCTTTTCACAAAAAATATAAGAAGCAACCCTTTTAATTTATTAAAGAAAGAAGCAGACGAATAAATACTTAAATCTATTTTTATGTTAAGAATACAAAAATCTTTTTATTTAGACCCTAAAGCCCCTGGCATTATAAGAAATAAGAAATCCTTTTTCTCCCACCATCATCATATGGTCTAGATAAAGACTAAAGAATATCAAACACACCCGTAATCTGTTACTACATTTAATCAAGGATCGATTTCTTTGTTCTTCTCAAAGAGGCTCAGTCATCTAATTTCCTTGCTGAGGATATGTTTAGAAGAGAAAAAATGCCTTTCACTTTGTCTTCTTTCCTTCCTGTTATGTAACACTTTATTACTCGTATGATGTTCTTTTTGCACCACCTCATTGTGTCCAATATTGCTTGTTGATTGAGTCTCAGATTACCACCATATAGGCATAAATGTATGTGTAATGTAATGAGGAATAAAGTTATTCCTAGAATATGATGACTCCACACACAATATACGTAGGTACATGACAGATCAATGTATCAAGTTTGATATCATGAACCTCAGTGGCAATATATTATTGCCTTGCAGCGTGGTTCTATAATGTGACATGGCATATTTTCTATGGAAGGATATTGATTTTCCCTTAATTTTTTTTCTCGTTTTCTTTATTTATCGAGCCCATAACAATAAGTTCCAATAAAAAGAGAATAATTTTAATGGAATGGGTGTAACAAATTCATAGATTTTTTTTCATTTGGATTCAATTAAAGTTGATTTGAATGAGACATGATACGTATACAAAAAAATATCCTTTCGTTAAGAATATTCTTCTCATTTTTTGTGAGTCTAATAGAACAAGAAGTTTACTTCAACTATTGGATTGCCTTCAGTTTAGAAAGAATCTACTGTAACATCAACCAACGTCACAGTCACAGATGGTTGTTATATTATCCATAAAAAACTGCCAACTCAATCGTAAATAAAACCCCCAAAGGCTGGAAGTCATAAAAAAGCTTCTCTACAAACCACACATCTTTATGCATTGTAACCAACCCGTTCTGCTATGGAAGTGTGGATAACTTTTCAAACACTTTGAGTTGTATGTTTTGCGATGGAAGTTCATATGCGAAAGTGCATCCATATGTAACTAAAACCATCAATATATCCTTGTTCAGAACACAAGGAGAGAGGATATTAATTTTCACTTAACTCTCAGAACCAGCACCAAGGGGGAAGATATTTTTATATTTTATATTTTCTTGAAAAAAAAAAATTATCAAATGCAGGTTTTTTTGGTTAAAAAAAAAGAAACATGGCATGGTTCCAATATATTCTTATTCCCGTCAGCGGCAGAACAGGAAACACTTTAATATTTCTTAAAAAAATATTAAATTGATTTGAAATTTTGTTTCTGTTGCAGGGACTTTTACTTTTCTTAACTAATTAATTAAAAATGCATTCAAATTGCAGTAAAGATTTTTGTATATAAAAAAAAAAGTTTTTAAACTTTTCAAACAGAATTGCCACTTTTCATCTTCGACAAAGGTAGGCACATATGAGTTAAGTACATACACCGACTCAAAAGGTGCTATTTTGCTGTCAAACTACCTAAGTACCATAAAGATACTTCTATAACTAGAGGGTGATAGTGTTGTTTTGCATTTACGATAACATCCTTGAAGTATTCATTAGTAAAAACGAAATAGTAACAGAGTTTCGAAAAACAAAGATTCAAAATGCAAAGATTCGAATAATAAGGTTTCGAAATACCAAAGTTTCGGAAGGATAAAGTTTCAAAAAGATAAAGTTTCGAAAATAAAGTTCCGAAAATAAAGTTTCGAAAAACGATTCTTAGAAAGGAGAAAGTTTCGAAAAGTAAAAGTTTCGGAAGTGAAAGTATCGAAGGACAGTAACTTTCGAAAAAAAGTTCCGAAATCCTCGGAACTACGTTGTTCCTTGAGCGATTTCAACAAAATTTACACAGGTGATAGCTGATACAGAATTAAAAAGAAAAAATATTTTAAAAACAGTTTCAATAACATGGCAACATATTGCAACTTCGTTTATTTCAATATCAAAAAAGATTTGAAAAGATCGTACAGTCCATTTGATTATTTTAGTGTTTAACACCTCTTATTTGAAAATAATATATTATTATATGTTGGATATTGCCTTAATGATGAAGATCATGCATAACCAAAACGGTGTTCTTTTTCTTTTTCTTTTTCTTTTCATTTTTACCGCAAAAATAAGGAGAGTTTTGTAAGGAGAGTTACTCCTTAATAAGAATCCTTGTGATTTTATGGCTATATTTATATTTTGACCTAAATATATTATTTCTATTTCGAAAAGAAACCTAATATGAACTCGTAGGTTTCGTATTTCTCACAGGTTGTTTTAATCCAATGGCTATCCAATGTCAAGAGTCCAGACAAAACAAAAACTAAAATTCTCATATTATTTTGATTTTTCTTCTTGTTGTTATGGAAGAATGTTGTTTAATAAACTTAGATAACTTATATTTACAAAAACAAAAAAAAAAAAAAATCTGTAAAACTATGAATGTAAATGCATACATCACGTGATATTTTTATATTCTCTAGCTATTCAGTTTGAAATTGTATTCTAGACAGCTACCTATGTAAGTTTCAAATCTGATGTGAATTCACTCCAGATAAACAGGTGCAGTAAAACAACACCGTAAAAAAAAACTACTACCTTTGCGGTTAACTCTCTAGGCAAGTCGATTTCTCAACCATACTATATGGCGTAGTAAAATTCCCCATGTGATTTGTAAGGATTGTTTTCAGATTCAGTGTCGTTTTATCTATAGATACATAACGTATTTGAGTATCTTGTGTACCTACAATCTAAATTTATGAGAGGTAGGTACACAAAGAAAAAAAATCAAGGTATACAAATCACATAGTGTTGTTAAATAAAACGGGTTAAGGACTTAGGTGTAAAATGACGGTGAGCTTAAATGGAATTAAGGATATATCTATCATGTTTTATTGTTATGAAGTACTCTGTTACCTATGATAAGAATAGTCCAGGAAAAATGTACAAATAAATTGCCAATCTGCGGAAAAATTCCAAATGAAGATTTTTGAATGCAATTATCTTTATTTGTGCATAAGGAATACGCATGCGAAAGTCTACAAACGAAACTGGCTTGCATTTAAAGTTATTCAAGGTTAAATGTCGAAAATACCAGTTTTCCACGTATAACTTTGAAACGGTACATGGTATTAAAAAGTAATGCAGACAAAACTTGTAGATAATGTGATTATCTACAAGAAATGTGAAAACACTTTTTTTTCTCTGACTGATGGTTAAGAAGATATACGCGTTTCAAAAAAGCTAAATTGACGAAATTATCCCTTTTTTTATAGACAAAGTTTGTACAATATGTTACTCTCTATTAAAACAAAGAAATTAATTTTTTCTAAGAGTGATAGTTTTAAAGATATAATTATTTGAAAAATTTCGTCAAAAACCTGAAATTCCAGACTTTTGCTTTTAAATCTTAAATAAAGAAATTGTCATAAAATAATTTATGTTCAGCTTATAGATTATAATATAATCTACAAAAAATATTAACACACTTTTTTCCACACGAGTGACCAGTAGCAAGATATTGCTACTTCAAAAAGGTTAAGTATTGAAAATAAAGATTTTTCGCTTACCACTCTTAAACGATATATGTTAGAAATTTTATTTTTACATAGTTTGTAGGTTATTTACCCTTCTACAAGAAAATAATTTTTTTTTGCGGTTATTTAAAAGATATAATATTTTATGTAAAATGCACAAAAGTAAAAAATAACGGTATTTTGCGGATTTCTCTTAAATGGTAGTACCTCGTGGCTTGATGGTTAGTGCGTAGGACTGTCATGCCGAAGGTGTGGGTTCGATTCCCAGCCGTTCCACCTAAAAACAGAAATGTTTTATTCGAGGTACTGCCTCTTGCGAGGAACTGACAAATCCTTCAAGAGTATACTTGTCATGAAAAAGTGCTTCTCCATTAGCCGTTCGGACTCGGCAAAAAAACTGTAGGTCCCCTCCATTCCTGCCAACAAACACGCACACAGGAATGGTTGTGAGTTGTAAGTCACTAGGCCCTGGTTGTCCATGAGCTGTTGTGCCACTCAATTTATTTATTTAATTTCTTAAATGGTGAAGTTTTTGAAAAATAATTTATAGTTTTTGTATATACAATAATATTCTCTATAAGAACTCTTATGATGACTTTTTCGATAGACTTCAAAAAGTATCAATTTTCGAAAATGCTGGTTTTTCCGGCCCAAAATGATTCGCCCAGCGACATAAAATAATAATAGGGTTTTTTTAGAGAGACATAGTACAAACATTTTTTAATACTGAGGGGGGGTCTATCTCCCCCCAATAAACCGGGAGGAGCAATTTTCTGAAAATAGTACTAAAATTAAAAAAAAAATACATTTAAAACAAATGGCAGCACTTAAAATAAAGTACTATATTTTTTTTTTGAGATTTTAAGTTTGTTCTTTAATTATTTTTTCAAAATAAGTTATTCCTGCCAATAGTTTTCGAAAAAAAATACCTTCAAACTCAACATTAAGAAAATAAAATGCACGACTGAATCGCACGTACTTACTCTTATGTTCAAGTTGTGTGGTACTTAAGAACTTTAAAAAATATTCAAGAAATTATAGAAAAAGTATAAAAAGCATTTAAATCGTTCTTTTAATTGTATAAACAGTCTGATAAATAACTTAGAGCTAAAAAAAAGTATGCCATTTGATTACTTGAAAAATATGAATATATGTAAAAAAAAATTTTAGATCGTTGGAGCCGTTTTCTAAAAAATTAATTTCTTATATATACAATTTTTGTAACATTTTTCAAAAAAAAAAAACTTGGTATGCCAATTTTGAGTAATTGTTTTGAAATTTCAGTTTTAAATGTATATTAATATATAGTCAAAATTGGCTTATCAAGTTTTTTTTTTTGAAAAATGTTACAAGAATTTAATATATAAAAAAATAATTTTTAAGAAAACGGCTCCAACGATTTAATTTTTTTTTAAGTTGGGTTTGTGCGTGAATGGAAATCCACACACAAGTGCAGTATGCTGCATGTTATACATCAATTTATATTGAATAATTTTGAATGAACAACTTGTGTGTATTACCACCAAGTTTATAGGCTAGATTTATAGCTATTTCATTTTTTTTTGCATACATTCATATTTCTTAAAGTCATCAAATGGCATACTTTTTTGAGCTCTAAGTTATTTACCAGACTGTTTTTACAATTAAAAGAACGATTTAAATGCTTTTTATACTTTTTCTATAATTACTTGAATATTTTTTATAGTTCTTAAGTCCCACACAACTTGAACATAAGAGCAAGTACGTGCGATCCAGTCGTGCATTTTATTTATAAACAAATGAATAGCTTGCCATATAAATACCTAAACTAAACATGATTAAAAGGAAGACAAAATTTAAAGTCAAAAAATTTTGGTATGCAAATCTTTAGTATGAAAATGAAACTTTTTTTTTTAAATTAAAAAAAATTTATTTTTGAAAAAGTCGATATTCTTTATTATTTGAACTTGTTTGAAATTTGTTGCTAAAGCCCGTATGACACTACATTTTTTTCTCATTTTTAATTCACTGAAAATGAAATCAAAGCACGACGTACAATTTCTTATTTAAACTTTGATAGGTATGAGTGGGTACACACTATATCCATAAATGTAAAAATGTCACAAAAAATCTATAAAAAATGTGATTTTAAAATTAAATTTGTCAAGATCTGGCAGCTTTTCTTGATATTTCAGAATTAAAAATGAAAAATTGTTTCAAGGTACACTCAGTTACAAAAGTAAATATACACTGGACGCTAGAGAGCACTAGATAATGGTGTATATTTTCTTTTGGGACACATTGTAAATGTGAAATTTAATTTAAAGAAATGCTATCCCTTTCTTAAAAACACTTTTTATCCCTTTTTTGCTCAGCTGACACTTTGATAGATTAAATGAGAAATACAATGAAGAAAAAATGTAGTGTCATACGGGCTTTAAGTTTATATTTTCATAATTTTTGAAAGTATATCGTATTAATTTAAGTATACAGAAAATGTTGTATAAAAATCGTAGGAGCCGTTTTTAAGAAATAAATATTTTCCTTAGTGGTTTCTTAGCATTTGGATGGTAGGTACCGTTATTTTTTCATAAATCTAATTTTTTTCTTAAATTATTCTTTATAATTATAACCTTCCAAACCTTCAAAATATTTGATAAAAATTAAACATTTTTTAAAAATCCTAAAAAATAAAAAACTGTTAATATTTTTGAAGCTTCTGTTTAAAACAAAATTGAAATCATTAGTATCTACTGTTTTGAAGAAAATCGAAAGTAAAAAAAATGGTTATTTGGGAGGTGCCATTAATAACCATTATTTATTAAATGGTTTCCTATACGAAGGTAGTCTTTACTGAAAGAAATTGTATGGCAGGTACCGTTATTTTTGGTTCTTAAAAAAAAAAATAAAAAAAAAACGTGTGAGCAATGTACCAAGTTTTTAAAAAACCGATACAGCCGTTTAGGCTGTAGCCAGTGGCGTAGCGAGCACATTGGGGGCCCCGTATCAAACATGTTTTAGGGGCCCCCTTTATCCTAACAGGGGCACTGCCTTAGGTATTACTTTTTTCCTACGAAATCAACTTGCATCAGAATATTAGATAAGTTCGATTTGATTTTTGATTTTATACCAGTTGAAAGGACAAAATACAGTTTTTTATAAATGTAGTCTCAAATACCCTTAATTTTTCAAAAAAATTAAATTTTAGCTCATGAAATTTTACAAAAGAAAGATTTTGCACCTTAATCGTATGAGCAACAAATTTTGAGAAAAACATGCAAAAACGCTCAATGCCCCAGTGTGCTTCAGTGGAAGTGTGGAAAAGATATCAACAATCTAATTACTAATCAGCCTTATTATGAGTTTCACATGGAAAATATTTCGCCGAAAAATGTTTGTGCCCCCGGAGTTTTAAAAGCTATTATGAGTTTCGCCTGAACTTCTCTTGGCCTAAAAAAGACAAAAAAACTTGCGCAAAGGGCACCAGTACACTGTTTTTCTTTCTTAAATAACTAAATTATAAATAAATACATTGGGTGGCGCAACATCTCATGGAGAACCAGGGCCTAGTGACTAACAACTCACAACCATTCCTGTGTGCGTGTTTGTTGGCAGGAATGGAGGGGACCTAGAGTTTGGTCGAGTCCGAACGGCTAAATGAGCCGCACTTTTTCATGACAAGTATACTTTTGGAGGATTTGTCAGTTCCTCGCAAGAGGCAGTACCTCGAATAAAGCATTTCTGTTTTTAGGTGGCACGGCTGGGAATCGAACCCACACCTTCGGCATGACAGTCCTACGCACTAACCATCAAGCCACGAGGTACTACGTTTTTCTTTCTTACGTTTTTCTTTCTTACTCCGTCAAAAAATAAATGACAATTTAAGCTCTTAATTATGAAGAATTTTATCCTAGTTCCTAAATGAGTATCATCATCATCAAGTCCTGTAACCCCGGTTCCCAAGGGGCACGCTATGTTATTGAGAAGTTGTGGTGACTTCTCAGTAACATAGTGAGGGTTACATTTGGGCAAAAAAACTAGTCACAGGAACATCACTATAACAGAAAAAGCGCAGAAAGGGGTTGTGTTGTGCAACTTAATTCAAGTTACTATGCAGTTGTACGTAACACTTGTGTAATCATTGTAAATCGATTTAAAGCGGTTGCTTTAAACTGAATTGCAACACTTTTGAGAGGTTACAGTCAAGTCATTGCTGTCTTAATTGTAACTGATGAACAAGTTGAAGTGGAGTTTGTCAAGGCTGAACTGAATCCTATCAAAAAGTTATTAAAAAGTTTTTCGTAACTTTATTTTAAGTTGATTGGCATACATACCAAGTTTCATTCAGTTTCAAAATTGTATTTCCTTTTAAAGTATAAAACTAAAAACAAAGTCAAACATTTGAGACGTGATAACTGTTATTTGGCTCTTTTATTAATTAATGAAAACAGATTATATTAGATAATTAATTTTCAACGTTCTAGGTATTTAATTTTCGTAACGCTCGCAGTTGAATCAATTAATTTTCTACGCTACCACCTTCAAAACCTGCGCGCTCAGATAATACATTATATTTAAAGTGTTTTGTTAAATATTCAGTGCCCTTTTATTTTTTTTAAATGATTTTTTTTGTAGAGATTAGTAAATATTAACACTAAATTGATATATTTTATCCATTTATAAAGTTAAACATCAAGGTTTCAATATATCAAATTAAAAACAAAGGATTTAAATCTTTTTTTCTTTTTTGGGTTGGCAAACAAATTATTTTCAGAAAAAAAATATGGCTGAGAATAAGTTTTTTTTATAACCCAATAGCAACTAACTGAGACGCGTAAAAAACTTTTTTGAAACGTCAATGAACAAAGCATACATGGTGCGTTCTGTTTCCCTAGAAATTCTAATTAGTCAAACAAAGAACTTTAAATCTATTTTTAGAATTATTGAAGGAAAGCTTATGTTTGCATCAGAATGTATAGGGCAGTGTTTTTCAAACTTTTTGAGTACGCGACCCCTTTGTTATATTAAAAACATTCTGGCGACCCCCACATTCATAATAATACTTTGTCAGTTATTTGAAAAGCGACATGAATCAAGCCCATCAAAATCTTTTCAAACAGAGCTCAGATAGTTGTCAAAAGGTAAGGTATTTTTAGATTTAGAGCCTACAGCAGATTTTGGGTGATTGATAACAAAAAAAGAAGTAAAGGCATCGAAAGCTTCCTTAAAGGCTATTCAAAAAATCGAAGTCTTGTTGTCCACAACCGGGGCCTTAGTGATAAAACAGTGAATTGAAAAAAGTATGAATGCAACCTCGAGAGTAATCGTGTAAGCCGAAATTGAATTTCATTCCTCCCAATATAAGCTCCTCGGATCCCATATCAAGGAATCTGAGATAATTTGAGTATATAGTTCAACCTGCCAGACTGTGAAAAAAAAACGTTTTTCACTTGAAATTTTAAATTTTTTAAACGGTCTGGAAGGGCGAACTAAACACTCAAATGGTCTCGGATTCCGTGATATGTGATCCGAGGAGCTTATCTAGGGAAGGGTGGAAACCAACTTCGGCTAACACGATTACCCTCGAAATTGCATTCAAACTTCATTTTTTGCTTTCACTCACACCCGAAATCTGCGGTGGGCATTAAAAGCTGACTTATTGATGTTTGTACAAGATTCAAAATCGAGATAATCAAATTACAACTCCAAGGGATACAAGAAAATATTTTGACTGCAAAAGACAAACTCAGAGAACAGAGAAAAAATTTATTATTTTTTCCCTGGGTTCAGAAAATTTACGACGAAATTTCATCACATGAATCCATGGCATGACATTAAGCCCTCACAGTTCTCTCATGCGAGTTTGCATAATTAGGAGAAAAAACTATTAAGTGACTTTCCAGAACTCTTTTCCGAAGGTGGAAATGGACAGAGATAGATACTCAATCCTTTTTTGAATATATCATTCCATCTGGCCGGTTTTCAATCGGTAAAGTTAATAGAAAATCTTATTTATTTAGCCGCAGATGGTATGCTCTGAATTCAATGTAAAAACCATTGAGTATTTCTGGAAAAAAGAGAAGAGAAGAGAAGATGAAAATATTTAGAGCTGGCAAAAGAGGCTTTAACATGGTTAGTGCCATTCACCACTTCATACCTATATGTGAATAACTCATGTTATCTTCCTTCAACAGGAAAATGCTTTAATTGTTAACACCTCAAAGATACAACCAAGTTTTGAACATTTAATAAAAGAAAACCTTTTTTAGTTCCTTGTACCTGGCTTGTGACCGCGGCCCCCCTAATTATTCTTGGCGACCCCCTAGGGGGTCGCGACCCACAGTTTGAAAAACACTGGTATAGGGTATGACATTGTTAGCACTTGAAAAATTCATAAAATTTACAAATTAAATTCCTCTTAACTATTTTTGTACAAGATCGAGTCATTAAGCAAAATATACCTATCCCTATTTATCACTATTTATATTTTATATGATGGGTACATACAAATTCCATTATAAATATTTGACCAAGTCGAGCTATTTACGGATCGCAGAATATAAACTATAATCAAAAAATATCTTTGATCAATTTCAAAAATCGAAATCGACAACAGAATATATTTATTTAATTTAAAAAGTATTGCACAAATAAAAATAGTTCCAAATACAAAAAACCAGATTTCGGAATAAATGAACGCTGTAAGTAAAATAAAGTTAGCTTTAAAGAAGAAAGGGAACGCACTCCCTTTGAAAAATACGTGCATCCTCTCAGTTACGGATCAGTAACTACAATAATTATAGTCAAGCAGTTGTCAATTGTCATACCAGAGTTGCATCCAAGGCCTTCAATAACACCGGAAATCGAAAACAATTTTGTGACCGTATGTGTGTGTTTATTGTTACAATTAGGTTTTCTGCCATTTTGATTTCGAGATGCTTGCAAAATCTATTCCTTCATAAATCGGAAACAGTTTTGTAACCGTTTGTATGTACTTCTTGTTGCAATTAGGTTCGTTTTGGCCATTTTGTTTTCAATGTGATTGCGCCACGATAAACAGAAAAAAGTAAAGTTTGTATCTCTTAAAAATAGCTCGTTTGATTATTTAATTTCTAATCATAGTTTCTCTTAAAAATGAAAATAATAATAAAAGATGGTAAATGATAATTAATACGTCACGACAACATCAAGATATGCCAAATAGGGGGTGTATCTAATGAGCATACTACCTTATTGTTTTTGTTTATCGTGGGGCAATCGCAATGAAAACAAAATGGCAAAAACAAACCTAATTGTAACAAGAAGTACATACAAACGGTTACAAAATTGTTTTGGATTTATGAATTTTATATTTCTCTAGAAATCGAATACAATTATGTGACCGGCTGTGTCTATTTCTTGTTACATTCAGGTTTTGTTGCCATTTTGTTTGCGATTTACTTGCGCAAAGATTTATTTAAGTTTTTTTGTGTTTTGCACTTATTTAGGTTTCATTTGGCCAAATTAAGATAAAAATGTTTTATTTTTTTTTAAGTTAAAAATATAAAATTTATTTCAAAAATATATATACTCGTATGTGTTGAAAATTTAACAAAATAACCAACAAATCTAATTATTTGTAGAAGCCAAACTTAAAACTATTTTTTACATGTGTAGGTACATTATGTATGTATGTATATTGTAATAAACGAATCTGAAGAACAAAGTAAAGTTGCAATGTAGATTCATTTAGGTTTTTTTTTTAATATTCATGTTACTTTAAAATCGTAAAGTAGTAGTTGAATGGATTTTTCACTTTGTCACAAAAGTGTTACACATTAGTTTTCTGAATGATAATTAATTAGACACTTTAGAGTAACTTTGAAGTTGCAAAAGTTGAAAGACGCAAAACAGTTTCTCTTCTGTTTTTGAAAAATGAATAATTTTAATTAGGTTACAATGGAACATACGGATAACTACTCAGTTACTATTAAACCACGCCTCTTAGTTTTTTGTCTCACTTCATAAAAGCAGTGACTTAAGTATTACAGAGTTGGAACTCAAATAATTTAAAATAAAATGAGACTATTTAAAAACTTCACACAAACTTCAAGAAAACTAAGATGTTGTGAGAACACTTCGAAGCTACCCTTGTGAAACCAAATATTGGATTTTCTGTTGCAAAATTCAAATCTGTGCCCCTTGGGTTGGGGCATAGGGCGCCAACAAATCGTTTCCATCCTTCTCGGTCTGCAGATAGATATTTTAACTGTGGCCACGTCTTTCTCTGGGAGTCTGCTTCTGCTAGAACTGTTGATTTCCATGTTGTTCTTGGTCTTCCAACCCGCCGTGCACCCTGAGGATTCCATTCATATGACTGCTTTGCAATTTCATCGTTTGGTTTCCTCAGTGTGTGACCAATCCATTGCCATTTACGCTTTCTTATGTCAACGTCCAGCCGCTCCTGGCTTGTCCTGCGCCACAATTCCTCGTTTGATATAATTTGTGGCCAGCGAATTTTTAGAATATGGCGTAGACAACGGTTCACAAAAGCCTGCAATTTCTTTGAGATGGTAGTCGTGACTTTCCAGGTTTCGCAAGCATATAACAGCACGGATTTGACATTGGATTCGAAGAATCTCAACTTTGTGCGCAAGGAGACTTGACAGGATTTCCAAATTTGGGAGAGAGAACCGAAGGCTGCGCGAGCTTTATTTATTCTACTTTGACCGTCCAGATCAGTACCACCATTTGCTGAAACAATACTTCCAAGGTAGTTAAATTGTTCAACCTCTTCAACTGGCGTCTTCTGTATTAAAATACGCTGATGTGTGGAGCGGCCTGTGAGCATTATTTTTGTCTTTTTGCTATTTATTTAAAGACCACTCGACTCTCCTTTTACTTTCAGAGCTTGACACATCCCGTTCAGCCCGCTGATGTTATTTGCCAAGAGACATATATCATCGGCATAGTCTAAGTGACTAAGCCTTTCAAACGGTCTCCATTGAATGCCCTGCCTCTCTGCTGTTCCAAAGCTGGCCGTCAAAACATCGTCAATCGCCAGTAGAAAGAGAATCGGCGATAGAACATCTCCCTGTCTCACACCCTGCCGCACTTCGAAAGAGTCGGATAGCTGCCCATTGTGTAAAACAAAGCATCTTGCGTTGTTATAGGACTCTCTTATAATGGCAACAATTTTTGGGGGAATTCCTCTACCAAGAAGTGATCTCCATATACATTCGCGGTTGACTCGGTCAAAGGCCTTCTCAAAATCCACGAACATGAGGTAAAGCGGTGACTGAAACTCCGCAGACTGCTCAAGAACGATACGCAGAGTGTTGATATGGTCGACACAAGACCGCCCACTGCGGAAACCAGCTTGATGCCTCTTGAGTGTGGACTCGATTCTAACCTTTATCCGCTCCAGAATGATGGTTGCCATTAGTTTTGGAAAAATGGACAAAACTGTTATACCTCGCCAAGTGTTGCAATTCTTAAGATCACCTTTCTTTGGCAACTTAACAATTACACCATCCTTCTAGTTGCTGGGATAGATTTCGTTTTCCCACACAGCTTGTATCAACGGGTGTAGAATACTAGCCGTTCTGACAGGGTCAGCTTTCAGGAACTCGGCTGGTATACCGTCTTTTTGAAAAGATTTATCGAAGATTGAATTTCCAGTACTGTAGGGTGTAGAATCCTCACTAAGCAAGGCACAAAAGTGATCCTTCCACCTGCGCAGCTGATCCTCGATTGATACCAAAAGTGTACCATCCACATCCATTACAGGATGATTGGTGTTGGTTTCCTTCCCGACAAATTCCTTGGATATTTGGTACAATTCCCTCATATCTCCTCTTCTTGCAGCGTTTTCCGCATTTTCTGCGAGACCGTCTAACCTCACCCTCTTGTCACGTCTCACACAGCGATAGACCATCTTATGTGCTAAGCGATACTCTCTTCGCAATTAAGCCTTTTGTTGAGCATCCGCTTCGACATTTATTTGCATCTTCAACGATTTGTGAAGCTCGATTTTATCCCAGGTGTCTTGGGATATCCAAGAGTCTCTAACTCTCGACTGCTTGGGAACAGCTTCGGATCCAGCATCCATAAAAACACTTTTTATATCACCCAACATCTCATCAATTGTTGAATGTTGTATTCCGTTTAATGACGAAGCTCTGTCGTTAAGGTTGGTGACATAGTTACGACATATGTTGGGATCACTTAAAGCTTTGTATTGAACTTCGAATTCCTTGCTGCACCCTGTGATTGACGTTGTACAGCTGCAGTTCATAGCTTGAGACTCATGAGAACCAAATGGTGGTCACTTCCCATGTCGGCACTTCTAATGCTTCGAACATCGCACGTTGACTTCCTCCAACGCTGCTGAATCATGATGTGGTCAATTTGGTTTTCAGTTTGACCATCCGGATGTACCCAGGTGATTTTGTTGCAAGTATTATGTTTAAACACAGTCCCACCCAGTACAAGACGATTAGCGTTACAAAAATCGTTCCAGACCGTAGTTGTCTGATCCGACTTGGGCATTGAGATCTCCCATGACAATTATGATGTCGGCTCTTGGAACACCACTGTAAACTGAGTTAAGATGAGTGTAGAAAGCGGTTTTGTCTTCCTCGGTCGCTTCATTTGTGGGGGCGTAGCACTGAATTATTGTGACGTTGGGTGTTTTTGAACGGAATCTTGCTGTCATTATTCTTGCAGAAATGTGCGCCCAGGATATAAGACTACGCCTCGCTTCTTCGTTCAACATAATTCCGACACCAAGCAGCCTTTGGCCACCCTCTCTTTCATCCTCCCCGGAATACAGCATTCTCGTTTGCCCAGAGTCAGCTCTGTATTCGGCTCTTCCTCTCCAGTTAGTTTCGCTGATGCCCAGGATACTGATCTTAAGGTGAAGCATTTCATGCTCAACCTGCTCGTATCTACCTTCGCCGTACAAGGATCGAACGTTGTTAGTGTAGAGTAGTAAAATAAAGTGGACTCTCGCTAACTTGAACATACAATTACTTGAACAATCTAATAACTTGAACATGCTGTTTTTCTCTTGTTGGTATTCTATAACTTGAACAGGCAATTTTCAAGGCTCGGTAACTCGAATTTTTCATTATTAACTCTTTAAGTTGAACAAATAAGATACATATTTGCAATCTCTTTGATCTGAAGAAACTTCAAACAAATTTTATTTAAATACTTAGTGTGAATTTCCTTTTTGCAGGTTAATACGTTCATAAACGGCTTTTTAAGGACAATTCCATTGAGTTTTTATTTATTTATTTTTGTGCTTAAGGTCTTCTTCTATTTTCAAGTGAATTTTATAAGAGAAAGTGCTTGATTTTCTAAGATATTAAAAAGTATAAAATAGGCTAAATCCTAGTACACTGCTGATGCGAAACGAAATTTTTAGTTGGTCTCCATTAAGACTACGAAATGCTTACGAAAACGCAGCGAAAAAATATTCATTGACAGTTACACCAATTCAAAAATTCAAAACCAATGCAACTGATAAAAAAGAATACAGACAGCCACGCTGTAATGAAAAAACAACAAAAATGCACATAATTTATTCTTTATAATTATAACCTTCAAAACCTTCAAAATATTTGATAAAAATTAAGCATTGTTTAAAAATCCTAAAAAATTAAAAAAAGCTGTTTATATTTTTGAAGCTTCTGTATAAAAAGAAATTGAAATCATAAGTATCTACCGTTTTGAAGAAAATCGAAAGTAAAAAAAAATGGTTATTTAGAAGGTGCCATTAATAACCATTTTTATAAAATGGTTTTCTTTACGAAGGTAGTCTTTACTGAAAGAAATTGTATGGCAGGTACCGTTCTTTTTGGTTCTTTAAGAAAAATAAAAAAAAACGTGTGAGTAATGTACCAAGTTTTTAAAAAAAACCGATATAGCCGTTTAGGCTGTAGCCGAACAGACAGAGAGACAGAATTGTGAGAGCCACTTTTTTCGTCTTCTCTATCACCGTAATGACAAATCTGATCAAAATCTCGAGTTAAATTTTTTACGAATGCATAACTGCCAGATGTAGTTCTTATATATTGAAGAAGGAAAGTAACCTTCAGCTCACCGACATTCCTTAAAAAAAAAAAACAGAGCTTAATAAGTTCATTATGACTTTATATATTGTATACAGGCGTGATTTAATAATACTAATTGAATAATATCCAAGTTTTTATTATCACAACAATGTAATTAAGTACATACTATAAAATAGCAAAAATAAATAAAAAGATCTTATCAAATAATTAATGAGAAAACTTTAGCCTCTAAATCCGTCAAATTTAAGACGAGAGACTTTGACAAATCTTTTTGGTATTAATTTCTAAATAACGCACATAAAAATCCCAAATTTTATTTTTATAGCTATAACACGATATCAGATTATTCAGTAAATGATAACGTTTGAAATTATCACTGGTCTGCGGCATACGTAAATGGCATCAAAGTTGACTAACTTTGGTAACAAATAAAAAACAAATTTCTTCCATAAAACTTGTCATAAATCAAAAGGTCATATTGTTCACAACAAAAAGCTTTCAATACCTACATATAAACATATGTATCCTTATGGCATCGAGGTTATGTCAAGGACGAAGTTAATTTCCCTTAAATTTAATTTACCTACATTCACACCTCGACTCTTATCACTTTCCATTTATTCTCACTCTTTGGTGCTATAGCTTTCTTCTTCCTTTCGAGTCCTCCTCTGTCATATCGATGACAACCTAATGTAACACAGTTTATTTAGCGCCACTTAAAGTCCACAAAGTACTTGGAAATTTCGTACAGGCAATTGCTCGCATTAAAGACGACAACAACACTACAACGAGGAAATGGATATTTCAATGAAAGGATTGTCTATGTGGGGGTTTATAAAAGCTTATATGTGTGTATATATCAACACCATGCAACTGAGCAATATTTCAAAAGGACTTTGAAGGAGTATCTGTCATCACAGCAGCGTTGTTTGTAATCATGACAAGCAAATTCCCACACCCTAGGGCAGCGGCCATAAATTTTCAAAGAGTCCAGATCAAGGATATACACTTTCACCTATGTGTATGCTGCTCACTGCTCTGCGTCGCTAAGCACGACGAGCTAGAAACGAGATAAGGACATCATTGTCTTTAAATAATGGCCTGTTTATAATGAAACATAAACTTTTCATATATAAGAGCTTGAGAGCCATTTTCCAGTTACCATCATCAGTTTCCGCCCCTGAGTTGAGCTCATTTTAAATGATATTTATTACTTTGCAGTCATTGATATGTGAATAAACCGTTGACTGCTAGCTAACTGACAGCAGCCGTTCTATTAAAATGGCGTAAGTCCTTAATTTTTTGTTTTTCTTCATTTGGTGTCCTTTTTTTTTCATTTTAATTAAAAATAAATTTGTGGCATCCGGACATGATTCAAGAAATTAATGGAACGCAAAAAAATGTAATCCAAACAGATTCAAATCGAGGGCGAATTAAGTGGGGGTTTGTTTATATTTTTGTAAGGCTCAAGAGGTTTAAGTGGATCGATATACCTACATACCAAGTTGGTCTATGTTTTGTGTAGTTCTTTTGGGTTCTTATTTTCGGCACCATTTTGATGAGATTATCGAGTATAATGGAGAGTATACACATTAAGTGGATTGAGGTTAAAGGAAAATGATCTAATTTCTTGTATTTAAAAGGGGACTAATGGAAACAGTGAAATTGAGTTTTAGAAAATATTAACGAAATTTAATTTCAGGATTTTTAACAATTTCACAATCGTAATAAAAACCACAACCAGGCTTCATCGATATCATTTCAAGGACTTTATAGGATCTCAGTCTTTATGGAGGTAGAAGTTTACATACTGAATTAAATTGGGCTTTGCATAAAAAGTTTTTTTGTCTCCTGTTACAGAAAGTGCATGTCTATAAATTATTGTCACCTGCATTTATATGTAAATAGTTCTAAGAGAATAACTTTTCAATATTTACTATAACCTAGAGATAACTTCCAAATAGGAATGTTTGTTAAATAGTTATTTTATTTCAATTCATTGGTAGGAGAGCGGTATAGAATCGCAATGTTTTTTGTTTATATTCTAATATTTCCCTACAGATTTTGTATACCGTTTATACTAGTTGGGACAAACGTCAACATTCTATTGGCACCTGCCGTTTTTTGCAAATAGCATTTTATGTCATCGTGACTGTGACATTTGTGAAGCAATTGGAATTGATTGAGGATATAATAAACAAATTCAACATTTTTGTTAAAATCATAAGAAAAATAAATAATACGAAGGTACAATGTTGTCACTCTAATTTCACATTTTAGGTCAGTCAGCAGAGACGAAAATGATAGGTATTCTATAAAACAGAAATATTACCATCAAATTTTGTAAGTGATGTTGGTGGGTGGGTCATCTTTAAGTTTTTCATCAGTCACCATTTAAAAAAAAACGCCTTTTAACTAATATACTCAGAACCATTCATAGTAGAAAATTTTAACTATCTACCTTTCTTTCTTTGTGTAGATTTATCATAAGAAAGCCTTTTTTGCGCTTTAACTTTGAAAACCCTAATATTGTTCTAAAAAAGAAAAAAATAGTTTAATTCGTAATATTTTGAGATGGGATTTGAGTTCAGGGCCACTCTGTGTTACACACATAATACATTTGAAATTAGATAGCAAAGTACTTTTGTTCAGTTACCTTGTGTAGGATCTTCACTGAATTTTGAGAAGTGAATGAAGTCTTTTAATTGGGAGTAAATATTCTAGTGGCAGCTTTAAAAAATTGATGAAAATATTTGCTTGCAAAAATAAAATAAACGTATAATTCACACGAACTTACCTTAGTACAAATTATATTGCTGACCAGTAAAATATGAAAAAAGTTCATAAAACATTAGTTTTTTCTTAGCTTTTTTATTTATAAGAAAAAATTGCTTATAAAATTTTTGGAATGCTGTATTATTTTTATTCGTACACTAATAACCCAAAAATATGAAAATTCTCTTAAAAAACGCCCAAATTCTATTTTTGCCAAACATAACAAATTAAATGCACTATTGGTTTACACGTTCTTGCTCTCATGTTCAAAGGGCTGAGGTTTTAAGAAAATTGTACAATAGGGTGGTCGTTAAAAAAGGTCACCCCTGATGGGTCCAAATCGGCTCTAAATAAAGAAAAAAATATTTCCTAATTTTTTCAGATTTTTACTTTTATCCCCTATAGTCACTGTAGGGGTAAATTAAATTTCCCCTTTTTTTTGTATACTAGAAAATTCGCGTAAGATCTGCCAAAAAATTCAGAGCATGAAGGTGGGATCTAGACAAGAAATGTAACTACTCTTATTATATAGCCGTTAAGCTCTAAACCATGATATTCGAGAGATATTCGGCCTTAAAAACCGAAGAAAAAAAAAACAGAAATGCAAGCAACTGAGCATTATTTTGACTTTTTCTTACTTCTCCACATCAATGTGTGGTTCATCGTTGATAGGTTATAGCATGTACTTCATACTGTTGAAAATGGCTGTTGAGCTGTAGGACATGGGTTCGAGAGGTATTTGATGTGTTGAGCCCTGCCTATGTACCTCTACAGCTTAGAGGCCTTATAACAATATGAAGTTCTTGCAATAACCTTTTCAACGATATAGGATTAATGTTGATGGTGGGTAGAAAGACAATGTCCAAATGCTGAGTTTCATTTTTGTTCTTTTTGGTGTTTTGAGGCCAAATATCTCTCAAACTCCATGGCTTGGAGCTTAGTGGCTTGATAATGAAATGAAGTAGCTAGCAACCTTTTCTACTGCACGTACCTGCTGATGTCCCTCGAGTTCTTAGGTAGGTAAAATATGCTCTCACTGTAGAGAGCAGGCGCACCCACGCTTCATTTAAAGTGGAAAAACTGTAGATCCGGCAGCATTTGCCAGCAGAAATGCAACATGAATTTTGTCGTGTTGCCGAAGTCGACCGTCAATAGACATGGACAAAACGTCTTGAATACAAAAATGAAATTGTTTTTTGAAATTTAAAAATTCTGACAGCTAAAATAATTTTCATACAAATATTTTTTTCCCAATGAAGCAGAAATCATTTATTTTTATATTCATATTTGAGTGAATTTTTAATCACTATGATGCATTTGAGTACCTTCTTGAGCGTGAATTTTTATAAAATATATCCTATAATGACCACAGAGCTAATAAAAACAATTTACAAAAAACCGCATTTCAATATACCCAATAGTTTCTGCGTGATGCGAGGACAACGCGTATATCGAGTTACGATTTTATTTATATGATGATGTACATTTTTCTTTGAAAATTTTTGATATACTGTATTATTTGAACTAATTTGAAATTTGCGTTTAAAAAAATTAATTTGAATCCTTTCTGCCGATAATGAGAAAATTCAAAATAAGTAAAAAACATTCATTCTATCATATATAGTTGCTAAGTGTAAATTTAAAAAATTTTTGGTAGTAGCTCACAGTACCTAATTTAAGTATACCTAAAAAGTTTTATCAAAATTGTGAGACTAATTTTTGTAAAAAAAAATATTTTTTTAAACGGTTTTTAACTTTTGTATGGAAGGTAAGTAGGTACCGTTATTTTTTTTCTTAAGAACAAATTTGTTTCTTAAAATATTTTTGAAATTATGGAAAGTGTTAAAAAACTCGTAAGTAGATATTGGCCCTGAGTAATAGATCCGAATCTAGCCTAAAGTCGACTTTAACAAAGATATCCGTAGAAATAAAACACAAATTTCACCACTAAATGCACCTCAAGCTAATTTTAAAATGATCTAATCCAAGCATTTAGAAATGAAGTTTGTGTTATATTTCTTCGGATGTTTTTGTTAAAGTTGACTTTAGCTAGTTAAAGTTGAATAGATTCAGATCTATTTCTCAGGGCCATTGAGTTGAAAAAAATCATCATGTCGTTTTCGATATATTTATGTTCAAAGAAAATGTCGAAAAAATTTTTAAAAACTAAAAAAATATTTTTTTTTTTTAATTTTGGAACAAAATACTATTCACATTTTTAACAAGTTTCTGTATAAACAAAACTATTCAAATCCCTCATACCATTTTGAAGAAAAATCTAAAATAATCTTCTCTATAAACGTTATAACAAGTTTGATCAAAATATCTAGTTCAGTTTTTTTTACAAATGCATAACTTGTCATATAGTACCTATATATCGCAAGTAAAAATAGGTATAGGTTTGCAAAATTGATTCAAAACCACCAGAGGTTAAGACAAGGAGACGCACTGTCATTTAGTTCTTTCAATATCGTGCTTGAAGGGTACAGTATGCATTTATGCAATGCTTAAGTCAAAACAATAGGTTCTATCTTTCAAAGATCCGCCCTACGCCCTACGTAATTTTTGATGGTGCTACCAGGTTGAAGGTGATCTATGATCTTAATCAACTTGGAGTAAGAAATTGGTCACGTGCGTTGGGTTAGAGATCAAGTCGGCTAGAGAGGCATATTTACTCAGGTCCACTGAAGCATTGTATATAAGCTCTTTCATATTACATGGGATTATTGAGGGCGCTAAATGGTTGGATGGTTATAATAATTGGTCAGGCATAGAGTTTTTACAATGAATTCTCAGTCTTTCGTAGAAATTTCACTGTGGACATGAAAAACAAAAATAGAAATATGTTTATTAAAAACAAAATTTACTGCTGACCAATTGTTGAGACTATTTAACCTTTTAGCACAATAGAGTGGTCTTTCAGATGTTATACGTTTGCAAATATCCCACAAAATCAGGTGCCAAAAATCGCACGTGACCTGAGATGACCTAGAAAAACCTAAACCATAGATTAAAAATTTTGTATGACTGGACAATTTCTAAAACAAGTAGATGTTTTTTGACCAGTTTGATGGCATCTTTTTTTGCTAATATCCACATAGCGTGCCAAGAACCCAGAGCCCAAACAAAATGAAACAAATTTTTCTATATGCTTCACAGAACCTTCCCAGAAAAAAGACATACTTTTTGTAATATTACCGACAATGCTCAAATCAAAGTAGATAGGTACTTAAGAGTCCAGGTTATAGTTAAAAATTCATATCGGTATTGGAAATATTTTTGTTTTAAAGGTGTGTGTAATGTAAATAAACCGTCACTTTAAAGCCTTAACTCCTAACCTCTTTATAGCATTTAAACAAAAAAGCAAATAGGCTACTTGTTTGTCTAGTTGTATACATTTAACATGTTCCTATCAGCTGAAACTTTTTTTGGCTCCACTTATTTTGTGCTTAGAAATTAGGGTGAAATGAATAAAGTTTTCCTCAGATAAACTGCACAGATTTATCTAAGCATCTATAGATAGTCCCAAAAATAAATTGAAAGATCAATTTCCCCCACAAAACTTCATAATTGTTCTTGTGATTAATTTGTTTCTCACTCACAAAGGATATACAATAATCGATTAAGTTTAGTTGACCTAAATAGTTTTTGTCATTTTTGTCACCAGCTGACACTCTTGCTATCTGAAGAAGAAAAAAAATGCATCTAACATCTACAACAGAGTGCTGAAGACTTAACACCATTTTGGCAACGTCTTTCCAAGGTGAAATTCTATTCACGATGGTGATTTTTTGTCATCATGTCAATTTTGTTGTTGTCATCATGCCTTCTTCATTTTTCCCCCAATATTAGTTCTCTTAAATGATTGATTGATGTTATTGCAGTTGTTATTCAAAGAAAATATCATACCGTATCTTTAGATCTCTAGACAATATTGTTGATAAAACTATAGCTATACCTACATATTCTGTTTATATACGATATTTACCTATCTTTAATAGCATTCGAATCCTTTTGAAAACTTTTTAAGGAGTAATTTTAAACAGCTTAGAAGTATGTAACAAATAATGGCTAATGAGAAATGTTATAATTTAAGTGGAATTTTCCATGACTTTAAGTTGGAAGGATAGAAATACTATAATATCAATACAAGTTCAAAGTACAAGGAAAAATATAATAATGTCCTTGTCGTGACGGTGAATTTCTTTTCTTTTGGGGTTTCATTGCCATAGGAGTGCAGGGACCTTAATTTTCTATGAAATGTGATTGCGTGTCAATAAATTGTTGTTAGGTAATTGCAAATGAAACTTTCAAAATAATACAAAAAGTTACCATTTCTGTTTATGCGAACAAATAAAAAAAAAGTAACTGGTCAATTTTTTTTAGGGGGAAAATGCCCTTGAAACTCCATGGAATTGGATTGGATTCTTACTGCATAATATTTAAGAATTTATATTGTGTTAATTTATGTGTCGAATTATTATTTAAGTATTTCAAGCTACGCAAAAAATAAAAATACATTAGTATTATGCGATAGTGAAACAGTGACATCATTCTAAGCATTCGTTTAAAATATACACAAAAATATCATTCTTAAGTGCTGAACTTTATGCAAATTGTTATTAAATCACAATCTATAAATTATGAAGTAGGGTCCCAGGGACACCAGACATATGTATGTATGTACTTAAGATTTTATCAAAGAGTCAATTTTTTCTATTTTACATACCTACCTACACTATATGGTATGTATAAGTTAGGACCAAATAGAACTAAGAATCTTGAGTTCAGGGGCAGGAGGAAGCAAGTATAGTGCTAAAGCTGCATACACTAAGGGGTTTGGACTTCCTTTAACATGATTAAACACAGTGTGAGCCTTAGGAAAAATAAAACAGATTTAAAAAGAGATACCGATTGATTGAAATGGAGTGGAAAGCACTCCACATTCGCGTAGTGCGGCTTATGAAAGATTTTCTGTACTTGACAGGACGTCTAATATAGTTATGAGCTCAAAGGTAAACTAATGTGTAAATGGGTTTAAGGGGCACCTGCCCAAATATAAGAATTGTTTTCAAGCTATATGAGATCAAAAAAGACCTAAAAACTTCACAGCATTTTTGGCGATGTCAAATATAGTTATAAACATTTCATAGTCTGATCTGTGATGCACATAGTCAAAACTGTTCAGTTTTTCAATGCAAGTGTCACTCATTCTGCTTTAATGATACAATACAGCATTGAATTTTTGAAGGCATTTAAATCTACGTGTTTTTTTCCTGATTGAACTATGCTTATGAGATCAGAATTTAATGAGCTTATCATACGCTACCGTTCAAGGTCCACATTCCAAGAACAAGGAAGTAAATTTTGAAACGAATATGAAAATCTGAGGGTTAAAAATTAAAATAAGGTAACGTAGGTTAGGTTAAATGGGGTGATGATACGAGAAGGTCACATCACCTCACTCGGATCTGAATGGATCCATTGTGCTCCCCTGGGTGTAGGCAAGGTAAGTATAAGGGAGGGGGAGGAAATTGATTAGTTGAAGCTTAAGTATGGGGGGCCTCGCTGAACCATCCTGAGTTCTGAGTGAATTTAAGGATGTTTCTTAGTGACAAACACGAGACGTTGCCAAGTTCGTCCAAAAAGTATTCTCCGGGGGCTGCCTTTCTATTTCTGGCAAGGATGGGGCATTCACAGAGGAAGTGAAATAAGCCTTCCTCTGCCTCTAAATCCTGACACCCTCTACATAAGTCAGATGAGCCGATGCCCATTCTGCTTAAGTGGGGTCCCATTGTGTTGTGACCTGTTAGGACTCCAACCAATAGAGAGAGAGTTGAGGCCGACTTAGCTTGAGTAAATACTCAGTTTTCTTCTTTGAAATATCCGGCCATAAGTTCCTCGAAATACGAAAGGTATCAATTGTTGACCATCTGTCGTTGGCAACTTTGAGGAAACTCTGGCAAATTCTTCTATTTTCCTGCTCTAGTGGCATAAGAACATAGCAGTCAGCTTGGCCAATTCATCTGCCATTTCGTTCCCGTATATGTCACGATGTCCATGGAACCCATCGAAGGATAACTGTATTTGATGCGCTGAGTAATTTCAACTCATCAAGACAACGAACACCCAGTTTTGACTTTGTACCATATGAGGTAATGGCTTTGATTGCCCCCTGGCTACCAAAAAAAAATGTCAATATTTTTGTTAACTAATTCCACATGTGTAAAATTTTGCAGCCTCACAAGCTGCGAGCACTCCCGCTTGAAAGGCACTGCAGAACAGCTCGTGGAGAACCAGGGCCTTGTGACTTACAACTCTCAACCATTTCTGCGTGCGTGTTGTTGGCAGGAATGGAAGGGACCTACAATTTTGTGCCGAGTCGGAACGGCTAGATGAGAAGCACTTACTCATGACAAGTATATTCTTGGTTGTCAGTTCCTTGCAAGAGGCAGTACCTCGGAAGAACATTTCTGTTCTTAGGTGGAAGTGGCTTGGAATCGAACCTAGACCTTCAGTATGACAGTCCAACACTGACTCCTGCAAAAACAATTTAATAGATTAGAAGCTTTAGACAGGAGATCATTGATATGAGGAAGAGAGTTGGAGATAAAATGGAGCCCTGAGGTACCCCAGCATATATTTTATGAATATTGTACACAGATATTAGAGTTAAATATATATCGCATCCAGTACAAATCAAAATGACCATTTTTTCAATATTTTGTGTTTGCAGGTTCTTTTTCTTCTTTCGAGTCAGTTGATCGAATTACTGATGACTTGAAGCTGACGTTTTGTATTTATATCTATGCATATAAATCTATTTTTTTAATATCATTTTAGTCTATAGCTCACACAATATTCATATAGCAGGGACGCAGCTCTGAGTCACACGATTAAAAAGTTGTCATTTTTCTTTGCTCTACGTGCGATATCCCACGATTAAAAAGTTGTCATTTTTTTTTGCTCTACGTGCGATATCATTGTAACTATAGTATCTGTGCTTGTTATTTTTAGCCCAACGAAGAAGTGATTTCGACAAGAGAGCTTAATGCCAAACTCTATCAAACGCTTTTAAAATATCAAAATGAAACGATCTTACTTTCCCCAAAACGATTTATAGATTGATTTCACTATTTGGTGAGATATACCATGAGATCACAGCGTTTCTATGACCTCCCAAAGGAGGGACATAACATTCAACTTAGTCATACATTTCACAGAAGGGAGGTAAGAGCAATTGATAAAGGCTCGTTTGTTTTTGGGACAGGCTGGACAAATTCAGTTTTCTATCCACTCCAAAAGAGACCTGTGAAGTAGGACAGACTGAATAACTTATTGTACAGTGTGTGTATTGTTGCAGTGGTCTTTACAGCGTTGAAAAACGTCTCTTCAGAACAATGGAACCGATACTACTCGGGCAATGTATAATATTAAGATCTTTCCGACCGCATGAGTGCAAAAGAAAATTGCTCCCATGACATCGTTACCGCTCTCAAGTATAGGAGGAGTCAAGGTGCGTTTCCATTTGAGGGTACTTTTACTACAAAACTTTCGAAAGTTACACTTGGATAGCTGTCTACTAGAGCCCCCTAATGCCCGTGTATTTAAATACACGTGTTACCCGTGTAATTAATTATCCGTACATGAACCCGTGTCTGTATATTTACACGTGTATTTATAATTACCCGTGTATTTAGCAATATACGGGTAATTATTATGGGAATCGGCACAAATCGGTAAATTGGATGCAAAGGAACTTGAAAATCGGTCTAATTATTGTTTGAATAGTTAAAAAATTGTTTTATGACAGGAATTTCTACTAGTACATTCGTATAACACAGATATTTCTGTATTATTTGTATATTTATGCTTTGTTTTACTTCTTTAGTTCAAATAAAAAAAGTTTTTTATTTAATTTGGTAATTACTTACATACACTAATATATTTCGAGGATTATTTTTAGGTCTAAAATTAATATTAAAAATAATAATATATAAAAAAGAAATAATTACCTAAGATATTATTTCTTGTATACAGATTATAATGTTTCTGTATTATATTTAAATTTATTTGGTTTTTCTGAACGGCTATATCGATTCTGAAAATTTTAAGAGTTTGTTTTCCCCTGCCACGGAACCTTTGCTTTGTTTAACTGAAATACTTTTTTTCTTGGAACCCACTCAACAGATTAAGATGAAATTTTTCGATAGAATTTTGAAATTAGTTTTGGTACAATCTGCCTACTGTCACTCCCATTTTAATCTATTTTAGAATTTAAAAGAGCAATTTGCAGTATACATTATGTATTATTACGACTTCTATGATTTGGATGAAATTTAATATAATATAATTTAACTTCAAAGTTGATCTAGACAGGAGTCATCCAGGACCAAAGCTAAGTGGGTGCCAAAATTTAAACTAAAATGTTTAAACTAGATTTTCCTCTAGAGAAATATTTTTTTCTATAATTTTTTGGCGATACAAATTTCCTTTTTTTTTTGGTTAGACAATTACTCTTCTGGGGCATTTCTTTTTTTAATAAAACTTCTTTTTAAGAACATTTTTTTTTTTGATAATTTTTGTATGAGCTTTTAAGTTTAAATATAAGTAAAGAACATAATCTACTTTTTCTTCAGTTTCACTGTGTCTAAAATTAAATTGATGTGTTCTTTATATTTATCATTATTTTTCAATGAGCGCCTTGGGCATGTTACAACCAACTTGTTGTATAGGTATATAAAATATAGATATATATATATATAGGTAAATAAAATATAGATTATCATTTGGAGCAAAAATGTCATGCAGGAGTGATAATGCGTATACCTGGCTCTACAATAAATAACACCAGGAAGCAAAAATATATGTACATTAGGGTGGTCATTAAAAAAAGTTCATCCCTGTAGGGGTAAATTAAATTTACTTTTTTTTTTTGAATACTAGAAAATTCGCGTAAGATCTTCCAAAAAATTCAGAGCATGTAGGTGGGAACCAGACACGAAAAAAAACCTATAGGAGGGGGATAATATCTCCCCCCACTTGGACGGGAGGGGCAATTTAATAAAATATTTGCATAAAATAGAAAAAAATTAATTAAAAAACAATGGCAATACTTACAGTAATGTTTTGTAGCTTTTTGGAAAGCCTGAGGTCCATTCTTATGGCTTGTTGTTAAATTAAGATTTTTTGATGAACAGTTTTGGCAAAAAATTGTTTCAAACTCAACATTTTGAAGAAAAATTATTATTATTTTTTTTTAGTTATAGGTTTGAAAACATATTTTGCTGAAATTGTTTATTCAAAAAACTTTATCTAATAATCAGCTATTAAAATGGACAAAAAACTTTATCTAATAATCAGCTATTAAAATGGACTTCTGGCTTTCCAAAAAGCTACAAAACATTACTGCAAGTGTTGCCGTTGTTTTTTAATTAATTTTTTTCTATTTTATGCAAATATTTTATCAAATTGCCCCTCCCTTCCAAGCGGTGGGAGATATTACCCCCTCCCATAGGATTTTTATCTTGTCTACTTCTCACCTACATGTTCTGAATTTTTCGGCAGATTTTACGCGAATTTCCAAAAAAAAGGCGAAATTTAATTTACCCCTACAGCGACTATAGGGGATGAAAATAAAAATCTGAAAAAATTAGGGAATTTTTTTTCTCTTCATTTAGAGCTGATTTAGGCCCTTCCATATAATAAAACTAAAAAAAAACCCATTATAACGACCACCCTAATGTACACATGCATAACATTATGTAAATGGTAAGGTATCATGGTTATTCAATTATTTTCAACTATACCTATGTAACTTACCAACAACTGGCTTCCATTCTTTTTGATCTAGTTTTCTTTCTCTATTCATTCCAATTCCATTGCCATTCTGGATAATAATTTTGTCTACTATTTCATTATAATCTTTATCCGAAATAAATTAAGAATACAGTCAGTTAAAAGAAAAATAGCCACTAAGCAGGTGCGTAAGAGTAGTGGGAGATGAAAAAAAATCGAAAAAGGTGTCAAATATGTTAGACCTGGTACGGAGCATAGGCAAAGAATGATTTTTATTTATGCTGCGAAGCGTCCTTTTTAAATATAATGCACGACGTCTGGTTAATCATCAAAAAGAAGCAACGTTCTTTTAAATACACGTTAATTTTTATTTACACGGGTATTTAAATAGTACACGGGTACACGGGTATCAATTCCTTAAAACACGGGTACCCGTGTCACGGGTACCCGTGTAATTAATCGTCCGCCCAAAATCGAAGGCTCTACTGTCTACCCCTCTGTGAACAAATTTCTTTAGCGGGTTAGCTTGCGTATTTAACTTTAGAGTAGTTGAGACTTGAGAGTCGCTCGAAATCTTTTATTCTCAAATGAATACGCATATTCATGACACTTTTTGGTAGCGTCGAATTAACAGTAAACTATAATAAAAGCTAATTATTGTCTTGTGAGCTGACATAGGGAGTGTTATTGCAAATATCCATCTAGGATTTCAAACGTTTTTTACTATACTTGCTTACTTATCTGACTCCCAATGATCCCGAGCACGCCTGTTTCTAGTTATCTGCACCAAGCTTTCTGGAGTCAACGATGGCTTGGTCTTTAAACCGGAGGTCTGGGCTGGGATTCAAAGACTGTCTTGGCTGGATCATTATTATCTATTCGCTCGATGTGGCCTAGCCAATGAAGTCGATGTGTATTGATTTTCTGAACTACTTTTGTGTCTTGATACAGCTCATAGAGTTCGCGTTTATAACTTCTCCTTCATTCACCCTCCTCGCACACAGGATCGAATATCCGTCGAAAGATTTTTCTTTCGAAAGAGACCGTATTAGCTCTCTCCTTTTTTGCTTATCCTCCAACATTCGGCTCCATAAAGCAGGACCGGCAGTTTAAGGGTTTTATAGAGCGTGAACTTCGTCTTTCATATGAGAAGTTTTGAACCCATGTGTTGCTCCAAACCGAAAGAGTACTATGGTATGGGTAGTTCTTCGTTGGATCTCCTTCTCTTCTAACATGTTGTTCGTGGGATTAATGTTTAATCTTAGGTGGATGAACTCTTTTACTTCTAAAAAAAGATGTTGCTATCAACAGCAGCCGCGTTTTATTATCGCTCATAACCCATATGGTTCACCTCGTGAAAATAAAACGATGTGGGTTAGTGCAAAAGCAGTGCTGTATATCAGTCTCTTTTTTTTCTTATGTTTATTTGTTTTTCATGTAAGCACTTGTCTCTTTTCCTCTCTATTCCTAATACTGCTGACAAATCGCTGACATCCATTCACAATGGTAAATAGCCCTCTGCCGGTCAGAGTGAAAACCTCTATCTGGGTTTTTGAAATTAACCTCGATAGAAACCTAGATCCCATGTTGTTTTTGTAATGCATGTTAAAAGATAACCTAGACCCAGACCCAGAGATAATAAAACGCAGCTAGTAACGTTTTGTCCTAGCCAGTTGACAGATCTTGCACTGTTTTTTGGTAGTATGTATTTGGTCTTGGCCTCCTTTACCTAAAGACCAACAAGTTTTGCATCTTCTTCAATTGCCATGAAGGTTGGAAGCAGCCGATATGGTCTCGATATCAATTATACTCTAGATGTTCAACAGATCTGTTGACGCTCTAGTCGCACATTGCATTGCACATTTACTAATTTCGCACGATACAACTGGATCAATTTTCCCGAGATCCCAAATGCAGCCATTGCCATATAGAGCTCTTGACGATGAATTCTATCATAGGCATGAGTGTCAAGTTAGCAAAGCAACTTTCACGAATCGAAAAATGGGTAGGTGGATAATTTGCCGTTAATTAGTCGTTAATTAGTTGTGACGATTTTGAATTTGTCGTTCAATGTTTTCTATGTTTTTTTGGGTGCTTTGCTAACTTGACACTACTCGTAAAGCGTGAAAAGCTTCTTATACTTTATGCCTTACAGCTTAATAATTTGCCGTTAATTAGTCATTAATTAGTTGTGAAAAATTGAATTCAATCGTGCAATGTTTTCTATGTTTTTTTATTCTTCGTAAGCTGCATATCAAGTTAGCAAAGCACCATCTTAAATCTTAAAAAGGGATTCAAATAATACCGAACTGTTTATTTGCCACTAATTAGTCTTCAATTAGTTGTGACAATTTTGAATTTGTCGTGAAATGTTTTCTATGTTTTTTGGGTTCTTTGGTAGCTTGACATCAAGTTGGCAAAGTACTACCTGAAAATGGGGTAAGAACTGTATATACCGGAAGATGTTTTTTTTCGAAAGGTGGTAAAAACTGCCAAAACTTAATATGTTATTCCTTGATAATTTGCCATTAATTAGTCGTTAATTAGTTGTCAAAATTCAATTTTGTCATGCGATGTTTTCTATGTAATTATTGGGTTATTTGTTTAATATTAGCATTAACGGAAAATTATTATTAACGGAAAATCATCCAAATACCCATTTTTCTATTAGTGAAAATTGATTTGGTAACCTGACACTCATAGAAAACAAATCACCAAAAATTACATAAAAAACATCGCATGAAAAAATTAAAATTTTCACAACTAATTATCGACTAATTAATGGCAAATTATCAAGGAATAACATATTAAGTTTTTGGAAGTTTTTACCACCTTTCGAAAAAAAACATAGAAAACATAGAACGACAAATTCAAAATTATCACAAATAATTAACGGCTATTTAATGGTAAATTATTTAGCCATAAACCTTCCGGTATAAACAGTTTTTACCCTATTTTCAGGTAGTACTTTGCCAACTTGATGTCAAGCTACCAAAGAACCCAAAAAACATAGAAAACATTTCACCACAAAGTCAAAATTGGCACAACTAATTGAAGACTAATTAGTGGCAAACAATTTGGCCATAAACAGTTCGGTATTAGCAGTTTGAATCCCTTTTTAAGATGGTGCTTTGCTAACTTGATATGAAGCTTACGAAGAATGCAAAAAAAAACATAGAAAACATTGCACGATTGAATTCAATTTTTCACAACTAATTAATGAATAATTAACGGCAAGTTATAAAACTGTAAAGCATTAAGCATAAGAAGTTTTTCACGCTTTTCGAGAAGTGTCAAGTTAGCAAAGCACCAAAAAAAAAACATAGAAAACATTGAATGACAAATTAGAATTTGTCACAACTAATTAACGACATATTATCCACCTACCCATTTTTCGATTCGTCAAAGCTGCTTTGCTAACTTGACACTCATATCATATGTGGCTTTGAAGTCGATGAATCGCTATAGTGAGTCACAACTTGAAATTTGTTGGTCTTTTCCAGGATTTGCCTGGGAAACTTACTTCTCTGACCTTAAAAACGTCTTTATAGGTCGAATTATAGGTGCCTCATCGTTACAGCACTTTATGACCTACATATATCATTGGAAAAGTTTCAATGAGTACTATTTTTTTGTATCGGCGTAAGTCCACATCTCGTTCAGTGAAAGAATTATAGTCCAATAACTGTAATAATAGTTATAGCGCAACGCAATAGTAACTGGGCAATAACACCTTTCCTGCACGTTGAAAAAGGTCAGAAAGTGTTGCAGGATATGGTTCAAAACGCCCATTCTCCTTTGTTATCATATCTGCGCTGCACTGCTCCAGTCTAAGTCACTATCAAAGAAGCATTAGTAACCAGTTTAATTCCTGAAGAAATCCTTGAGATCGCCAAGTTGCCTTTCTCGTATTGCCAAACCTTACTTTCTGGTTTTAATGCCAGTTAGACACCTTAAAGTTGTCAAAATATCATTTATATTTATAATTTTATAAAATAAATAAATAATTCTATACATGCATAGCATAGCATAGGTAGGTACATGTACGTGTCATAATTTCTAACATTTTTGTTTTCCCAAAGTACCTATCCATTTCTTAACCTTGAAGAAAAATTTTCATCAAATTAAAATAAATATTTGCGGAATTGTTTTTTTTACAAGGGACAGTTCATAAAATTAAAACTTTATGAGAGGCCATAAACATAAATAATACCTATACTGATCTCTTTTTCATGTCCTCTCTGCAAGATTCAAATCTTTAATTTTATTTCACAAAATTAATTCAGATTTCATTAAAAAACTAACAAAGTTACATGCATACATAATGTACATAAAACCATTGATTTATTATTTTTTGCTTTATTTTTGTCAGAAATACAGCAGCTGTAAATTCAATAAATTCACTTTCTATCTTCAAAAAAATTATCAGCGCTCAAAAATAGCCAGCTCTTTAGTTCTTTAAGTTAAGGGGTTTTTATCTAATCACACAGCTATTGAATAACTAACCACAACGATTGTGAATACCCGATGACGTCTTATTTAATTGCTACTGGCATTTTGATAAGAAAAACGCGACTACCCGAAAGAAAACGAATGTCAAATTCCATGTGGCGCATAGCATGCATCATAATAATATCTCAAAACTGTCTGGGGGAAAATAAAAATCAAGCCTCTGGTCGAATGAAGACCTCTGAATCATGCTGATATACAGTGGTGGCCATAGAATTAGAAACAAGAATTTTGTAACAATGTTAAATTGCATAACTTTTTTTTAGGAAATTTGTTGAGGTTGGTTAGTGGTTTTTTTAATAGACCATGACATATAGTACACTTTTGAATATTTTATAAAAAATAAAAGCGTGACACTAACAGTAGAAAATTATTATTATTTATTTAACCCAAATCGCACCTGGCCATACAATTAGAAACGCAAAGAAAAAATTGGTATTTCATAAAAAATATTCGATGAAAAATTAATATTTTGTAGGGAATCCCTTATTTTTTGTCACTGCAGCTAATCTTGCCTGCATACTTTCTACCAAGGCGCGGCATCTTGATGGGGGTATACTCTCCCAGACCTGCTTTATATTTTCAAAAAGTTCCTCAAAATTTTTTGGGTTCTTGGACTTTAGCCTTCTCTCCACGTCTGCCCACAAGTTCTCGATAGGATTCAAGTCTGGACTTTGGGCGGGCCAATCCAATATATTAGTTTTTGTATCAAAAAACCACTGCTTAACAATCCGTGCTGTATGCTTTGGATCGTTATCGTGCTGGAAAACATAACTAATGGGCATGTGTGCAAATGAATAAGGCTCCATGACATTTTCCAAGATGCCTTTATAAATATGTTGGTCAATTCGACCATTTATTCTTACTATTGGGCCAACTCCATGCCACGAGAACGCACCCCAAACCATTATGTTTCCTCCTCCATGCTTAACGGTCTTTAAAGTATATTTAGGATCCAATTCCTTCTTCTGTGGGCGTCTAACTTACACTTTACCATCTGACCCGAACAAGTTAAATTTGGATTCATCACTCCAAAGTATGTTTTTCCAGAATCCCATGGCTTTATTTGCGTGAAGCTTAGCAAACATCAAACGCCTCTTCAAATGTATTCTATTTGGAAACATGTGGTTTTTCCTGGCAATGCATCCACGTGGCCCATGTTCTAGAAGTCGGCGCCTTATGGTTCTAGCTCATAGCTCTTGATCTAATTGGGGCGAAACAACCTCTTTTATTTTTGCAGAAGTAAAAAAAGGATCAGCTTTGCTAATTCGGCATATTAATCTGTCCTCTTTTGGCGTGGATTTTCGATCTTTTGGTTTTCTTTTTGGGTTTTCAAAGCTGCCAATCCTTTTATTGACTTGAATAGCATCAAATACCATCTTTTTCGAGCAACTAAATCTTTTTGCTATGGAATCAATTGACTCGTTTTCGTTTTGATAGCACTGCACTATGAGCTACCGGAGTTCTGGAATACAAGGCTTATTTTTGCCCCTTTTCGTCGCTGTATTTTTAATTAATTAATATTAATATTATAAAAATAATCAAAAAAAAAAAACTGAAAACAATCAACTCACATTGATAATAATTTTCTTTATTTTTAAATTTACCAATTGTGTTGTCGTTTCTAATTTCGTGTCCAGCTAAAATGTCGACTATAAATGAATTTTCTAAAATAACGGTGTTTTATAAACTGTTCGCGTTGAAGGAAACTCATATTTAGAACAAACATGTCACCTGTCAAAGACCAACGACACAAGCCACGCACGCTGGTGCTTACAAAAAATATTATGGTTGATAAAGTGCGTTTAGAATTGTTGTTTCTAATTCTATGGCCACCACTGTAAGAGAATATTATAAGAAAAAAATAATTCCAAAAAAAAAAAAACACAAAAGCTTGATGGAGGACGAACGTATCTCTGCGGAAACAAATTGTTGCTTCTTCGATGACATGGGTTCAAGGACGAATAATTTTTCAGTCATAATCCGAAACCAGGAAAGAAAGAAAATGAAAAGGAAATACTTCTCATGTCTTCATTCCTGTTTACATAATCCAATTGATGACAGCAAAGTGTAATCTACTCAGTGGTTCTGAGGCTGATGCTTTCAGAGCCACGCAGCAGCTTTGTGCAGCTGATTTGAGCATACATTTTTACCAACCAATTGTATGACTAGTCACGTATTCTATTTTCATCCTTACTAAGAAAAGGAAATAAAATTTGAGAAAAATATTTGTTTTCATAGGTTTTCGTGTTAATGACATTCGAAAAATGAATTTTGATTTCATTTATTTCTCAGGGAATGGGACAAGCGTGGGATTTTATGTTCCTGATTAGCTCCCAATTTCCTTTAGGAATACTGAAGGATATTATGATACAAATTTAGACACATATTTATATCTTTTTTAATGGAACATGAAGTAGATAGGCTTATAATATTATGTTGTCATTACATAAAATGCTAATGGGACACGGCATACATTTATAAGGAACATAAAAAAGATGGAAAAATGGATATGGTGCTTATCACCTTTTTATTTGATTATTTAAAATTTAATTATATTATACAAAAGAAATACCAGGTTTTCTGAATTGTTTATATGAAATGAGTCTAAAAGAAGAACATAAGATAAAGTACCATGATCTAAAATCTGCTATTTTTAGAAACATGGATTGAATTGTATCTCTAAAACTATTAGTTTTATCTGGAAAGTTGTTGAGACAAAAAAGGAGGTAATTAAATAAATCTTTAAGTACACTTGGTTTTTTCTGTCACAGCGAAAAAAAAAGAGATCACAGCTTAGTAAAGTTTTTTTGTGTCATGTTCGTTTTGTGTTCAAAAGGAAACCAAATTTTAAAAGTCGTTGCAACGGTTTTTTTTTTAAATAATTTTTGTTCATATATGAAATTCTTAAAATATTTTTCAGGAAAATTTTTGGAATATCTTAAGAACATATCTATGTTGTTTGGTAGAAACATGATAACTCCATTTTAAAATTTGCGTCTTTAAGCCCACTTTAAATCGAAACCTAAACGAGTTCACCGATTTTCTTCAAGTTTGAAATACTTATGAACGTAACCATTGAAAACTATATTTCAAATTTGAAGAAAATTGGTTCATCCGTTTAGGCTGTAGTTCTATGTAAAGTGGACGTGAAGACGCAAATTTTAAAATGGAGTTATTATGTTTCTACCAAACACCCATTAACAAATGTGCATAATTTTTTAATTATTAACTCATTTTTGAAATGCAAGTTAATAGTTCAAACGAGCTTAACTCCATATTGCGCTACGCCCAGCAAGTTCAATTTTCGTATATAGACTCCTCATGGCATTCTAAGAAAACTGAAAAAAGTTCCCTTCATTTTACGGTGGGGTCAAAGGTCCCCTACTGGTTTTTAAAGAATATCTCCCGAGCGGTAACTCTTACAGAAAAAATGTTTAAAACTAAGCTATAGCTTAGAAAATTTCTACAAAAAATGCTTAGTAATTTTTTTTTCATAAGAGTAACCGTTCTCGAGACGAGATAATTCACTGACCGAACAGAATAAAGTGCTGCAACTGGAGCTGCAGCTGCAGCTGGAATAGTTGTCGAAAAGTGTCGTTAGTGATTTTTTTACGCACCCACAATGCAGCTTTCTGACATTTTAATATCGAAAATAAAAATGAAAACAAAAATAACAATGAATAATGATGAAAAAGAAGCTAAAATTGCTGTACGTCTTTATGAGAAATTGAAAAGAATTTAAAAATCACTTTAACCCACATGTAAACACTCCGTTTTGCTGCAAGCAAAAGTTGAAAGTTGGCCAACTTGTCCAGCTGCGTCTGCAGCTCCGTCTGTAGTTGCGTCTTGTTCTGTTCGCATCATTGAATCTGTGTGTATTAAACATTTTGACAGCTATTCCAGTTGCAGCTCCGTCTCCATTCTGTTCAAACAGTCAATCGGTAGAGTTACGGACTTTATATTTCTGTATAAAATGTACTCTCTTAGACCACCTTTGAGGTTGAGTACAAGGTGAATTTTCTTGCGTGGTATTCCATAGGAAAACTAGAAACCAGTACTGATAAACATATACAGGGATTTATTTAAGGGTTTTGGGAAAGTTCCCCATCGATTTGGGCTCCATTACATTTATCATACAGGGTCTAAGGTCACGAAACATGGTATTCGACATTTCGTTTGTAAAGAGTGATTCGCATAAAATGTAACAAAAAACCACAGCGTGTAGGTTGGGTTAAAAAAAAAATGTATGGTAGGGGGGTTATACTCTCCCCCGTTTCTAAAAGACAGAAAAGAAATTATAAATCTTTGAAAAGCCAAAAATCTCTTTTTTTATTTTGGTTTTAAATAAGGCTGTTTGAGTGACCAGTTTTGGAAAAATTAATTTTGTGCTCATTTGAACTTTTTTTGAACTATATATTCAGTCACTTAGTCCTGTAACCTTGTTGTTTCATAGGAGGGAGACCTTGCATCAGATCTGGCAGTTACGATATTTTGCTGAGTTGTTTATGATGTCGGGGCCTAATAAATAATTGTTTTCGACCTTCGACGCAACATGGTGAAAAATTAAAAAAAACGCGAAATTTTCGCGCTTTTTCCATATTTGTGAATTTTATACCTGAAGAAATAGTTTTGTGGTAAAAAAGTTGCTCTACGATTTGAAATTAACTAAATTTGCATCAATTTTAGCCCTGAAACGTCGCGGTAGGCCCAAGAGTTTGCAAGAGACAGCCTTTCAAAATGTATCAATAATAAAATTATAACAACAAATAGTTTAATAAACAGTATAATGATAAAAACAGTGGCATAATAATATACTAATAAGTTGGCCAACTTTCAACTTTTGCTTGCAGCAAAACGGAGTGTTTACATGTGGGTTAAAGTGATTTTTAAACTCTTTTCAATTTCTCATAAAGACGTACAGCAATTTTAGCTTCTTTTTCATCATTATTTTTGTTTTCATTTTTATTTTCGAAATTAAAATGTCAGAAAGCTGCACAGCTGCATTGTGGGCGCGTAAAAAAATCACATACGACACTTTTCGACAACTATTCCAGCTGCAGCTGCAGCTCCAGTTGCAGCATTTTATTCTGTTCGGCCAGTGAATTATCATAAGTGACATAAGATACTTCAAAACTCTAAAGCCTGAAGGTTGGGCAAAAGAAGAAAAAAATAGTATAGGAAGGGGGTGCATATCTCCCCGTTCAGGCGGGAGGGTCAATAATCTAAAAAAATTGACTGAAACTAGAAAACATATGTATATTCAAAAACAGTGATTGTATCCGGAGAAAAATCCTTCAGTGAGAAAAAAACGCGGTATTTAAAATTTTTGACAATGTTGCGTTCAGGGCTCGAGGTTGAAAACTTGGATTATTCATAAGACTTTCACCATAAATAACTGAGCAAAAAATTACAACTACCTGATTTGATGTAGGGTCTCCTATCCTTTAACAAACAAGGCCCCAGCTATTTTGTAAAAGTGTGTGTGTGAATTTGAAACTCGATGTTTTCATATTTGACTGGAGCCAAAAACGAGTGGAACAGTCAGAAATTGTAGAAATTGAAAGTGGCATAAAACATGGCGTAAAATTAAAAATGAAATGTTGGAACACACACCTACTCCTCTAGAAAGTCGGCCACGTAATTGGTTTTGTGCCTTTTATAAAATAATTTCTACAAGAATTAAGTGCCAGTTATAGCTATCATTGAAACGCATCATTGAAAATTTTAATGATTGATTTTGAGATGTTTAGAAAGCAAAATCATTTATTATTTTGATGGACGATCAAAGCTCAAAACTTAATTAATATTTCTAGTCAAACTAAATTTTCAAATAGGCCCAACTTTCCACAAAAATTGATTTTTGATTTTTCAATGATCATTGGTAAGGTTGTTCACTCATTGAAATAAGAAAAGTCTTTTTATGTGGAAAGTTGGGCCTATTTGAACAATTTTTTTTGGCTAGAAATATAAATTACCTAAGCCTTAAGCTTTATATTTCCATGATTTTACTTCCTAAACGTCTCAAAATCAATCATTAAAGTTATCAATGATGAGTTTCAATGATAGCTATAACTGGCACCTTATTGTGCAAATATATTATGAGGCTCCACAAGATTAGGCCTCAGGAAATAAGGTAACAAAAGAAAAAATGAGCAAATTCTTCAATATGCAATATGCCCCAATGAAATAAGGCCCAGCCTAAATGAATGAAAGCCCAAAAATTATTGAAATAAGTTCCAATTTTGTGTGTGTTTTTTTTTTTTAGTTAAATAATTCACCCCAATTTATTTTCGAAAATGAAAACACCCTAAACTGTCAGTTATTTTGTAACTTATCTACGATGCTTTTCAATGCCAGGATTATGTTTAAAACCATCAGGGAGTAATAGAATAATTGATAAGAATCTCGTGATTTGTTTTAAATAAAACCACAAAATTTGAGAATTTTCGTTATTGTTGTCCTACGATTGTATTTTAGGGCCTTATTTCTTTTTTTCCTTGAGCCTTATTTCCTGGGGCCTTATTTACTGGGGTCTAATTTCGTGGAGCACTAATATGGCAGTTTTTTTAAATCTGACGACACAAAGGAATACATTTTTACTTGTTTTAATTAAGCAAGTATTTGTTTCGTCTGTGTCGAAAAAATTGGAGATTTCAATCAAATCTAAAATTAATATGATGAAGAATTCTAGTGGTTTTCGTTCTAAGGTTCATCTATCTGCGTGTTCAGGTGTCATTATGTCTGTACGTCTAGGTATGCGTCTATTAATCTATTGGACCACTAAACATCATCAAGCTAGAGTTTAAGCGGGTAAGTCTATTAGTTTCAAATTTTGTATAGAGTATTTTTTTGTGATTTCATATAGGAGAAATTCAAAATTCTGCTTAACCTCATCTAGAACGGGTTACTGCCAAAAAACAATTTTGGATTCTTTCAAATTTTCTCAAAAACGAATCAATCGATTTTTATTAAGCTTCGTACCTGAATTTTTCCTGAGAAATTATAACAAAACTTTATTTATATTTTTTTGAAAATAAGCACAGGATAACGGATATAAAATAGTGAATAGTTTTGTGCAAATAAGTTCCTTTATTAAAGAGTAATAAATGGATTTTATTAATATTTAATATTTTTTCACACTCTTTCGTTACCAATGTAAATGTTAATGCTTTTACATTTTAAATGCCACATTTTCGCCTTGAACCAGAAGACAAGGTTTCTATGATCCAGTCATGCATATTTGTTATCTTTTCGAAGTCAAATTTTATAAATATTGAATTTTTTTTTAAACCAACAATATTTTTTGATTAAAATTAATATGGAAAAGCGCATTAATTTCATTGTTAAAAAAATTACTGAAGTTATATATTCTTAAAGGTGCTATTAGGTTCTTTTTTTCAATTTAAAACATAATTATCAAACAAAATTACCTCTTTCGTTATTTAAAAAAAAAAATCTCTTTAAAAGTGATGGTGGAAATAATAGTTTTATTTCTGAAAAATGCTCCGAACTTATTGCCTCGCATAGTATTTTATAATTTATTACAATCAACAATTGCGTGGGCTAAGCTGAAAATTTTGTATTAACAGATTGTTATAAATTGCAAATTTTCTGAATTAAATATTTTATATTTTAAAATAGCATTTGAAATAATATGAATAGCCAATATGTCATCATAAACAAAATTATGAAACAACCAACCCAATTTCAACATTCGGTTATAGTTTTATTTTTTTTTTTATATTCAAAGTAAACTTAATTAATATGTTCCAATAAATAAGCGAATAAAAGTTTATTTTTATTTTTTTCATTTATTAACAAAAATCTTAAAATACATACAACAATCTATTGATTAATTCATCAAAATTCTTTTTGCTGGTGCGTTGCCTATAGCTAATGAAATGGAATGGAACTTAAATTTTGTAAATTTTGGAGGCAGCGTAAATCTGTGCGGTGACTATACTTTCAAAACACCTAAATGTGTTGAATTGATTTTGACAGTGATTAACGATTGATATTAATTTTGACTTCAAGAAAGATTATTGCATACATATAAGTCTTATTTATTATAACATTCTTATTTTATAATGTAGGCATGGTTCTCGAAAAGAAAAGTATTATTATTATGTAAAGAGGATTTAATAGATGATTGCCTGCTTATACCTACCTATACCTGGATAAAAAGTATTTACATATTTGAAATTAATGATTTTGAAAATAATGTCAGTAATTGCATAAAGCCTGAGAGATTTTTGCGGATGAAATATAAATTTAAATCTACGCACATGAAATAGATAGACAAATTTTAAGCTGAGAAAAAAATCTATTATACACATAGATCTTCTTCTGGCGTAGTTTCCAGAACTGACATAGTCTAAGGATTCCTAATTACATGGGTATGAGTGATTCCATACCAAACGAACCCTTACGAAAAATCAAAAAATATGACTTACAATTGAAAATAAAACCGCTAGACGATTTTAGAAGATTGTATGTTTCATCTACTTATTTCCTAGTAAGAAAAGGACTCCAAAAGTAATTTTTTGTTAGCAGAAGCTCAGAACCATTTTTCAATAATTTACTATTACTCAATTTGAGAAACGGTGGCTTTTTTCCTTTATCATAACGACGACCTTCGACGCGTCACACTGCTTCCCGCCACCTCTGATCCGAATGCGGCCCAAAATCGAGGGAATATCAAATTCTACAAAAACAATATACATTCTAAATATTTTGGTGATATTTCCATTTTATTATTTGGATTCAAAGTAGTTTTTGGCTATATTTCCAATTTCTTCTTTACTTTTGGGTAACACAAACATTTTAAGCGATGTTTCCAAATGAATTCGGGTGCTTCTTCCTTGGGTGCTATATCCTAACGCCTATTTTTGGTTCACAAAAAATTTAAAATACGTTTGGGGAGAATCATCAAAAACTACTTTAGCACCAAATTAAAAAAATCGATGCCACCGTTTAGGCTGTAGTCGAACAGTTAGACAGGATTGTGGGACCCACTTTTTTGGGCTTCACCATCATCGTAATGACTAGTCTGCTCAAATTCGTCAAAGAGTTAAATTATTTTTACGAATGCATAACTTGCCATATACATATCTATGTAGTACCTATATATCGTAGGGCTGTGTCAATCAGGAACGATTCGATTCTTTTGATCCGATCATCGAAAAGTATTGATGATAGAAATCACAAACTTTCATGAGTGTCAAGTTATAAAAGCAACAATAACGAATCGAAAATGAGCTGGTGGATAGTTTGCCGTTAATTAGTCGTTAACTAGTCATGATAATTTCGAATTTGTCTTTCAATGTTTTCTATGATTTTTGGGTGCTTTGCTAACTTAATTTCAACGCTAATAGAAATAAATCACCCAAAAAATCATAGAAAACATTGAACGACAAATTCGAAATTATCACAACTAATTAAAGACTAATTAACGACAAATTATCCACCAGTTCATTTTTGGGTTCGTCAAAGATGCTTTGCTAACTTGACATTCATCAAATTTTCATTTCAATCGATCTCAATCATCCCAATTTTAATCATTTCGATGATTCGCGACTGTCCATCCCAATTTCAATCATTACGATGATTCTTCGATTTTTCTTCCCAATGTCAATCTCAATCATTTCGATGAATCTCGATTTTCTCTTCAAAATTTTTTGATTTTTTTTAGTTTTCAGAGGTTGTAGAAGTTTTGAAAAGGTTCTTTAATCCATCGACAACGTAGCCATCCGTCAATGGAATTTTACAGTTGATGACTTGAAAGATAGGAGAGGAACTTTATTTTGAGAGAAAAGGTGTATTTTGATCAAAATGTCATCCAATTGCCCTAAAATCACCTTTTTCCGGGAGCGCTACGATATCCCGCAAACCAAAATCTCGAATAACGAAATCTCGCATTTTTTTAAAAATCTCGAATAACGAAATCTCGCAAGTTTAAAATCTTGTTTTTCATAATCTCGCAATTACAAAATCTCGCTTTTTACAATCTCGCATTTACATCTCGAACCTAAAAAACTCTCAAATTTCAACCAAAATCTCGCAATTTAAAATTTCGCAAATCAAAATCTCGCAACTTCGAATCGAATCAAACATGCATAATTTTTCTTTCCAACTAATAACTATACCCGTCAACAAAAAATTTGTACATCCTTTATTACTGCTAATAACCATTTTGGTTGACTTTTACGCATTTATAATGGAACTAAAAGTATCTTCTAGTTCAAGGTCAAATACGATTAATGCAATTTGGCCATGACACTTTACAACTGGATATACCATCTCCATGTTCTCTCTCTTTTTTGTTCTTTTGACAACAATATTATTGAAAAATCATTAGTTCAAATTAATAATAACAGTGTGGTCCAAAAGTACTCAGACACTGAATTATATATTTTGCAGTAGGTATGATATGTCGCGAAATTGAATCTCTCGCGCGAGATTTCAATTTGCGAGATTTTGATTAAAAAAATGTATTTGTTGCAATGCAATTCAATTTTGCGAGATTTTGATATGCGAGATTTTAGTTTGCGGGATTTCGTTATTGCGAGATTATGAAAAGCGGGATGTTGTAATTGCGGGATTATGAAAAGCGAGATTTTGTAATTGCGAGATTTCGTTATGCGAGATTTCGAATCCGAGATTTTGATTTGCGAGATTTCGTAGCCAACCCCCTTTATCCGGAGCAGCAAAAAACAGCAAACATTTCAATGAATGGTATTAGACATTTGATGCCTTGACGGATAGGGGCCAAACTATATTTTAACATAAAAAGTGTATTCTGATCCAAATTCAACCAATTGGCATACAATCACCTTTTTCCGGAGCAGTAAGAAACTGTGAAAATTCTATATTTTTTTGAGCTTTTTTAATCCATAAAAATTGTATTTTTTGGATTTTTTCAAAACCAGTCGGTATTGAATTGAATTTGTTATTATCGGAGAGATTTAATTTAATCGAAATCTAAATGAAAATTGAATCGGCATTAAATTCAGTGAAATGAAAATTACACTGGTCAACACAAATTTTGTGCCTGAGTTCTGCATATGATTTTCTTCTTCCTAACATTTTACTTATTAAATAATAAAAAATAGTGTTGTTTGAAAAAGATTGCTTTTGTAGTCAGGAGCACATTATTTGAAATTCATGAAATGGTGCGTTAGAATCAATTAAAATAAATACATATTTTAAGACACGTAAGACTAAAATACACCAAAACGCTAGACCGTGTCGACTGGTTCGAAGCAAAAAATAATATATGAGAGGGGGTGTCATCAATAAGAGGGTCTATCTGTTACTTGCTGATGGTTTTCAACACGACCCTTATATCATCATCAGTAGATAGGTTACGGAGTAAGCCTAGTTTACAGTACGCAAAATATTATCGCATGTCAAAAATTATTAGGTGAAATACAAAATAATTTTTTTGGTTAACAGTTTCACGCAAAAAAAACCATTGCTGTTATGGAGTGTCATGCAAAACAATGGACCGGTTACTGTTTTGCCTGCGAAAAAGTTTGGTGAATGAAACATATTTTTTGTGGATGGTCGTTTTACACTTAAAAAAAAAGAAATATATTCACTTCAAGGTATTTTTTTGTATTTTTTGCATGCAAATGGTTTTTGCTCTCAAAAATAATAGTTTTACATTTTTAAGCCTATAGCCTATTAATCATGGGTAAATTAATGTCTTAATGGGTGGTCGTGAATATTATACAATATGGTGCACAGAATAGGTGGAAAATTGTTTTGAAAATTTTGATTTTTTTCGCATTTTTTTTGGCGCATTAGTTCCCCTTATATTGAAAAGCTTAGGTAAATAATACAAAAGCTGAAAAAGAAATCACGCAATTTCGTCAGCCATTCTCATTTTATTGTTTACCCTATTTGAAATACTAAAGGGCCTGACCTTAAATTTACAGCTTGTCTGATACACGCTGTTTTACACCTAAGAAATTAGGTTTATTCTACGGTAGTAATTTTTGCCTTTGGTATTTTTATCTTATTTAAACGAGTACAAGTATCGTTGACGCTGCCAGTTTCTCCTTAATTTGATTTGAAGACTTTTCAAGGATATTTTTGCAGATCTATTAGATCACTGTGAAAGTTATTGACAGGCTGAGAGGTGTACAATATTTTAAGAAGTGATTTTGACCCAATAATTTTTCATTTCACCCGACAATAAAATTGGATGATTATATCAGTAACTTGAACTATGCGCCCACACCGTCTACACCCATTTAATTGTTAAATTAATGCTACCATTACGTTTCAATATTATTTACTTTTTATTGACTGACGTAGACTAGACTTGGGCTTCCTTTTTATAGTCTCTCTTTGATTTAATTTTTAATTTCCTATTTTTATCTTTCTTCCGTTGAGAAATATGTATCTAACTTATTTTATTATTTTCCCCATCTATAACAGGTCCCTCTTCTTTCAAATTCGGAATAGTTCAAATCGGAAAAATGATTGAAAAATGCCAAGAATTTTAATGTTTTCCGTTTTAATATTATGATGATGATACTTTTTTCGTAGCTCAAGACTACGCAAGTTATCATTTAAATTATATTTCAAATAATTATTCTTTTACATAAAACCATAACTTTAAGGAAGTGATTCCCAAAAATCTCATTATCTATCTATTTTTAGATCATTAATATTCAGCTCAAGGCAATAAATAATAATCAGCAGTCAACTATACTAATCATAAAATAAATTCATCAGCTGTTTGTTAATGAAATTTTTTTAATAGACATTTTCATGTGAAACACTCTAAAGCTATAAAATAAAACTCAGCCATGACGTAAAATATACTTATGAATATATATATATGCATGCAGACTGTGTGTTATTCCAAAATTATGATTTATTGAATTTTTTTTTAGATACGTATCATTTCCGCTAGTAAAATATGACAGCTGCTCACACTTCTGCCGGTCAGTGATGAGACAATGTTCCTTGGATGAAACTACGAGGAAACCAATTCATTTTATGTTACTAAGATATTTTTGTCATTCGGGGCAATTTTGTTACACTTTAAGTTCTACAATTAATTAAAGACTATCAAATTTAAATTAAGCATTTCATTTTATTCCCAAAGAAATAATTACTCTAAGAAGCTGTACAAAAATAGAAAGTGATGAATATATGTTCGGGTCTTCTATGGTACAGCAACTTCAAATATAAATACATTTTCTCAAATAAAACAAATAATTCTTAGGGAATGCCTTAAGGAAAGGACACTATTGACTTAGGATTAAATTGGAAAAAAGTGTATACTTTGCCAGAAGTTCATCAAGAGTGTTCTTCAACAAAGTGATAAAAATAGCTACCTTTCGAATTAAACAAAGAAAAATGCCATCTTAGAAACTGTATTTTATAAGGATATAAAAGGCAAAGAAAATGTCACGTTTCAAGATGAACTGGACCGTTTTATTTGTATGGAAAAAGTAAAAGTATTGAATTGGTGACATAATTAATGTTTGTCTTTAGAAGATCTTATTTACACAGGAGGTAAGAACGTGTACCTAAAATTAGCCAATATTTACTATGTCGTTTGTTTTTAAGGGATCAAATCATTAATTTGTCCCTTACAGAAATAACCACCAGCATACTTTTCCTTTTCTAAAGATATAAATAAATAAATTATAAATTTGGTGGCGCAACAGCTCGTGGAGAACCAGGGTCTAGTGACTTACAACTCTCAACCATTACTGGTGTGCGAAGGGACCTACAATTTTTTACTGAGTCTGAATGTCTAGATGAGAAGCACTTATTCATGACAACAGGTAAGTCAGTTCCTCGCAAGACGTAGTACCTCAAAATGAAACATTTTTGATTGTTTGCGGTAGTGGAAGGGAATCGGGCCCAGACCATGGGCATGACAGTCCAACGCACTGACCATTATGCAACGAGGTGCTACGGCTCAATGGGATTGTAGAAGTCCAAGTATCGCAACAAAAATAAAAATCAATAAAATTTACCCTAATCTGATGTTCACATATCGATATTGCAATTGTGTATTTTGAACGTTCATATCGTTAAAACAGGATTTTCGAAGATTTTTTAGACACATACTCGTAAAATACGTTTCTAGAACTGAAAAATTTCTAAAACAAAGAAAGTTATTTCTTCTTAAACCTTTTAGGAAAAGACTTTACTTAGTTTAACCCCTTTTTACATTATTCAAAATTCTAATTTCAAAACATGGGTATCTATCTGTATCTGTATTAACTTACCTAGAAACAAGTTGTTATATATTTTGATGCCTTACCATATTAGCTGGAAAAAATTTTGGCCAAAAATTATGAATGGGTTTTGATTTTTGTTTTCTTCTCTCGTATTCTTCTATCAGAATGGTATTTTATGTAAGCCAATCTTTTAGTGTATATTTTGTCATCTTGTTTGTAGAGGTGGCATGAACAAAACGTTGGGGATAATAGGGTAGTTTGTATAATATTATAGCGAAACTAGATAGTAAGAGAGATATATCTTGAATGGGGGAAATATATAGGTATGGCAAGTAGGGATTGCTGTGACTGGTTCTATGTATATCTGAATAAATTTTATTTGTTATGTATAAATGCATTGGTTTAATATATTAAATAACAATACAGAAAATATTTTATACAAATTGTTATTATTATTTTGCCAACTAAGAAGAATCGCAAACAATTATAACTGAAGTAATGTTGTAGATAATAAATAATTAATAATAGTTGTAGATAAAAACAATTTATTAAAAAAAAAAATAACGAACAGAAAAATATGAATAAATATAAACAAAAATAATAAACAAAAATAATAAACAAAAAATAAAACACATTTAAGAATGAACAAATAAATTAATAAATACAACACAATATATCTGTTACAGAAGTGCGTATAAATAAAAAGTTTTAAATGATCCGATACCTAGATGGCGTTCAAGACTAAAAAAACAGCTCTCGGAAATAACTCCTGAAGAAATTATCGCGAAGAAAAATACCAGAATATTCGACATACCCATTCTACTGCTATTTCCAAGGAAACAAAACGGAAACTTTTGACATAATTTGTTTAATTTCTGGGAAACTTTCTTATACTTTTTTTTCCATTTTGAAAAAGAAAAAAAAAATCCCAGAAGGAAAGAAAACCCAGACAAATTTTCGGCGCATATTTCCAAAATGATAAAAGAAACAAATCCGAAAAAACATCTGCCTTTTTCTCCATAACAAAAAAAAGGGAAAAGGCCAGACAAAATGTTGGCCTTTTTTCCATATTTTTGGCCTTTTTTCCATAACTTAAAGTTTTGGTTTATTGAAGACATAAATGTTTTCGGGATTTTCCTTAAAAGAAATTGCAATATCCAGTTTATGTTTAAGTTAAAACGCAAGTTGATTAAAGAGTAAAATTTGGCACTCGCGACCCCACTCTGCGCCATCGACGCACCCCACCCCGCGCACCACTGTTGTGCTCTGCAAACTTTAAAAAACAAACGAAAAGTCTTTATCATTTCAATTCGCGAGCAAGATTGTCAGGTTTAATAAAAGCTGAATCGCCAAATATAAAACATAAATCGCCAAAAAATCACCAAATTTAAAATTTTCCACTGCATAAATGCTACAAAAAATCATAAAAATGTAATAAAATTATTTTAGTGATGAGAAAGATATTTTCAGTTTTGGGTGCGTTGAAAAATACTTTTTGAAGCTGAAAAGTCACGTTCCGCAATATTTTTAAATAAAGTTCCCGGGCATGACTTTCAATGCATTAATAAATACCTTGTAAAATGAGACTTTTTGGATCAAGTAAATGCATTTCATTTTCCTTAATATATTTTTCTATACTTCATAAGTTTTACTTTTTCATCGACAATAATAGGATTTTGATTCAAAAAATTAAAATCACCAAACCTTAAAATATAGCCTTTTTTAAAGTACATCGCCAAACTGATTTTTGTGTTGCCAAATCAAATTTCAAATCTCCTGTTTGGCGACAAATCGCCACATCTCACAACTTTGTTCGCGAGTGCCAAATTGTACCCTTATGAAAAAGTAAATTAAGAGCAAGAAATTTTTTCTTTGTGTTGAAAATGGGATGGCGCTTTTTCCGATAAAATTTCCATTGTTAGTATTTAAAATAAAGCCGGAAACATTTTTGTCATTTCCGGAGTAATTTCCATTTTAGATCTTAGAAATAAAGACAGAAAATGGGGTGGGGTACGATTTGCCGATTTTTGAAATTTCGATTAAAAAAAAATCTACCTCCATAGTGAAAATTTTCAAAAAATCGATTGGTTTTCTCCCTTTTAAAATTTTTAAATGTGTAAGGCTAGCCAGTGTGGTTACCTACTAGTAGCAGCTACAATCAGAAACTGAATGACACAACCTCCATGAACGTATACACAGAAATGTGTACATAAAAGCCACGCACAACGCACAGCACAAACACGGATATATTTCGTGATTTGCTCTGACATAGAGGAGGGCTTCAGAATTCAATTATGAAAACACTACTAAAACACTACTACTTCGCGACGCCGCTGGCAGGTTTGCTCAAAAATGGTATGGATTCATTTACACATTTTAGACACAGGCCAGGGAAATACTACTCGTTTTTTGCGCTGAAGGAATCAAAAATCGTAAAAGCAGTACTGAAACCCTCCTAGACGACGGTGCAACTTGTGCGTTGCGTTGTAGAATCAATTCAAAATACTCGTCGGAGGGAAAAAATGTTGCAAAATATAGTATAAATTGCGATAAAAATCAGATTAAATGAATAAGATTCTCTTGATAGTTCCCAAATCAAATCGGCTAAAGTTTCAACTCGAAAGACAAAACAATAATTTGAAGAAAATTGAATGAAACATTCGCGTGAATGGAAATTTACGATTGAATCGTATTGCAAAATAGGGTTGATATCGACTGGACAAATATAAATTTTATCTGCTGTTTTATTTTACTGTATTTTGGATAAAAGTTGATAATTGTTTTACAGACAACTTTTCAATCGACATCTGGATTTCAAACTGTCAACTTTTTCTGTCGATCAAACTCCATGCCAAATCACCGAGTTTTTGACTCGATCCTCTTTGTTTTTACTCAGTTTTTGATATTTTGTGGTATGTATTGAAAAAAACTTGCACACCAACTTTCATTCTTATATTCCAAACCGGTTATGAATAATCGATTTTTTTTAATTATTGAGAAAATGTCTTTCATTTAATAATATGTAGACAAGTAATGAATATCAATATCTGAAAAAAAGCGGATAATTTTTTTGTCTCTATTTATGTAGTTTCAGGAAAAAAATTGAAAAAAAAATTATTCGAAGCAATTATAACCCGGTTATTAACGTTTTAAAATTTAAATCACCATTTTTAAAAAGTGCAACCCCTTCAATTTAAAAAAAAAAAATTAAAATCTACTCTTTATTACGCTTCTTTTAAGCCCAAAATCAATTTGTGACCACAATATTTTTTTTTTTTTTTTTCAATTTTTGAAATTTTTGTTTTCTTTTTTTTTGATTTATCTATAATTTCACACTTTTGAATACAGTAATTCGTTAATAATACTTTAGGGTATGATTATTGGATATATTCTAAGAAAAAAATCGCGTAAAACTCTATCTCCCCCCCCCCTGAGGCAGGGGGGATTTGAAAGTTTGTGTGCAAGTTGTTTCCAATATTTACATTTTTTTTTTTTTGAAATCGAACCGGAAAAGAATTTTTCTGCTTCTGGCGTAATTTCCCGGAATTTTTGAATTTTGTTTAATCTAAAGAACTGTTAATTTCGATTGAAGTGAAACTTACAAATTATATATGTGATAAAGTGACGAGTTAGCATATTTGAAAACTTTTAAATTTTTCTTACAGAATACAAAAGTTATAGAATTCGTTACTGTAAAATTCAACCTTAACGTACTTTCCTTAAGTCTATACAATCTGTTATGCTTATTTTTAATAAATAATTGAACTACATTGAGTCCGTTCTTTTTTGCAATAGTAAAAAACATTAAACTAGTTTTATTTAAATGGTACACTATGACGTATGCGTACTTTTTTGTTAAATTAAATTAAAAAATGGAAAACGCTGAAAATAGAAGAGCAATAGCCTATTATTTTTATAATGACTTGATTTGAGAAAAAACTTCATAAATGATGACATCTTATTGATTTGTATGCGTGCTCTCTGATATAGTATAGGTCTCTTCACAAAGGACTTTGAAACTCACAAAATGGCACACTCTATAAATAACTTTTCTTTTTTTTAAGTTTGTTCCTTGCTCCAAAAATTGAAAAAAAAAACTTGTGCCTAGACAGAATTACAGCAACATGACAGCTTAAATATGTAATAATTAAAGAACATATTCTTCCGGTCGAATTCCTGTCAAAACAAATTGAGTTTCAAAAACTGTCCAATGTCGCACTTGTGAAAATTATTTTCTTTTAAATTTTATTTTTGAGAAGAAACTTTTAAATCAAACATTCAAAATTTGAAAACAGGTCAAAATTCTGGTTTCAAGATTCTGTTTTTTTCAAGAAAAAAAAAACAGATTTTCAAAATTCTGCTTGTTTTTAGTTCTATCTGAAAAAATTTTGCTTTTCAAAATTCTGCCAATTTGTTTGGAAATAGAAAATTCTACCAAGTCTATTTTTGTTTGTAAAATGTAAAATTAACCCAGCTGTTTTGAAGACAAATAAGCTTTTCTTATAATTGTTTTATGAAAGGTACCGTTAGTTTAGGAGCTAAAAAAACAAATTTTCCTTTTAGCCAATCACCTTAAAAAAAGTTGAATGCTTAGTTTGAAGAGAATCTATTCAAAAGCTTTAGCTAGATCGATGTACAGAAAAATAGAAACTCAAAAAATAATTTTTTGAAGAATAGAGTCCTCAATTATCGAAAGCCTAAGGATTCCATTCAAAGGACTGCTTTGCAATTTCATCGTTTAGTTTCCTCAGTGTGTGACCAATCCAACGCCATTTAAGCTTTCTTGTGTCGATGTTCAGCTTCCCTTCACTTGTTCTGCGGCACAATTCCTCGTTTGATATTATTTGTGGCCAGCGAATATGGCGAAGACAGCGATTCACAAAAGGCTGCAATTACCTCGAAATGGTAGACTGACTTTTCAGGTTTCACAAGCATATAACAGAACGGATTTGATATTGGATTCGAAGAATCTCAAATTATTGTGTAAGGAGATTTGACTGGATTTCCAAATTGGAAACAGGGTACCGAAGGCGACACGAGCTTTATTAATTCTACTTTTAAAATCCAGATCCGTACCACCGTTTGCAGAAACAATACTGCCAAGGTAGTTAAACTGTTTGCCTTCTTCCACTAGTGTCTTTTGTAAAATAATACGCTGCTGTTTTTTTTTTTTTTTTATAAATTCATTTTTATTTTTCCATCATCTTAAAACTATCTTAAAGCTAGACAAAAATTCAAAAAAACTAGCCTACTTATCAATATCTTACAACTAACTTACTGGCCCCATTCGGGCGCTCTGTGTGGAGCGGCCTGTGAGCATACTTTTGTCTTTTTGCTGTTTTTTTTACACCACTCGACTCTCCCTTCACTTGTAGCGTTTGGCACATCCCGTTCAGCCCACTGATGTTATTTGCCAGTTGACTTATGTCATCGGCATAGTCTAAATGAGGACTATTTCCCTATCACTCAGATGATGTACCAACACTGGCCATCAATACGTCATCTATCGCCAGCAGGAAGAGAATTGGCGATAGAACATCGCCAGTTCAGCCATACAGAGTTGCATTCTCATAGTTTTTGTATGTGTTTTGTTAAGGAAATATTGACGCTTACCAGCATGTGCAGTTGACATAAAACAAATTGTTGCTTTTAAGTAGAAAACAATAAGCTCCTTCTTTCAGTTTTTACAAAAAAATACTCAAACGAAAGTGTTCGTCATTATTCTCGTTTTTCAGTGAAATTTAATTGATTTTATAGATTTTTTCTATGACCATCTGCAACGATCAAAACAAATCGTCACCTGAGTTCTATCTTGTTCAATAGACCATTTTTGACGAAATTGTGTTAGAAATGCAGTTTTTATAATTCGAGGGTGCTCTTTCGATTGGCGCAAACCATTTTGTTCTATCTCATTTAGTTTTCAAGTTATGGATAACTGTTTTGTTCAATTAACCATTTTTCTGACCATTTTGAGTATTACTTTTGTTCAATAAACCACTATTCATTCTTTTTGTATCATATTGAACAATTCATAGTACATCTTTAAAATCATACCTTCTTATTTCCTTCTTGTTCAATATCCACATTTATGGATTTTTTGTTCAATATCCTTATATACTTCAGTCATTTCTATTTTGTTCAATGTCCAAATTATTTTTATTACAATTTGTACCTTATTAAACAAAAAGATATGAATTTGGTTGTGTAAGAACAAGAGTTCTATTTTGTTCAATATCATACGAGATCTCCATTATTGCACTTGATTTGTATATATAGCCCAGTCAAATAAGCAAAAATAAGGGTCAACCTGGGAATGAGAGATAATAACCTGGAAACTCGTATACATACACCTTCATTTTGGCGTTTTAAAAGTGGTCTGAAAGGTCTCATAAATTCTCGTGTCTGTACCTAACGAAAATTATTTAAGGTCAAACGTCACAAAAATCACGTTTTCGTGGTTATCTCGGTTTCTATAGCTCCAATGAAGTTAACATCTATTATCAAAATTGTAGAGCATACAATTTTCGATAGATTGTCTTGCAATTATTTTTGAATACACTTAACCGTTTTTTAGATAGATGGTGGAGAACGCGCAGAGCTCAGCCAAATCTACTGTAATGTAAGGTCAAACGTGAATCTCGGGGAATAATACCTTGTATAAAGTTATTAGATCATTAAAAATATCATTGACGGTGAATAATTTGCATGATTATTAGTCAATACATTGTATTTAGTAACATTTCACATAAATAGTAGATATCTTGTTGAAAATACCGAACAGCAGTATGAACAAAAAACGCTTCGAGAATCGAAGTCCAAATAGGTGAATGTTCAAATCAAGCAAGAAAATTCATCAAGTTACTAGAAAACTTGCCAATTTTGAACAACCGGCTGAAGCTTTTCTACAAGAAAATTGCCCTGTACATTTGTACAACAACTAAACAAAAATGAAGTATGCATCTTAGTACCGATATACAATGCTCCTACATCTGAAGACAATTTATATCATCCTCGATATACTCTGTTCGTTAAATCTACAAAACTTCATGTGTATTACCAAGTTCAAAAATGTTAAGAGCATGATTTAGAACCCCAGGAATCGGATTGAATGCTGCAAAAATGGATTTCTATGTCCAATGACAATAAAATTACATCCAGCTCCAGATTAATAACTGTATACTATATTTTGTAGTTGTAAGAATGGATGTAGTCCACGCTGCGGGTGCAGATAATCGGTGTTTCAACGCACTTCAGCTTGTGGCCAGAGAAATGGACAAAGCTTGCCTCATGCTGTTTCATTGCAAGGTGACCCCGGGGAAGAGAGTGCATTTGACCCGGAAATTCAAGAAGGCCTGGAAACAATGATTCAGGACAATGAAGATGATGTCAAAGAAACAGAAATGTTCGAACACAAAATAGATGACGTTGAAGAAGAAAATTAATACTTTGCCGCTTTTCAAATTATTATAGTTTTGTAAATGTTCACTTCACTTCAATTTAAATTATAAATAATAGTATACAGCTGCTTAATAAAGTTAAAATTGAAATAACTCGTTTTATTTCTGCTTAAAATGTTATTAAATACAATGTATAAACTAATAATAATGCAAATTATTCATTGTTAATGGTATTTTAATGATCTAGTAGCTTTATACAAGGTATTATTAACCGAGATTCACGTTTGACCATTTCAGTATGTTTAGCTGAGTTCTCCACCATCTATCTGAAAAAAACGGTTGGGTGCATTAAAAAATAATTGGAAGGCAGTTTGTCAAAAATTGTATGCTCTATAATTTCGATAATAGATGTTAACTTCACTGGAGCTAAAGAAACCGAGATAACCACGAAAAAGCGATTTTTGTGACTATTTGACCTTGAATAACTTACGTTACAGACACGAGATTTCATGAGATTTTTCGACCACTTTTAAAACGCCAAAACGAAGGGGTATACGAGTTTCCAGCTTATTATCTCTCATTCCGAGGTGAAGCTCTAATTTGACTGGCTGGAGTAAAATGCTCATTCAGTTCTGATCTCTCATCGAGTAAGCACGTCAATGCAAGTGCAATGCGTTGTTATAAAAAATGAACTCTGTTCTGAAAACACGCAAGCTCTTACCAATAAAATAATATTGGATTGAAGTTTGACGCATTTTTTTTTATCGTATTACTTGATGGAGGCAATCGAATATTTGTCTTTCCCCAAACCAGAAGTCCCGAAGGAAATTTCAATGCAAAACGAAACTATTGCGATCTGATTTGAATAATGAAAAATTTATGTTTTTGTTCAATTTAGTACAAAATACCTCTGGTTTCCTATATTACCCTTGTTAATTTCTGTCTTGTTCAATATTAAGTTTTTTTGTTCAATATCCACCAATTTTATCAACTTATCTTCACTCCATATAACTTTGTTCAATATCCAAATTGACATCTGCGTGGATTTTTATTTATAATTATTTCAGAAGAAAAGAAAAAAGAAATCTGTTTATTGTTTTTAAAACAAAATTGTTAAGGCTTTCAGAAAAACATCACTTCAAAAGATAAACTGGGTAAAATAAACAAAAGTTTTCTATCTGAACTTTAAAAATCGATTTCCCAACATTTTGAAAAATGGACATAGGACAAGATAGAACTCAGGTGACGAAATGTGAATTTAGCCACTTTTAACTCTAGGCCGACAAAATATGCAAGCTTCTTCCAGCTGCAAATAGCTTTGTTTTTAAGTTTTAACTATTTATTGATTCCTGTATGCTTTGATATTTTAATAAAATAAAATAAAACAGAATTTTGAAAGCAGAATTTTGAAAACAGAATTTTTCCTCAGGCAGATTTTTGACCCTAACCTTCAAAATTTCTGTTAAAATTAACAAACAAATGTTCTATTATTTTTTTATTTTTTCTTATACATAATACCTATTAAGCTATTGCCTGGTACCATAGGACCAATAATAAATTATACTTGTTACCCATGTCATATAATCTGTCTGTTATGTCAACACAAAAGCACATTTATCAAATTCCGTTAAAGTGGGAAGGTACCTACTTAATAAATTAAATGTATAAATTAAATAATTCCTTTCAAGATTTTCTTTTCATCCAAAATGTTGCTTAAACAGCACATTCTACACAGACACATTAAATCAAGCTCATTTAGGTATAGTAAAAAAGATTAACTTTTTTAGCTTGTGGATAGTTCCAACGACTCGTCATACCAATCCAAATAAATCGCTTAAGCCCTTTTTTTCTGTCTGTACATGCTGGCACTGCCGAAAGAATAAATAAATGACAAGTTTGACTATAAAGTTGCGCTGTCAAGAGAGCCAACTCAACCCTGTGTATATTATGGAAAGTAAACATTTTAAATTACAAATCTTTGCAACAGAGCGGCATCTGGCTGTGAAAACTTATTAAAAAAATACACAAATGAATTCAAACTTTGAATACAACTTTTATTGACATCTCGATCTCGGAAATGTGAAACTTCTCAAAACAAGAAAATATTCAAATAAAAACTTACTCAAAGCAAGTTTTAAATGAATTTACAAGCTTAAAACTTTTCCTCGTATTGATTTATTACTCTAATCTCCCTTTGAACTACATAAATAATGATTGCATGGACTCGAATTGTCCGTATCTTCCCTTAGTCATATGATTTATGCATAAATAGGATATTTGATAGATATACCTATACTCGTACAACACAAATAGTCTTAATTGAAAACACCTCATTCTACATGTTTTTAAACACCTTTTTGCAAACACTAAAGCTCATAAATCATTTAAGATAAATTCGTTCAACTAAATGAACCAATTTATAAATAAATAAATAAATTGCACAAAATCATTCACAAAAGATAGTGAATTTCGCCACATGTATGTAGGTACTATTGTCATTCTCATTACTGTCTTCGTTGGCATCGTCGTTGTCGTAGTTGCAAATTATGTGCACAATTTTCTATTCCAAACCACCCCCATCCATCATCAATTCCCCACTATGCATCTTTTGAAAAATCTGTCGGAGAAAATGATGATTTTCATATACTCATCGCAAACAGAATAGAACTAGTTAAGAAAACGTGTTCGGCAAACCAATAGAACTAAATTTTCTAAATTTTCTCAAAGAGAAGGAGAAGGAATGGCGAACACCAAGTTCACTATAACTAACTTTTAAACATGAATTTTTATTCCTTTTAAGGAGGAGAATGGAGAATGGTTATGACTCGTGCCTGACTCTAAATAAATTTAATTTAATTTAATTGGCCGCAGCAAATTTGTTTATTTATTCAATTTGTGGATTGAAAATATTATCGTCTCTGATGATAGTCGTGTATTTGAATACAAATGATGGTCTTTTATATTTTAGTTAAAGTCGTTGAAAGCTTCGACAGCTAAAAAGTTACTCGTACAAAAAAAATAAAAACAACATTAAGCGCTTATAGTCCTCATAATTAAAAAAGAGAATAAACTTTGTTATTTGTAGAAGAATGTTGGTAGTTTGGTGTCAAGATTGAAAAAATCAAAAAGTGTTTGAAGATTTATTAACAAATATAAAGCATTCGCCTGGGTTGTACATTGTTGCTGCAACTATTTAATTATTGATTTTTATAATCTTGGATTAATACTTAGACGGTAGAGTAAACGTTTTTACAAATTAAAAGTTATAAAGCTTTATATCAACTTTCTGTTTGTTTGTTTGTATTTATTTATGTATGTATGTATAATGTATGTATGTATGTATACATATGTTCGGATAAAATCTCGAAACTTCATTTTAAAGCAGTTATACTAAACCGATTGAGATGAAATTCTGCATAAACGTTAAGTTAAGATGACAATGCATGGTAATCAAAGGGTACGGTAGTGCTCAGCCAAGTTCGCAGCACTATACCCTTTTTACAGAAACAAACTCAGGCGATTTTCAACCCCCCTTTAACTTCAGTACCAATAAAGCCAGAAACTTCCAATTCCCGAGATATAGGACTTCAAAAATCGCAAGAACCGTAACTGACTGACTCACTGACTCACTGATTCACTGACTCACTGACAGATCATCAAAATTATGGAGCACTTCCCGACATCGTAGAAACTTGAAATTTCGCACAACGGTAGGCCTTGTGGTGCATACCAAGGAAAAGATCGAAAATCTACAATTTTCTACTCAGGGGGCGTGGCATCCACCCACTTAAATATTCTTATAAATTATATGTAGCACTTCCGGTTGTTGTAGAACGATGAAAATTGGTAAGTCGGTAGGGCTTGAAGTATTTAGAAAGAAAAAATTGAGAAATTGGAATTTTCCATTCAGGGGGCGTGCCATCCACCCACTTTATAAGAATTGCTCTTATTTACATGGAGCACTTTCGGTTGTCGTAGAATTATAAAACTTTGTAGAGCGGTAGGGCTTGATTTTCATGTGGCAAAATAAATCTTTGCAAAAAGGAGTAAAATCACAACAAAAACATAAATGTTAAAAAAAGAGCCAAGTTCTAATATGTACAAGAAAACTGTGCGTAAAAAGTCAGCCAAAAAAAGTAATGAGATCTAAAAGTTTCCAGTTCATGAAGTTTTAAATCAAATATCTGAATTAGAATAATATCGAAGCAACTATTACGACAGAAATTGGTATTAAATGATGAGTGATTAAAATTTGTTGGATTTACCTGGCAAGTTTTCTCTAAATTACTTACTTAATCACAAATTTAAAATGTATGAAAACTTGACCAGTGAACCCATTAAATTTTAATCAGTAATCATTTCATACCAAATTTCTGTCATGATTTGGAATTGTTTCGATATAACTCTACTTAAGATATTTGATATTAAAAATCATGAACTTAAAACTTGGCATATATTTTAGATCTCAATACTTTTTTTGGCTGACTTTTTACGCACAGGTTTCTTGTACATATAAGAACTTGGCTCTTTTTTTAACATTTATGTTTTTGTTGTGACTTAAGTTACGCCATTCTACATAAATCCAACATAGCGGACTAGTTATTTTTGTGCACTTTTATGATATGGGTATGAAATCAAAGAATATGAAAATTAAATGACTTCACCCAAAAGAAAAGTCAGTCTTCAGTGTTTACAGAGCGTTTTTATATAATTAGGTATATGAATGTATGAAGTTATCTTCATTTTTTTGTCCTTAACTCTTCCAGAACGGTAGTTGCCATACAGCTACTTACATACAAAAATTTTCATTTTTTTAAAATTTTTCTCAAAAGCAGCTTTTACGATTTTAATTAAACTATGTTACTGTTAGGGCATTAAAAACTGTAACAAAACTGCGTTTTTGATTTTTGTAAATTTGTATTTTCATCCCTTATATTCGCTGTAGGGGCTAATTAAATTCCCTATTTTTTGTTTGCATACTAAGTGATTCACGTTAGACTGCCAAAAAAAGTTCTTTCAATAAATAAATTCATCAAAGAATGTTTTCAAACTTAAAATTTTGCAAAAAGAATATGTTTTCTTCAAAATATTGAGTTTGAAACAATTTTGTTGCTCTTTTCTTTAATTAATTGTTTTCTATTTTATGTATTTTTCAACTTCCCATTAGAAATTATTGTTATTGACGAATCAAAAATTTTGACATATCTTCACGTTTTGAGCTCCTTTTAGAATCGGAATCCACCATTTTTAAAGAGATGTCTGTGTTTCTACGTACGTTCGTATATTCACTTTTTTCGTTTACCATAGCTCAAGAACGAATAAAGATATCGGATTAATTTTATTTTATAGATGCTAATGTCGTTACATGCTGAAGAGGGCTTTCAAAAAATTTCAATCAACAGTTTTTTTACTATAGCAATTTAAGAAAAAAGTTTTTAAATTTCATTAGTCTTGAATATCTCAAGGACAAATCATGCTATCGACTTCGGGTGAGTTTCAATTTACGCATATTGACGTAATAAAGAATTGGTAAATATACAAAAAAAAATATCAACCAAAAGTTTTATTTAATAAAAAAAAGTTGCTGAAAATAGTTGAAAAAAGTTGTTTGGCTCGAATATCTTGAGAACAAGTAATGATATTGGCTTCGGGTTAATTTTATTTTTAACTTTATAAATAAAAATAAAAATTGATAACATTTTTAAAAATATTGAATAAACAGTTTTTTTAAGGCACAAAAACTGCAAGCAATTTTACCAATAATTGTTGAAAATTTGTTTTTTTCCTCTAATATCTTGAGAACAGACAATGATATTGGCTTCCGGTTAGTTTTATTCTATACATTAGTTCAAAATTGATATGATTGGCTAAAAAAGTAATAACAGTTTTTTAAGAAAAAGGCTACAAATACATATATTATTCAACAATGCGTTTGTCTCTAATATCTCGAAGGCAAACCAATCTTTGGTCCCTACTTTATTTTGTCTCTAATATCACGGAGGCGAAATAATCTTTAGTCTTCACTTTATTGCATATTTAATAGCTGAAAAAGTTTACGAAAATCGAGAATTGGTGGTTTTTTAATAAAAAATAATAATATTGGGCCTCTGGCTTCCGGGGCACCAATTGGAAGTTACTAGTGTGGTTTACACCCAGCCTGTTTTTTTTTTAACTGCTCCTCCTGTCCAAGCGGTGGAAAATATTACCCCCTCCAGCGGGATTTTTTCTTGTCTACTTCCAACCTACATACTCTGAATTTTTAGTATGCAAAACAAAAAAAGCACGACTGGGTCGCAGGTACTCGCTCTTATGTTCAAGAGGCATGGAATTCATAAGAAAAAATTGCTTAAAAGCACGAAATTAGATTTTAAATTAGCTAAAACGCTTCTTTTGATAATTTGAGGTGATAAAAGAAGGCCATCTTAATTCTTAATTGAAAATGATTGTATGGAAAAAAAGTGTTTCAATCGTTTGATCATGTTTTTTTTTAAACTAATTTTGTTTATATCAAATTCTTGAAACATTTTAAATGAAAAATTTTAGTATGGAAATTTTAAGTCTTTATTTATGTTACATAAAAAATGAAGTTTCAAAAATGTCAACCCGTTTGGAAATATCGGATTTTCAAGAAAATATATAATTTTAAACTTTTTTTTTTAAATTCAAAAATTTCTTTTTTGAAAATATTCTTATGTAATTTTGAATGAACAACAACAACTTGTGTGTGTTACCACCAAGTTTATAGGCTGGAGTTATAGCTATTTCACGAGAGCCACCTCGATCATCAGACTCCTTTAGTGGTGCTTAGTCTGGTTATGCTCGTATTCATTGAAAAACTTTTTTCCGTCATATGGGAGCGAACCATGAACCTGCGATTCAGAGGCCGATGCACTACACACCGCGCCACTGAAGCCACATGGTTAGCTCTATCCCAATGCGGGCTTTGTTGTTTATCAATTGCAACAGCGACTAGCATTTTTATTAACACACTTGGTGGTAACACACACAAGTTGTTGTTGTTCATTCAAAATTATTCAATATAAATTGATGTATAATGCGCAGCATGCACTGCACTTGTGTGTGAATTTCCATTTACACACAAGACCCAACTTAAATTCTTATGTAATATTATTTGAACTCACGTGAAATTCGTATATAAAAATTTTATATAAATCCGTTCAGAAATGAGAAAATTCATAATTAAAAAAAAACTACCTATTCTATGAGAGGTACTAGGTACTAAATACTTGCTAGATGTAAAATTTTATGAGTCATTTTTGAGAAAAATGCAAGGTACCGTTATCTTTCACAAAAGTAAATTTTTTTCTAAAATATTGTAGAAAGTACTAGAAAACTTTTAAGTAAAGAGTTTCAAAATAAGTGATCTTGTCGTTTTCCAAGTATCTGATTTCCAGAAAATAATTTTGAAACATTTTTTAAAAATTAAAAAAAACATATTTTCAAAAATGTTGGTACATAATACTATGTTTTCTTCTTTGGAAACTTCTATATAAAAATTATTGAAATCAGTACTACCGTTTTGAAGAAAATCGAAAATAAAAAATTAATAACCATTTTTTGAAAAATGGTTTCCCCCAAAGATAGCCTACTAAAAGTAAATAATGTAGCCGTTTTTGAGAAATGTGCGATTATATAAAATTTCAAACAAAAATTTTATGGCAGGTACCTACCTTTATTTTTTGATACAAAAATAAAGAAAATGTAGGGGGGGGGGGGAAATGACCAAAAAAAAGCTATGTACCAAGTTTAAAGAAAATCGATCGACCAACATTTTTCGTCTTCTCTATCATCGTAATAACAAGTTTGATCAAAATCTTGAGTTCGATTTTTTTTAACTTGCCACTTGTACCTACATATGTATATATCGCAAATAAAAATAGGGAATTTAATTAACCCCTGCAGTGACTATAGGGGACTGAAAAAAAAAATCTTCATTTGGAGCTGATTTATTCGCATCCAAGATGACCTTTTTTTCAACGACCACCCTATTGTACATGTTTCATAAGTAGGTAGGAGCAAGGTTAAGAAAGATACGAGCAGAAGAAAATTCAAAAAAGTGAAAAACAATGTTATTGTCTTAAACATCAATGGTTTTCGATTAATTTGCTCTGAAATATAGGAAAAAGTAAGTATATATTGATTCATGATCATTCCAGGTACTTAATGAGAGCAAGTTATGGTGTAAAGAAGGTTGTTGTGTTTAAAATGGTCTTATTGACAAATTTCTTTTCAATTTAAACACACACAGGTAGTTCTAATAAATACTTATATTATTGCTTTCCAGAATTTAACAAATAATAATTTTTAATAGTAAACAAAATTTAAACAAAGAATTATTTTTCTTGTACATTCACACACTTTTTATTTCGAATGCATTCATACATACATATGTATATGTATACAAATTTAATTCTTTATATCTTTGAAACTTTATTAGCGATGTAATAGATTTGAACCACAAAACCAAACTCGTGAAATCCGGCGGGGTGCATATTTCTTATACAAAAGTACTATTTGTCTATAAAATTCACCTTACGCAAATAAAAAGAGTTTAAGAATAAGGTCACCAAGAAAAGTTTTGCAACATTTCTTTATTTTTTTACTCAAGCGTATGATTAAAATTTTCAATACAAAGATATTATTTTCTAGATTTTATTTTCTTTGAAAAAGAACCAAAGGAGTATAAATTTCCGTCTTTACTATGGTATTTCTTCTCTCTCTCTATATGTATGGGAACTGGAAGATCTGATATTAAAGTTGGTATTTATTCGGATTTCGGATTTAGAAATCCATTTTTGGGCTTTAATTTGTCGTTGGTGGTTATAGTTTTCGAGATTTCATGAAAGAATAAGGAACAGCAAATTTTTATATTGTATTTTATACATATGTATTTTTGTTTCATAATTTTGTTGTTTCGTTTAAGGCAACATAGTGCGAATTCTTGACTCTTTTTCGTTTTTTTAATTTAAATTATGGGGTTCGATCCACTCTGCCGGACATTTTGTTTTGTTGAGAGTGCCATTTTGGGACACTGAGTGCCACCAACGGAAAAAGTAAAAAAAATGCTTTTGACGTATGTTGTTTTTCATTATTAAAAGGATTTGATGTTTTTGTGATAAAAATTGTACTTTTTCCATTTGTTCAAAAAAAGGTAAGCTTTCAAGACGAAAGATGCGACCTTTCTAGTTTTGATCTGTACTGGTCCACACATGCGCATATTCACCTGTCAAATGTCAAATCGAAATAAGACAATAACGACGACGTATGTATGTGGTATGCGTGTAAAAAGGCTCTGGACCTTTGGCACCTCATACGAGGGAAATTTGATAAAAAAAGATGCCATCTTATTGGTCAGAAAAGGTCAAGTGGTCCCAGAAATTGGTCAGCCCTAGATAACTTGTAATAAAGGCTTAAACTTTCTCAAGGTCACGCGCGATATTTGGCACCTCATTTATGGGAAATTTGCAAAAAATATAATACCATCCGAAAGATTTCTAGATCGAGATGAAAGGTCAACTATTTTCAGTAATTTGTCAGCCATAGATTTGTTTCTATGAATTTTTGAAGTTCGTTTCAAGGTCACAAAAAAAACTTTTGGCACTTCATTTGGGTCATTCAAAAAAAAAGTATGCAATTTGAAAGGCCTCTTCAAGGTTGTAAAAGGCCAGCTATTTTCAGTAATTGGTCAGCCATTGATTTTTTTGTATGAATATTTAATGAATTAAAAAAAAAATTTCAAGGTCAAAACGAATTTTGGCACCTCATTTTAGGGAAATTTGCAAAGAATGTGTACCATCTGAAAGATCTCTTGATCTTTATAAAAGGTCAGCTAGTTTCAGTAATTGGTCAGGTATAGATTTTTTTTATGAATTTTTAAAAATTTCAAGGTCAGAAAGGCCCTGAGAACTATATAAAAGGTCAGCTAGATTAAGTAATTGGTCAGCCATAGTTTTTTTTTAATGAATTTTTAAATTATTGTTCAAGGTCACGCACGATTTTTGGCACCTCATTTAAGGGAAATTTACAAAAATTTAATATCTCCTGAAAGGCCCTAAGATCTTTATAAAAGGTCAGTTAGTTTCAGTAATTGGTCAGCCATAGATTCATTTTTAAGATTTTCTAAAGTATGTTTTTGTTCAAGGTCACGAATCGTTCATGACGTTGAAAAAAAAAACTTTAAAAAATCGTATAAAATAATCTATAGCTGACCAATTACTGAAACTAGCTGACCTTTTATATAGATCAAGAGATCTTTCAGATGGTACACACTTTTTGCAGATTTCCCTAAAATGAGGTGCCAAACCTTGAATTTTTTTTTAATTCATTAAATATTCATACAAAAAAATCCATGGCTGACCAATTACTGAAAATAGCTGACCTTTTACAACCGTGAAGAAGCCTTTCAAATTGCATTTTTTTTTTTAAATGACCCAAATGAGGTCCCCAAAGTTTTTTTTTGTGACCTTAAAACGAACTAAAAAAATCTATGGCCGACTAATTATTGAAAATAGTTGACCTTTTATCACGATCTAGAAATCTTTCGGATGGTATACATTTTTTGCAAATTCCCCATAAATGTGGTGCCAAAAATCGCGCATGACCTTGAGCGACATTGAGAAAGTTTAAGCCTTTATTACAAGTTATCTATGGCTGAACAATTTCTGCGACCACTTGACCTTTTCTGACCAATTACTGACCAATTAGATGGCATCTTTTTTTTTTATCAAATTTCCCTCATAAGAGGTGCCAAGGTCCAGAGCCGTGTAAATAGCCTCTTCGCGTTGATGCTTAGAAGTTTCATTCAAAAGAGTGATTCTGGATCTGGATTTTAAGATCAAATCTTTCAAATTTTAATGAAAAACGTAAATAGTTTAAAAGAGAAAATTTTTTGACATAAGACAATGAGTGGAGGTATGCTTTTGTGAGCTGCTTTCCACACTCCACAGTATTCAAAATTATTGCTTTCCGCACCTATGGAAGTAAATTTTGTAAGTGATGCAAGTGTCACCATAAAACCACGTAAAATTTTAGCTTGAACATTTTATTTTCCTACACCCAACATCAAAGTGCAATTTATGAAGTCTTAGAGTGCCACAGTACAATTTGAATGAAGAAGAGCCATAAGTGTACGATCGTGCCACATCGGCAACGCTAGTTCTATTTCCACTGAATAATTGTATATGACCGAATTAACATTAGCGCGAGTCTCAATATATATTAAATTCCACCAACACATATTATGGTATTTAATATTAACTGCTAAAATTCTTTGCCTTAATTTTGCAAAGAAAATGACCGCTGATACTTGAACTTGAAACTCTATGGAGGCATTGGTGACCTTAAATTAATTTGTTCATTTATGTAACTAGAAACATAAAAAGATAAAACTTGTTATTCTCTTGGGAGTCATTTGGGTTACATTAAAATTATTTCCTAAGTTACCACTGCGGGATTTTGTATTCGTAAGCATAGAAAAAACCTAAAAAGAGTGTTCATTTGTGAAATTCCCTTAGAATCAAACTTGGGTAGGTACCTATGCGAGCACGTGCAACCTAGTCGTTTTTATTTAAATTAATATTAATTCCATTTTTCTTTAATAAATAATAAAATAGTCCTCAGCTAATCAAAAACATATTCCAGATATGGTTATTCACGAAATATTAGCCTTTTTTTTCCTTCATAAATTTGTAATAAAATCTAGGTTTTTCAACAAATATTAAAATATTATAAAAGCTCTTAACATTTTCTTTTTATTATTATTATATGAGTGAAATAAAAATACAAAGCAATGTCATGGTACAAAATTGAAAGATTCCATCAGCAGTGGGTGAATAGAAAATAAAGTTTCTGTAACACACATTACAAGAGTATAGCTATGCGTAGCATATAATAAAAACAACAATGATGACTTTGCTCCTGAAAAGTTATATGTCAATGGAATTATGTCATCTCAGATGGTATGACATAAAATAAAAGAAAATAATGCTGACGTAAAAAGTAATCCCGCCAGTAATCTAGGAAATACTTTTAATGTCACACAAAGGACAGCGACACCCAAGACAATAATATCTTCGCGTAGTTAAATTGAACAAATTAATTTTAGGTCGACAATGCCTAAAAATTATGTGTTATTGGTCAATGTGATTCCAGTATTGAGGCAACAACAACTACTGTTGAAAGACAGTTCAATCAGGATAATTATAGAACGTCCATATGATATCCTAAAATAGAAATTAATTGTAGGCAGGTATAGAGATATATTACCTATGTACTAGGTAGATATAATGCATTATGTATGAGTATTTAGCCCGAATGTATCACTTAGAAAATTTCTTTTCACTTATATTTGTTTTTTCTTTTCAAGCCTCGTAGTTGAAGACATATTTCATGGAATGGAAAATTATTTTACATATTTTCAGGACGTATTCAACATGAAAAGAGAAAAAAATTATATATTCTGGTAATGTTTGTCAGTCAATTGAATTTGTGTGAAAATAGAACCTTGGAATCGATAGAAGGGGTCTATATTTCTTTCACTTTTACCTGAAATGTTTCGAAGACATTACCACAAACTCAACGAAAATTATTAAATTTTTAAAATTCCTATTATTTCGACGCTAAAGAGCCAATTTGCGACTTTATTACGTGCAAGTATTGAATTCATGATGAAAGAAATGTAAGGTTTAAATCAAACTTTTCACAAAGATGATGGAGAAGTAAAAAATCGTCAAATCGTTCATCCTCCCCAACTAATAACTTGCTTCGCATTTCAGACATTAAAGTGTTATTTGTTTCTATAGCGCTCCTATTACCCCTCTGACGGAAAGTAAGTACCTTATTGGAGCATTACTGAATCCTTAAATATTTTCTGGTGCAAATTATATCAGCTTGATAGAAGCGATATACCAATGTTTCTTTAATCTCTCTATATTGCTCTTATGAAATGACGACGCAACTTTCGCTTCTATAGTTATCCTGTAAAATTATTATACAGTCTCTATTTAGTTTGTGTTACTTTGTTTCTTTATTGTTTGGATTGGTATTTTTAAATGCAGCCAAAAGCCATTTCTGCTATACTAGTGAAAACACAAACAACTTCTGGTATACTAAAGAGTCTAGCCACAAACCAGCAGTGTGGAGAAAGTGCATAAGTTCTTTTTCATCGTAAGTATATTCTTTAATGGGCCAGTGGTTATTTTCCACCTTCTTCTATAAGACCTCTAAATTTAGTCCAGTAAGTGTTTTTCAGGGCAACTGAATTTACTCCATAAAGGTTCAATAGGAGCTTAAAAAGTTCGCTTTTTTAACTCCATGGACTATTATATAATGCAAGAATTGATTATGACTATGAGAAGCTTCTTTGGATGATTATAGGAGCAAAATCGTTAGTTGGGTCGGTTGGTCTGTGTCCCAACTAAAACTTTTTACAGCAGAGAGCTGAGGGTGGATCCAGACTCAAACATTTATTTTTTGTTGAAAATATAGTAAAGGAACAGTTTTTTTTCTCGGGCTTTTAACAGGAAGCAACCTAAGTTACTTACCACTTTATTTAATGACCCCCTGCACAAAATAAAGGAAAAGAACGTCAACATATACAATAATAAAATATGAAGAAAGTTTGAAAAGAAATTCTTCTGAATAAGTTGGTAAACATCGATACGAAATTGCGTCTTAGAAGGGTACGATAGTCATCTAACAGATGAGCCCAACTATCGTACCTGGGCAAAACACAATTATGGAGTTGAGCTCACTTGAACTTTTAACTTGAATTATAAGTTAACATACACATACAAAACAAACGCTGAGTTTCCAATTGTCCCTGCCAAGTTGCTAAGTGGTCGAGTGCAAGCATACATATAAAGCCCAAGCAAATCGAACCAAAATGCGGTGGTAATTGCGTTCATAAAAAGGATTTGCTACCGTGGCTCGTTTGGTTTGTCCAAAGATTAATACGGCGAGCAAGTGGGATCAAGTGAAATTTGATCGCAACTAAGTTGCGCCATACTTGACTCTAGGATCTCGGCTCCTCTATGTGGGATGTTTGCAAAAAATTGGTGTCCAATTGTTCAAAAAAGATTAATTGGTAAGGAAATTGGTCAGCCATAGAAAATTTGTAATAAATGGTTCAGGCTTTAAATGTCATACCCGATTTTTCACACCTTATTAATGAGATTTTCGCAAAAAATAATACTTTCCGAAAAGCCAGGATTGATCGGTAGGGAATCTTACAAGTCAAAGTTTCAAATAACGTAAAGTCTCATATTTTCTCGCAATTAATAAGTTCCGCTTTTAACAATTTCGCAACAAAAAATTTCGCAAAGTTTAATCTTGCAATTATCAAAATATCTTATATCCAAATATCGCAAATTTAAATCGGCAATTCTCGCAAGATTTTGATTTGCGAAATTTTTATTAGAAGAATGTATTTTTGTAGCAATGCAATTAAATTTTGCAATAATTTAATCAGCGAGATATTTGCTTGGCAGATTTTTAATTGCAAAGATTTTTTTCAGGAATTTCTTAAGTTATTTTCAAGGTCACAATAAACACTGTCGGAATTCATAATCAGTCCTATCGCTAATATCATGGGAGCTTTTATTCCCCGGAAATAAAATGTTACCCTGGAAAAAAAGTTTCCCATTGTGAATCTCCCAGGAAATCTTTTTCCCACGAAACAATTCATGCCAACCTTCAAATGTTTAAAATCATTTTCGAAGTTATTTGTATGTATTTAAGTAAGATAAAATGCACAACTGGGTTGTACGTACTTGCTCTTATGTTCCAGACACTGCAGGTTTAGGAAAATTGTATATAAAAACATGGAAATTATGAGAGAAAAATGTAGAGAAGCATGAAATACGACATTTAAATTAGCTAAAACAACTCCTTTGACAGTTTGAGGTTAAGAAATGGATGCCATCTTCCATCTAATTTTAAGTTTAAAATCTTTGAAGTAGTTTTTAAAAAAATAATTTTGTATATATAAAATTCTTAAACCATTTTTAAGGAAAAATTTTGGAATGCAGATCTAAAGTATATATTCATGTGCAGATAAAGGCAACATTTGAAAAGTGATTGTCAACCCGTTTTTGAGATATCGAATTTTCAAAAAAAAAAAAAAAAATAGAAACTTTGTTTTTGAAAATTTTTATTTTTGAGAAAAGATTATTATCCTTTGCGGTTTTTTAACTTTTGTATAGAAGGTACCGTTCATTTCATAAATCTAAATTTTGTTTCTAAAAATGTTTTAGAGAGTATCTACTTAAAACTCTTAAGTATTGAGTTCCAAAAATATCGATCTATCGTTTTTGAAATATTTGATTTTCAAAAAAAAAATTGGAAATATTTTTCAATAATCCAAAAAATATTTTTTTTTTAATTTTGGTACACAAAGCTATTTATATTATTTGGAAATAAAAAATAAATAAAATTATATTATTTGGAAGCTTCTGTATAGAAAAAATATGAAATCAGTCATACCGGTTTAAAGAAATTCGAAAATTAAAAAATGATTCTTTGAGAGGTACCATTTATAACCATTTAAAAAAAAATGGTTTTCCACTCGTAGGACTAAAATAAATTTACTTAATTTTCTTGAAGAAAAGTTGTTGAGCCGTTTTTGAGAAAAACACGATTGTGTAAGACTGCTAAAAAAATTGTTTGTCAAGTACCATTATTTTTGTATCCAAAACCAAAATGAAAAAAAAAATGTGTGGCATAATTTCCAAAAACCTCCACCTACCAAGTTTGAAGAAAATGAAGAAATGGAGCCGTTTAGACTGTAGAATAACAGATAGGCAGACAGACAGACAGAATTGTGCCACACACTTTTTTGGTGTTCTCTATCATCGTAATGTCATGTTTGATTGTAAAAAAAAAATTTGTTTGCACGAATCCAAAACTTGCCTTATATGTAGTACCTATATCGCAAGTAAAAATGTAGTTTTGTGTGTTACGAGTGAAAGGAAAATAATATTAATTAAAATAATAAACAATATTGATTTTTTGGAAGCAAACTAGTCAACCAATTTGCAAAAGACCATTTTTATTTCCTTCCCGAGAGGAAATAATCGAATTTTCTTGTTTAAGTGCATCTGGAATAAATAGCTCGAAAACGACTTTCATTAAATTTCCTACCTGTGACTTCTTAGTTAAATCCAATTAAACTGCGTTTTAGGGATTTATGTCAAAAAAATCTCATAAAATAAAGAGACTCTTGAAGTTTTTTGAGAAAATTTATTTGTTTTTTAATTATTCTCGTAACAATATCTCATAAATGATTGAATCAATTTCATGCAAACAAATACTTCAAAGTATCGTAAGAACTATTGAGCTCAAAAAAAAAAAAAACAAGTTCTTAAACAAAAACCCAAAGGTGTAAATAATTATTATTTATGCATACCTAGGTGTTTCCAGATTTGTTCATACTTTCTCTTAAATAATGTCATTGATTTAATGAAAACAGTTTCATAATCTTCTTCTTCGTTTCTAAGCAACGTTTTAGCTTTGAAACAAAATGGCACGTCTATGCCATATCTAGTCATGCATTTCGTTTCCTAAAAAAAAGATGAAAGAACTCGCATGAAATGTTTCCTCTACATGTTTTTCAGTTGGCTGAATACCAATGAATTTTTCTTGATGAGATTCTTACGTGGATTGGCTTTTATCATATTTTTGATGACTTATTTGAGAAACTCATACTCAATTAAGGAACGAAAAAATCTGACTGCAATAAAAAAATATTTCTACATTTTTTTCCACATTTAATTAGGTTCTTATTTTCATATTTAATTTCTCAGAAAGACTTCTATTTTATTTCAAAAACACATTTGAATGATTCGAAAAAAAAAAAAATGTTAAGAGTTTGTGATTGCTTTTTTACCTTTTTACCAAAGCAATAAGCAGTATTATTTATTCTTCCTTTCCATTTTCCACTTTCGTGTTTAACGAAGCAAAAGATAAGAATTAAAAATTCGAAAATTACATTTCTAATATTTCCAAGAACTAAGTCTTTCATCTACGAGTATTTGAAATAATAAAGAAATTATCTTTTGTTTTTCTTCGTAATTTTTATGAAGCAAATCTAAAGGGAAATATTTAAATAAATAAATAAAATCAACATAAAAACAATTAAATAACTATATATAGTCCTTGAGAAACCCTTCTCATTTGCTTTTATTGAAATTAATATAATTTAAGCCTCATTAATTTGAAGTAAACATCTGTAATAAGTTGTTTTGTTTATTATTGAACTTAAAACAATAAGTTAATAATAAAATTGTTGTTGGAAAATATTGATTGATTAATTTATATTGTTATCTAGGATAGGAAGTACATATGTTTACAATAATCTACTCTTATCACAATTTTATATTGATCGTTCACATCGTTCTTTTTGCGTAAGGAGACAACAAACCTTACATGTTCATTATTTAAATTAATTATTGTTTTGTTGGATTTTTTAACATCTGGTAGGGGAAATGCTTATGAACAAGGTAAGGAATAAAAACTTGAAATTCAGTTTAAATTGTTAAAGTAAATTATTTTTACCTTGGCTTCTTTAAGAGATTATAAATAAATTCATAGGTACCTATACTTATAAATTTGGGAGCGGTCTTAAATTTTGTAATGTAGATTTTAAAGTAAAAGTTGCAGTTTTAAATATTACACTAGTCAACAAAATTTAAGGAACAACATTTTTTCCAATATACTTGTAAGTGTTGTCTGAAGAGCTGTATCTGTGAGATGAGTGGTTGTATTGAGTTGAAAAAAAAGGATTCTACAGCCTTATGTTTTTTGTTTCGAGATTTGTTTGCAAATTTTTTTTCTTGAAGTACCGTAACTGGGTTATTGCGAAACTTTAAGAAAAAAATGTTTGCAAACAAATCTCGAAACAAAAATATAAAGCTGTAGAGTGCGTATTGTTTCAACTCAATGCAACCACTCATCACAAAGATACAGCTCTTCAAAAAACACTAACAAATATTAAAAAAGTGTTGTTCCTTTAATTTTTTTGACTAGTGTATATTGTTTGAACTTATTTGAAATTTGTATATGCAAAATTTAATCTAAATCCGTTCAGTAAATATTGAGAAAATTCAAGATCAAAGAAAAAAATTTTGGCAGGAACTACTAATATTTGTTAAGTGAAAATTTCTATAATTTTTGGAAGTGGATCGCACTTATGTTAGCATATGGAAAAAGTTTTATCAAAATCGTAGAAGCCGTTTTTGAAAAAAAAAAATATTTTCCTTAACGGTTTTTTAACATTTGTATAGAAGGCACCGCTGTTTTTTCATAAAAGTAAATTTTTTTCTTAAAATATTTTAAAAAGTGTTAAGAACTCTTAAATATCCAGTTTTAGAAAATCAATCATGTCGTTTTTGAAATATTCTATTTTCAACAAAAAAAATTAATTACTTATTTTTTTTTAAATACACAAAATATTTTTTTTAAAATTGGGGTACACAATTTTATTAGTGTTTATTAGAAGCTTTTGTATAAAAAATTACGAATTAAATTATATTGTTCTGAAGAAAATCGAAAATAATTAAAATGCATGCCTAGGTCACACGTACTTACTCTTATGATCGAGACACTGCGGCCTTAAGAAAATTGTATATAAAAACATGGATGTAGGGAAGCATGAAATACGATATTTAAATGAGCTAAAACAACTCCTTTGACAGTTTGAGGTGAAAAGGGCAAGGACAAGTTTTGGAAAGCAAATCTAGAGTTTATATTTATGTGCAGACAAAAACAAAATTTGGAAAAAAATTGGCAAGCCGTTTTTGAGATGTCGAATTTTCAAAAAAAAATTGAAACTTTTTTTACAAACTCAAAAACTTTTTTTTTGAAAATTTTGATATGCAATATTTTTAGGTCGTGTGCCAATTGCGTTAAAATTCTGGTTAAGTTTGATCCCAGTTAAATGTCATCCCTTTTTATAGGGGTGAGTAAAATTTAAGGTTTTTGCTGTGTGAATTGGATTAAATGGGATTTTTTTTTAACATTCACTTCCCATTAGTTTTGTTGTTGCATTTTTTTTCAGTAATGATAGTTCGCAAACAATTCAGTTTGCAAAATGAATGAATCATCTGAAAAAGTATTTTCAATAAATTTAATTGATTCTTTTACATTATCAAGGGATTATCTCAAGTTATTCAAACTCCTTCTTGAGTGCATACCTACTTAAATTTATTATAGGTCTTTGTCTATATTTCTTAATCCTTTCATTTAATTTTAGTTTTTTTTCCATTTTTCATCTTTCCCGATAGGATTCATGACTTCATGATAGCAAAATAAAATATTTATCTACATTCATCTCCCTCACTTCTTCATGAGCATACCTCGCGTTCGGCAGGCTAAACGATAGGCTATCCATAATCCAAAAAATTTATAGATACCTTGTGTTGTTTTTGCACCAGCTGTTTTTTTACAAGGGTTTACAACAACATAAACAAATCCGGATCGCTTAAGATACGCAGCCGAACGCGCCCATAGACATGTCAAAAAATAACCACCGACTAAAATTTTAACGAGCTCCTGAGCTGGTTAAATTTTGAAGTCTATATTCACCTCAGTAATGTCAAAATTTAGCCATGGGATCAAATTTAATCAGGATTTTAACGCAATTGGCACACGGCCTTAATCTCATCTGAAATTTGTTTATAAAAAAATCTATTTAAATCCGTTTAGCTAATAATGAAAAAAATCAAAATTAAATAAAATAAATAAAAATAAGTTCAAAATTTTATAATAGATCGTAGTAGATCGTACTAAATTTGGTACATGGAAAAAGTTTCATCAAAATCGTAGTAGTCGTTTCTGAGAAAAAAATATTTTCCTTTGCGGTTTTTTAACTTTTGAATGGAAGGTACCTTCATTTTTTCATAATTGTAAAATTTTTCACAAAAATATTTTAAAGAGTACTAAAAAAATCTTAAGTATCGAGTTTCAAGAAAATCGATCCTTTCGTTTTTGAAACATTTGATTTTCAAAAAAAAAATTGAAAACTCAAAAAAAAAAAAAAAAAATAAATTTTGGTACCCAAAACTATTTATATTTTATGAAAGCTTCTGTATAAGAAAAATAATTGAAATCAGTCGAATTAATATTCAAAAATTAGAAAAATAGTTCTTTGGGAGGTACCATTAATAACCTTTTTTTGAAAAATGATTTTCCACCCAAAGGAAGCCTTTACTAAAATAAATGCGTGGAATTTTTTTAAGAAAAGTTGTCGAGCCATTTTTGAGAAAAATACGATTATGTAAAATTGCAAAAAAAAATTGAATGGCAGGTACCGTTATTTTTGGTTCTAAAAAATATGAAAAAAACGTGTGGGCATAATCACTAAAAATCACTATGTACCAAGTTCGAAGAAAATCGATCGAGCCGTTTGGGCTGTAGATGAACAGACAGACGGGAGATGGACACAATCCCGAAATTCTGAACCCAGAAAACCCAAAATCCCGAAAATCCAGAATCTCGAAAACCCAGATTCCTGAAAATCCAAAATACCGAAAACCCAGAATCCCGAAAACCCAAAACCCCGAAAACCCAAAACCCCGAAAACCCTAAATCCCGGAAACTTAAAATCCCGAAACTTAAGTTGAAAAAAAGTATATTTTAAAAATGTACAAAATTTGGAAAAAAATGATAATGATATTGGACTTTCCCGAGTACGCAAGTACCACTTTTCAATTTTCAGTACTATTTGTACTATTTTTAATTTTTGAAAAGATCAACTTTCATAAATCTCTAAAATCAAACAAATATGTTTAGTCAGACTTCACCACATCTTCACAACAAGAAAAGTATTTGTGAACGCGCCCCAATGGCCCATTTAATTGTTTGACCCCTATTACACGATGATTATTTGCGTCTGACTCTTTTCGAATTTTCATGAGTGTGAAGGAGAAAAAACATCTGATTTCACCTTCACACCCATTGAATTTTGAAAAGAGTCAGACGCAAAGAATCATCGTGTAATAGGGGATTTTGTGATAATAGGCTGCGATTGACCGTATTCTTCAGCAATGGGACCCTCTGTGTTACTAGATACTTTGGACTTGGAGATTTCGAAACTTATAACGAAAAACAAAACATCAATTTTATATATTCCAGTCTTAAAGACAATACAATTAAATTATATTTCATATTTGTATCTTACATATGTCTTTAAAATAATTAACGATGTTAACGTCGAGATGCAGTCAGAACAGTTTCGGGTTCATATTTTAGTTCCAAAAATGGAATTTATTTTTATACAATTCTGTACACATTTTTTGCGTAAGGAAGCTTTAAATGAAAGACCCATACTGTCAATAAACTTACTAGAAAACCACCTTCTCGTCGAGGAAATCTATTGCGGGACCGAAAGTGAAGTGAATTTTTTACACTTTTAAAAATTTAATTGAAAGCGAAATTTAGCTTTAAAAGTCATGCACGTATGTTCTATATAACTTTCCTCGAAAATGTGAAAAAAGATTTAATTTTGAAGAAATTTTTTTGAATTCGTTGCAACATTTTCACAAACTTTAATTTTAGACGACCAAGTAAATTCAATAGTTCAATTCAACATTGAACTCATTAATAAAGAATATTGAGCTCTTGCTGACTGCCAATACTTAAAAAAATTTAGAAATGCTTCTAAATGGCCTGAAATATTTTTTTTTATTTTTTTTTAATAAAATATTTATTTTAATTGTTTGCGTTGTTTTATAATTTAAAAAAAAGTTCAGTACTATTTGGTCTTTTTCAGTACAATTTTTTTTCAGTTTTCAGTACAATCGACAATAGTCAATTTTCATCACTGATTGTGGACCTAGCCTTATTGAATCTTATTTAAATTAATAACTGTTATGTCTTACAAATCTGAATTTTAACTGAGTTCCGAGAATTTAATCGCTTTTAATCCCTCTTCCGAATTTGAGCATGTTTTTTTGTACTCAATTTATTTTGAATTTATAAAATGGCCATGAAAGGTTTTATGTGTTTTGCTTATTTTCTGACCTTGGAATATTTTTTGTCCAACATATTCGCACATTCAGTTTTTATATAAAAAATTGCTTTTAATTGAAAAATGATATAAAAATGGTTTTAATTAGCATTGAACAAAGTAATTATCATCATCGTGTCCTGTAACCCCGGCTGGGGCATAGGGCGTCAACAAAACGTCTCCATCCTTCACGGTCTGCTGCAAGGTACTTTAGCTGTGGCCACGTCTTTCTCTGGGATTCTGCTTCCGCTAAGACAGTTGATTTCCATGTTGTTCTTGGTCTTCCAACACGCCGTGCACCCTGAGGATTCCATTCAAAGGACTGCTTTGCAATTTCATCGTTTGGTTTCCTCAGTGTGTGACCAATCCAACGCCATTTACGCTTTCTTATGTCGACGTCCAGCCGCTCTTGACTTGTCCTGCGCCACAATTCCTCATTTGATATTATTTGTGGCCAGCGAATCTTTAGGATGTGGCGAAGACAGCGATTCACAAAAGCCTGCATTTTCTTCGAAATAGTAGACGTGACTTTCCAGGTTTCACAAGCATATAACAGCACGAATTTGACATTTGTCCCCAATTTGGATTTCCAAATTGGGGACAGGGTACCGAAGACAGCACGAGCTTTATTCATTCTACTTTTAACGTCCAGATCCGTACCACCGTTTGCAGAAACAATACTGCCAAGGTAGTTGAACTGTTCCACTACTTCAACTGGCGTCTCCTGTAGAATAATACGCTGCTGTGTGGAGCGGTCTGTGAGCATTATTTTTGTCTTTTTGCTGTTTATCAAAGTAAAGAAGTACTTAATTTCGAAGTACATAAGCGCATTCCCTCTACATTTTAAAATAAAAAGTAAATTCGAAAGAAAGTCTGAGAGCATGGGTTGGTATATAAAAGAATATTCATGTACTGTACATATCGATACCTTCCCGTAAGAATGTATTAGGCGACATTTGAAAAATTTTAAATTTAATTTTTAAAATAGCTCTTATTCAGTTACTTATTTGGGTATTTTGCTGTAATAAACAGATTTTTAGAGGCATTTTGAGTTGAAAATTCCGTTCCAATTTTTTTTATTTTTTTAAATACATAAATAAATAACTGCACTAGAGGTTTTTTTCGATGCCTTTAAAATTTTTGAAATGTCGCTTAATACATTCTTACGGGAAGGTATCGACATGTAGTACAAACAAACATTTTATGTAATATATCTGTAAGAAACATATTTAGGAAACGTTTTTAACGTTTTCAATTCTAGCATTTACCGGTAAAAATTATAACTTTTCAGTAGCATTGGTAATAGCTTTAATAGCTTTTTGGTTTTAAAGATTTTAACTCCTTTTTTGGGTCCAATGTCCAGCTCCCGCAACTTCCTAGATCCGTTTAGGGTTAGTCGCCAGGCAGTTTCCAATGTCAGCAGTTTTTTGGACAGCGGTACTTTGAGCGGATAGATCGCTTACAAAATCAATTGTTATAAAAGTTCGGAATAAAAATTAAAAAAATAAAACATTTCGGACTTTTGCTAATGCTGCTTAAAATTTTTAAGTTTTATCGGTGAGTTCTAGAATTTCAATATTTATGTTTATGTTCATTATATCGAAACAACCGACAACGACTTGCGACTTACATCGCATTGAAGTAAGCTATTCAACACATAGTATGTATAGTAAGTATGATACGGCTTGATTAAAACCAAGGTCAATACGACGATTGTATCATGTATTAAAAGATTTTTAAAAATTAAACAAATTAAATACGCAAAACGCAATTGAAAAGATTTTAAACGGGATCGTGCTTGTGAGGGGATTGTAAAAGTACCAAAACAACAAATAAAAACTACCTTGGCATTTGAAAGTGAAATAAACTTTTTCATATATCATCACTTGGATAAACGTGTGAAACCCCACTAAAATATTTTTAATAATTTTTGGAATTAGAAAAAAAGATTAAAATAAAAAGATGCTTTATTTTGATTGTAGTTAAAAAATTGTATATTCCCATTAGAAGAAGTTGCTTGAATGAATTATATCTTTCCCGGTTAATAGAACCTTTTCTTCAAAAGAGCCCTGGATTTAGAGATTCTACTGTAAATATATGCAAAAATGGATAAGATTAAAGAAAGCTAAGCATTAAACTGACAAATTGCTATGTACTTTTCCCTAGATAATGATAGTTCATTTATGTCATGACAACTACCTTCTATAAATTAAGTATTCATACCCTGCGCAAAAACTTGTTCTAGCCACCAGTATAAGTCTCAAGAAGCAACAAATGCCCGTTCTACTTCAAAACGCATTAACCATAAAAAATGAAATTCTTTCTAATTTAAAATGTAAACAATTTTTAACAAACATTTTACAGAGAGATGACGCCAGAAAATGTTAATTGGGAGTTAAAGTTTGTATTTACTTAAACAAACATTACTATTGTATTGATTTCACACTTTTTTCATGTTTTCATAAAACCGGATTATAAATTATAATAATATGAATTCATAAATCAAATTGAATTAATATGCTAAGCAAACAAAAAAGGTGCAAACAAAATACCTACACACTATTCACCTAACAATTTCATATTGATTACCTCAACTTGTTTAGTATTTAATAATTGGTAAACGATTTGTCATTTAAAAATATTATCGAGAGAGTACAAAATTTTCTCTATCAAAAAAACTCATTCTTAAATATTTCTTGAATTAGAAATCGGGATTTCTACCAAAAACTGATCTGCCCAGGTTTTCTGTGGTCACTATCTTCAAAGTGCTCTTCTTTTGTACTTTCAACACCTTAGAAGTAATTCCACTTGCTGTTTGGAGTGTGTTAATCAATTTTTGATTTAATTTAGGAAAACGTTCTGAGCACATATGTACATCTGAACATTTATGTAGGAACCTATAAATCTTCTGTCAGCTTAAATTTGTCAGAGTGATAAATGGTTGAAGAAACAATTTTGTTAAATGATGATGACCTTGACAGTGACCTTTCATAGTGTGGGTGTTTATAATCGAGCGCTTTTAATTTTACGAGGATCATACTTCAAATATAGTTTATGTATATGCGTCTCTTAAATCTTAACTTTATTAGCGCTCGATAATTTACACTCTGTTTGGTTTGTTTTAATTTGGGAAAACAATTTTTTTTAATTCAAAGAGTGATTTAGTGTCTATTCTATTTTTTATTACAAAAATAATTAGAGTATCTTTAAAATATTGCGAAAATAATGAAATCATGAGCAAATTATTTCACAAAAAAAAAAATCTGACAGCCTGGCAGGTTTTTTTCTCAGCCTTTGGTGGGGGTGGGGAGTTAAAACCAGCTTGGTTTTTTATTAATGTGTTAGGGTCATTACAAATGCAATATTATTTTAAAGACAGGAAATTGATGCTCTGTCATTTTCCCTAAGTCCAAAGGCTTTAATCTTGATGATCAGATCAACATAACGGCTCTTGGCTTTGAGCATCTGATACATGTGAAATTTGAAAAGAAGAAAATGTTATCTAATCAGTCAGTAATTGGTCAAAAAAGGTCAACTAGTCCTAGAAATTGGTCAACCCTATATAATTTGTAAACAAGGCTTAAAGTATCTCAAGGTCACGCAAGATTACCCGCCTTATTTTTGGAAAACTTACAAAAAATGTATACCATCCAAAAGGTATACATAGATCTTATCAGCTAGTTTCAGTAATTGGTCAGCTAGAGATTCTTTTTTACGATTTATTTCAAGTTTTTTTTGTCAATGTCACGAATTTTTTTGGCACCTCATTTGGGTAATTACTGAAACAAGATGACCTTTAATATAGATCTTAGGGCCTTTTGGATGGTATACATTTTTTGTAAATCTCCCAAAAATAAGTTAAACAGTTTTAACAGGATCAGATTCTAGAATATTGTAACGAACACAAATGTAGATTGAAAAAAAAAAAAAATTTCTCAAACCATTTTGAAGTGGTTCTTCGTGGCATAATGGTTAGTGAGTTGGACTGTCATGCTGAAGGTCTGAGCTCGATTCCTAGCCGCTGCCACCTAAAAACAGACATGTTTTTCCCGAGAACGAAAAAAATCCTCCAAGAGTATACTTGTCATGAATAAGTCCTTCTAATATAGCCCTTCGGACTCGCCAAAAAACTGTAGGCCACCTCCATTCCTGCCAACAACACGCACATAGGAATGGTTGAGTTACTAGGCCCTGGTTCTCCACGAGATGTTGTGCCCACCAAATTTATTTATTTGTAACCCATTTTGAAAATCTAAATCAGCAAGTACCTACCTACCAATAAGCACGCAAAAAAAACTAAAAGTATATTTTGAAGGCTAGAAATTCGAATGGCTTAGTACTGTTTTTGGTACTGAGCCATTCGGAATTTTGACATTCGGGATTCATTCATTGTCATTCGGATTCTTCCCATTCGGAATTCTTCGCTTTTTCGGGATTTTCGCATTCGGGATTAGATACCCAACCCTTCAGATTGGCTGAAAATGTAAATGGATCGGTGGCTAATCCACCCACACACAATCGATTTTGGATTGGCACGGAGCAGTGTGGCTATTGTTGACTCTATCATGATGTATGGCCATTGGTCAGCTAAATAAAAATAACTAACTATAAACTCTACAAAAGCAAACTTTTGGGGTAATGTGAGTATTTTGCCATTGTTTTGAAATACGACGAATACAAAAATGATAAAATAAACCCATGCACTTAAATATTTTTTTATTTCATTCAATTGTGAATAGAAAGAAAATACCAATAGGTTTTTTTTTTATTTCAACCTTAAGTCTTAAGTTTTACATTTAGGAAAGAAGGTACAGGACACACCTTCTTGAATAGAAAGTATAAATTACTCAGGATTAAAACGTTGAATTACTGTAATTGGAGATTAAAACAATGAGTGAAATATTGAAGATAAATTGAGGTAAGCTGTCTCTAAAAGCTGTTGTTAATTTTTTATATTATTAGCCCTTAAGCGAAAATTGAACATTATTTGTTTATAATTTTATATTTCGTTTATAATTTTTTTAGGATAAAATGTGCTAAAAAAATTAAATTGATAAGAAAATTTAAACAAAAAATGTAATATAGGTAATTTCAAGGTCTTCATTCAAACTTTAGCTGTATATTAGCTTTTTTAGGGTAAACACGAGCGAATATGTGAAACTAGTTCTTTCCTAGACATATCAATGGTAGAGTTTGTGTGTGCTTCTTGTTGGAAAAGAGAGAAATATATTTTTTAAACTCATCTATGAGTATTAAACTTTTTTTTGTCAGAAATTAGTTAAGTATGGAGAAGTGTCCCTTAACTTCGTATTTACCCAAAAATATTTAAAAATTTATTATTTTGTATTCTTGTTGGTACTTGAAACGTTGTGTATTTGTTTCAAAACTTCAGTACCACTAGCAGTCCTTTTATTCAAAACTTTCTAGAGAACTCATATTGGCAGCTTGAATTAAAAATCAAGAATAACAATCGTAGTTTTCAAAACAAACCCGGACAAGGGTAATTCCAAACCTATATTTGATCAAACTAGTCACTAATATCAATTTTGCAGCTTTTAACAGTTTGTTCGTTTTACTCCAAAGTCTCAAAAGTGGAAAAGAAGTGTTTTGAAACTACATATGTATACCCCTCAAGTAAATTCAATAATGAAATATTGTGGAACACACATTAGAATTGGTTATTTTTTTAAATAAACGCTTAGCAGTTTATAAGTCAAATAATATGTGCACAAGTTTTCTTTTTAATACAAAATTTTTCTCCAAAAGGTCACAATTGTACCTCAGTAATTGCAAATTTTCAAAAAAGTTTGATTCAATAATTTTCCTTCCGTTATCTCATATCTCGTTTGATCAATATTTCTTGTTTACTTTACTTATTTAATTTACAAGATTTGACATTTCTCTGGAGTTGAAAGTATTCTGCGGCGGCAGGTCTAACAAATATTTTTAATCCTTAAGTAAATTAAAAGCAAATAAATTATTAAAACAAATTTTAATTCATTAAAACATGGTAAATAGTTAAAGAAGTTATCAAAATATCAATGCTAACTTTTTGTATCAAAGCTACTGTCAAATGGCACACACACAATACCACGCGAAAAAATTTATTTTTTGTGTATTCCTTGCAACAAAAAAAAATCGACTTGAAATGGTTGAAAGGAATTCGACATTAAACTTATGTCAATATTCGACTTAAAGGAATTTGTTAAAAAAGGACATTTTTGTATCTAATTTCTGTTCAGTAATTTTGATAAAATCATCAAACTAATTTCAAAATCATATTTATGAATTGAAGTTAACATAGAATTTGATTATTTTATTGAGGACTATCGTGAATAAAAATTCCCACAGAAAAACAAGTTCCCTAATTTTTACTTGCGATATACATATGTACATAGGTACTATAGGGCAAGTTTTGGATTCGTGATAACAATCAAACATGACATTACGATGATAGAGAACACGAAAAAAGTGGGTGGCACAATTATGTCTGTCTGTCTGTCGTTCTGTCTGTCTGTCCGTACCTCATCCTACAGCCTAAACCAGTGAAGCGATTATCTTCAAATTTTGAACTTAAGGTTTTTTTTGGAACTCTCCAGAGGGGAAATTGAAATATTTTTTTAGCTCAAAAAATAACGGTACTTGCCATACAACCGTTAAGGAAAAGCTTATTTATCTCAAAAACGGCTCCAACGATTTTGAAAAAAAAGTCAGTGTATTATTCTAGATATGATGTACCTTTAAGTAAGAAAACAAATCACCAAAAACATTTATTAACGGTACCTGCCATATAACGGATTTTTTGATTTTTGGTTATCTCATTAACCTCTCATCTGATTTCAATAAAATTTTTTGCACAAAAGCTTTATTAGAATGTTAATAATACTGCATACCAAAATTTTTGAAAAAATAAATTTTGGATTTTTAAAAAAAGATTCAAATTTTTTTTTTGAAAATTCAATATTTCAAAAACGGATTTATGAATTGTTTTGAAATTTGAGTTTTAAATGTATATTAATATATACTCAAAATTGGCATACCAAATTTTTTTTTGAAAAATATTACAAACATTTTATATATAAAAAATTAATTTTTAAAAAAACGGCTCCAACGATTTTAATTTTTTTTTTTTGCATATATTCATATTTGTTCAAGTAATCAAATGGCATACTTTTTTTTGAGCTCTGAGTTATTTATCAGACTGTTTATACAATTAAAAGAACGATTTAAATGCTTTTTTATACTTTTTCTAAAATAACTTGAGTATTTTTTAAAGTTCTTAAGCCCCACACAACTTGAACATTAGAACAAGTACGTGCGATCCAGTCGTGCATTTTATTTGTTTTTTATTTTCATCCCATCAGCTGTAGGGGCAATAATTAAATTTTCCGTTTTTTGTTTGCATACTAGGAAATTCGTGTAAATCCTGCGAACAAATTCAGAGCATGTAGGTGGAAAGTAGACAAGAAAATAATCCTAAAGGAAGGGGGTAGTATCTCCTACCACTTGGACAGAAAGGGCACTTTAATAAAATACTTGCATTAAATAGAAAAAAAAAAGCATAATTGAAAACCAAGGGCAACACTCACGGTAGTGTTTTGTAGCTTTTTAAAGCCAGAAAGGGCTTGTTTTCAATTTTTTTTTTTTTTTTTTTTTTATAAACGGTATTGGCAAAAAACTGTTTCAAACTGAACAATTTGAAAGAATTCAAAGTCTTAAGTTTGAAAGCAGTTTTTGCTGACATTTTTTATTCAAAGAACTTTATTATATAATAAACTGTAAAAACGAATTTCTCGCTTTTTAGAAAACTACAAAGCATTACTTTAAGTGTTGCCGTTGTTTTTTAATTATTTTTTGCTATTTTTTGCAATTATTTTGCTAAACTGCCCCTCCCTCCCAAACAAAGGGAGATATAACCCTTTTCCTGTAGGATTTTTCTTGTCTACTTCCCACCTAAAACCTATGCAAAAATAAGGGAAATTTAATTTACTCTTACAGCGACTATAGGAGATACAAATCTGAAAAAATTGGGGATTTTTTTTCTCATTTAGAGCCGATTTAAATTTTAAATCCAACAGCGATGATTTTCTTAACGACATCCCTCCCTAATGCACATAATGTACACCGGTCCACTTGAATAAAAGCAATTTTTGTTTGTATAAAAGCTACTGTGAAGTCTCGGTAGTTGCATGTATTATTAAAATTCTTAAGTGAAGTAAAGTTTCAGAATTTCTGAAGAGAATGCACTAAAAAAAAAAAAACACTTAGCTGTACGAAGAATCGCGATTTTTCCAAAGCTTAAGCAATGAAATTTGGTTCATTTGAATAAAGGCAGTTGTGAAATTATTACTTGCATTCGTCAATTTTGCTTGAGAAAGCTAGTGCAAAATTATAGTTCAGTAAAGCTAACGTGGAATAGACAATAACAGACAGCCGAGAAGGCAAAATTATACGTTTACCACGCAGAAAGTTATTCAAACTACCTAATTGCAAACAAATATTGAACGTATTGCAACTTGTGTTGGCAATTATTTAAAAGATACTCTTTCCTATGGAAAACAATACAAGCAAGCAAATCGACTGTTTGGCGTGTTATTATTGTTGCTGGACATCTGAAGAGGTTAAAGCTCACAAACCCCCCCCCCCCCGGAGTACCGTGCGTAAGGAGCTTCGACTTAAGTTTGCGATACATCATATGGCTTGGACTATAGGTCAGAGCCAAACTAAAAATCTTTGGCGAATGGCTATCTTCACGGATGAAAAGAAGTTTAATTTAGATGGAGCCGATGGCTACAACTTTTTTCTTCATGATTTGCGCAAAGAGAAACGATTTTTAACACGCCATCATAGCCGAGAGGGTGGGGTAATGGTCTGGGGCACTGAAGCCTTATGTTCAAACCACAAAAATAACGGGAATAACCTACAAGGGAGAACTGGAATCAGCTCTTCCTAAGCTGAAGGACTTTTTTGGACCTTTGCCAAGGATCTTGCAACAGAACAACGCACCAGTCAATACTCCTCGTATTGTAAAGTCGTATATTGCAAGCCAACAAGTTGAAGTATTTATCTGACCTTAACATTATCGAAAATGTCTGGGGGTGGCTTAAGCGCAAGCTATACAAAGGAGGGAGGCAGTACGAAAATAAAGAAGGACTTATCAATGGCATTAAGTCTGCTTGTAACGAAATATCGCTGAATTATAAAAAATCTTTGTATGACTCAGTTCCAGATCGGATTTTTTAATTAATTTCAAAAAACGGTGGTCATACCCACTATTAAATTATTTGTTTTATTATTGTTTATAATAATTACCAAACAAAATAAGAATCAATAAAATCAAAGCGTTAAACTTTTTCACAATTTTTGATTTTGCCTTTATTCATGTCAACCGATTTGATTGCTTACTTTTTTGAGTATTTTTACTGACTTCGAAAAAGTTCGTTACTTTAAAAAAAGAAATCATTTTTGTAAGTGTATTCCATGGAAAGAATAAAAACTTTTTCTTACCACAACACATAAGTTTGTTATGGCCATGAAAGCTGGCCATAACACACCGTTTAGTACAATTACAATTTTATTCAAGTGAACTACTAGTGTATGTATATCAAAATTAGACAGGAAAAATAGCACAAATCGTATGGGGAACCTTGAAAAAATTAATTCATGAAATATTAAAATTCGAATCGACGCAGAATTGCAACTTCTATAACATATCCAAAGTCCCCCAAAATCCCCGCATTGGCTTTTTGTGTAGATGCATTTGAAGAGGTGCAGACGGGAGAATTTGGAGGTCTATCAAACTAAAATATTTGTTTGAGTAAAACCTGATAATATGATACATGCTTTAAGGGTAGTTTTTAACGCTGAATCTAATGAAACCAAATTCAAAATGATACAACTACCCAAAAGGAAGTTATAGTCCTTTTTATGTAATGATGACTATTTTTTCAGGTACAACAGGTAAAATATTACCGAAAACCCTTTGAAAATAACGGTATGTTAATGAAACTTGGAATGAATGTTTCGTTTGTCATAGGAACTAAGAATCAAGAGAGTCCCTAAAAATATCCATGGTGAAAGGGTGTTTTTTTTAAGGGGGAGGGGCAACAAAGAATGTTAACCATAACACCCACGTAAAAACTCTTACACTTATGAAACTCGCCAAAAATATTAAATTTGTCATGGCAACTAAGAATTTCATGAATTAATTTTTTCAACCTCGGAACCCATTTTTCCTGGCCTAAATGTTTTCTATCTGCACTGCGTAAATCTTGTTTGATATTTCAAATCTCCACCGTTAATAATTATATCACTAAATACGTACAGCCGAATTTATTAGATTTTCTTAAAATACCTCTTAGAAATCATTAAGTTAAGTTTGCTTAAATATTATTACTTAAATTACGTTACTAAATTGATCATAGATACAAATTTCATACTTAAGAGCAATTTAAAGGCATCTTAAATTTACGAAGCCTTTAAATTTTCTTAATAAATACGGCTGATAGTTTGCAAAAATTAAATTGCCACCTGCGAATGCAAAGACCAACATCAATACCTTAGTAAGTTAAGGACCCAAAATAATGAGACACATAATGATATTTAAGACAAAAAAGCAAATAAATCTTCATCTGTCAAAATTTTTGTCAGATATCTATGTCAAGATATAATCCTGGAGAGAAACAGAGTTACTCCATTAGATATTTCATGTGTGATAAGGGGCATTTTGAAAGAAATTATCGCCTGTGTATTCGGGATGTATACTTTAATTACTATTCTGTTTTTATCTATATCAATTTAATTATGAACATATTTGTTATTTTTGTTTTTACTTTTCAATTAACTTTGTTTAGCTTTAAAGAAATACAATATCGTGTATAGTCTACGAAAGTCTCTTATTTATGTTTTGTAAACACTTTCTTTTTCTTGTTTTATTTAATAGTGTGGATTTAATTGTTATTAAAGAAATTATGCCGATTTTATAATTATAAATGCAATAAATAACAAACACTATTTGTTCATTGTATTTTTGCACCATCTAGTGGCTCACTGTTTTTATCCTTGGTGAACGGTGAGTCAGCAGTCAGCTGTGATGCTTTTAAAAGATTTCTTAGAAAAAAAAAACATATATAAACCAAATATTGAGTCTCTTGCATTTTTTACAAATAAATTGAAAAATAAGTAAAACAAAAACTTCACTGTTGGACAATTTATCCTACTGATAAAGTAAAAACTGACCCATGTAGGCATCTTGAACGCTTAAGTATAATACATTTTACAGCTCTTTAGGTTTTTTTATTTAAAAAGATAAAATCATATTTCTAAAATATGAAAAATCTGTATTTTCTTAAAAATTAAAAAAAAAATGTATTCCCAATATACGTGAACGGTGGCGCAGGGCGTCTTATTTTCCTGATAAGCGACTTCATTATTTATATTTGTGAGAAATCTCTTGGAAGAAATAGAAGCTTAAGCCCACACTAATTTCCAGGCTGTAAATATAAACAATGACTTCAACATGAGCTTTGAGAAACAAAAAAAAAATACCGGCCAATCTCAGAAACTAAATGCCTACTTACCGGGTTTCCAATAACAAGAAAAGCTTATAAGAACCGGAAAATGACGACAGTAAGTAACCTGCTGCTGCTACCATAATATTTTTTATTGATTTGATTAATTTGTCAGCTGGTGCTAAACGATGACCGCTATTAGAATAATCATGTGGTTGTGTGCTCATATTTCAAGTATGTAATTATAATTCAAAGCAAAGAGAGAATATACATATCTCTGTCCATTGGGAAATGGTAAGTGAATAGTTTAAGTTGAATATCCCAAAGCCGAAAAACACACCATAACTAACCAATAATTATTGATAATAAACATTTGAAATTCAACAGGTGTCATCCCAGAGGAACTTCGTTGACACCACAAACTTCATTTGAGAGGGTAATACTTTTGTTTGTATCGTTTAATGATTGATTCCAATGATATGGCACCAAAAACTTCCGTAATTAAAATAAGTTTTGACTTTTGAGGGTTGAATTTAGGACCAAAAAAAAAAATAAAAATATAATTAAAAAAGTTTGTTTGTGTCTAATTTTAAATTAATTTGTGTCCCAAGATAGACATAAATGCTTTGCTAATAAAAAAAAACATAAAGAATTTCTATTTCGCTGCTGGTATTTTTTAATTATAAAATATTTCTAAAACTTGAGATAAATATAGCTTACTTTCTCAAGATGCTTGTCCAGTTGGAATTAGATGAATATCTTTTGCTTAATCGTTCACTGGGTTAGATATGCTTTGAGGGGTAGGTATGGTGTACGACACAGATTTTTGAGACTTGCTTCAGCTAAACAGGAAATTTTTAATTAATTTAATTAATCCAGGTTTTGTTTGTTTTTGTTGTTTATATTTGTAATTTTATTTTTGCACAGTGACCACAATTTGTATCTTGTTAAAATTTGTATCTAGATACAACAGACAATTTGCACAATTTTTTCACTGACTTTTTTTTCTGTCACACATAGAAAAATTTCCACACAAATATGTAGCGATATTATCACTCAATTCTTTAATGACACAAACGGAAGGATGTTGTAATCTTAGAATCTATTTCCGTTCTTTCCGGGTCTAAGGCGGGAATAGCCCTTTCTGACGCGCACAAACTTTAAACCACCCATATTAAGAATTTTTATTTATTTATTAAAAATTTCAATAAAAGTATTTAAATGGAATTCAAAATAAATTTACAAATATATTTTTTTTTTATTTTATTTGCAAAAAATGAGATAATCAAGCAAATAAACGAGTCGATATTTTTTTTTTTATTTAAACTTGCGGCGCGCAAAGTGATGTATTCCGTACGTTTAGCGGTAAGTATTGCCAGCGAAAGACTACTTTTCCGGTCAACGAATGATTTTGCTGTGTGTTTCGTTATCAGAGGACTTGTGCGCGGGTGATTTTTTTGTTTGGATAAATAATTCGAATGTTTAGATACATTTTGAGTTGTGTGGTCTTTTTCAACCCCAAACATAAATTTGTAAAGATATGAGGGTTGGTTGTTCTTACTGTTGCTTTCTAGAGTAGGTAAATGGGAAACACGTGATGAAAGCTTTTTTTTTGTAAAAATGTTGCTGTGGTGAAAAACAAGAATGTTGTGGGGAATCACTGAAAGCTTTGGAGGCAAACGAACATTTAAATAAATTAAATTTGCTTAAACATAGGTGACATTTATTACGATTAAAAGATAATAAAAAATAATGATTTATTTACAAATTATCAACTAAATAAACTATTAATTTTTTAAACGCTTTTTATATAAACTTGTTATTGGGATATAAACATTTTATACCATCAAGAAAATAAAACAATTATGAATTATAACAAGTTAAATCTTACTCTGGTTTGACATGATTTATTTAAAATTGATGCAAGAATGTATAATCTTTACGTAGTTTGTTTCTGCTATGATGACTAACTTATGCTTGGTGATCTAGGGCTGAATCCACACCAATAGAACAAAGTTGTAAAAGTTATTTTTGATTGAAAAATGGGCACGAATACAAAATTTTGAAATAAAATAGCAAAGGATTAAGCACAGAAAAAAAATTAAAGGCACCAGTTGGTTGCACGTACTTGTTCTTATTTTTAAGAAGTTTAGAAGAAGAACAAAGAACGAAGTTTCTTGTTTTAACGGCTAAAACAACTTCTTTAATATTTTGAAATGAAAATAAGTGCCACCTGAGTTCTTGTAAAAAATATGATATTCATCCCAATTATTACTTGCGATATATAGGGAATATCGTATATGGTAAGTTATGCATTCGTACAAAAAATCGAGTTCTAGATTTTGATCAAACTTGATATTACGATGATAGAGAAGACGAAAAAAGTTGGTCTCACAATTCTGTCTGTCTGTCCATTGAGCTACAGCCTAAATGGCTGGGATTTTCTTCAAACTTGGTGTGTAGCGTTTTTTGGTCACTACCTCCACACGTCATAGTATTTTTCTCAAATATGGCTCCACAACTTTTCTTTAAAAAAAATCAATAAATTACTTTTAGTCCTTAGGGTAGGAACCATCTATTTTATTTTCGATTTTCTTCAAAACATTATGACTGATTTCAAATTTTTTTTTACTAATTTGAAAAAAAAGTATTTATTTTTATTTATAAGAAATGTTTCAATTTTTTTTTTTTGAAAATCAAATACAGTAGACGCTTGATTTAGTTAATCCCGAAATAGTGAACTATCCACAATAGTGTGCACACAAAATTTTATACAAAAATGTATTTTATATAAAAAAGTCTCGCAGGCATTTAACATTGCTTGAAAACACTGAGGAATTGCTTCTATTTTTGTTAACCTGGTTGACAGCTTTGTTTAACGCTAAAATAATAACTGTAGAAACATTCACATCTTACGAAATGTACATTTTGGACCAAATTTATCTTTAGAAAGCCTTTTAAAGCTCCCGCTCGAAAAAGTGAACAATCTCGATTCTCGAAAGAGTGAACAGGCTTGTTTTTTAATACTTCACTATATCGAGCGTCAACTGTATTTCGAAAACAACATGATCAATTTTTTTGAAACTCGATACTTCAAAGTTTTTAAATACTTTCTATATTTTAAGACAAAAAATTTACTTTTATGTAAAAATAACGGTACCTTCCATTCAAAAGTTAAAAAACCGTGAAGGAAAATATTTTTTATTTTCTTAAAAACAGCTTCCATGATTTTGATTAATTTCTTTCCTTATGTTAAAATTAGTATGATCTACCAAAAACTAAACAATTTAACACTTAGCCACTATTAGTAGTAGGTACCTACCTACCTCTTAATGAAATATATTTTTTATTTTAAATTTTCTCATTATCAGCTCAACAGATTTAGATTAACTTTTATATAGGTACAAATTTCAAATTAAGTTTAAATAATTTTACATATCAAAATTTTCGAAAAAGAAATTTTTGAATTTTAAAAAAGTTTCAAAGAATTTTTTTGAAAATACGATATCTCAAAAACGGATTGACAATTTTTTTTGAAATCTTATTTTCATATGCACATAACTAAAGATTTTAAGATTTGCATACCAATTTTTTTTGTAAGTCTTAAGAATTTGGTATATACAAAATTATTTTTTTTAAGAAACAGCTTCAAAGATTTTAATTTTTTTTTCATACAATCATATTAAGCCAAGAATTAAAATTACGTTCTTTTTTTCACCTCAAAGATCAAAAGAGTTGTTGTAGCTACTTAAGTATTTGATGCTTTTAAACATTTTTCTCTCATAATTCCCATGTCTTCACATTAAGTTTTCTTAAGCCCTCAGTTTCTTGAACTTCAGATGAATTGATGTATCTGAAATGTTGGTAAGAAAAGACGTACATAAAACTTCCATTCTAATATTCATAGATCCGAAAATAATCCAGCATTAAAACTACTTACTAGATACAGCAGATGCTTTTAACATAGAAGGTATTTAACAACTTTTCTGTTAAACATAAACAAATGAGTTTTTGATCAAAAATTATATTTTTTAATTATTATTTTTTTTAAATGTGAAACAAATTAATTCTGCTGCCTTCATGGCTTCAAGCACAAAACGAAATCGAAGCTACATCTGTATGCCTTCACCTGAAATTATGCAAAAATGTTGAATGTATGGCACCGTCCGTTTTTAAAACAACAGCACTGGACGCAACTATAATAACGATGCCCATTCTCCTTTATACATAGATTATGTAGTTTTCTAAATAAGAAATTTAAGTTGAACTTATTTACCTAGGTACATAAATAAAAATAAAAATGTAAATAAATAAAATCGCACCGTACTTACTCTTATGTTCAAGTTGTGTGGGACTTAAGAACTTTAAAAAATATTCAAGTAATTACACAGCTCGACAAAATAAAATATTATTTTTGTGCCTGGGTTCATTTCATGATTTTTTTATTCGTCATGCTCCAAAATAATGGAAAAATACCCACAACCCCCCCAAAGTTTGCTTTTGTAGAGTTGGTAGTCAAAATACCGTTACCATAGTTTTCATAGAAATAATAAAGGTTTGCTTTAATATATTCTTTAAAAGAGGAGAGAGGAGGGGAATTGTTACGGCCATTTGGTATCTTTAAAGTATATTTGTGTCACAAACTACACACATTTTTATTTTAATATTTAAGGACGTTAAAATGTTATTGAGAATGTGTCGAAGTGATGCTATTGCGTTTTGCTATATATGTGGTTATTTTACCAAAATTAACACCATTACCATTTTTGAAAATATGTTAAGAAACTCAAAATACATGCAGGATGTCTCTAAGATTGAATATTCTGCACGGTCATTTAGAAAAAAATTTAAAAACTTCATTGCGAGCATACTCAGAAGAAAAGGAAAACGTTTTAACTAGGACTTTATGGACTTCGAGAGTAATCGTCATTACCAAGGTCAATAAAATGAAACAATGATGGGAAATTATTCTATAGGTTTAATTTAAGAACAGCACATTCCAAAATCAGTGTGTTTGTTGATAAAAATTACCGTTTTAATGTTTGGTACCAAACACTAAACAAAAACATGAAGAAAAAAGGAGTTTTTGTTACTTTCAATTTTGTCAAAAATTAAAATACATAAAACCATATAGTTATTAAACTTTCACTTAAGATTGGTGAATGCATTGAATATTGAAAACAGAAGAATAACTTTTCACGTAAAATTAAGAAAATTTTGATTTAAACAAAAAATAATATTATTGATTTTTTGTGTTCAAAATTCTGAGTTTGAAAATTAATCAAAAAAAAACTATTCATGGAAATGACTTAATCTAAAAATTAAATTAAAGAATGGTGTATTAGCTTTAAAAAAATATATACCGTGATATTTTTGGTGCTGCCGTTGTTTTTCAATATTTTTTTTTCTAGTTTAAGTAACTTTCTAAAGAAAATTACCCCTCCTGCCTAAACAGGGGAACATAGACACCCCTTCTCATGTTTCTTTTTTTTGTTTAGAACCGGCCTACACGCTGTAGCGTTTTGGTGTATCTTAGTCTTTTATGTTAGAAATATCTATATTAATTGATTCTAACATAGCACATTTTCATGAATTTTCAAATAATGTGCTCCTGACTACAAAAGCAAACTTTTTCAAACAAGACAATTTTTTATTTAATAAGTAATATGTAAGGAGTAAGAAAATCATATGCAGAACCCAGGCACAAAATTTGTGTTGACCAGTGTTATAGAAAAAGTATACAAAGCATTTAAATCGTTCTTTTAATTGTATAAACAGTCTGATAAATAACTTAGAGCTCAAAAAAAAGTATGCCATTTGATTACTTGAAAAAATATGAATATATGCTAACAAAAAATTTAAAATCGTTGGCGCCGTTTTCTTAAAAATTATTTTTTTATATATAAAATTTTTGTAACATTTTTCAAAAAAAAATTTGGTATGCCCATTTTGAGTATATATTAATATAAATTTAAAACTGAAATTTCAAAATAATTCATCAACCCGTTTTTGAAATATTGAATTTTCAAAAAAAAAAAAAGAAATTTGAATCTTTTTTTAAAAATCCAAAATTTATTTTTTCAAAGATTTTGGTACGCAATATTATTTATATTCTAACAAAGCTTTTGTTCAAAAATTTTTATTGAAATCGGATGAGCGGTTAATGAGAAAACCCAAAATCAAAAAAACCGTTATATGGGAGGTACCGTTAATATAAATGTTTTTGGTGATTTTTTTTCTTATAAAAATGTGCATCATATCTACAATAATACACTGATTTTTTTTAATCAAAATCTTTGGAGCCGTTTTTTGAGATAAATAAGCTTTTCCTTAAGGGTTGTATGGCAATATCCGTTATTTTTTGAGCTAAAAAAAAAATTAAATTTCCCCTCTGGAGAGTTAAAAAAAACCTTAAGTTCAAAATTTGAAGAAAATCGCTTCAGTGGTTTCGGCTGAAGGTTGAGGTACGGACAGACAGACAGACAGACAGAATTGTTCCACCCACTTTTTTCGTGTTCTCTATCATCGTAATGTCATGCCCTATAGTACCTATATCGCAAGTAAAAATGTACGCTCAATCACTTCGGTATTTTCGCAAATAATTTCAACTTAAATTTCTTATCAAGAAATGTAATCTATTATTTCAGCATAATTTTTGTTCTCTACAATTATGATGTTTACATTTTTAGTTTATCATTTCATTTATGTATGTGCTAATGATAAAATTTTAAGCTAGTTTTTTTGAAACACTGACTATGAAAATGCATTTCGGAACAGCCTACAAACCGTATATCAAGGAACTAGGTACTTCAAAGTGAATATCTGTTTATTATTGCTGCCTAGACATTAACATAGATTAATCAAATAGTCAAACTTTCAGAGTCTATGATCTGAGTAATATGGTCGAAGTATTAGAACCAAATAAATTGTTATTGTATTAAAAGTATTAAAAAACTGCCAAGTATCGAGTTTCAAAGCAATCTATAATGTCGTTTTCGAAATATTTGATTTTCAAAAAAAAAAAAAATGAAACAATTTTTAAAAATTCAAAAAAATATTTTTTTCAAAAATGTTGGTACACAATATTATTTATATTTTTGGAATAAAAAAAGATTTTTTGAAGAAAATCCAAAATTAAAAAAAAATGGTTTTTTGAGAGGTATCATTAATAACCATCTTTGCAAAATGGTTTCCCACCCAAAGGAAGCTTTTACTTAAAGTGATTTATTTAAATTTTTAAAGAAAAGTTGTGGAGACGTTTTTGAGAAAAAAAAACTATTATGTAAAATTGTTAAAAAAGTGTATGACAGGGACCATAATTTTTGGTTCTAAGAACATAAAAAAAACGTATAGGAAAAATCACCAAAAAGCACTATGCACCAAGTTTGAAGAAAATCGATCGAGCCGTTTAGGCTGTAGACGTGTTCGACAGACCGGAACAGACAGAATTGTGGCACCTACATTTTTGGTCTTCTCTATCATCGTAATGTCATATTTGATTGTTATCTCAAATTTGTTTTTGCACGAATCCAAAACTTTCCCTATAGTCGCAAGTAAAAATTAGAAAATTATTCTATTTCTCTGATGTTGATCTATCGACGACCGACTTATATCACAGTTCGTTATTAAGAGCAATAAAACTTAAAAAGTGATTTTAGTTAAACAATTTTTCTACCATGTATAAAACTTTTTGATCTGTTTTCTGGGGTGGAATGGTCGAACTTTGACCATCGGGCGACGGCGATCTTAGCAACGAGGGTGACATTTCTTGAAACACCTGCTCGATTTTTTTTTATCTTTTTACTTGCGATTATAGGTACTATAAGGCAAGTTTTGGATTCGTGCAAAAAAAAAATTTTAGATAACAATCAAACATGATATTACGATGATAGAGGACACGAAAAAAGTGGGTGGCACAATTCTGTCTGTCTGTCTGTTCGACTACAGCCTAAACGGCTTGATCGATTTTCCTCAAACTTGGTACATAGTGGTTTTTGGTGATTCTGCCGACACGTTTTTTTCATTTTTTTTTAGAACCAAAAATAACGGTACCTGCCATACGATTTTTTAGCAATTTTACATAATCGTATTTTTCTCAAAAACGGCTCGACAACTTTTCCTAAAAGAAATTCAAAAAATTTATTTTAGTAAAGGCTTTGTTTAAGTGGAAAACCATTTTTCAAAAATGGTTATAACTGGTACCTCCCAAAGAACCATTTTTTAAATTTTTGATTTTCTTCAAAACGGTACGACCGATTTCAGTTATTTTTTTTATACAGAAGCTTCCAAAAAATATAAATAGTTTTGTGTACCAAAATTTTTGAAAAAATATTTTTTTGTATTTTTAAAAAAAGTTTCAAAATTTTTTTTTGAAAATCAAATATTTCGAAAATGACAAGATCGATTTTTTTGAAACTCGATATTTAAGAGTTTTTTAGTACTTTCTAAATTATTTTTAGAAAAAAATTTACATTTATGAAAAAACAACGGTACCTTCCATGCAAAAGTTAAAAAACCACAAAAGAAAATATTTTTTTGCTTAAAAACGGCTCCAACGATTTTGATAAAACTTTTTTATAGACTAAAATTAGTATGGTCTACTACAAAAAAATATAAAATTTTGCACTTAGAAACTATTAACAGTACCTGTCATAGAACGTATTTTTTTATTTTGAATTTTCTCGTTATCAGCTTAATGGATTAAGATGAATTTTTTTATATACGAATTTCAGATAAGACTCAATAATATTGCATATCAAGATTTTCAAAAAAAAAGTTTCAATTTTTTTTTTGAAAATTCGATATCTCAAAAACGGGTTGACAATTTTTTTTCAAATTTTGTTTTTATATACACATAAATATTTACTTAAGATTTGCATACCAACATTTTTTCTTAAAAATGTTATAAGAATTTTATATATAAAAATTAATTTTTTAAAAAACCGCTCCAACGATTTTAAATTTTTTTTCCCATACAATCACATTCAATCAAGAATTAATATGGCGTTCTTTTTTTCACCTCAAACTGTCAAAATAGTAGTTTTAGCCCATTTCAATGTCGTATTTCATGCTTCTCTACATTTTTCTCTCATAATTTCCATGTTTTTATATACAATTTTCTTAATCCCACAGTGTCTTGAACATAAGAGCAAGTACGTGCGACCCAGTCGTGCATTTTATTTAATTCTGTATCAGGTTTCGCTGGTGTTAATTTTTTTGAATTCGCTCAAGGAACAATGAAGTTTCGAGGATTTTGGAACATTTCTTTTTGAGACCTTGTCCTTCGATACTTAATTTTGTGAAGCTTTGACTTTTAGAAACTTTCTTTTTTCGATTTATATCACACCACCAAGTTTTCAATTTAGAAAAAAAAAAATAAGATATCGTGGGGTTCTATGTGTAAGTGGAAATCCACACAAGTGCCAGTGCATGCTGCGAATTATACATCAATTTATATTGGATAATTTTTGAATGAACAACAACAACTTGTGTGCGTTACCACCAAGTATATAGGCTGGAGTTATAGCTATTTCACGAGTGCCATCTCGATCATCAGACTCCTTTAGTGGTGCACTTCACACCGCGCCACTGAATCGCAAGGTTTATGGTGCGCTCCCAGATGACGGCAAAGAGTTTTTTCAATTAATACGAGCATAACCAGACTAAGCACCACTAAAGGAGTCTCATGATCCAGGTGGCTCTCGTGAAATAGCTATAACTCAAGCCTATATACTTGGTAGTAACGCACACAAGTTGTTGTTGTTCATTCAAAAATTATAAAATATCAATATAAAAATAACGTAAAATAGAATAATAAAGAAACACTACCTACTACTTTCTCACTTGCTTATAACAAACATAGATATGTGATATGTATGGCCATCAAATACAAAAACAATTATTGTCTGCCATTCCAGTTAGGTCCTAATTTTAAGTATTTTAACTATTAAACCTTATCCATTGAATCTCAGATACCTTTTCGTTTGTTTTTGATAGCAAAATATTAAAAAAATTCTGTTAATTAAGTTTCATCCTTATAACGATGAGGTATTTAAACCCGTTCGTAGCTCTCGGTCTTTATGGAGAAAATATAAATATTAGCTTTAAAAAATCCAATTTTGTAAAGAATTGTAGATTTTTAATAGTTTATTTCTTCCTTTTTTTCTTTCTTTATAAAAAGTTGATCTTTTTACTAGAAAAAAAAAATATTTGAAAATTCAACTTTCAAACAAAATTTTTGATTATACGCAGTCAAACGTGCTTAAAAATATACAAGGTTTTTCATATTTATAGAAAATATTTAAATTTTTATTGCTTTAATAAATTAATGGGATACAAGAACATTGAATGCTGCTTTTTAGAGTCAATAAAAACAAACAATTAATGGAATTATAGAAATTTTTTGAATTGTTATTTTGTTTTACCTTTAATTGAGGCTGTGAGAGCAGAGTGCCCTTACTGACTTTTTCGCATTTATAAGATGTGCGAAAACAAAAATCGGATTTTATTTTTTGAAACAGTTATGTGTGCCAATTGAAGTACCGACGATATGATTGATTTTATTTAAGTAATGGAAAATAACCAAAAACACCCTATGGTATGAATATTTTCCTTAAAAGTACCTTAAGATAGAAAAAAATGTTCTTTTTTCTTTAAATTCATCAATCTTTTGGAGGAATTATCTTTAAAACCATTTTTATTACTTCAATCTGCGACTTTGGTATTTTTGTATTAAAAATTATGTCTATATTCCCAATGGTGAGAAAGTCTTATTTCAGGAAAAAATTCTGAAACACCCTGTTAGACATTTTTTCTTAAAATTCACAAATCATTTAACTTTTCTCTTCTTTAGTTTGAGTTGAAATTTAGCACTAAAATATTTTATTATGTAACTCTGATGTGCCACATTAAAATAAAAAACATTTTGCTTCCATCAAAACAAAACCTTTTTAATGACAAAAACAAAACCTTTTTAATGAAGATTGTATACTTTTTTCCCAATGTTGCACCTAAAAAGTTTTCAGGTTTGAAGTGACACCCCAAAAGGAGAAACGGTTGATTCAGTAGAAGACTCTGAAGCACCCTGTAAATCATTCTTTATTTTGCAAGTTTGCTTACTATCGCCTTGGAAATGATTTTTTGACAAAAAAAAAAAACTGGAAATCAGCTAATTCGCTGCCAGTTGAGGTACTTTTATTCTTTCGAATATCAATTCAGACATTCTTCTGTTTCTACACTTGAAGGATAAATATCATAGTATTCAATTATTTTGGGCTTATGGCCCTGTAACTAAAAAATTCTAAGCAAACCGATCAATTGTGAGTGCAAAAAGTGGGCTCTACCTTCGGCACATTATGTATGTGAAACATGAAAAAAATAATGCCTTATTTTTGGTCAGTACCTACCTAATTGGTCAGAAAAGGTCCACTGATCAGCTCTAGATAGCTTGTAATCAAGGCTTAAAATTCTTCATTTGTGGGAAATTTGCAAAAACTGTCTACCATCATTAGAACAAAAGGTCAACTATTTTAAGGAAAATTGGTGAGCCATAGATTTTTTCTATATGAATTTTTAAAGTTAGTTCCAAGGTAACACACAAACTATTGGCACCTCATTTGGGCAATTTGAAAAAAGTATGCCATTTGAAAGGCTACTTCGCGGTTATAAAAGGTCTGCTATTTTCAGAAATGGCTTTTTTTGTAAATGATCCAAATGAGGTGCCAAGAAATTTTGTTTGTGACCTTGAAACGAACTTTTAAAATTCATAGAAAAAATCTATGGCTGACCGATTATTGAATATAGCTGACTTTTCTCCATGGTCTAGATATATTTTGGATCTACTTTTTTGGAAATTTCCCACAGATGAGGTGCCAAAAATCACGCATGACCTTGATTGTCCTTGAGAAACTTTAAGCCTTGATTACAGGATTACTAATCGACTTTGGTGCAGTTCTAGATTCCCCAGGCGAAGGATACACACAGCAACCTGGCAATCTCCAGATGGTCGAACCAACCAAATCGACCACGTGCTACATAATTGGCGCAAGGTACGCATCGAACATCTTGGGCGTACGAACTTTCCGAGGTCCAATGTAGACTCTGACCACTTAAGTTCAGAGCCCGACTGTCCAACGAAAAGAAAACGAAGACCGCCCAAAGGAAGAAATTCAACATTGCATTCCTTAGCACATCTGAGAAAGCCAGAGACTACAGTGAGCAATTGACCGGGAAACTCTCTGCCGTACACCCAGTCACAAGCGTCAATAACCAGTGGAACCAGTATCGCGACATCATTAAGGAGAGAGCCGAGACCACCATAGGCTATCAACCACCCAGAAAAAAGAACCCGTGGTATGACGATGAATGCGCGGTACTGAAGCAGGATACGGAAAATGCAAGAATGCAAATGCTGCAACGGAAAACAAGAGCAGCAAAGGAGGAGTACCGTGAAAAGAGAAGGAAAGAGAAAAAAACCCCTACGCAGAAAGAAAAGAACATCCGCAGCCACTCAGCTCAAGTATCTCGAAGAGTTTAGCACCACCACCAACACCCGCCGATTCTACAAAACAGCCAAGCAACTGGCATCAGGTTATAGGACTGGCTCGCAAGCTCTTCGAAACAGCGAAGGGAACCTAGTCATCGAAGCACGGAAAATTGTAGACGTGTTTAAGCAGCATTTCCAGCAGCTGCTTAATGGGCATTATGTAAAGGAGGCAACAGAGGAACAAAGAAGCATAAGACCAGTCAATCAAGATCCAGTCCCAGCGCCCAGAACTGAAGAGGTTAAGAAAGCCATCCACAAGCTTAAGAACAACAAATCCACCGGCTCGAATGGCCTACCTGCGGAACTCTTTAAGTATGGAGGAGATGTCCTGGTAGGGTGCATGCACCAGCTCATCAACCAAGTGTGGGAGGAGGAAAGTATGCCCGACGACTGGTCAAAAAAGGCGATCCTATGTCCTGCAAGAACTACAGAGGCATATGCCTGCTTAATATTGCCTACAAGATCCTATCCAACGAACTATGTGAAAGTATTAAACCTTTCTGCAACACTATGATCGCCACGTAACAGAGTGGCTTCAGGCCAGGCCGATCAACGATAGACCAAATCTTCACTTTGAGGCAAATCCTGGAAAAGACCAACGAATTTCAAATCGAGACCCACTATCTATTCATCGACTTTAAAGCCGCATATGATAGCATAAGTCGCCAAGAGCTTCTATTGGCGATGTTGGAAATCGGGATCCCGAAAAAACTGATCCAGCTATGCCGCATGACTTTACAAATTATGTGGTGCAACGTACAAATGGGTAGCAGCTCATCCAAGTTATTCGAGACGTGTACAGGGTTCAGACAAGGAGATGCGCTATCATGTGATTTCTTGAACCTAGCCCTGGAGCAGATAGTGCGCAAGATTGGTGTTAACATGGAAGGCCCTATTTTCAACAGGTCTCCTCAACTCCTTGGCTATGCACACGACATCGACATAATCGGCCGCTCCAAGAAAGCTGTACTTGAAGCACTCACAGCTATTGATGAACAGGCGAAACGGCTGTTGGTAGCAGTAATTTCGAGGTAATCAAGGAACTTCGGAACAAACATCAATTCCACGAACGACACCTTAGTGGAAATCTGACGAAGAGTAACCCTAGCGAATCGCTGCTACTTCGGTTTGGCCCAACAAATGGGTTCAAAATTCTTTTCTTAAAAGACAAAATGCACGCTATACAAAACGCTAATTTTACCAGTAAAAAGGGGCATTGATATTGGGCACTTTCGAGAGCAAAATTTTTCGGCGGATATTTGGTCCTATATGTGAAGAGGGCGATTGTAGGTAAGATTCAATCATGAACTGTATATGAGCTGATGTGGATGTTATCCAAAGAGCCAAAACACGTCGATTACACTGGCTCGACCACATCGAGCGAATGGACAACAACGCTCCAGCCAAGAAAATCTTCGAATCCCAGCCCCAGGTTCGAGACGACCAGGAAGACCGAAACTCCGCTAAAGGGACCAGGCGGTCACAGACGCAAGAGCGTTTGGTCTCGCAATATTTCAGGCAGAGACCCTTCATGAACCGGGAACCAGAAAGGTAAGCAAGTAAGTAAGTTATAAGTTATCTAGGGCTGATCAATTTTTGGGACTAGTTGAGCTTTTCTGACCAATTACTGACTAATTAGATGGCATTTTTTTTTTCAATTCTCCCATATATGAGGTCCAAAAGGTCCAGAACCAATAAAACCTAATCTAACGAATCGGAGAGTCATTGTCGATTGTTTTTGGTGGCAATAAAAATACTTCTATTAATTAAATTTCTTTCATTAACCGTTGAGGTACATTTATATTATTCCGTTTTCGGTTTTTAAAGAGAGAGTATAGATATTAGTTTCAAAAATTTCAGTTTGGAAGGAAAATGTAGATTATTTTCAATTGATTTATTTCTTTCTGTCTATTTTCTTTTTTTCTACCCAAATGAAAAGTTAATATTAATTTGAACAATAATGGTAATAAATAAAAATCAAATCTTTTTACTTGTCTTAAAGAAAAAACAATTTGAAAATTTATCTTTCAATCATTATTGGATTATACGCAATCAAAATTGCTTAAAAATATACATACAAGGTTTTTCATAGTAAATATTTATAGAAAATATTTATTTTTTTATTGTCTTAATAAATTTATGGGATAACACTAAAAAAACATTGGGTGGTGCTAGAGTAAATAAAAACAAACAATTAATGAAATTAAAGAATTTATTTTTAATTGTTAATTAATCTTTATTTACAATTTTGTTAACATTAATGTATGTACTTTTCATTGCCAAATATTTGTGTAAATATGTAAAGATTTGTGTGGTTTTATAATGATGTCTGACACTTCATGCAGCTATAAACAAAATTGACATAAAAGCGTTATTTAACCATCACAGAAGTGTACTTTATAGTTTTACATTCACTAAAAAAATCACACGACATTTTGAATTCTGAATGATTTTTTTTTTGCAAAATAATGTGTGACGTTTCGGTTCTCCGATGGGTATTTAAATCAGCACTTAACTCAAAAAAAGCATTACTTTAGTTAAAAGAAGTAGTCATCCGCTTTAAAAAATGTCAATAATTAATTTCCAAAGCAGAGATATGATTTTTTTTTGTAGCATTAGAAAGAAATCCTGCATTTACAATTTTACTCTGAATATGTTATAAGTCCGTTTACTATTTTCCAAACTAAGTTTTGATCTTATTTATTTTCACTATTAGATAAAATAATAAAAATATGAGTTTTCGCGCAGTTGATTCAAAAAATGATAAGAAGTGTATAATCTGTAATAAAAATATTTAGTACTTTATATTACTACACATAAAGTAACACAAATATTGTGATCTATACTCACACAAAATATCTGTTCGCGTACTTTCCAAAACGATGATTTTTTTCGAATTCAGCCCTAAGTCATAAAATATAACAAAATTGTACTAAATTTCTTTAAAGTTCGTAGTTTTGGAAGAAACACGAATATACATAATATTTCATTGAATCTGAAAATATTTCTAGGACCTAGTAGTTTGAGGGTTGTGTCACACCAGTAACAGGATTGCATTTAAACATGTTAGCATCCTGTTTTCAATTAACTTTGACCTTTACTGTGGTATAGGGATATCATTGCTTGGAAATACATATATTGATTGTATAAATTTAATATTTAGTGGGTGTTTTCTCCACTTTCCTTTAAATGATAATAGTCTCATTAGACATTAGACGAATATATAAATGATTTCAGTCTTAAGGGAGCAAGACAAAACTTCATTTACCTGATGGGGCCTTCCACACACAAGCCCAATACGCTCTTTCTGGTCTAATTCACTATATGAGAAGACGATGTTGAAAATTGTTATCATTGTTAAATTTAATTTAATGCACCTCCCTACAATGTCTTCGACTTCGTCTTCTTTGAATTCTTATAACTTTGGTTATAATGGGAAGAAGGATTTAAATTTTGGTACATTGATAGTCTTTCATGACTACATCTAAGATTCATTACAAAGCTCATACAAATCGAAACCAGATATTTTCTCAATTTTGATAAATAGAGGAGAATTGAAAAAAGTCAAATTTTCGTTATGTTTATAAGTTAGTTTCCCAGTGGGAACTACACCCAAGGAATTTGAGGTGAAAGCATCGAGAAAATAAGTATGGGGTTGTCATTGGCGTTCACCTAGTGATTTTCTTGGTGAATATTCAGCAGTGAAATCACGAAGAAGGTATTAATTGTTTATTCCATAATGAATTGTATTGGATGAAACATACCGTGAATATACATCAGTGATATCACTAGGTACGTGGAGTTCCTTTTTCATCAGGCCATTGCTCTTAGCTGAAAAATGTCATGAATGTTCACCAAGTAAATCACTTTGTGAATGGAACCTACTTAATCATCTAGTGAAATCATCAACGTCGGTAGTATATTGTCTAATTTAAGATTAAAACGAACCAAAAAGCAAGTCTCATTTCAAATCAAAAGTTATACTTACTTTTTAACAAACGAAATTAGATTTATGTTCAGGTCATCTTAAATTGATTTTCTTACAGGAAGTCACTGTGAACTTTATCTAACAAGATGAGAACCAAAAAATCACAAGCTCGGGACTCTGTCCATTACTATTCATCGTTGAAATCTTCGTGTTTCTCGAAACATGATTTTTTGCAATGAAATTGTATACTTCATGGGAAGTATGGAATTCAGTTGAATTTTTGCACCAAGTATAAGAAAGGGTGATGCCATGAAAATAATGAACTGATGAAAGTCAACATATTTTTCTAATGAAATCCAGTGTTCCCAGATTGGTGGTTTTTCCAACCAAAATGGCATGGATTTTGTAGTGCCAGCCCACACACCTTTTGATAATAATCATTGCAAAGGCAAGTCAAATCAGGAATTGTAAACTCTTCAATATAAAAATCGTGTATTATTAACATTGGATTGTTGTGGTAATAACATAATTATTTTCTCCTTTGAATTCGCCATTATTTATAGACCGAGAGCCCACAGCAGATTTTGGGTGTGATATCGTTCACAAAAAAAGAAGTATAGGAGTCGAAAGCTTCATTAAAGGCTATTCAAAAAATCGAAGTCTTGCAGTCCACAACTGGGGCCTTTGCGAGAAACAGTGCATCGAAAAAAAAATATGAATGCAACTTCGAGGTTAATCATGTTAGCCCAAATTGGTTTTCACTCCTCCCTACATAAGGTCCTCGGATCACATATCACGGAATCTGAGAGCATTTGATTGTATAGTTCGCTCTACCGCACCGTTTAAAAAATTCAAAATTCTAAGTGAAAAACGGTTTTTTTAAACAGTCTGGCAGGGCGAATTAAACACTCAAATGATCTCAGATTCCGTGATATGGGATCCGAGGAGCTTATGTAGGGAGGAGTGAAAACCAATTTGGGCAAACACCATTAACCTCGAAGTTGCATTCATATTTTTTTTTCGATGCACTGTTTCTCGCAAAGGCCCCAGTTGTGGACTTCAAGACTTCGATTTTTTGAGTAGCCTTTAATGAAGCTTTCGACGCCTATACTTCTTTTTTTGCTATCGTTCACACCCAAAATCTGCTGTGGGCTCTTAGTCTATTAAAATTGTTGTATAGATTACATTACTCATCAATTTTTCACAACCTCATACGTATAATGTTTTATATCATTTCTACATCGACCACTATTCATTGGAAAACCCTTTATACATAAGTCCTCTATACGATACCAATGGTCAGACAGAGTTTTTTTTGGCTATTGCGACCAGTCCGACCAAATTAAAAAAAAATGCTCTTTTCTTAACACTGCGTTTTACATTACGGAAAACTGAGTAATATAATATCAAATTCAAATAGCGATATGAAAGTGGCCTTAACCACTTTTTTCTCATCTTCATCCAAGGATATACAAAATCCCTTATTTTATAAAAGTGGTCGGACTCGTGTCAACACCCAAAATGTGGTCGGACCATTGGTATCGTGTAGAGGACAGCCTTAGCTTTCATTTGATACCCCATTTATACAAGTTGCTTATATTAAAAGTATACATTTAGCGGATAATGCAACCTGAAAAGTGCATTTTCTAACCATTGCTACCAGAAAAGCCTTGTCCGACCAGTAGTCTCGTAAAAGTTTGTACTAAAGTTATCAGTTGGCATCCAATTTTTGCGTGGCTGCGATGAGATAGATAATCTTACGGTCGGCTCCCAGACTATAAGACACACGCTGGCCGTCAAAAACTGTTTGGAGATGGTGATTATAAAATACCCCAAGCTTCTTGTCATATCATTTTCCTTATTTAACAACAACGACAATACACAATTAAAACTAAAAAAAAAATTACTTATAAGCGTCAGCAATATTTATTATACATATTTACTGACAGGAAATACAGGGCTTGTTTTTGAAATAAACTTTATTTTTCACATAAAAACATCAATTTTTCTTTTCTATGAAAAAAGTGCAGTGCCACTTATTCAAAATTCCTCAAATAACTTTTTAAACCTTGCCAGTCATTTTTTGAATATAATCCATAAATTTGAGCTCAATCTGACGTGTAGTTTTTGAGTCTATAGGTCATACACAGACAAACATTCATTTTTATATATATAGAAGAAGATAGAAGATAGAAGATAAGATAATAAAAATGGATAATTTGTAAACGGGGACATTTGCAGGACATTTGCGTTGAAATAGTCTTGCGTTTCGTAAAGATGGTCACAAGTTATGAAGCAATTTTCAACGGAGGTCACACCTCACGTCACAACATCGACGATTCTCAATAGAACCTGTCAATTTCTTATTGAAAAGTAATAATAAAGCACTAAATATGAAGATAAGACGACAATACAGTTAAAAATCTATCAGAAAATTTCTGTATGAAAGTGAATACCTAGGTGAAAATCTGAGACTTAACGAAACAAAAAAGGCTTTTAATTTGGAATACGAGAGGCACAAGTACATAAATATGTACTACATTATGCAAATACATATGTACATAGGTATTCCAGTTTCGAGATATTGATTTAGGGAGTTTTTAGTATTAACAGAAAGCGTTCTCTAAAGAAAAGTCAGCGGATTTGCAGCGATCAAGCATGTTCAGGAAAATGAGAACCTTCAGCAATCTCAGTCTCGTGGACAGGATTCCTCAGCAAAATTTCTTTGTTTGCTGTCAAATTACTGGGGAAAAAATATCGGATCTGCTTGCCAAATTTTTGACCGTGCAAAATTAGCTAAAGGCTCTGAGATCTCATTTTCTGAGCTCATGCCTATTGAAATAAAATGCACGACTGGGTAGCACGAGCTTGCTCTTATATAAATGAATGAAATTATGAGAGAAAAATGTAGAGAAGCATGAAATACGACATTTAAATTCCCTAAAACAACTCTTCTGACAGTTTGAGGTGAAAAAAAAGAATGCCATACAAAAATGACACAACGAAATCATAAACTAAAAATTTAGTTCTACTTTTCGTTCTGCACTTCTGCAGTACGCTGTTCGATGAGCGAAATTGATAATTGTAGCAGATTATATGGAGGAGTCTACACTCTTTTTTCGCACACAATTAATTATCCAGACCATTTATTGTATGAGAAAAAAATGACATTTGTGTTTTTTTTTGTGTTTATTTTTGTTATTTCTTTCATTACAGCATGGATGCTTGTGAGTTTTCTGCATTTACATTTGTTTTAATTTTTTGAATTTGTGCAACTGTCAATGAATATTTTTCCGCTTCGTTTTCGTAAGCATTTCGTTGTTTTGTTGGAGACCAACTAAAAATTTCGTTTCGCATCAGCAGCGTACTAGGCTTAAGTGTAAAATTTTTTAACTTTTGGTAGTAGATCGTACTAATTTTAGTATGTGAAAAAAGTTTAATCAAAATCATAGGAGTCGTTTTTAAGCAAAAAATTTTTTCCTATGCGGTTTTTTAACTTTTGTATGGAAGGTACCGTTTTTTTCTAAAAATGTTTTAAAGAGTATATTTTCGAAATATTTGATTTTCCAAACAAAATTTTGAAACATTTTTTAATAATCCAAAAAATATTTTTCAAAAATTTTGGTACACAAAACTATTTATATTTTTTGGAAGCTTCTGTATAAAAAAATAATTGAAATCCGTTATACTTTTTTGAAGAAAATCAAAAATTAAAAAAATTGTTCTTTGGGAGGTACCATTAATAACCATTTTTTAATAATGGTTTTTCACCCAAAGGAAGCCAAATAAATTTATTGAATTTTTTTAAGAAAAGTTGTCAGGTCGTTTTTGAAAAAGATACGATTATGTAAAATTGCAAAAAAAAAAATTGTATGGCAGGTACCGTTATTTTTGGTTCTAAAAAAAATGAAAAAAACTTGTGGGCATAATCACCAAAAACCTCTATGTACCAAGTTTGAAGAACTGCAGATAGACAGACAGACAAACAGAATTTTGCCACCCACTTTTTTGTTGTTCCCTATCATCGTATTATCATGTTTGATTGTTATCACAAAATTTTTTTTGCACGAATCCAAAACTTGCCTTTAAGTACCTATGGCAAGTAAAACCAGGGCATCAGGTAAAATATTACCGGCTGTTTAATTAGGTGAAATGAAAAATTAGCATTTTAAGCTGTTGGGATCCTTAAAATAAAAGTAGAGTTGCGTTGAATAATTTACAAGAGTAATAAGAAAATTGGTTTTTAATTAATTGATACAATTAAAGGTGCTTTAAAGTGATTCTTAAGTTTGTCATTGATGGTTAGGTATAATGATGAAGACTGGAAATCTATGCACTCGAAGTGAGCATTGTAACGATGATGAAGTTGATGAATTCGCTATAAAAATTGAATACCTACATAATTCTTTTTTTTTTTTATTTTTGGATTTGTATATTTGTACGTGATCAAAAACCGCTATTTGAAAAGTGTTTTTTTTATAGGATATTTTTTTATTTTTTTAATTTTCTTTTATTAGAGGTGGGCTTAAGAGCCAGAAATGATGAATTTATTTGATTAGGATTTTCGGTGAGAAATTGTTATATCAAACTAAAGCTGAGAAGTGGCAATCTTGCAGTTTTAAAAATATCAACATAGATCCATTGAATTGAATGAGTTTAATAATTTTAAATGTGCTCCTTTTGCTTCATGTGTATCAATATATTGATTTTAAATGGTCGAATTTTGACCACTGGGCGGATACTTAGTTATAATAAATCTATCAAAATTATGAAGCTCATTTGTTGACTTGTAAGGCTCACATTTTTATCCAATGCAATCATTATATTCTAACACAAACAAGTAATAAAGATTCATCATTTTTGGATTCAAAAGCTTCAACTTTCAATTTCGTCTTTATCTTTCGTGTAACTGCTTAGGGTGAAAAACTTATGAGTATTTTATATTATTAGATTCATTGGAGCTAAGGCAAATATTTTCCGACCATCTTAGGTTAGAACTTAGGAGGAAGTCCAATTGATATTCCAGTCATGAAAATAAGCGCCAGCTGAATGGACGATTTAATGCGCCTTATGAGTAGAGATATGAATATACTATAAGAATGGTTGTAGTTGTTGTTATTAACCGTGTTTTTATACCTTGCATGAGCCATCTTTAAGAAAAACAAAAAAAAAATCAAAACAATTCTACTAAAGGTAGACACATGCCTGAGCTATATTGGGTGTTATTGTTGTTGTGACTCTATGATTTTTGAAAAGAACTGCATGAAATAATATTTAGCTGGAAGTTGTCACGTAGACAGTTCTGGTTCTGGGTGGTAAGAAAAGTGAAGGTGATTATATGTAGCCTCACCACTTAGGATTAAGATTGGACAAACGTGGGTATGATTGATTATTTTTCCTCTTCGGATATTTTTGGCAACATGTTAATATACTCGTTTAGTGCTTACTTTTGTGGATATCTATATTTTATTCAAAAAATAATTAGGAATAGTAGGAACTTCTATATTCTAAATAATTATAAGAAAGGAATTGAGAATAATTAAAATAATTTAGTTTTTTCCTAAGAAGGGAATGGTTACATTGAACATTTATTGGGTAAAATGGTAAGCTTTTGACCAATAAACAATGCTTCTTTTTTTTATAGAAAATATTTCGGTACGTGATTTCCTTTCAAATGTTTCAAAGATTGTAAAGGCATTTAAGCCTTCAGTTTCAATCTACGACGCCGCTTCACGATAATTGATAGGAATCAATTTCTTGAAAAGAATAAACCAAACATTCATAACAACAAGGAAATCTATATATGCACCTAATTATCAAGTTCATGACCAATCGCATAGCCGGAAATCACTTATAGTGTTCGCAGAAAAATAACAAAAATGCAGCCGTTTCTTCTTTATTCTCTAACTACAGCTATCAATTGCATAATTCAATTGGATTGTGCTGCCATATCACTCCGCAAAAATAAGAAGCAAGTTTTCCCTCCCATCAACCCCTAAATAAAATTAAAACTAACAAGAAAGAATAGCCAAGCTCAATGAGTTCATCTCATTATATATTTACTGTTCAATGGCAAATTGCAGTTCCTTGCTTCTCCAGAATAATTCCTATTGTATATCACTTTGCCGGAACAAAAGCTTACTCTCTTTGTATATACGGTCTTCATTCCCGACCCTGCTTATTTTGAAATGACAGTTTCTTTCTCTGTCAATATACGACAGCTTCGCAGTGCCAGTCAGTAGTTTTATCTTCGCCCACTTGGCGCTGTTATCATATAGAGTATGCAATGCATCTATGTTTTTGTCGGATGTTCACTTGTTTGCGGTGGTCTTTTGCCTGACGAAGACGGGCGACGCACGGAACGGCACGGCACATGAATGGAATGACTTGAAGCTTAATGTCATCATATCGGCTGATCTACGAATTACGGTTTATAACTAATTTAAAAAAAAGGGGCTTGGTCATATTATTGAGTCACAGCAAAAACAGCAAGACCAAATTATTGCTTCAATTCTTTTTAACCTTTGTTAGGTAATCGGTCAAAGAAACAGTTGTAGAAAATAAGTTTATAAGTTGTATGCCTTTGTGAATAATATTAAATGCACTTCACACGACTGCAGTGCACGAACTTCCTCTAGTGGTTCAAAGCAATATCGCGGCTAGATTTTGAAGATGCATAGTAGGTACTGGTTCAAAATTAATGTGCAAAATTAAAAAGTTCAAGACAAAGTCCAAAAACAACCACAAGGGCTAACATTTCAATACAAAAATATTTTGTAAACGTTTTTGTTTATAGTAAAAGAATTTAAAAGTCGAAACCGTTTTTCCGTTAAAATCTGTTTATTTGCCTAGGGCCTAACTCGATGTATACTTGGGGCTGAGTTAAGCTCGTCGTAGTCCAACGGTAAAAAAGGAAAATGAACTCTAAACAAACACCAGTTTAATAATTTTTACTAGCTTACAAACTTACTTATTTAATACCAAGTTGGTTGAGGTTCTCTTCCACTTTCGTGCGCCACCTTTTACGCTGTCCCCGTCTACGGAGCATTGATGTCCATTCACTCCAGGAGACCCAGCCATATTAGTCGTTGGCTTTTCACTTTTGTGGCTAGGTCAGTGTCGCTGTACAGCCCGTACAGTTCGACGTTTTATCTTCTTTTCCATTCCCTATCTATGCAGACGGGACCAAACATCACCCGGAGAATTTTCCTCTATGCCTCTGCACCATACATCAGAACCGGGATGATAAAGCGTCTAAAACAAGGACACTTTAGTTGCTCGAGAGATTGATTTGTTTCTCAATTCTTAGCCCAAAGAAGCAACGATTGACAAGAGTAGTTCTTCGTTTGATATCAGCACTGGCACCATTCCCTGAGTTAATAGTGGAGCCTAGGTAGATAAAGTCTCTGACTACCTCAAAATTATAGCTGTATCTATAGTGACGTTCTGTCCGAGACGTCGGTGTTGGGTGTCCTTTCTTGTTGACAGCTTACATTTCGTTTTGCTTTCATTCACCGTTAAACTTATCTTCTTGGCTTTCTTCTCAATACTCACAAAAGCACCACTGACATCACGCTTTGTTCGTCCGATTATGTCAATGTTGTCAGTGTAAGCGAGTAGTTGGATGGACTTTTGAAACATTGGGCCTCTAGTGTTGAAGCATTCTTTCAAGAACGATGTTAAAGAAGTCACATGACAGCGCGTTGTCGCCTTGTCTAAAAACTTTTTTGAAATCAAAGGTATCAGTGAGGTCTATGCTAACCTTGATGGAGCAGCGTGGCTGATATGTGTACTCTTCAGGTAGCATGGTGATGTAGGGCTTGATATACAAATTCGACTGGTGTACTTCGTCGGGTGCTGGTGCTGGTAGCGTCTGGTGATCAATTTCGTTAAGTGCTGTGCTGGTGAAATTGTAACACTTCGTTACAACGACCCACAAGCGAAGTGAACAATCGACTTAGGGCTCGGGTTCGGATAAGCAGTGATCGACAAGATTCTGAGGAACAATAAAAATAGAATGCGTGCGGCCGTACTTACTCCTATGTTCAAGAGCTTAGAATTTAAAAAAATGTGTACAATTATATAAAAACATAGATATTATACACGGTTACAAATTTTGGGGTACTTTTTAATATTTTCTGGGTTACATATTATATAACAACACCAAAAATATATTGAAATCTAATTCTTGGCAAATATTAAAATTTTAAAATAAATTTAAAATATATTAAAGCAGAAAATTTCCTTAATATTTTCGGAATATTAAAAAGTAATATTTTCTGTAATGAATACCGCTGCAATACAAAGGCTGTATTAAAAAAATACTCCAGAATTTTTAATCGTGTAAGATTAAAAATGTTAAAAGCATGGAATTTATTCTTCAAATTGCTTAAACAACTCTTTTAATAGCTTTAACTGAAGAAAAAGGACTCCATCTGAATTTATGAACAAATTTGAATTTATGGGAAAACAAATTTTAAATCGTTAAAAAAAGAAAATAATTTTTATATTTAAAATTTTTAAAGCATTTTTTAGGACAAATTGATAAATTAGTTTTCCAAACAAATTATCAAGCCGATTAAGAAATATGTATTGAATTTTCAAAAAAATATTTTAAATTTTTTTTATATTCACAAAACATGTTTTGAAAATTTTGATATGCAATATTTCTTATAGACTAAGAGCCCACAGCAGATTTTGGGTGTGAACGATAGCAAAAAAAGAAGTATAGGCGTCGAAAGCTCCATTAAAGACTATTAAAAAAATCAAAGTCTTGCAGTCCACAACTGGGGCCTTTGCGAGAAACAGTGCATCGAAAAAAAAATATGAATTCAACTTCGAGGATAATCGTGTTAGCCGAAATTGGTTTTAACTCCTCCCTTGAGAAGCTCCTCGGATCACATATCATGGAATCTGAGACCATTTGAGTGTATAGTTCGCTCTACCGGACCGTTAAAAAAATTCAAAATTCTAAGTGAAAAACGGTTTTTTTAAACAGTCTGGCGGGGCGAATTAAACACTCAATTGATCTCAAATTCCGTGATATGGGATCCGCGGAGCTTATCTAGGGAGGGGTGAAAACCAATTTCGGTTAACGAGATTTTCCTCGAAGTTGCATTCATATTTTTTTTTCGATGCACTGTTTCTCGCAAAGGCCCCAGTTGTGGACTGCAAGACTTTGATTTTTTTGATAGTTTTTAATGAAGCTTTCGACGCCTATACTTCTTTTTTTGCTATCGTTCACACCCAAAATCTGCTGTGGGCTCTCGGTCTATTATACTTATTGAAAATTTTATTTTAAGTCCTATAGTAATCCATACCAATTTAAGAATAATGAAAAATTAAAATCAAAATTGTAGGAGTCGTTTTCGAGAAAATGAGATTTTCTTAAACGGATTTTTAACATTTGTATGGAAGATATCATTAATTTAGCATAAAACTAAAATATTTCTTTAATACTTTAAGGGCCATTTTTTCAGTGCGAGAGCATCCTAGTCTCGAGGTTAAACCTGAGTTAACTCCATAAATGTGTTTTTCAGTCAATTGAATTCCTAAGTTAGCTCCGAGCTAACTCGTCTAATTTGCTGAGTTAACTTATGGACAAAATTGAGGGCCTTTTCAGTTGTGGCGGCATCTCGATTTCGATAAGAGAAGTTATTGTCAGTGCAATTTCGTTTTGGCGCCATCTCTATTTCGTGAAAGGCGTAGAAGTGTGATATCCATAGTGTCGTACATCGTTGGCCCTAGATTTTTGACAACTGAAAGATAAAGTTAAAAACTGTTCTGAGTTAACTCGGGGTTAATTTATTTTCAGAACTAGCTAACTCTGATTTAACTTAGACCTAACCCTGAACTGAAAAACTGGCCCTAAAAAGAGTTAGGAAAACTGTTAAATGACAAATTAAAAAAAATCGATTCGATCGTTTTCGAGTAATTGAGTTAAAAAAATCTAAATTTTTTTAATAATCCAAAAAATACTTGTGGAAAATTTTCGTTCACAAGATTATTTTAACTTTTTGAGATATGCTGCATACAAAAATGATTTCATACACACCGTTTTTAAGAAAATCAAAAAAGTTCTTTGGGTGGTACCATTAATATCTAACCAATTTTTGAAAAATGGGTTGCCACCCAAAAATTGCTTTCACTAAAAAAGAATTTTTTTTTAAAGAAAAGTTGTGTACCTAGCTATTTTTTAGAAAAATAAGATTTTATAAAATTGATAAAAAAAGATTTATTATTATGATTTTAAAAGTTTTACTTTTGAAGGTCACCTCATTTTGATTATTAAAAAAAAGTATTCCATCTAATTGGTCATAGAAAGTAAGCTTGTTTCATTAATTGATCTGCCATAGATTTTTTTTTATGAATTTATCCTTGAACTTGAAAAAATCTTTAAAAGTTTAAAAGTAAATCGATGGCGCATCAACTACTGAAACTACATACTTGACGCTCCATGGCGATTAAGTGACATTTTAGAATTTTAGATATTACAGTTTTGGTGAATTTTCCACAAATGAAGACCTAGTCATTAAAACTACCCGATATGTTACTACTATTCGAAGTTCTACCAAAACAATTTGAAAAGCACACCTCAGGCGTCTCAGTCCAGGACGCACCGTGTCGTGTCGTCGTGATTTTTGTTAGAAGGAAGTATTTATATAGAGGAAGTTAGGGTATTGTGGTATACATGTTTGTATTTTTGACTTAACAGAAAAAGTAGTGACACGAACGCTCTCAAATTTGGTAGGTTTTAGCACGAACATAATATAAGCTATTACGTCAACTGTTTTTGTCGGATTATAACAGTAACTTACAAAGATTTTGACACAATAATGATGTGACCTCGAAGTCGTCACTTTTGAAAAGTAGTGGGTAATGTGGTATACCTTGCTGTCTAATGTGGTATACTGTACCAAGTTGTCTTCCGAATGGCTTGAAGACAAATTTCATCATTCATCATAGTACAAGTGGGTATCTGCATAATTTTCGGGTCTCATTTTCTAGTTTGACCTTTTTTGGGCATTTAAAAAAAACATTATTGCTAAAGCACAAAAGTCAGTTGACGCAGGTACAAACTTTAAGGTTGGGTAATGTGGTATACTATACCCCATTAGGAATACTATAACACATTAACCCACTGCTAGTATACCACATTAGCCGAAACTCTATATTTTTACAAAAAATAAAATAAAATTTCAAATCAATACTTTTAAACAAAACCAAAAAAAAGCTCAGCTGCACACAATTACGGATTTCAACAATTTGGACGAATTATTGAACGATTTTTGAGTTGTTTAAATACGCATTACTACTTTTATTATAATCACCGTCTGCTGAATCAAGAGCCGTTGTAGAAGCATGCTTCTTTTTTGAAATAACTGCCTATACCACATTACCCGCATATACCACATTACCCCAACTTACTCTACATATGTTTAAATTAAAACACTTATAGTTTTCCTCTCAAAACAGTCTTTTATCAATGTCTGTGCACCAAACTCCAGGACCGAGATTATTTTTGTCTTTTTATTGAGCACTTAATTTGCTAAGGCAAATCTTTGCTACTCAGTCAAATACCTATTTACCAAGAGTTACTTCTGGTTTGAATCCAGTGCTGGTATGAATATAAGGCTGAACTCAAAGCAAACAAAGTCCCTAGCCTCCTAATGGCTATTCTCTATATACCTATGGCTTTATTACGAGAGTTCTGCACTAGTTTTTTTTTTTTTTATGTTACTAAAAAAAGTAAAAATTTGCTTCATCTAAGACCATCGATATCTACAATTGCATGTTATAATGACTTAAATCAAAATTCCCTTGCTTTCGAATCAAGATCTTTTTTGAATTTGGAAAAAAGACCACGGCCTATAAAGGAGATTTTAGTTTAACTCTTCTTATTCATTCACTGAAGCTTCAATCTAGACATAGACGAACACAATCCTGGTTATAAAAAAATATTATTAATCCCCGCATCCCCATTTCCATCGTATTGGGCTAATTTAAACAATTATATTTGAATACCTACATTTGTGACTCATAAAACTTTTCAGCACGTGTTAGTTTTGGTTTTCAAATTAATTAAGTTGGAATAATTGCGTGACAAAAAAATTACTTTAATCAAAGGAGTATTTATTTAAGATTACGCGCGATAAACACACGCTGTATTATACATTTTAGGCTGGACGGTTTGCTTAAAAACATACGTTCCTACCTACTTCAAAGGACTATGTAAAATGTACCCGAAGAGCGAATTTAAAAAACTATTTTTAGTAATTCCTCAATAAAAAAAAAAAAACAGCAAAAGGAGAATTTGTTAATTTTATCATTATGAATTCAGGCGCTTTACACACTTTTAGGGCTCGTTATGTGTTTAGATTCAACTTGAGCCAGGCATAACTTATTGAGCATCAGAAAATATTATTATACGAGTGTTAATTATTATAAAAAAACAATTTCTAAAGAAGGAGTTGTGTCTACATCATATTTACGGATAAACAATTATGTCGTCAAAATTCACTTTAGCTTATGTTAATAATGGAAATAAGAAAAGCATGCCATATTGTTTTTTTTTCGTCCATCAAAGCCAGGATAAAAAAAACGCGATTGTGCGGTTATGCCACTAACTATCCTTGAGATTGGAGAAGGACTAATTGAGAAGACCGGATTTCAGTTCTTATAATATGTTCATTACCCACCACCTGCTACCGGTTAACGTCACCAAAAAATCAAGTAATACGTAGATAGTATATTAGCTATAGACAAGTAGTTTCTTAAGGCAATAAAATGCTACTTAAACGTTAAACCTTAAAGTTTTTATAAATTCGTAAATATTTTGTTAAATATTTATTGATGGAACTAATGTACGAGTTCAAATTATAATGGATAAATTGAAAGATTTATTCTTATTCTCATACAAATTTTATTTTATTTGCTAACGTTTTCGAGAACATACATTCTCATCTTCAGGCTAGTTATTAAAATATATTTTTTTAATTTTGCAAACATATAAATCAAAAAATAACATGATTAAATAAATAATTGTATTAATACACATAGATTTAGAGTAATTTTATCAAACATTATGAATAATTGAATAAATGCGTTTTAAAATTTTGCCTCAAATATGTCTTTGGAGGTTGATGGTTTTAAGAATTTATGCAATGAAGAGCGTTCATAAATGTTATTTTTATTTATATTATTTGTACGGTGTATATACATTTCTTCATATGCATTTAACAATTTGGGATTATTTATTTGTTTTAGCAAACGAAAACCTGCCAAATTATGGTTATTGTTTATCATATGGTCGGCTGGAGTTGATTCATTCAATGTTTTAGAATGAATTGATTTATAATGTTCTGACCATCTTATTTTAGCTGTTCTTCTGGTTTGACCAATATAAATCGCATCACAATCTTGACAAATAACTGAATAAACCCCAGATTTATCAAGAGTTTCAGTCTTATCTTTTATTGTCCCAATAAGTGTTTTAATTTTATTTCCAGTACTGTTTGGTGACAACTTGATTGAATAAATATTTAAAACTCTCATTAAAGAGTAAGTTAAACCCTTGACAAATGTACCGCCCATAAAAGTGAATACTTTTTCTTTAATTGGAACTAAAGATGTTAAATTGTTTAAGTCTTTTTTCATCTTATGTTTTCTCAATAAAGAGTCTACAATTTTTGTGCTATAACCATTTATTTTAGCTATTCTATGAATAGTTGCGACTTCTTTCTTATAGTAAGAATTAAGTAAGTAAGAATTCATTTTATTCAATTTTCTCAATTCCAGGATTTACAAAAATATGAATTTTTAAAGCTATGGCATTGCCGTCAGCTCGGTTAGCAAGTTTTTTGTTTAATAGTTTTAGGTATGTGAATAAAATAAATACATATTTGAGTTTTAGTCCAAATAAATAGTAGACAAATTTTCAAATTACTATACAAATTCTGTTATTAGTAACATTCTATACGTAGAAATTTCTTTCAAAAAATTGTAAAGGGTTTTCCAGTTGTACTCGTTCAAAATTTCAATAGTTTCCTGCATCGTTAGAGTTTTCTTTCCGAAGTATGTACGCCGATGAGAAGCGAAAATTGGGCAAATGCTAAGAAAATGGAAGCAGTCTTCTTTGGATTTAAGATTACACAACGAACAGAACTGGTTGAAGCTACCGTTGTAAGGACTTCCGTTTAAACCGAGGAGTTCGCACCTTGTTTTAAAAATAAGGGATATTTCTTTATAGCTTAACAGGTCATGAAAGTAGTTTTTTTCTATTAAATTAGTGTTCAGTTGTGAGTATATAAGTCTGCTTTCTGACTCACGAGCTTTCACTACAAACGCATCACGCACAGCATTTTCATGCTTCTGAGTAATCCGATACAATAGCTCCTTAACTGAATTTAAATTGTCTGTGTCCATCAATACAACTTCATCACAAGCATTTCCTAAACTTTTCCACTTTGCCATCCACCAATCCTCGTTTCTCAGTTCATATAACACCATTTTTTTGGAAATACGGTCATCCTGATGAGAAAGCACCTTCACAATAAAGTCCGCATGCAACTTCAATGTATAGGTGTACAGTTTTGGAAGTCCTGTTTCAAGGTATAGTGCGTAGTTCGGTGTGTTTATTGGCAAGTTGAATAGCTTTTTTAAGAAATTCCTATGGAATTTTTCAATGGGCTCGTGCTCATCAATTCCCCACACTTGGGCAGCGTAACATAGTGTAGATTTTACCACAGCATCAAAAATTTTATACTTTGTTGAGAGGATGATTCGGTTATTTGAGAAGATGTTTCTCCATGACACATTGATCAGGCTTTGCGAAGTATTTGATTTTTCTGTAAGATGTAAACGGAAATCAAGAGTCCTATTAAGTTTCACACCTAGGTACTTGTATTCGTTGACGACCTCCAAACTTGAACCATTGAAGACCCAATTGTAAGTGTTTTGACTCCTTGCTGATCTGGTGAAAACCATTATTTTTGATTTGCTTGCATTGATTATAAGACACCATTTATGGCAATATTCCGCCAGGCGATTGATCATCAGTTGCAAATTTTCTGGGGATTCTGAAAGAACTACCAGATCATCAGCATACAGCAGAACAAAAGGCGTAGACTTTTTTGTTCCTAGATTGGAATGCTTTTACAATCGATGTAAGTGTGAAAATATGATCAATAGTCGAAAAGTTTTTTCTGAATCCCGCCTGTAAGTCAGTAAGGATATTGTAAGCATCCACCCACGTTTCTAATCTATTTACTAGTATACCGCAAAATATTTTTGACAGGACATTCATAAAGGATATACCACGGTAATTTTCTACGTTGTTTAAGTCGCCTTTTTTGTGTATTGGAAATATTACTGATCTTTTGAATGATGGTGGGATATCCTGGTTAGCAAACACTTTGTTAAAAAATGATTGAAGTTGCGCATGAAATGCCTCGGTAGCGTTCTTAAAGAATTCGTATGGAATTCCATCTTCTCCAGGAGCTTTTCCATTTTTTCCTTTTGAAATTGTAGTTTTAACTTCCTCAATAGTGATTTCAGAGTCCAAAATTTCATCTAAAATGAGAGGTTCTGCAAATAGAAATTTGATTTCAGACTTGCCATAAAGTAGTGATTTAAAGTATGTGGATAAATCATCAGCGGACATTCCTATTCCAATTGTAAAATTTGAACCATTAATTTCTCTGACAGTTTTCCAAAATTCCTTTGTATTTTTAACGTTGCCTAGAGTACTAGCTCGGCTATTTTCAAAATCGGTTTTCTTTTTGAGGCACAGATTCTTATAAATTAAATTTGTTTCATGATACCACCTTTTAAGACTTTGGCAGTTTGAGTTTCGGAGTGCATTTAACAAGGTGAATGATCTTTTACGGGCTAACATACATTCACTGTCAAACCATTTTTGTTTAAATTTAGAGCCATTCAGTGTTACAGTGCTGTTTGAGGAGCTCCTAATGCAAGCAACGAGTTTATTTGCAATTACTTCTGTCGAATCATTTGACAAATTTAAGCAAGTGAGGTTTTCTTCCAAATTATGTTGGTAAACATTGGCTCTTTCCTGAATCCATTTCAACCGTGGTAAGAGTTCAAGATTTCTTTGATTGGACATAGTGTCATCGAGCCAGTCTACTGAAATCGGCATATGATCGGAAAAGCTTTTACATTGAACTTCAAACTTTTTTACCAGGTCCATCCAGTCGTTATTGACCGCACAGAAGTCGATAACCGATTTTCCTTGCCCTCCAAGAAATGTAAAGTGACCTTCCATATCACCACTAGTACACCCATTTAAAACTGTACAATCGAACATCTGCAGGAGATCAAGTAATTTTGTACCATTTTGGTTGCCTACTCCGTCCATTGAAGATCTCTGACTAGGGATTATAATATTGTGGGTTGTGCTGCGAATTGTTGTAATTTGTGAATTGGCTATTCTGGCATTGAAATCACCAATTATCAAAACGCTTTTGTTTGCCAGGTACATCATGATATTGGTTAGTCGCTCGTAATCTTCACTCCATTTGTTACAGTTGATATAGAACGGGATGATAAACAAATTGGGATTGCTTATGAGTTTAACAACTGTGACTCCTTCATGTTCCACAAAGTCATATTTTTTAAGCAGCGAAGTTTTAATTCCATAGAGACTTCCTCCACTTGCACGTCCTTTGGTATAAGTTTTGACTGCTGACTTCCAAACTATTTTGTAACCATTGAAATATTTTGTAAACTTCTTAAAATTTTCTACTGTAACATGAGTTTCATACAAAAAAAATACATCAAAACTTTTTATATAATCAAAAAAATCCATAAATAAAAGTTTATTGTTGAGGCCTGACACATTATAAGACAAAATATTACTATTACTTAAATATATTGAGCCGACGGCATCACAATTTCAATTACGTACTACCGTACTACAACCTGCACTATTTGGAGAAAGTGGCATCCCTGGCGCATCTAAATTAACTGGTCTATACCATTCAGTTTGACGTCTATTTGACAATGAATTGTGTTTGACAGATGCGAAATCTAGTTCTCCAAACATTTCTCGAAGTTGTTGTTCTCCATCCTCGTTTTTATATTTAAGAGTATTATAGTTGTTTAAATAAAATGTTTTATCAGATACTATCAACGAATTGTTTTTTATTTGCACTGTTTCATTAGCTTGTTTCATTTTGATTATTTTGCGATAACCAAGTAGAATGCGGCGTTTGTTCTGCATCTGCTTTGTAAGATCTCGTTGAATGAAAGCTCCTGTGCCTTTAAGTTTTGCCGAGTTTTTAAGCATTTTTATTGCATTTTCAGTAGAGCCGGTGTTGATTTTTAATTTGACAACAGTGCTATTTTCACTAAGCTTTACTGTTTCGGCAATTTGCTGTGTGTCACCAAGTAGGAGTTGACTGATGTATCGTACCCTTTCTTGTGGGTCATCATTGTTGTTCGGGATTGTGAGAATAATGTTTTTTCCTCTTAGCATCCGACTTTGCAACTCAAGTTCCTCCTCCAATATCTCACACCGTTCCTCAAAGTGATGAACTTTCCTGGCAAGATCTTCATTTTGTAGGCGCAAATTGTTGATTTCGGCATTGAGCTGAACCAAGTCATCTTTTGTAGCTAGTTTGGCGGTTGCAACTTCGAGTTCTTTTTGAAGTGATGTGTCAATAATTTTTTTTATTTTTTGCAAATCCGATTCGGAGATTGGCATATTCGGACGGGAGCTTTTTATTTGTATCGCTCTGTTGGCCAGTTTTGATTTAGGGGTAGATATATTGTCGGGGGAAGTTTGGTCAACTTTTCTTTTGTAGTCGGTCATGTGACACTTTTAACAGCAAGTAATTTTGATTTATTGCTTAATTACTAATTTTACCTGTACAATCGGCTTAATACTTTCGTTACACAAATGAAAGGCAATTTGAAAATTGTTAAATTAATAGTTTTATATGTGATTTACTATTTTATTTTTAAAAAAATTATCAGAGCGATATAAAAATTGAAACAAACACTTTCACAACAGAGTTGCCAACCTTCAACCTTCTTTCTTATAGTTATCTTCAGTAAGTGGAACCAGTGGCGTAGCGTGAGCTTCTGCCACCCGGGGCGGTGGAAAATTTTGCCGCCCCTTCCAAATTTGTAAATATTCAAATAAAAAAAAAATCTACTAACATAAACGAAAAAAAAATAAATAAAATTTTTCGGCAAAGCTAAATTTATTATTTATAAATTTCCACTTTTTGTTTATGAAAAAAAATATCTCAAGTGATTTCTCATCGTCGAACTCGAGATTTTAATTGATAGGGAAGACGAAAAAGTGGGTCTCACAATTCTGTCTGTCTGTTTGTCGCTTCCGCTACAACCTAAACGGCTGGAAGGATTTTCTTTACACTTGGTTTATATTAGTTTTTGGTCATTCCCCTCATATAGTTTTTACTTTTTTTTTAAACCAAAAGTAACGGTACCTGCCACTTGTCACACAATTTCCTTGAAAATAAGTCAAAATTTTGGTTTCAAAACTCTGCTTTTCAAAACTCTGTTGTCTAGAGAAAGAAACTGCTTTTCAAAATTCAGCTTTTTTATCCTGCCTAACAAAATTTAAAGAAAAAGTAAATTCTGCTTTTTATTTTGGACACAAGAATTCATGAACAAAATTAACCTAGTCGTTTTCAAGCCATATAAGTTTGTCTTATATAACAGTTTTATGAAAGATAACGCTATTTTTGGAGCTAAAAACATAAATGTTCTTTTTAATCAAACCTTAAAAATGGTGAATTCCAAGTTTGCAGAGAATCTTTTCAAGGGCTTAAGCTAGATCGAAATACAGAACAGTTTTGTGATACTAAATTTGTATATATAATGTTCTATTTAGTAGTTCAGCCATGGAGAGTTGTTTCTTGAGGGTTTTTTAATGATTTTTTAGGGAAAAGTCATAATATTTTGCTTAAGTAAATATTGACGCTAACCATCATACATGACATGTGACATAAAACAAATTGTCGCCTTACAGAGAAAAAATGGTAACTCCTTTTTTCATTAAAAAAATTTGAAATTTGAAAAACTGAATTATAAAAAATTGAATTTTGAAAACAGAATTTTTCCTCACACAGAATTTTGATCCCAACCCAATTTTTTTTAGCAATTTTACCAAATCTTATTTTTCTGAAAAACAGCTCAACAACAATGTTTTTTGGTTTTCTTGAAAGCTTTGTGACTGATTTTAATCAAAAATTCAAAAGAAAAAGTTCAAAAAGTACATTTTCTTTGAAAATATTTTAATGTGAATAAGTGTTTTCGTTTATTGAATGGTTGTTTTGCATACACCCGCCGTAATAGCTGCAAAGTTCTTAAGAACGCCATAATAAAGGGTGCGCCAAATAACTTTTTTTTTTTTGAAAATGCTACTACTACATGGAGTGTAGCTTCGGCTGTGTGGCACGTAGCGCCGTCCTGTTGAAACCAAATGTTGCCAATATCCTCCTCTTCAATTTTTGTGAACAAAAATTCGTTCAACATGGCCCGATAACGCTCGCCATTGACTGTAACGGCCACTCGAAGAAAACTGGCCCAATTATGCTTAGGACCAAAATCCGCACCAAACAGTGACTCGTTTTGGGTGTATCGGCTTTTCAATGGCGTGTGGGTTTTCTGTGCCCCAAATGCGACAGTTTTGATGATGAAGAAATTTGAGAAAATATTCAGTAGTTTTTTTTATAGCATTTTCAAAAAAAAAAGTTATTTGGCGGACCCTTTAATTTGAATATTCAATCATTATTTTCTTACTTTCTACCTTTGTACCTATCCATTGTTCAAAAGAATTTTGGTTATAATTTTCTGTTTATGACAAAACTTTTGGTTTCAGTACCGCCCCGGAAGAATTTTTTAGGGACGCTTAAATTTAATAACTATGCGAACAGCAGGGCGCCTTCGGTAATCAGCAATATAGTTTCGCGAATCGGTATTTCAATTTATGTAGTCGTGGATACGGTCCTTGAAATTCAAGGCGTAGTCTTTCTGATCGCCTAAGCTCCTGCCTGGATTGCAAATTCAGTAATTCACATCAATACATTTGCTGAGGGCGGCAAAACTTTACAGTCAATACCTATTAGTTATTTAATTTCTCCGCCCCGTATATAGTGCCGCAAAATTTGCCGCCCCCCATTAAGTGCCGCCCGGGGCGGACCGCCCCCTCCGCCCCACCCACGCTACGCCACTGAGTGGAACATGTATTGCACGGTAAGAATACGAATTCAAGGCTGCAAATTTCGTTTGTTTTGGGTGATACGAGTTTAATGGAATGCATCTGTCAGTATTGGTTGGTTTTCGATAAATATTAAACTCAATATGATTATCAACTCTTTTTATCATCAGGTCTAAAAATGTTAAACAAAAATTTATTTCTGTTTCAAAAGTAAATTTTATTATTCCCGGCATAACATTGTTCAAGAAATTGAGAAAAGTATTGAGTTTTTCTTTATGAATAATAATATAAGTATCGTCTACATATCTAACCCATAATAGTGGGAAGTCAGGGCAGTTCTGTTTAGCTTTGGTTTCAAATTCAGCCATGAAACAATTAGCTGCAAAAGCAGACAAAGGATTACCCATTGCTAAACCATTAACCTGCTCATAGACTTTACCATCAAATTGTACATAATTTCTAGAAAAACATAATTGGACAAGACGCATGTATTCACTTACTTTTAAATCATCTAGTGATGTATTTATATTCTTCAACCAATTTTGAATGGATTCTTCAGCTTTGGTTACTGGAATACTATTGTACATGTTGTCTATGTCGATAGAAGCTTGAATGTAGTCTTCTGGAATGTTAATTTTGCTTGCTTGATTGTTGAACTCGAATGAGTTTTTAACATAGTATCCGATTGGTTGTTGAAATTTTTAAAATTCTTTACATAACCATTTTGCCGTTTCATGAACTGGTGAGCCAACTCCACTGCATATCGGTCTAATTTTTAGAGCTCCTACTTTGTGAATTTTAGGTAAAGCATATAGTTTTGGAATGCTGAAGTTTGATGGAACCAACGTTTTTCTTAAGCTTTCAGTTGTGACGTTAATACATGATTTTAATGTTAATTTGGTTTTTGCTTGCCAACTGTTTAGCTTTGTTTGTGCTTTGTTGATAGGAGTATAGCTTCCATTATTAAGAATATTCATCATTTTTTCAACATAGTCAGATTTATCTAACACTACTACTTTATTGCCTTTATCTGCTTTTAAAATAATAATGTTGTTTTCATCAATCTTTTTACGGAGAGACTTTAAATTTTTTTTTTGATGGATTTGTATTGAGTTACTTTCTTGTTTAGATGATATGAAATACTTTTTTCGACATCAAATCGGATTGCATTTCGAACATCTGGATTATAAGTTGAAATAGTTGTTTCAATTTCTGCAATAATTTGATCAAGACTGTCATTTCCTTTAATTGCGAAGTTAAGTCCCAAATTAAGCAAATTCATTTCATCTTTTGTTAGAATTGTTGAAGATTTATTAATGACGAAATCATCGATGATGTGGACTTCTGGTTTCTCAACTTTTTGTATGTTGGAGAGTTTTCTAAATTTGTTTTTTAATACTTCTATTTTTCTTTTTTCTGTTCGCTTGATGTAGAAAGTGAAGACATCAATGAAATCATTAAACATTTCTTGAGTAGTGTAACAGCTATGATTTATCCTGTAGTTCATCTGATAACTACCTCATTTCAAACCTGACTTTATGAGCATTATTTATTTATTTATTTATTTATTTACTTAATTATAAAGATCTATATATTCATTATTTATTTAATTTTTTTTTACTGTGATATATTTATTAATTAATCTATTAAAATAGATTTACTTATATATTTATTTATTTATTGATTTTTATTTCCTGTGATATTTTTTTTTTTTTAAATTAGTTATTTATTTATTTTTCTTCATCTATTTATTTATTATTTATTTATTTATTTATTTATTTAGTTATTTATTTATTTAATTATTTTTGTATTTATGAATTTATTTAACTACTTATTATCTTCTTTTGTTTTGTATTTACTTATTTATTTATTAACTTGCTTGTTTATTTATTTATTTGTTATTTATTTATTTTGTAATGCTTATTTATTTATTTAAATGTTAATTTATTTAATTTTGTGATATTCGCAATATTTTTGTTAATTTATTTATTATATGTGTATATATTATTTTTGTAAAAAGTCATTGATTTGAGGTTTTTGTCAGTTATTCCCTCCCCTTCTCTCCATCTCATCTATTTAAAGAAGGTTTTTTCTGTAGCTTTTCCTTATACCAATTATATTAAGGTCTGTGATATTTAAAAACATTGTTATAAATTTTTCAGTAGTAAGGTAGCTTTATACCAAGTCTCTGTAAATTGTGCAATATAGGTTTAATGAAAAAATGTATTATAATTCAGCTACAATAAATGATCTATCTATCTATCTTGAGTAGTGTAATGTATATCATCCGTCAATATTTTGTATAAGCTATACAGTTCTTTGTCGATGTTGTCTAAACAAGCGTGCGCGGTGCGCGTAACTGATTTCACATTTGAGCCAGGTTCGTTGTGCTTTTCTTATTGCTGTTGTTGTTCGTGAATTATTGACTGCTGATTTAATTTTGATAAAATTTGGAATGATGTTGTTCTTTCGGCTTTTTAATAGAAATCCTATATTGGCTTTTATGTTCATATGCTTTTCTTTCAATTTACGAAATCTTCGCAATGATTTTCTTGCATAAATTTCACTAAAATTTTCATTGATGATTTAACAGGAAATAATTATTGTTTTCGCTAAAATTTCGTTATAGGTAATTTTTGAGGTTTGCTTTTGTTCCAATTTGGACGATAATCCAATAATAAATTATAAATTCGTAAATATTTTGTTAAATATTTATTGATGGGATGACAGAGGGAATGGAGTGCGAAGCAGATGTTTCTGAACGAGAAAAGGTTGTCATTTTAGGAAGTGGTCCAAATCTAATATATGATTATAATGAAAGAAGGTAGATATTTAATGACGTTTGATAATTTTGTACCTCTCCGCTACCAAGAGAGCTAATTTTTTTTTCACTCACTGCTACCGAATATAATTGGATTTCCACCTTATTCTAAAAGAAACCAACACACATCAACTATCATCAGCTGCCCCTATTTTATTTGGTTATGACAGCTACATATGACCCAAAAAGATTGCCATTTTCATTTGGGAAAAATTATCTAGTTAAGTTACCTATTTGCGTGTGGCACGGCTGGTGCGCGGCATGCCTTTAAAAGGTCGTTAACATTTAAAAAGTATTGCATAAGTACTTATAATGTCCCAATTTTGTAACTTGATTTCGGAGAATATGACACATTAACAAAATCATTTGTTTTACTCATAATGACATTATTCAGGTAGGTTGCGGTATAAATTGTGACGTATGGCAATATGACCATAAGTACAAAATATTATGTATATATGCCTGAGTATATGTTGGTACAGTGTAGATATTTATTTTTTGTTAGTAGGTACTCATAGAAAAATAGAATGCCAACTTGCACGCATATCCCTTGGCCCTCATTAAGGTCAGTTATCATAAGGAATGCTCTGGACGATGTTATCATCCTTAAGTAGATATAAGGAACTAAGAATGTATATAAACTTTTTTTACACCAGCTGAGGATAGCGAAAACAACCAAACGAAAGTTATAAAGCTACGTACTTGTCTCAAAGCGAACTTACGGCGTCGTCTATACAATTTGAGTGTTGACCTGCAATTATTAAAAAACAAAATATTACACTTTTGTCAAGAGCCAAGTTCAGGGCTTATAGTTTTTATTTGAAGCAGACAAATCTATGAACTCCCATTTAATAAATTTAAATAAATAAATTGAGTGGCGCCACAGCTCTTAGAGGATTTGTCAGTTCCTCGCAAGAGGCTGTACCTCGGAGAAAATTTTTTTTTTTTTTTAGGTGGTAGCGGCAGGAAATCGAACCCAGGCCTTCGACTGCCTGAACAGAATGCAAGACGCATCAGCTGGAATAAATGTCAAAAATGCTGCAGTAGATGTCAAAAATGCTGCAATAAAAGTTAAAAAATGTTCAACACTTGCAGCTTCAGCTGCAGCATTTTTGACATCTATTCCAGCTCCGTCTTGCATTCTGTTCAGGCATGTTACGCTTCCAAAATATTATGGTTCAGAGTGTCAGCTCATTGAGTACCAGAGCCTATAGCCTCAACTCGCAACCCCTCCACGCAAGTGGTCGTATGAGACCGACCGAGTACAAGGAACTCATATGACACACCTATAATTGTGATTTAATACTCTTCGTCTAGTCTTCATCATTAACTTTTGCGGTCGGAAGTGAAGAGCGCTTATCGATTGCTCCTACGTAATTGGACTTGACTGCTTGTTGGAAAATTTGGTGGTTGTTGCATGTGTTTCAACTTTTTTTTGTTCGATAAATGAGTGAAGTAAAATCTTAGGTTATCTTTTATTTTATTAATTTATGTCACATACTAATTTATTGGTTTTACAAAGTAAATACTTAAAAACGTCTCAAATGCTGTGAAAGAGTGGGAAGGTATACGAAAATGAATATTATCTAAATAAAAATTATTTCCATTTTTTCACCACTCAACATTCAAATGTATTATGGGTGACTTGTGTAGCTGACGTTTGGGAAAGCTTCTTTTCGGTCGGTTTTGACAGCTTTCACCTACTATGTGTGTCGTTGACAATCAAACAGAGGCAAAAAATTTGAACATGAAACCGAGTAATAGGCTTTTCACACCAAAACCCAAAACCGGTTTTCGGCTAAAACTTTTCAAAAACGCGAAAACCATTCACACTGAACATTATACGTTTTCGTTTGACATTCCAATTTTTTTTACACAAACCACGCACAATTTTTTTTATTTTCTTCCATTTTTACTTGCGATATAGGTACTATAGGGCAAGTTTTGGATTCGTGCAAAAAAAAAATTCGAGGTAACAATCAAACATGACATTACGATGATAGAGAACACGAAAAAAGTGGCTGGCAAAATTCTGTCTGTCTGTCCGTACCTCAACCTACAGCCTAAAGCACTGAAGCGATTTTCTTCAAATTTTGAACTTAAGGTTTTTTTGTAACTCTCCAGAGGGGAAATTGAATTTTTTTTTTTTAGCTCAAAAAATAACGGTACTTGCCATACAACCGTTAAGGAAAAGCTTATTTATCTCAAGAACGGCTCCAACGATTTTGAAAAAAAAAATCAGTGTATTAGTGTAGATATGATGTACCTATTAATAAGAAAAAAAAATCAACAGAAACATTTATTAACGGTACCTGCCATATAACGGTTTTTTTGATTTTTGATTTTCTCATTAACCGCTCATCCGATTTCAATGAAAGTTTTTCACAAAAGCTTTGTTAAAATATAAATAATACTAAATACAAAAATTTTTGAAAAAGTAAATTTTGGATTTTTAAAAAAAGATTCAAAATTTTTTTTTGAAAATTCAATATTTCAAAAACGAGTTGATGAATTATTTTGAAATTTCAGTTTTAAATGTATATTAATATATACTCAAAATTGGCATACCAAATTTTTTTTTGAAAAATGTTACAAAAATTTTATATATACAAAATTAATTTTTAAGAAAACGGCTCCAACGATTTTAAATTTTTTTTTGCAAATATTCATATTTTTTCAAGTAATCAAATGGCATACTTTTTTTTGAGCTCTAAGTTATTTATCAGGCTGTTTATACAATTAAAAGAACGATTTAAATGCTTTTTATACTTTTTCTATAATTACTTGAATATTTTTTGAAGTTCTTAAGCCCCACACCACTTGAACATAAGAGCAATTACGTGCGATCCAGTCGTGCATTTTATTTGGAATAAAATCGGTGATTTATTTTATAAAGAGGATCTATGTGAACAATTTAACTTGCCACAAACAATTATTTATCAATTTTAAATAAAATATTTTATTTTGAGATTAGAATTTTATATTTGAGATGACAGAATTACGTCAGCTGTTTTAAATTTTTTTTTGAAAGCATCCCATCAGTTTTTTTTTTGAGACTTCAATAGGCGCTGAACTTATTAAAAAGTATGTTTGTTTTGTTCATCTCTGAATTCCAACATGTTTTCGACTAGTTTTACATATATAAAACTTGTGTTTTACGAAAACCTGAAGCTACAAAAAATGTATGAGAAAACTTGTGTTTTCGATTAGGTTTTTCTACAAAACCGATATTTTCGCGAAAACCGCGTTTTGGGTTCGTGTGAAAAGGCTATAAAAGGGCGAAAACTTAAAAGTTTCTAAAATATTCAAGATAGTTCAATGCAGTAAATTTTGTTTAATTTGTGAAAGTTTTTTTATTATATTGGCCAGAAAAATTAATAAAACGACCTTTTATTTTCGTCCTGTAGTGAAATGTTTTTTTTTTTAGGCAGTTTTGTTTGTTAAAAACAGATTTAGCGCATTTTGAAAATAAGTTTTTTTAAATGGTACACTTTTGATTCTCAAATGCCTGTCAAATAAAAGAAAGGAAGACAAAAATATGTAACGAAACGCTTTGTTTTATTGGTATTCATTAAAACTTTTTAAACAGCTTTAATAAAGAATATTAATAAAATAAATGAATAATACTTTTTTTTCAAAAACTTATGCATTAGTTATAATTCACAGGAATTTTCTTTCGATTTAATCATATAAATTCGGAACAAAAGTCAAAATTAAGTCAACGACTAAACGCAACAGTACTGAGTTTCTTCAAGAAACTCACAGACATCATCTGGTTCATCCTCAGGATCATGCGAAACTTCTGAAGCGATAATTTCCCTGTAAAATTTTAATTCTTCGATTTCTCTCCACTTTTCCCCACAATGATTTTTAGGAAGTTTGTTGACATCATTTTTTTAGCTTTTAAAAGAGGAACTCCTGAAGGCAATGATCTGAGCTCCATCATATCAATCCTTCTACCCGGTCGCATAATTGGACCTTGAAACTCCAACGTCAGATTTAAAGGTCATCTCACCTCTTGTTCGTATAATGCTGCAAGCTCTTGTTATGATAAACCGTTTTGTTGGCTTAAACTTAAAATGCCATTTACCAGTTGGTTTTAAGTTTTCTTGGGCAGCTGCTTTCCGGTCCATTATTGAACACTCCTCCGTTTTAGTTCTTTTTTTCTTGGCCAAAGCGCTATCTTCCACTTCTTGAACACGTGATTGGTTTTCCATCTTCATCTGTTGAAATAATTCCTTTTTTTCTAAAAAGAATTAAGGGAAAATAATTAAAGAATATTATTTACCTTCATGATAATCTTCAACTTACCTAAAAGAACAACCATTCGGGAGGACATCACATCGAAAACTGAAGAATTTATATTAAGGGAATGAGTGTCAAATTGTGGCTCCTTTTTGAAAATCAATCTGATCTATTTGATTTTTGATAATAATTTTGTATGAAAGATAGGTCCGTTTTGATTATTAGAAAAAAAATAAATAGCCTCGTTTTGATTCCAAACTCAAAATTAAAATGATAATAACTACTTCTTAATTATCTCGCTTTGAAACAAAATTCTTTCACCATCGGATAGCTCTCTCTGATACGCAAATTTTGGTATATCACACTCAATATATTGAAAAAAGTGACTTTAGCACCGTTTTGATTGTCAACGACACATGTATAATTCTACCTTTAGTTGGGTACTTTTGGAAGATTTCTCACACTTTCAAAAAAGCTCGTGGCCATCTATGCGTCCAAATATCATACTAATTTTTGTTAAGGGATCTCCGTAAGGCGATCACAGCGAACCTATCGACCAAATGTCTACCTAAAAATCATGTTTCATGAGAATACTATAGATTGGATATACAATGCTTTCAATATCAAAAGTGAAAGAAACTAGACGAAAAAATTCTGCTATTAAAGGTATGGTCTATCTCCAATTCTATGTGCATATTAACAAAAATGTTATCAACGGTAACTAACATAAACCGTTTTTTTTTTTATTTTTAATTGCACAGCCATGGGCGTGATCTGACCTAGTGGGGTTGACTGCTGTCGGGGTTACAATTTCGAATTAAATAATTTGTTGCAATGTTTCTTTGAATTTTTAAATTAATAAATTCCTTACAAAAATGGGTATATATTTTAATTTATTAGAAATGAATAAACCGTTAACTTAATTTCAAAATGTTCCTTATTAAATACGACGCCAACTTAACGACGAAACAGCACACACTTTTAGAGAGTTGTTGTTTAGAATTTCGTTAAAATAAAACTTAGCAAATACCTTAACCCCAATTTAATGATTTAAAATTTTTCCAAAAGTTCTCACAAAAGTTGTTGTGCTGTTGGCGAAATAAAATGGTGCTATTATTCACTAGAAAAGCTTTAAAGAAGCTTTGTTACCTGGAATTTGTCTTAAATATATAAAAGCTTTGAAAGCTCAATAAACCACTATTAAAAATCCAATCTTCATAGGGTAATGTGTATGGTTAAATTGCGTTTGATTTTTGTATTCTGAGACATGAAAACAGTGTAAATCAAAAGTTCGTCATGATTATCATAAGGAAAAATTGATTTGATATTGGAGATTTTCAACGTGTTTTTTCATAAATAAATAAAAGATATTATTTTGAATAACTTAAAAACACTTATTTTATTTATTTATTTACTTAAATACATTTCGGAAGCAATGCTTCCATCGTCAGTAAGTTTTATATAAATAATATGTAATACAAACAAAATTTTTGATTGATATTAAATACAAATAACTCAATACAAATGAAACAAGCTACACAAACAATAAAAGATCCAATTTTCAAAAAATTTTATAATAGATCCTATATTCACTATAAATTTGTTTGTGTAGTTTGTTTTATTTGTATTGAGTTATTTGTATTTAATATCAATCAAAAATTTTGTTTGTATTACATATTATTTATATAAAACTTACTGACGATGGAAGCATTGCTTCCGAAATGCATTTAAGTAAATAAATAAATAAAATAAGTGTTTTTAAGTTATTCAAAACAATATCTTTTATTTATAAGGAAGAAAACAATTTCACAATGTTGACATTAAATTCATTTCAAAGTGAGTTTATGTGCATCGGAGAAAATAATGTAGTATAGTAGTCAAAATTATTCGCCAATTTTAGCACAAATGTGTATTGTTATTAGCGGAAAAAAACAATTATTACCTAATAAAAATATTCTTTCATATTGTTTCACTGAGATTTTCTCAAAAACGGCTCCACAGATTTTTCTTAAATCTAATAAATTACTTAGAGTTAAGTGTACCTACCTTAAGATTATAAACTTTTTTTTTTTTCTTATCATCACCAATAATAATAATAAAAAAATCATTTTTTTTATTTTCTTGAAAATGTTTTAGAAAGTTTTAGTAGTAGATATTGCATACAAAATTACAAAAGAATATTTTTTTTGGATATACTCAATATGTGTACCTATTTCGAAAACGACGTATAGCATATTCAATAGATCTCTTTTAAAAAGGAACAATTACGTGCAAGGGTTTTTATTATTGAATACCTATGTTCGTTGGGACCATAAGCATGTTTAAAATCGAAAATGCTACTAAATTCAATCATGCGCTTCTGAGAAAATGGCCACACTGGCCTCTTTTCAATATTTTTGGTTTAACTTGGAAACTAAGCCGAATTTGAAAATTTTTGTATTCAAAACTTTTTGTTCAAAATTAAAATTTTCAATCGAAATGGATATAAAAGAAAATAATATTAAAAAAATAAGCTTAAATCTTTAATATGGCATGTTTAAAATTTAGTTTTTATTTAAAATTGACAAAGATATTGCCTTTCAAACCTAAACCATTTCTTATAATTTCTCGCAGTTTTTGCCCGAAAGCCCGTTTTTTGGTTAAAAAAGACAAATTAAACTATCCTTGTACCTACCTAGTATCAAAGTGTTATAATAATCGGTCCAGCCTTTCAGCTTGTGGGTCTAAAAGCATTTAAAAACAGTCAGAAAACTAAAATGTTTGCTTAACTACTTTTTAAATATTCTCAACTATCGTAATGTCATATTTAATCAAAATCTTGAGTTCGAACAGTTTTACGAATGTGAAATTTACCATAAAGTACCGAAAAAGAGGCTTTCGGGACAAAACTTCAAAAAATTATAACAAATGGTAAATTTTGAATGGGCTCGGTCAATTTTGAATAAAAATTACTTTTTTAACATGCCATATTGAAGCCATGAACCTCTACAGTATTTTGTTTGAGCATGTTTTGGACCTATTCTTGCTCCAAACAAAGTTATGCGCAATTTGTTAAAAAACTTAAAAATCTTAAATTTTTCGATTTTTTGTTTTGCTGATTTTAGGAACTAGGTCCCTCGGTGGATTAAGTTCCCGGTGACTAAGTTCCCTGCACCTCCGTTTGCTCCCATTAGCTACGCCACTGGCTGTACAAAATTGTTAACATATTTGTATGGAAATATTTTGATATGCGAATCTCAAGTACATATATATTTATTAAGGTGCGTATAAAAATAAAATTTAAGAAAATTGTCAATTCGTTTAATGGAATTTTCAAAAACAATTTGAAACTTTTTTCAAAAATAAATAAAAAAAAAAAAATTGCTTTGAAAATTTTCATACCCAATGTGCGTTGACACTCTATTGTTGCCGAGTATATTTTATTTTAATATTTAGTAGTACATTGCACGAATTTAAACATGCAAAAACTACTTAAAAAAACCGTAGGAGCCGTTTTTGAGAAAAAAAATGTCCCTTAATAGCTTTTTAATATTTGTATGGTAGGTACCAATATTTTATTTTTTACTAAAGTTAAATATTTTTAATATATTATAAAAGTGTAAGAAAACCCGTAGCAAACAAATGTCGACCATTTTATTTTCAAAATATGAAGTTAAAATAAAACTAGATTTTTTTAAAATCCAAAAAGTATTTTACTTCTTATGCGTAATGGTTTATTGCTTAATAATTTGCCGTTAATTAGTTGTGACAACTTCAATTTGAGCGTGCAATATTTTCTATGTTTATTTGGGTGCTTTGCTGATTTGATATCAAGTTAGCTCTCACAAATCGAAAAATCGGTAGGTGGATAATTTGTCGCTAATTAGAGTTGACAATCTCAAATTTGTCGTTCTATATTTCTTTGTTTTTTTGGAAGCGTGCTAAAAACTTCTAAAACTCAATAATTAAGCAGTAAAATATTATGGGTATTCATGCAACAGCGTAAAGTCGTCGTAAACGTGGTAAAGTTGTAAACTTGGTTAATCTGTCAAATTGTCCATACAAATTGTGACATAATTACGAAGTTTTAAACTTTACAACGTTTTCGACGACTTTACGCTGTTGCATGAGTACCCATAATATTTTACTGCTTAATAATTTGTCGTTAATTAGTTGTGACAAATTCTATGTTTTTTTTTGTTAATTCTTCGTTAGCTTCATATCAATTTTGTAAAGCATCACCACAAAAAGGGGTTATAACTGCTTTAATCGATTAGTCTATGGCTCTATATGTTGCCATAGTCTTCAAATAGCTATGAAAATTGATTACAAAGGCATACAACTTTTGGTATAAATAGTTTTAACCCATTTTTAAGATGTCTCTTGACATGAAGCTAACGAAGAACTAAAAAAACATAGAAAACATTGCACGATTGAATAAAATTTTTCACAAGTAATTAATGATTAACTAACGGCAAATTATTAAGCCATATAACATAAAGTATAAGACTTTTTTCACGCTTTTCAAGCTGTGTCAAGTTAGCCAAGCACCCAAAACAACATAGAAATTTACGTATAAGAAGTTTTTAAAAATTTTGGACAAGGCGCTTTGCTTACTTGATATAAAGAAAGAAATAGAAAACATTGAACGACATTTTCGAAATATGTAGTCACAACTAATAAACGACTAATTAATGAAAAATTATCCACCTATTAATTTTCCGATTCGTCAAAGTTGATTTGCTAACTTGACACTCATCTTGAATTACATTTTATTATTTTTCCCTTCAAAGTGCATAACGAATTTTCGAAATTTCTCTCGGAGATATCCTTGCTGCAATGTACATAGGTATGTTTTAAGGTTTTAACGAATACGTTAATAGTGTTAAAAGCAAATAACTCGATCAATTTGGATCATTCTAATTGGTCTCAATTATCTTTTTAATTTAATTTGATCTAATTTGCAATAATTTGACTGAAATAAAAATCCTCATTCTTCCCTTGCTTCATGATCTTATTTTGAGCATTTAAAAAAACCTTCAATTTACTCGCTCAGAGATTTCTGAAGCATATATAAAAAAATTAAAAATAAGTTGGTTATTTATCATTTGAATTGAATTGAGTTCAATTGAATGGGCATAGAACCCAAAAATGTCCTTTCTACAAAAAAATAATAAAAATAAAAAACAATTTATTAAAAATGTTAAAACATACTTTAATTTGTGTAAAGCTAGGATATTTGCTTATCTAACGAAACTTTTATAAAGACTATTACTAATCAGAAAACTTTATTTAATCATTTGTCTCTTTTTGTTGTTGGTTTCTTTTTAAACATTTACTCCGAATTTGTAGATAACATTGTGTACATATTCCTCACCAGGATTCAAAATAATACATGGAAAGTTTGCCTGAAAATAAAAAATAGTTTTTTTATATTTTACGGTGAAAAAAAATATTCCTTTATAAAACTAACATGATTAACTGAATCCGGATATCCTTGAGTTTCGAAACAAAATGCACCTTGTCTGACGTAAGTTGCTTGCTCTTTTCCATCGATAGGGCGTTCCTTTAAAATAGAAAAAAGAAAAACTTCTATAAAGACAACAGTTTTAACGTGGTATTTTTTTTGTTGATTTTTCATCCTTATTCAAATATATGAGATTAGATTTTAAATTGCCCCCAGAGAAAACTTTATTCAGAGGGTTATTTTTATGGCTGCTAACAAACTGGCTGTTAAACAAAAAAAAAAAAAAACATTGAAGGTGAGAGATATACATATATGTATAATTGGTGCTGGGGGAGGCCATTTCTATCGTTTAGGTTTATCCTTGACATTTTTCGGTGTAGGTATCTTCTATCTAGCGTATGTGAATTTTGTTCTATAAATTTTAAATGGGATATGAAGAAGAAGATGAAGGAGAGAAACTATTAGAAATCTTAATGTTTAATGTAAAATGAAAGCTTCTTTAAAATAATAGTTTTATTAAAGCCTTTAATCAGTAGCGTTAAAAATTTAGCTGAACTCCTTATTTTTTTGGTATATTTATAAAAAAATGGATATATTTATTGTCTTGTAATATTGTCAAAGTGATTATAGAAAAAATATTGGCTTGAGAATTGAATTCTGATGTAGGTAGAATAAAGTTATTTGAATGAAAAAAATGTGTGAGTACCGGGACTCGCGTGGAAGATGTGTAAACATTCGTTTTCACCTGAAGGTAAGGGATCGGGTCATTACCACGTATGGCAAAAATTAGGAATCTGTAATACAAGCGCTAAAACAAAATGGTTGCACGACACAAATTATAATGAATTTACCCATTAAAAAACACCTTCCGAGAAAACTTTATGACGTCACAAAGTTGTTCCTGGATTCAAAGTTAAAGTGTCAAAAAGTAACTTTGAGTACATTTTTCCAACTCATCTCTTTGATACTGAGTTGAAATGGTTAATCCGTCAAAAGCAGCTGAAATCACGATGTTTTCATTTTGAGTTATCTTTTGTTTGCTTCTCGATCGTTCAGTTTGGAATGGATATCATTTTTGTAATATGTAATAGCTTAATTTTATTATCCCCTAGATCTGATCCGTATTAGATTATCATAATAAAACAAACAGGATCCCAGTGCGACAAGAGTCTTATATACCTATCCGATCCTCGTTTATCCTTTTGTTTCTGTATTTTCTCTCTACTCTATTCTCTATTTTCTCACTATCTTCAACACAAAAAGCCATCTACCTGTGAGAGAAAAAACTCATTTTTGCAAAAAAGTACAAAGAGTGTATGGTCAGAATTAATTTGCAAATCGAAATCCAAAAGCAAGGTTGGATTTTGTGTTGTTTTTGTAATACATGTATGCATATACAATCCAGATCATATCTGGGGGAAAATATAAAGCTAATATATTTTTATCTTTATTGATTTTACCGTCGATAGTGAGTTTGGAAATTTTGTCCAGGTTTTGAGACAATTTTTTATCTGATTTGATCGATTTGTAGTAAAGAAATTTGTGCAAGTAATGAATGATAAAAAAAATGGAAATATTTTTTCTTAAATATTCAATTTTGTGCTAGAAGTTAAATAAAATTTAATTTGAAAAACTTATGCATTTTCGAAGTGCTGATAAAAGTTCTTTTCAATAATGAAATCACAATTTCTTCTTGAATTTTAATTCCAAATTTATTTCGACTTTTTTTCACCCAATTTGTTTGACAGATCAGCCATATTTTTAGCTTTTGTCGTTACTAAATGAAAAGTAACTCAAAGTAACTTCTTTAAATATGACATAACAACACTTGTTTTTGACACATTAACCACAGCCAACTAGAGAACAGAAAAGAATGCGCCACTTGGCAAATCATGCTATGACATTTCAAATCAAGAAATTGCAAATAACACTTAATATCACAAACCAAAATTGCCACCCGCGATTGCAGAGATTAACATCAAAAGCAGCATATGGATACAAAATAATGAAATAAAAAATTAAATTTTTAGAAAAAAAAGCAACAAAACCTTCACCTGGCAAAATGTATGTCAAATATCTCTGTCAAGATTGCATCTTGACATCCAATCAAGATATGAAACGGAGTGACTCCATTAGATATTTAATGTCAAGATGTCAAGACGAACATTCTGAGAGAAATTATCTACTGTGGAGTCGGGGTGTAAGGAATTCACTCCACTTAGCAAATACCAAAACCATTGGGTATAAAATGAAAACTACCTTACCTATTCGAGTTTACAGAGTTCTACTCACCTACAACAAAAAAAATGGTTCCAAACGGAACCGTGAGCCCATATCCGTTACAACCGATTTTCAATTTTACCCTTACCGAGCGCTAAGATGTTTACACATCAAAAATGTGAAACTTATTTAATACTTGATTATAATTATTATAATATTCTGGTAAGACTAAGAAATAAGTTTTGTACAAAAATTAATTTTAAAAATGGAAAAGTTTGAAGAAGTATACCTTCTTATGTACATCATAATAAGAAACGAATTTTCGAGTTGACTTGACTTGATAAATAAAATTATTTGAGTGGTTTTGAGATCTTGGAACCCCATGTAAGATATTTGTTAACAAAGTGCAACATCCAAAAGATCACTAGGTCTCGATAAAAGATCAACTATTTTCTGTAATTGGTCAGCCATACATTTTTTTAAATAAATTTTAAAGTTTTATTCAAAGTCAAAGACAAAACTTTTGGCATCTTACTTGGGTCATGTAAAGAAAAGTATGCCATCTAATTTTCAAAGTCTTTCAAACCAATTGAAGGAGTAAATTGTGTTGTTCTCTACATTGCGTAGCCTTTATCAAAATGCATATAAAAACAACAATTCCAATTGACTTTTTGCTTTCGTTAGAAACTTTCTTGACTTGAAATGAAATAAAATGTACAGATGAGTAAGCTCAATTTGCGTTTTGGTTTGTCTTTTTTTTTGATTACAAACAAAAATATATTTCAAAAACCAATGGTTTTCTCACAAAATTATCACTTGTTAAAAGTTTGGTAAGCACTGATCTATCTCATAAGCAAAGTCTTAGATAAAAAATCGGTGAATAATTGTTGACATGATGTACTTTTTATGGCTACTAATTTTTTGACAAAAAAATTTATTTCAGGTATCTGCCATATAACTGTATTTTTTATTTTCAATTTTCCCATTAACGGCCTTACCAATATTTGTTGCCACAAAGCCCTTTAAAATTTAAAAATCTATTATGTGCGTGAAGTAAGCACCGCCATTTTGGATTTTCAAAAAAAGGTTGAGCTGTAATGTGCCCAGCTTGTGCGTCCATGTGCCGTATTTAAAAAAAATCGTACTAAGGGTTTGGTTTTTAGAGGGTACCCATTTTCTTAAATGTGAAGTTATAGCACCGCCATTTTCGATATTCGAAAAAAAAGTTGTGCTGTATTGTGCTCAAATTGTGCTGGCTTGTGCCGTAAATATTTTTAAAAAATCGCAATTTTTTTTTTGAAAAGCGAAAACGGCGCACAGTGGACCGTTTCATACATGCTAGACGTCAAAAATTATAATTTTGTTCCAAATGAATGTTTTTATCAATTTAAGCATACAATACTCAAGGCATATATTTTTTGCTGAAAAAATAACTTAATTTAGCAGATTTTTTGAAAATTAAAGTTAAATGACAGTTTTTTTTAATTTCCCTATAAATTTATATACAGGATGTTAAATATGAGATGTGACAAAAGGATAGAGCCTTTTAGATTCGACGAAGGCAAGAAAAAATTGTACCGGAGAGGGAGTCTATTTCCCCCCTTTAAGCGGGAGGGGTAATTTTCTAAAACATTTACCTAATATTTAAAAAAAAATATTAAAAAACAACGGCATAATTCACAATGTCGTCCAATAGCTTTTCTAGAAGCCAAAAATCTATTCTTCGATTTTCTTTTTAAATAAAGCTGGTTTTGTAAATAGTTTTTGAAATTAATTTTCAAACTTAAAATTTAAAAAAAATCAAAAAATGTTCTCTTACTAACCCACCAACATTTCAGTTTCTCAAAACTATTCATTTTTGTGCATATTACACTAGCTTACATAATTTGAGGCCATCGTATCGGGTCGCTGAATACGAAAATACAGATTTTTTTTCCAAAGACGCGTTTTCGAGATAAGCATAGTTTACAGTTCCCATGCAAAAAAAAATCAAAATTTTCAAAAAGATTTTCCACCAATTCTGCGCACCAAGTTGAATTATATTCAAGGTGAAAAACGTTTGCTTTGGCCTAAACCACCCATTGAGTCATTAATTTAACCTATAATTCACAAGCTATAGGCCTAAAAATGGAAAATAATTTTTTTTGGATGCGAAAACCATTTGCATGCAATTAATGCCTTGAGGTGAATATATTTTTTTTTCGGAAGTATAAACCGACGATCAAAAAAAAAAATATTTTATTCACCACACTTTTTTTCGCATGCAAATCAATTGCCGGTCCATTGTTTTGCATGACATTCCATGACAGCATAGTTTTTTTTTTTTTGCATGAAACTGTAAACCAATCATGCAAACAATTAATTTTACATTTCACCTCAATTATTTTTGACATGCGAGAATATTTGCATAGATTTTTTTTTGCGCACGGGAACTGTAAACTAGGCTATAAGCGCAAAAATAATTTTTTCAGCTATTTTTTTAGATATTGTTATAAATCTTGCTAACGGCTTAGCAAATAAACGTAAACTGTATATTTTCAAATGTCAATGTGTCTCTTTCCGACATTATTGTCCTAGGAGCACATTTCAAATCACTGATATTTGCTAGTCAAATTTTATGTTTCAGTACATTTTGGTATGAAAAAAAAGCCTTGACTAGCGAATAACTTTTTTCACATTGTAATTTGAAATGAGCTCTTATAATTGATAATTGTAGTTCATAAAAAAACCTTTCCAACGATATGTCTCGTCATTGTTTATCACCCCGTAAGGAGCAACCAAAATCTAGAAATTTTTCAAAAATTCTAGTTTTTGTAGCTTTGACCTCCGGTTACTTAATAAATATCAATCCTATTAACACAAATGGAACATTGTCGGAAAGAGACAGATCACACCATTCTAAAAATATACAGTTAATGTTAATTATCTTAACAATTACCGATTTATGCCAGTATACGTAAAAATAGTTAAGAAAATGATTTTAGTGCAAAAAATATGCCATGCAAATTCGTGCGAAATGAAAGGAAGGTATTTTCTTTAAATAGACATGACAAGCCTTACAAAAACACATATTTCATCATGACATAATGATATACTCCTATTTAGATTTTCCAAAATAACTTTAAACAACACTTTGCGTACACTAAAAAACGTCATTCTTGTATGTATTTTTTTCATTTCTATAGAATATGCTATGGGTTTTCAAATAATTTATTAATAAACTACATACGTTCTTAAAGATTTCCCTATTTTTTTTCTTTTAATTTGACGAATAATTTTAAATTATATGTACAGTGTAATAAAGCTAAAAATTCACTTCTAGGTAGTTATCTATTACAGAAGATTGGAGGTTGTCTTTGTTGTATGATAACTTCCAACTTATTCTAGTTAAATCTTATTTAATTGTACTTTTGTGGTCAGTGGGTTATCGTTTCATTTTAGAATTGCACCAACAACGAAAATTCGGAGTTGACTTTTTGACGTCTAGCATGTATGAAACGGTCCACTGTGCGGCGGTGCTAACTTCAAGCTTCGCAAAACTAGTTTTTGGCCGTAAGTTACAAATATGCGATTTTTTATCTCTTCGCAATATGGCAGCTCAAACTGAGCGCAAAATAGCACATGATAGTTTTGAAGAAAAAAGTACCTAAAACTTAAAAAGAAATTATAAATTAATTTTTGGCATAAAATTTACAAATATGTGAATTTTGTGAATATAGCAGTACAAATAAGGTACAAAACAGAAGAACTTTCACTTTTTAGTCCCACCGCCATTTTCGATTTTTCAAAAAAAAAAAGGTTGTACTGTAATGTTCCCAACTTGTGCTGCCATGTGCCGTATTTAAAAAAAATCGTACTAAGGGTTTGGTTCTTAGAGGGTACCCATTTTTTCAAACGTCAAGTTAGCACCGCCATTTTTGATTTTCGAAAAAAAGAAAGTTGTGCTGTATTGTGTTCAGCTTGTGCTGGCTTCTGCCGTAAATATTTTTGAAAAATTCGTTATTTTTTTTCTGAAAATCGAAAATAGTTGCAATTATGGGACCTTTTTTTTATTTTTGGTTCTTAGCAGCATTTTCTGAGCACAAATATACACAACTTTCTCTTTTTAGATATTCTGAAATTTCGGAAAAAAATAATTTGTGAAATTCGCAAATTAGAGAATTTAAAAAAAAATATTTACGGCAATAGGCAGCAAAAGTTGAGCACAATAAACAGCACAGTTCTTATTTGAAAATCGAAAATGACAGTGCGAACTTCACGCTTAAGAAAAGTTACAAACATGCGATTGTTTTTATCTCTTTGGAATACGGCAGCATAAACTGAGAGCAAAATAGCACATGTTAGCTTTTAAGAAAAGTTTAAAACTTAAAAACAAAATGATAAATTAATTTTTGGCATTAAATTTACAATATGCTAGTTTTTTTAGATCTCTTCGGAATATGGCAATTAAAATTAGGTACAAAATAGAGCATCTTTCACTCTTTAGTATAATTACGAAATTAAAAAAATTCATTCGTAAAATTTGGAAATTTGCGATTTTTTTTAAATATTTACGGCACAAAGCGGCACAAGTTGAGCATATTACAAAAAAAAATTTTTTTAATCAAAAATGGCGGTGCTAACTTCACGCACAGCCCTTCGCATTCGCAAAGTTTTGTTTTGACCATAAAGTTAAAATTATGCAATTTTTTTTTCTTTTTGGTTCTTAGGAGCATTTTCTGAGCACAAAGCAGCACAACTTTTCTTTTAAGAAATTTTGAAATTTCGCAAAAATTAGCAAGCTTGCCAATTTTTCAAAAATATTTAAAAATATTTAATACAGCACAACTGGTTTTTCGGATATCGAAAATGGTGGTGCTAACTTCACGCACATAAATTTATTGCATACAAAAATTTGGAAAAAAATAGATTTTCAAGAACATTAATTTTTTTTAAATTAAATATTTAAAAAAATTGGGTAGATGAATTTTTTTGAAACTATAGTATTTCAAATGTATATTAATAAAAATCTACTTAAAACTTTTATGCCAACATTTATTTTTAAAAATGTTACTAAAATATAGTAGTTTACAGTTCCCGTGCACAAAAAAAATATATGCAAATATTCTGGCATGTCTAAAATAATTGAGGTGAAATGCAAAATTAATTGTTTGCATGATTGGTTTACAATTTCATGCAAAGAAAAAACCATTTTTATTATAGAATGTCAAGCAAAAAAATGGACCGGCAATTGTTTTGCATGCGAATAAAGTGTGGTGATTAAAATATTTTTTTTTCATGGTTGGTTTACACGACACCAAAAAAAAAGAATATATTAACCTCAAGGCATTATTTGCATGCAACTGGTGTATGCATCCAAAATTTTTTTTTTCTATTTTTAACATTATATTTTATAAAATTAAGGGTAATGGGTGGCTTGGGCCAAGGCAAACGTTTTTCGCGGCGGTGCACAGAATAGGTGGAAAATCTATTTGAAAATTTTGATTTTTTTTCGTGAAGTGGCCTTTTTCTTTAATGGCCCAAATGCTAAACACACCCACTGGGGATCTAGGCTCATAACTACAAAAGGAAAGCAGCTATTCCAATCAGGCCGCAAATAATCCTGCAAATTTAATAATAACGATCAATTGTCAGATCATACTCCAATTATTTTATTATAGAGTGACGCAGAAATAATATAGAAAAAAGAAATCCTAAGCTCGTGAATGAGAAAGCACACTGGAACGAATTCTGAGATAAACTTGAAAGTTATATTAACCTAAGATCCCCTATGCAAATAATTGAAGAAATTGATCATGAAGTATTATAATTTGTTGCTGATGTGCAACAGGCTGTGGAAGAAAGTACTCCAACTATATTGAACTCAAGATAAAAAAAAATAAAATATCCTGTCAAAATAAAGGAGCTGATATGAGAAAAAAGAAGAGCTCGAAGAAAATGGCAAGCTACGAGATTCCCAGTCGATTAGGCAGTTTTAAACCATCTTAACAACGAACTAAAAAGAATCTGCGAGTTTAAAAAATGGTTTACTTAGTAGATTCCTGATAAGTCTGACGATGGATGCTTCAACCGAATACTCCTTATGGAAAGCAGCTTAGCGCCTAAAAAGACCGCAGATGGTAAATGGATCGGAAACCCAAAACAAAAGGCTGATCTCTTGGCTGAACATCTCACGAATGTCTTAAAGCCATTCCCCACAAATACAGCTACAGATCCCTTGCAGTTTGTTGAAAGAAACGACGAATGGGAAATTCCTTTTGTCACGCTCAAAGAAGTAAGAAGCATGTGTCAATATAAGTTGTCACAAAAAATCACCAGCGTACGATCTAATAACTGCTCAGGATTTGAATGAAATGCCTTTAATAGCCGTCAAAAAACTCCAATTTATAATAAATGCATGCCTTAAATCTAGATATGTGCCACATCATTGGAAAATTGCAGAGCTCGTTGATATACCTAAATAAAGTAGGCCACCAACAGATGCTTATACCAATGGCAACATTTTTCGAAAAACTGCTTCTGAAAAGGCTTAAAGCAAGAAGAAAGAAGACCAATAGAAGAAAGAAGACTAATTCCGAGCCATCAGTTTGGCTTTAGAAATAAACATTCTACGATAGACCAAGTGCATCGAATTACAGTTTTTGGGAAAAGTCACTTGAAGAAATACAAGTATGCTCGGCTATATTCTTAGATGTTGACAAGGTTTGGCACTTGAAACTTGAGTACAATCTGCATTGGGACCTTCCCAGGCAGTACTACGAAATACTGAAATCCTACATTACGAACCGACTCTTCAGAATACTGTTCGACCAAAATTACTCGGATCTAAAGAAAATTGAAGCCGGTGTACCACAAGGAAGTGTCCTAGGACCAATCCTCTTTATCTGTTATACAAAAGGGATACTCCAGTGCATATCAACGCTATCATGGCCACCTTTGCTGACGATACTGCGATATTGGTACCAGATAAATCCGTTACACAAAAACTGCAAAAAGTTGTTAAAAATGTGATTGGACGGAAAAATGGCTTATCAAATTAAACGAAACAAATTCGACGCATATAACATTACTCCAATACCGCCAAATACCTTGAAATAACTTTGGATGCAAAGCTTAAATAATGGAAAGAGCACAAAAAATAAAAGAGAAGAACTAACTTGAACACAAAAAAAAATGTACTGGTTACTAGGAAAGAACTCTCACCTATCTATCCAGAACAAACTTATGTTATATGAGCAAGTATTGAAACCCTCTTGGACATACGACGTATGGCATCCAACTTTATGGGTGTACAAAGAAAACAAATGCTGAACCCATGCAAACATTCCAAAGCAAGGTCCTTCGTAAAATAATAAATGCCCATTGTTTTATAAGAAAGAGCGATACATCGTGACTTTCAAATTTTGTTTAAAATTAAAATAAAACAAGAAATTTTCGGCTTTGCAAAAAAGTATTGCATCGCACTGTAAGTGTCACCGTTGTTTTTAAATAATTTTGTGTCTGTTTTTAGTCATTTTAAAGAAAATTACCCCTCCTGGCTGAATGGGGGAGAATATAGGTAACCACCTCCTCTACAAGTTTTTTCTTTTCTCAACCCAACCTTCACGTTCTAGCTTTTTGTCACATTTAATGCGAATCACCCTGTATAAACGAAATGCTATGTTTCGTGACCTTCGACATGGTATGATTAACATAGTGGATTCCGAATCGATGGCGAACTCTCCCAAAACCTAAATAAATCCCTGTATATATTTTTTTAAGCAATGTTTTCTAATTCTCCTGGGGGATACCACGCAAGAAAAACTCACTTTGTACTCAACCGCAAAGGTGGTGTTAATGAGTACCATGTTATACGGAAACATTAAATCCGTAACTCTCCCGATTGAAATATTTCGAAAACGGTAACTCCTATAAAAAAAGTACTGGAAATTTTTTTATAGAAAATTTTCTAAGTTACAACCTAATTGTTGACATTTTTTTCTGTAAGAGTTACCGTTCGAGAGATATTCCTTAAAAACCATTTGGGGGGCCCTTGACCCCCCGTTAGGTTGTTAGCGGTGCTCATATCGATGGGGGATTTTTACAGTTTCCTAAGAATGTGATGGGGATGCTATATACCAAAATCCAGTTTTCCGCGATTTTTTCCTTAATTTGACTGATTTTTGGGATAATATGACTGGACTATGTGTGGAAGTACTTTCTAAACATGAACCTTGAAAACTTAAAAATAATTCAAAATATTCAATCAATGAACACATCTCATATGACATTGTTCGAATTAACTAAGCTAAGGCCACCTCGATTCCATCAATCTTCCCATTTAATTTGACTTTGAGTTAAACAGACACAAATATGTATAGGTTGCTTATAATGTAATTCGAAAATAGGTTAAGCTATCTTCTATTACAGTCAAAGCTTAAAATTGTCAATTATTCTCATTTACACTCACCATTTTCATTGTATTTGGCAAAAAATTACCCGTGTAGAATTGTATACCAGGCTGATCAGATGCCACTTCCATCCAACGACCCGATTTCGGATGAATTGCTCTGCAAACAAAAAACATAACATTACAAAAGAGAATTTCCAAAGGACCCTTTTTAGAGCAAAACCAGCAAGTCCTCTAAATCTCAACCAACACAAGTACACTACGTATACTGCCGAGTGCCGATGCCGTTGCCGACCGTGTCACTTACTTTGCAATCACAGTGATCTCATTGTTATCCAGGTTGACACAAAAGTTGTCATCGAATCCGTGGCCCGATTGTTCGGCAATACGTGGTCCAAGCTCTGTCAACGCTTTGAAATCAAATGGAGTACCCGTAACATCCCGCAGCTCCCCGTTGGGAATAGCATCGTCATCGGTAGCGGTTATCTTATCCGCTTTGATGTGAAACTTATGCTCTAAAATGGCACCTTTACCTGTTCCCTGTGAATTTTAGAAGCAACGAGGAGAGAAAGTTCCTTTTGTGAAAACAAATTCATTTCACGTTTAACGCAACCTGATGGATTTACTTACGTGGCCGGCTAAGTTGAAATACGAATGGTTGGTCATGTTGACGGGAGTGGATTTCGTTGTTGTTGCGTTGAAACGTATATGAAAGCAGTTATCCGCTGTTAGTTGGAAGTGAACCGTGGCAGTTACCTCACCCGGAAATCCCTCGTGTCCATCGGGCGATACATGCTGCAACGTCAAAGAACATTTTTCTGGGACCACCTCAGTAACGGACCAATGGACACTGTTAAAGCCAATGAATCCACCATGCAGGGTATGTTTACCGTTGAGGTTCTTGCTAACGGTTATTTGATTTCCATCCAGAACAAAGGTACCATTACCTATGCGGTTGGCAACTCGGCCAACAGTCGCACCGAAATAAGGGTTCGTTTTGGGATTAAGGTAGCCTGAATGATGTAGGAATAGGTAGAAGGTTTAAGAATTGTATTTTGTTCCAGTGAACTTTCTATATTAGATCTGTGATTGAAATTGAAACTCAAACTCACCTGCAGCTTCATCGAATCCGAGGACAACATCGTCAACAGAACCTTTAGTGTTGGGAACTTTAATGCTAGTGATTGTAGCTCCCAGTGTCATAACCTATATTTTTGAAGAGATATTCAGTTAAGTCTAAATTTGCTATAGGCAACAACAGTTAATGGAATTGTTATTGAATTTTAATTGGCATTATTGGGAAAATTTTGGGATGCATATTACTTGAAATTACTCGTAGATTCCTTGAAATTGAGTGTTTGCTGAACTATATGAGCGGGTTACACTAGGTAATTCGTATTCCAAGAACTCATGGGGCTAATTTTGATAGTTTCCATTGAAGTTGTAGCTATACCTAACCATACTTTTCTCACGAACTTTGGTTGTTAACAGTCACAAAGGAATTATAGTTAACAACCCACTGTAGCCACTAACTATGGGCGCGTGGAATTGAGTGTGTAGGAATAGGAACATTAATGTTTGTTGGCTGCTGCAGATTGTATTTGAGCTTTAATTTTAATTGGATTTTTTTTGGTTCGGGTTTAAATTGAAATGAAATATTGATTTTGATACAAGATGTGGGTGAAGATTAATAAAATGAAAATTATTTATGAAAAAAGGACACTTTTTGGCTTCTACAACGTGGTAATATGACTTTGCAAGCTGACAGGGACAAGTGCCACTTGGCGTTCACTTGGTCTGATCTCCTTACTGCACAATAAACAGTGTAAGCATAGGCAATATTTTACGGCTAATTCACTGCCAACATTACTTACTGACTTACTTACTTAAGGTGGTGCTACATTCCGAGTTGGACCAAGGCCTCACCCAACAAGCTTCTTCTAGCCGAGCTGTCTTTAGTTTCGCACTCCAGTATTGGTTGAAGTTTTCTTCCACTTGCGAGCGCCACCTGTTACACTGTCCTCCTATACCGCGCCGTCACACTGTGGGTTGGATTCAAAGACTCTCCAGGACAGAGCATTGATTTCCATTCGCTCTTAGCGACCCAGCCACCTCAGTTATTGGCTTTTCACTTTTAAGGCTAGCTCGGTGCAGCTGTACAGCATGTACAGTTCACTGTCGTAGCTTCTTTTCCATTCCTAATCTATTCAAACGGGACCCATAATCACCCGGAGAGTTTTACTCGCAAGACAGCCTAAAGCGTTCTCACGGACCGTAAATAGTGTCTTTGTCTCTGCACCATACATCAGGACCAGGATGATAAGTGTCTTATACAGGAACACTTAAGTTGCTCCAGAGAAGGTTTTACTTCTCAATTGTCTTCTTAGGAAACAGCGATTGAAAAGAGTAATTCTACGTTTGATCTCATCGTTCGCTGAGTAGACAAAGTCTCTAACCACCTCAAAATTATAGCTGTCTATAGAGACGTTCTGTCAGAGACGTAGGTATTGTGAGTGTTTTACCTTCATAATCCGTTAAACCCATCTTCTTTTCTTCCTCCTCATTATCCACGAAAGCAGCACTGACGACTGACATCACGCTTTGTTCGTCCATTTTGTCAATGTCGTCAGCGTAAGCGAGTAATTCAACGGGCTTTTGAAAGATTATGCCTCTAGGGCTGACATGAGAGTTTTACATTATTGTTTCAAGAACGATGTTGAAGAAGTTGCATGACAGCGCATCATCTTGTCTTATAGTTTTTTTGACATGATAGTTACCAGTGAGGTGTTTGCCGACCTTGATGGAGCAGTGTGTATTCTCCGTCTTCATCCTACACAAACGGACAAGTTTGGGCGGGATATATAGCTTGTCTTTATAGACGCTGTAATACGCGGCCTTAAGATCGATGAAAAGGTGGCGGGTATCGATTTGAAACTCTTGGTTTTTTTTCCAAGATCCACCGCCATAGTGCGATTATTAGGTCGAAGGTGGACTTTCCTGGCCAAAAGCCGCACTGATATGGACTTATCAGATTGTTGACGAATGGTTTCAACGTTCACAAAGTACGACAGAAAAAATATTGCTGGGATGTTGAGGAGACTGATGTCTCTCAAGTTGGTACAGTCCAGATAACCACTTTTCTTCAGGATTGGGCAAACAATATTGAGATTTAATTCATCGGACATGCTTTCTACTGATCATATTTTGTAGATGCGCTGGTGCATACTCCTAACAAATTCATCACCAGCCGCTTTGAATAGCTCAGCCGCAGGGCCATCAACTCCAGCAGATTTATTGGACTTAAGACTGGGATATAGCTATTCTTACTTCTTTGAGATTGGGTGGATCGAATTGTTGGCCTATGTCGTCCAGGTTGAATAGTGGAATCTGCATGTAGCGAAATTCCGTTCGTTATCACCGTTATACAGTTTGAGATTCTACCATGATTCTCCCCTGATCGACCTTGCAGGCTTTGGTTTGGGCCTTGTAACCCTGGGAGGTTCTTTTAACTTTTTGGTTAAACTTCCAAACGTCATTCCTGCAATGAGATCCCTCAATCGTGTGCTTCTCATTGCTCTTTCTTTTTTTCTGGGAAGCTTGTGTTCCTCTCTCCTCTTCTGCTCGAAAGCTCTCGAATCGTTCTATGTAGCGCCGCTTTTTATTCCTGTTGTTTAGCAGCATGTACGTGCTGGCATTCTTTGTCGAACCAGGGGATTTGGTGTGGTAGACGAGCGATGACCAGCACACCAGAGGCAGCATCTCTGATGGCTTCTTGGAATGTTTTTCACTGATGCTCAATACTTGCAGTTGGCGGCATAGGACTATTTAAGAGGGTGCGAGAGACTCGATCGGAAAATGACCTGGTGATTTCTTGCGACTGTAGCCTGTTTTGGCTTTGGTCTGGATATCAGTAGCATTGGCTATAAGGAGGTAGTGGTCCGAGTCAACGTCGGCTCCTCGGCACGTTTGGACATCATTGATACTGGAAGATTGCCTTGAATTGATCGCAATGTGGTCAATCTGGTTGGTGGCTGATTGGCCAGGAATTCTCTTTGTGTGTATCAAGATGTGGAAGCTGCGTACTAGCTACCATAACGTTTCGCTCCTCAGCAAAGTTGATTAACTTAAGTCCGTTGTCGGAGGTGGTGTCGTGTAGGCTCTGTCTTCCGATTGTGCCACCAAACACGTCTTCTCGTCCTAGTTTGGCATTGAAATCACACAAGAAAATCTTAATGACATAGCTCATAGAACTCGTGTTTGATGTCATCGTCTTTCTCCTCTTTGAGGGCATGCGCGCATGAGGCTGATTTTGATAAATTTAGCGTTGATGCGAATTATCTCGAGGTGCTCGTTATATGGAGATCGTTGCTTGGTAGAGGAATTCCACCAAAAATAGTTGCCATTATTAAAAAGTCCTACAACAACGCAAGTGTTTTTGTTTTGCACAGTGGGCAGCTATCCGGCTATCCGACTCCTTCGTAGTGCAACAGGGTGTGAGACAAGGTGATGTTCTATCGCAAATAATTATCTTCCTGCTGGTGATGGACGACGTATTGACGGCCAGTGTTGGTACAGCTGAGCGTAATGGCATTCAATGGAGACCGTTCGAAAGGCTCAGTCATTTAGACTATGCCGATGACATATGTCTACTGGCAAATAACATCAGTGGGCTGAACGGGATGTGCCAAACACTGCAAGTGAAGGGAGAGTCCAGTGGTCTAAGAATAAACAGCAAAAAGACAAAAATAATGCTCACAGGCCGCTCCACACAGCAGCGTACTATTCTACAGGAGACGCCAGTTGAAGTAGTGGAACAGTTCAACTACCTTGGCAGTATTGTTTCTGCAAACAAAGGTACTGATCTGGACGTTAAAAGTAGAATAAATAAATCTCGTGCTGCCTTCGGTACTCTGTCCCCAATTTGGAAATCCAGTCAAATCTCCTTACGCACTAAGTTGAGATTCTTCGAATCCAATGTCAAATCCGTGCTGTTATATGCTTGTGAAATGTGGAAAGTCACGTCTATCATTTCGAAGAAATTGCAGGCTTTTGTGAATCGCTGTCTTCGCCACATCCTTAAGATTCGCTGGCCACAAATAATTTCAAATGAGGAATTGTGGCTCAGGACAAGTCAAGAGCGGCTGGACGTCGACATAAGAAAGCGTAAATGGCGTTGGATTGGTCACACACTGAGGAAACCAAACGATGAAATTGCAAAGCAGTCCTTTGAATGGAATCCTCAGGGTGCACGGCGGGTTGGAAGACCAAAAACAACATGGAAATCAACTGTCTTAGCGGAAGCAGAATCCCAGAGAAAGACGTAGCCACAGCTAAAGTACCTTGCAGCAGACACCGTGAAGGATGGAGACGTTTTGTTGACGCCCTATGCCCCAGCCGGGGTTACAGGACACGATGATGATGATGATGTGCTCGCTCACATAATTGAAACTCTAGGCTTCGTGCCTAAGTCTGCCTTTAAAGACGAATCCACACCCAAAAAGACGCTGCCTTTGTTCTCGGTAACTGATGTCGCCGTAGTAGATGTCGCAGTCTTTCAATTTTATTTTGCACAGCCCATCACATCGCACTTCTTGGATGGTGGTGATTTCTGCTTTGTAGCAGTCTAGAGCATCCGCTAAATGTTCGGCTGCACGTGGTCTAAAGAGAGACAGAACATTTCACGTGCAGGTCTAAAGTTCGTTGTCTTTATATCGTTTGCTAGGTTTGTCAAAAGCTAATCCGTTCGTATCCGAGGCTTGTTCTTGCTTCGCAACTTAAAAGCTTTGCGTGACGCCAAGGGCGGGGAGCCAGACAAACCGCTCCTTATAGGCCTGAGCTCCTTATATGTATGTCATGGTAGCCGGTATAAAGTGTTCACTGAGTGGTTCATCCTGACTGAAACCTTTGATTCCATCTGGGGTGTTCTTCCCATATACACATATGTACACTTTTCAACATTTTTTAATGTCTTTCTATACAATTTTTTATACCATAAGCCTCTTGAACATAAGAGTAAGTATGTGTGACCCAGTGGTGCATTTCATTTTTCAAGCCATTTTTGAATGAGCATTCTGTGGGAATTATATGGGTTACCTTGGTAGCACTTTTGTTTGAGGCTTGCTTAGGTCTAAGGCTTACATAACTTAATCTTAAAAAACCTTTAAGCACAATTATTATTTTTACATCCTTCCCATTACTTCTTGTTCCATTATATTTCTTATTTATTTACAACAATTTTGAATAATAGCAAATTTTTAGAAACAAAATTAAAGAAAATAAGCAATAAAGAAAAAAATTTCTTCTATGCTTCATCGACAGTTAATTAAAAATCAAATAAAAAATCAAATTTACATCTTAGCACTAATATAAAAGTCAGGAGTTAATTAAAGAATATTGTGTTCTTATTCTGAGAACTCCCTGAGACTGAGATCTAAACTAACTAGCACTAACTATCCCCTAAAATTGTGAAGAGTAAATAAATCAAAAACTAGCTTATATTAAAAAAACAATATATTCCAATTTCAAGAACTGTTGGCTTAATGCAAATTATAATAAAATATTTTTTTTTGACGAAAAACATCAAAGGATAGATGTTTGATTTACTCAGTATTTCAGTAAACAATTCATCAAGATGAAAATGTTCCACCTAATAATATTTTTTTTCTGAGAAAATTTGCATTAACATTCAAGATTGTACAGAGTTTTTTGCGTAGGTACAAAAAATAATACGTATACACCATAGTGAACCACAAACTCTAAATCTGAATTTGAATGATTATGGCTAAGTTTGAGTGAAATCTATGGCATAAGGAAAACATTTTTCTGAGAAAAAAATTAAATAAAAAGGTATATGAGTAGGATTGGATTATAAATTTTCTGAGAAAAAAATAATTAAAAAGGTATATGAGTAGGATTGGATTATTATCTGTTAAAAGAAATTATTCATTTACACATTAGAAAATGAAGAGCAATCTTTCATTACATTTAATACTTACAAACGTTCATCTAATGTATGTAGGTATAAATAGAAAGTTTAAAACACAAGGATATTCTTATTTAAAAATATAATGCCAGCTTGACTTTTTATTTCTTGAAGGGTAGGTTGACAAATGATATTTTACGTGCTACACATGTACATTTAATTATGTAGATAGCAACCCCAGGATTACAAAAATCTGTTCACTTTTTGATTCAATGAGACAAGAGTGTTTTTATGCATGTTTCTGAGTGCTGTGGTTAAATCCATTATCCAGAATCAGATGAGATTTAATGAACTTAAAGATCATTGTAAAGGTAATTTTTTGGAAAATAGGCTATGAAACACTCTTGTTTGATCGTGTCCAAAAGTTAACTGACGTTATTGTAAACCAGTGAAATAAATCCAGCTAAAAAAAAAAACGTTAGCGTTCTTAGATTCTTATCTCAAAAAATATTTTAACGTTTGCTTGCCCCCGCACACTACTTTCTCATCATCATCATCGTGTCAATGTAACCCCGGCTGGGGCATAGGGCGTCAACAAAACATCTCCATCAATCACGGTCTGCTGCAAGGTACTTCAGCTGTGGCCACGTCTTTCTCTGGGATTCTGCTTCCGCTAAGACAGTTGATTTCCAAGTTGTTCTTGGTCTTCCAACCCGCCGTGCACCCTGAGGATTCCATTCAAAGGACTGTTTTGCAATTCGTCGTTTGGTTTTCTCAGTGTGTGACCAATCCAACGCCATTTACGCTTTCTTATGTCGACGTCCAGCCGCTCTTGATTGTCCTGCACCACAATTCCTCATTTGATATTATTTGTGGCCAGCGAATCTTGAGGATGTGGCGAAGACAGCGATTCACTAAAGCCTGCAATTTCTTCGAAATGGTAGACGTGACTTTCCAGGTTTCACAAGCATATTACAGCACGGATTTGACATTGGATTCGAAGAATCTCAACTTAGTGCGTAAGTAGATTTGACTGGACTTCCAAATTGTTGACAGAGTACCGAAGGCAGCACGAGCTTTATTTATTCTACTTTTAACGTCCAGATCAGTACCTTTGTTTGCAGAAACAATACTGCCAAGGTAGTAAAACTGTTCCACTACTTCAACTGGCGTCTCCTGTAGAATAATACGCTGCTGTGTGGAGCGGCCTGAGAGCATTATTTTTGTCTTTTGCTATTTATTCTTTGACCACTCGACTCTCCGTTTACTGGCAGTGTTTGGCACATCCCGTTCAGCCCACTGATGTTATTTGCCAGTAGACATATGTCATTGACATAGTCTCAATAACTGAGCCTTTCGAACGGTCTCCATTTAATGCCCTGTCATTTAGCTGTACCAACACTGGTCGTCAATACGTCGTCCATCGCCAACAGGAAGAGAATTGGCGATGGAATATCCCATGTGTAAAACAAAACAAACTTCTTGCGTTGTTGTAGGAATCTTTAATAATGGCAACAATTTTTGGTGGAGTTCCTCTACCAAACAACGATCTCCAAATACATTCTCGGTTAACTCGATCAAAGGCCTTCTCAAAATCCACGAACATGAAGTAAAGCGGTGATTGAAATTCCATCGACTGCTCGAGGACGATACGCAGGGTGTTGATATGGTCGACACACGATCGACCACTGCGGAAACCACCTTGATGCCTCTTGAGTGTAGACTCGATTCTATCCTTTATTCGCTCGAGAATGATGGTTGCCATTTTGGGAAAACGGACAAAACAGTGATACCACTCCAATTGTTGCAATTCTTTAAGTCACCTTTCTTTGGCAACTTAACAATCACACCATCGTTCCAGTCCCTGGGATAGCTTTTGTTTTCCCAAATGCTTTGTATCAGCGGATGTAAAATACTAGCCGCTGTTATGGGATCGGCTTTCAGGAATTCAGCTGATATTCCGTCCAGTCCAGCTGCCTTGTCGTTTTTGAGGAGATTTATTGCTGTATGGATTTCCGATTTTGATGGGGGTTCAATGTCAATACCCCTATATGATCTACGCATCTCGTTTAGTTGGGGCACTTCAGCACTCTGCTCAACTGAATCCTCATTCAGCAGGGCACAAAAAAGGCCCTTCCATCTGCGTAGCTGATGCTCAATTGATACCAAAACTGTGCCATCCACATCCATTACAGTATGATTGGTGTTGCTTTTATTCTCAATAACATCTTTGGCTATTTGGTACAATTCCCGGATATCTCCTCTTCTGGCAGCTATTCCCGCATTATCTGCGACTCCATCTAACCTCATCCTCTTGTCACGTCTCACACAGCGATAGACCATCTTATGTGCAATGCGGTACTGGCTTCTATTTGTACTCAATATTTGCATAATTTTGTCAAACAAGTGTTGCACTTAAACTTTTCTAAGGACAACATTTCTATTCAATGAAGTAATTCATTAGAAAAAAGTAGATTTAATCGGATAAACAAGGAACGGACATGCCACGGTACTGATATAGGTATTTACTACATACTTTTCCAGGCCATGTGGAAGAAGTAGCAAATTTGGTCATGATATCGAATGTAGAATGTAGTTAATAGTCATTTACACAATTCAAACCAAAAATATGTTTATACGAACATTTTACATTAAATAACAAAATAAAAGCACTGGACACAAAATATCACAGTTGGGACGGAATCACCCATATACCTTTACCATTTTTGGGTTATTACCATATATTTTGTTAATAGCTTAAAAAAAGGTGAACATTTACACCCTTGCTCATCTACGAGAAGCACGAAGTAATAATGTTGCGCTCAAAAAAAAAAAGACAATAAAGTTTTTAGTACTTTTTTCGCACTTTTTTCACACTCTTCCGTACCTTACTTATACTTTATATATTCAAACTTCAAACTTGAAGGGGAAGAGCATGTTCATGTGATCTAACCGTGCATGTTTTTCACTTTAAGTAATACTTGAAGAAAATTGACTTAAAATGATTTTCAATTCAATTCTCTCGAGCTCCACGTCGAAATGTTCCATGCCTTTCCCTATTGTATCGCAAATATTATAAGCAGTGTCCCAACAAAATACCAAGTTGCATTATTTCCCAAAAAAAAAAACCTCGCGCTTCCACGAATGCCCATCAGTTTACACTTGAACTTAACTTGAACCCAATTTCGGAAGAACTATCAAGTACCTACAGAGATTCTTTCTTCAGCAACAGACATTTTATTTTAAAGACTTTTTTTACTTCTTGTTCTGGTAACTCATATACGAGACAACACACTCAAGACTCACCTGAACAATCATTTGACTATTTGAAAATGTAAAACGCCGAACTGGTACCATTTTTTTGGTCAATGGATCTTCAGTTTTTCCAAAAGAATCTTCAATTATTGTCAGCATGATGATGTTTTAATAATTTGTGTGTGTTTTTCTTGAGTTAAATTATTTCAAAATTAAAAGTGAAAAAAAAGTGATTTGTTCAGCTTGCAGAACCACCTTACAACACTCTGATATTCCTCGGTTTGATTCTTTACGTTTTTATGGAAATTATTTTGTAAGCACCACAATAATATGTAGAAGAGAAGCCACTACCGGTTAACTCGAAGAGAACAAACGAACTAATTGCTGCAACATGTTGTATAGAACTTCAGCAAATATAATAGAAGAAAAAAAATAATAATAATAATAAAAAAAAAGATTATTTGTATACACATTCCCCACCAAGTCTCAATGTACAAGTTTTTTTTTTTATTGTGACCTCTTATCAAATTAACCGTCATAGTCTAGAATGTTACGTTTCATAAGTTACGTTCATCTGAATTAAAAACAAAACTGTGAGTTTCTTGAAATATGAGTTGATTTGAGGTGGAATGGGAAGCACGTTTGCCCTCGCCCTCCCTCCTTATAAAAATTTCAAACATTAAGGAATTTTCCTTCTTTTGAATGCACATTTAAGCTAGATTTCTGTACCAAAACTATTTCCTTAATGAGTTGAACACCCTCCACTGATTCACTCTTGCTTCATTACGCTGAGAAGTATTTGGAATTCATTTATGGATTAATTAAAAACTAAAATTGAATAAAGTATCGTAGATATTAAAAATTTGTGTAATAAATGTTTTTGGGTCGAAATGGACCCCATGTCGATAGGGAAAAATAAGGCTTTTGAACAGTTCTGGGGTAGGTATAGTCTTCGCTCAAGAAAAGATGTGTAGTAATCTTCTAGATATTATTAAAAACTAGTTGATGCCATATTTCAAAAAAACTGACTATATTATCATCAAAATGTTGAATTTTTAAAATAAAACTATAGTCTAAGGTTTAAATCTGATCGGCTATGTAATGTTTAATTTTTTGAAAATCCAACATTACATCACAGACTATAATATGATGTAGGTACAAGTGATAAAAAGCAAATGAGTTGCATGTGTGGTTAGATAATTCAATTTTAGCACAACGCTGCTAACTGAGGTATACTGAGGGCTTGTTATCAATAACATCATTCAAATTGTAAGTGTAAGAGTCTTGAAGTTGCGGTAAAATTGTTGTTGTCATTGCACTCATTTTGGCTTGTTGATTGTTTACTTTGGATTTTTTTGTATTTTGTTTTGTTGACGTTACTTTTGTTTGACAATTGATTTTGAAGAACAAAAGTGTGTTTTTTTTTCATACAGATATTTTGTTGTGTGGTTGTATGTAGGCTGAGAGACTTTTGAAAATTTCCATAAAAACCTTCGTTTTTTTTTATTTTTCAATTTTATTATTCGTAAATTAAATTTAAATACATATGTCAATTGTGTCAAAGATAATGGTTATAATTATTATTTTTATGAACAATACTTTTTTGGCTGAATTTATTGGCTTAGTTAAAATTGTTTTATTATAGTTAAAAAGATAAAAAATCAGACATGAGAAAATGAAGTATAATTAAGGTACCTATTTGTTTAATATTTTATTCTCAGTGCTTTATTTTGTTTCATGGTAAACATCTTATAGAAAAAAAAATGTTGAATAGGTACATAGAGTGCCTTATTTATGGATGTTCTTTATAATGCCTCGTAAAATTAAAACACCAACAAAAATTAAAATTTTTTGCGGATCGTAAGGCAACAATTAAGATCTGCTTAACAATGTACCCCCTCTGGAGCTTTTGCCAGAGTTCATTAACCTTATGCATTTGTCGGTGCTTAAAAATTGTATTTTTGGGAACGAGTTGTGATTATATTATGAACTAATAAAATTCATGTAGGGTAGCAATATACGAGTAGATGAATGACAATTTAGTCACTACACTAGTGTAGCTGTAGCTAATGAAAAATTGCATACGTTTTGTTCGATGTCGGCAATGGGGCGCACTTGGTCACCCTGAATTCGCTCTCAAGTGTTTTATGCAACATTTTTTTCACCCCATTTTGATTGCACACTGTGTTTGATGTGTGTTCGGGGCGTGCACTGAACTCACTCTCACGCACAGTGTTGTCAGATATTTTAAGATGAGTGGAGCCCAATTTGAAAAATCTTGGAGCCGAAAATAGCCCCACTCATGCAGACAAATTTTTTAATTCAAATTACACGTTGAAAATTTAAATTTGTCTATCACATTTTACCAAAGTTATAAAAATTCAAAATTTGACTGTGTATTGATTTGTGTTTTCCCTTATAAAACTTCTTTCGTCTTAGGGGCCGGGTTAACGGTAAAATAATGAGCTACAGTCTTATAGCATTTTTTTTTATTTGAAAAAAATTAGTGGGATGCGTCATTTGAAATAAAACAATGCCCTTTTCAAGGACCACATTAACGTACATTATTTAAAATAAAATGCACGACTGGATCGCACGTACTTGCTCTAATGTTCAAGTTGTGTGGGGCTTAAGAACTTTAAAAAATATTCAAGTAATTATAGAAAAAGTATAAAAAGCATTTAAATCGTTCTTTGAATTGTTTAAACAGCCTGATAAATAACTTAGAGCTCAAAAAAAAGTATGCCATTTGATAACTTGAAAAAATATGAGTATTTGCAAAAAAAAAAATTAAAAATCGTCGGAGCCGTTTTCTTAAAAATTAATTTTGTATATATAAAATTTTTGTAACATTTTTCAAAAAAAAATTTGGTACGCCAATTTTGAGTATATATCAATATACATTTAAAACTGAAATTTCAAAATAATTCATCGACCCGTTTTTGAAATATTGAATTTTGAAAAAAAAAATAAAATTTGAATCTTTTTTTAAAAATCCAAAATTTATTTTTTAAAAAATTTTGGTATGCAGTATTATTTATATTTTAACAAAGCTTTTGTGCAAAAAATTTATTGAAATCGGATGAGTGGTTAATGAGAAAATCAAAAATCAAAAAAACCGTTATATGGCAAGTACCGTTAGTAAATGTTTTTGGTGATTTTTTTTTTACCAGAAAGTACACCATATCTACAATAGTACACTGATTTTTTTTATCAAAATCGTTGGAGCCGTTCTTGAGATAAATAAGGTTTTCCTTAACGGTTGTATGGCAAGTACCGTTATTTTTTGAGCTAAAAAAAAAAATTTCAATTTCCCCTCTGGAGAGTTACAAAAAAACCTTAAGCTCAAAATTTGAAGAAAATCGCTTCAGTGGTTTAGGCTGTAGGTTGAGGTACGGACAGACAGACAGAATTTTGCCACCCACTTCTTTCGTGTTCTCTATCATCGTAATATCATGTTTGATTGTTATCTCGAAATTTTTTTTTTGCACGAATCCAAAACTTGCCCCATAGTACCTACAGTTGCGGTCAAAATAATAGTAGTACAAGTAAAAGAATTGCGTAACTTAAGTTTTGTAAATTTTATATTGCGTTGATAGTAACAAACTGTTGCATTTTGACTTAATAACATTTTCTTAATGAGCGTGTACACATACATTTTTATTTGCAACGGTAATATGACATATAAGCAACCGTTATTAATCAAAGCTACGAATTTTGTCGGTCAAAATAATAGTAGTGCAACGGTTTATGTGAAGAAATATTATTTTTCTCCCTAATTTCTTGAATTAAACATTTAAAAAAACGTTGGTTTTTGTTTATCCATAACATCTTCATAGTTTTTATTGAAAAATTGGTCATATTTTTGCCAGCAATGGGCAGAGGCAAACACCGAACACCGGAATAGCGTGTCTTAGTTAGAAGACTGATATCGAAAGGCAAAACTTATGCGCTGGTTCAATGCCAATTTGAACGCTCACCAGCAATGGTAAGAAAAGTCATTATTTAACTGCCAAAGTCAGAAAATGGCGGGCGGAAGCCGGTTTTGCCACCAAAGTTGATGAAACGAGTCATCAGGCATTTAAAAATCACTCCCGTTGCGCCAGCTTCTGAAATTAAACGCATATTTTATGTTATTGCCATCAATAAAACGGTTCGTAGAAAGTCACGAGAACATGTTCAAGTCGCCCACAGCCTGGAGGGGTACCATTGTTGACAAAAATCAATGTAACAAAATGATTGAAACTCGCAAAGGAACCACTTTGACTGGCCTGCATCAAATCGGAGTAATGTTCTGTGGTCAGACGAGCTCAAGATTATTTTAAATGGTGGAAATTGACCTCATCAATATGTAAGAAGGCCAACAAACACAGAATATAATCCACGTTTCAAAGCAAAAACACTTAAACACGGAGGACTCAGCATAATGGTTCGGGCATGTTTTTCCTTCTATGGTGTTTTTCCAATACACAAAATTGAAGGTATTATGGATTTGGAAATCTGTATTAAGATCATGCAGGAAGTGATGCTACTCTATGCTGAAGATGAAAAACCCACTGAAACGTGTCTTTCAGTGAGACAATGGCCCAAAGCCTACTAGTAAACTTGCGAAGCAATGATTCCGGGCAAATAGAGATGATGTGATGGACTGGCCGCACAGTCTCCGGACTTAAATCCCATTGAGAACTTGTTGTGCGATGCAAATAAATATGTTGCTAGTTGCCATCCAACTGACAATAAAGGCCTTTGGGAAGCTATACAGCACTCATGGAGCTCGATAAGCGTAGAAAGGTGTGAAAACCTGATAAACTCGATGCAACGCGGTTGTGCTGCTGTTTTTTTTCCAACAAGGGACTTGCGACTAACTGTGAGTTTAAGGTTCAAACCCTCAAATAAATCTTATGATACAAATTTTCCCCTAAATTTGATTTTTTTGTGATATTTAAAGGTGTATTATTTGCGCACTACTATTTTTTTGACCGCTGTTTTTCAAAAGTTCTTCAATAAATTTGAAAATATCTCATAAAATATTATATTTGGAATTTTTTCTTTTTTCGAAAATAAAATCTTAAAAACACCAGTTTGAAAATCACATGGGTATTAATTTGTTAAAAATTAAGGGATCAACTTTTTTTCAAGTTTGATTTTTTATTAATGAGTACTACTATTATTTTGACCGCAGCTATATATCGCAAGTAAAAATTCAATTAAAATTTGCAAACTGTATCCAAAATGTCTTCCATACTAAAAGATGGTTCTTTTGCCAGTTACGAAGTCAAATTTGCATAAAAATGTTTTTATTAAAAAAGCCATACATACATATTTTTAGTCACTTCACAGGTTCGAACTCCAAATATTTCTTCAAGGATCCCAATCAGAGATTATCAATTATTTATTGACCATCATCCCTGGTCCCAAATTATCAATTTCTTTCCTAAGTGTATAGTGTGCGAACTGAATCAACTACTTAAAGTTAAGAGTGTGGTTACAAAATCTATTGAAATGTAAGTAGGCTAATTAGAAATAGATTTTTCAAAAGTTTTATGTTCTCATCTAGGGAAATGGAAATTTTTAAGGAGCCTAAAATCACACAATTTTAAAACCAAATAGCCCAAATTTGGATTTATCGCAAATCAAAATTTGAAGGAGCGAGTGAAAAGTTTGAGGAGCCCAATTGGCGATAAAGAGCCCTTTCTAGTAACCCTGCTCACGCACCTGACGTTCTTTCTCCGTAAAGTAATTGAGAGCTGCAATATTGAAATCAGCTGTTGGCAAGAGTTGAACGTCAAACCAAAAGTATTTGCTTGCGTCGGTAAATGAAAATTTTGTGTAGCTTTTTGTAACTGTATAGTATTATATGCTGTTTAAGAGATTTTATAATACTTTGTATTTTAAGATAGTCGACAATGAATAAATATTCATTATTGATTTTAATAAAAGATTCATTCGATGCACATCAGTACACATATTAAAGGTTATGCTACATTTCCACCTAGCGCTAATCTGAGATTTAATGAGATTAACCTTAAATCTCCTTTAAATCTCGTAGATTTACCATACAAATTTATTTCGTAAATCTTGAAGATTAGAAATTAATCTTGTTAAATCTTCCTAGGACAAATAGTTTTACAAATCGAACTAACCTATTTTTACGTGGTGCTGAACGATTCATTCGAGACTCGCTACAGTTCTTCATTGTTTCACACGAATCAAACATTCTGTCTCATTCGCACTTCATAAGAAAAATTGGAACGCCATTTGCATTCTTGAAGGTGCTGTCAAATTTAATCTTTTTTAAATCTTTTTGTGCGGTAGAAACACCAAAAAGATTTATTAAATCTAATCTGAGATAAACCTTTGGTGGAAACATAGCATTATATCATTAGAGTTTTGATTTTTGTTCAGTTCTGCGCATATATCAAAATTTGTGTCAAATGTCAATATTTGTTGTTGTTTTACGTGTTTTTGTCATCACGATCACATCCATTTTTTATTTCTGACAATCTTAATTGTAATTTGTTGTTGTTTTTACGTGTGTTTTTTTAATCACGTTCTCAGCCATTAATTATTTCCTACACTTTCAGTTTTGACAACGTGTACATTATAATAACTTAGATTTGTTTACTGTAGTATACTATAGTATATCGTCGGTTCAAAGGTAAAACTCACTAAGTGCAGACAAAAATATTCAAGAAAATGAGAATGAAATGCATTTTTTAATCCAAAAAGACTAATTTTGCAGGGTTATTATAGGGGCATTGAAAAGTATGCCCGGAAACTTTATTTAAAAATTTTCGGAACGTGACTTTTCAGCTTTTAAAAGTATGTTTAATCTGAATTTCCTTCAAAAGTGTAATATGTAAGCTAGTGAGCTTTACATTTGAACCGACCGACGATATACCTAGTGACAGTAGCGGATCCAGGATTTGGCTGTGGGGGGGGGGGGCTCGAGGCTGTTATTTTAGACATATCATTTAAAAAAAGGCACGATCTCTCTCAATCCTAATTTTCTTTTCTCAGAATGTAGGCAAGTTGGCAGAGTCTTCTAAATGCAAAAAAAAAAAAAAAAAAAATGAAAAATTTTATGATTGGAAAAGGAGCAGCTGTAGATGATTAAAAGATGTCAAGAACGTTACACTGTACCAGAAGTTGTTAGGACAATTCAAATGTCTTTCTTTTTATACTGAATGTTTTTTTGTAGAATTTATACATTTGGGCAGTACGCAGATCGTACTGAATTCTCTAGCTCCCACATTTCTCTCAAAACACTAGCTAAAATGCTAGCTCTATTTTAACACAACATTTTTGTGGAGCATACAAGTGTGTGAAAACTGTCAGAACAAGAAAGAACAGAAACGCAGCTTTGTATTGGCGGGACTGACTGTTGGCTTTCAGCTGTCCAAATTCAAATTTAAAAATATTTCAATTGTTATTTGCTTGCATTACATTACAAATATTATATTATCTTTGATTTTAAGGATAATTCTTTGTTTCATCAACTGTTTTTAAAAATTTTAGGTTTGAAAACGAACACAAAATTGAAACATTGTAATGTATTGTATTTTGCTATTTAATTAATTGTATGAATTGACTGTGTGGGGGGGGCTTCAGCCCCTATAGCCCCCCCTCTGGATCCGCCACTGCCTAGTGATATTAGTTTCAAAAAAATTATGAGATTTTCAATGGATTCATGATTTCATGAGTGGAAGGTTAAAAATCATGAGAATCATGTTAAATCATGAGATTCGGCAACACTGGTTGCAATTGATAAACAACGAAACCGGCATTGGGAATGGGCTAATCATGGTGACTTCAGTGGCGCGGTGTGTTGTGCATCGGCATTTGAATCGCAAGGTTCGTGGATCGTGGTTCGCTTCCAGATGACGGCAAAGGGTTTTTCAATTAAAACAATCATAACCAGACTAAGCACCACTAAAGGTCTCTGATGATCAAGATGACGCTCGTGAAATAGCTATAATTCCAGCAAACGAATGTTCTTGAAAAAAAAAGAAAACAAGCTATTGAAATACAGGGCTGTCCAAGGGAATAGTGGAAGGATATGGTCAGGGTCACATCAGAATGTGAAAATATAGGTACGTTTTATATCTTTTTACTTTAAACAAGTTAATCTTGTATGCATACATATATATACCTATGGTATATTAATGTGGTCGTTAAGAAGAAGGAAATCACGGATGGGCTTAAATTGGCAAAGAAGAAAAAAAAAATTCACAGATTTTTTCAGATTTTTTTTTCCTACGCGAGAGGGGTGATATCTCTACCCGCTTGGACGGGAGGGGTAATTTAATAAAATAATTACATAAAAAAGGAAAACATTAATTAAAAAACCACTTGCAGTAATGTTTTGTAGCTTTTTGGAAAGCCAGAAGTCCATTCTTACGGTTTGTTTTCAAGTTTTTTTGATGAACAGTTTTGGCAAAAAATTGTTTCGAACTCAACATTTTGAAAAAAAAACTATTTTTTGTTTTCAAAATTTTAGGTTTGAAAACAGTTTTTGCTGAAGTTGTTTATTCAAAGAACTTTATTTGAAAATTAACTATAAATATGGAGCTCTGGCTTTTCAAAAAGCTAAAAAACATTACTGTAAGTGTTGCCGTTCTTTTGTAATTCATTTTTTTCTTATTTTATGCAATTATCTTATTAAATTTCCCCTCCTGTCCAAGCGGTCTTACCCCCCCCCCCTCCGTAATATTTTTTTTCTTGTCTACTTCCCACCTACATGCCCTGAGCCTGAATATTTTTGACAGATTTTACCCGAATTTCTAAAAAAAGTGGAAATTTAATTTACCCCTACAGCGACTATAGGGGATGAAAATAAATGTCTGAAAAAAAAATATGGAATTTGTTTTTCTGCATTTGGAGCTGATTTAGCCCCATCCAAATATAAAAATAAAAAAAACCCATTATAACGACCACCCAAATGTATATAATTGGGTTCACGGAAACTGCTCCTACGATTTGGATGAAATTTTTCAGAGTTTGTTCCTATAGCCTATTGAATAGACCTTTTAAAATGGAACAATTACGTGCAAGGGTTTTTATTATTGAGTATGTTTGTTTGGCCCATAAGCATGCTTAAAACCGAAAATGCTACTAAATTCACCCATGCGTTTCTGAGAGAATGGTCACACTGGCCACTTTTTAGTATTTTTGGTATAACTCCAAAACTAAGCCGAATTTGACAATTTTACTTCTAATACTTTTTGTTCAAAATTAAATTTTTTATCGAAATCGATAGTTTGGAAAATTTCTTAAAAAAATTTAAGCAGGAAAAGTAAGCAAAAACCAACATGAAAAAAATCGAAAAATCAAAGATTTTTAAATTTTTTTCTAGATTGCGCATAATTTTTTTCGGAGCAAAGATACGCTCAAGACATGCATGAACAAAGTAAACTGGAGTTTTAAGGCCTTAATATGACATGTTAAAAAAGCCATATTATTCGAAAATTGACAGAGATATAGCCGTTCAAACTTTACCATTTCCTATCATGTTTCGCAATTTTTGCCCGAAAGCCTATTTTTTGGTACTTTACGACAAATTTAACGTTCCTAGCACCTAGTACAAAATCTTATGTTAATCGGACCAGCCGTTCGGTCTGTAGGTCTGAAAGCATTTAAAAACAGCCGAAAAACGAAATTGCGAACTTACAACCTTTTTATAATTTTTTTATAGTTCTAATGTCATATTATAACAAAAATTTGATTTCGAACATTTTTACGAAAGCGAAATTTGCCATATTGTACCGAAAAAGGGACTTTTGGGCCAAAACTGCGAAAAATTATAAGAAATGATAAGGTTTGAATGGGAATATCTCTGTCAATTTTGAACAAATATTAATCTTTGAACATGCCATATTAAGGCTTTTAGTCTCTACTTTATTTTGTCTCTGCATGTCTTGACCCTATCTTTGCTCCAAAAAAAGTTATGCACAATTTATTAAAAAATTTAGATATTCTTGATTTTTTGATTTTTTTTAGGTTGGTTTTTGTTAACTTTTCCTGCTTAAATTTTTTCTTAAAATTTTTTGAACTATCCATTTCAATAGAAAATTTAATTTTGAACAAAAAATATTATGAGTAAAATTGTCAAATTCGGCTTAGTTTTCAAGTTACACCAAAAATATTGAAAAGTGGCCAGTGTGACCATTCTATCAGAAACGCATGGGTGAATTTAGTAGTATTTTCGGTTTTAAACATGCTTATGGGCCAAACAAACATATTCAATAAGAAAAACCCTTGCACGTAATTGTTCCTTTATACCCTTCATTTTCCGGTCTATTCAATAGGCTACTATGACTGAGAAAAAATACAAAAATTAAATTTTGTAAACCCGCCGCTGCCACGCCCATATTTATTATTTATTGGTTTCTGAGAAATGGCTCTAATGATTTCGATGAAATATTCCAAATTTGTTTGTATGAGCAAGAACAAAAAATTGAAAGCAATTTTAGTAGTTTTTTGGTTTCTGAAACGTATTAAGATGACATTTTCAGAGTTTGTTCTTATGACAATGAAAAGAAATCAAAATTCAATAAAATCCGCCCGCTGCCACGCCCACTTTTATTATTTCTTGGTTTCTCGGAAAAGGCTCCTTGTCCTTGGCTTTTGATGGAATTTTAAGAAGGTATTCACATTAGGAGGAAAATAAGTAAAAAAATGTATATTTGGATATTATGTCCAGTGCCATGCCCACTTTTATTATTTATTTGTTTCAGCTGTGTGAAGTCAGAACCCCGACCTCAAAATTTTTGTTTTTTTTTTTTTATCGGATTCGTTTGTCCATCGTTAGTCCACGTTTGTCCAACCATTAAAATCGTTTATCCACCCACAGGATGAAAGATATTCGACTTTTCTTTTTTTATAGCAAACCTCGAAGAACAACAAAGTCCTCTAGCATCCCCAAATGAAGTCATAGAGGGTTAGGGCCGACTGGGTTCGTCTGTCCACCAGCTCAATGTGAACCTTCAGGTTCAGGTTTGCTATAAAAAAGGAAAGTCGAGTATTTTTTAGCCTGGGGGTGGACAAACGAATTTTTTCTTTGGATTCTCGTATTGAGCTGGTGGACAAACGAACGCACTTAACAGTACCACCCTATAATTTCATTTGGGGGTTTTAGAGCCCTTTTTTGTTTTTCAGTGCCAAAAAGAAAAGTTGAATATTTTTTTTCCTGGGGGTGGGCAACAAAATTTGTTTAATGGATATTTATATTGAGCTGGTGGACAAACGAACCCAATCAGTCCTAGCCCCCCATGACTTCATTTGGGGATGCTAGAGGACTTTCTTGTTTTTCGAGGTTTGCTATAAAAAAAGAAAACTCGACTATCTTTTATCCTGGGGGTGGACAAACGATTTTAATGGTTGGACAAACGTGGACTAACGATGGACAAACGAATCCGATAAAAAAAACCCAAACATTTTGAGGTCGGGGTTCTGACTTCACACAGCTATTTGTTTCCTCGAAATTCCGATGATTAATCAAACATTTTCACAAACTTTCATCAACGTACCAGTTTTGGGAGGGATTTTATGGTAGTAGTTCAAATTTTTTCTAATTTATTGAAAAAAACACCCTTTCGCTACAAATATTTTTGTAGACTCCTTTGATTCTTGTTGCTCATGACAAATGAAATATGTGAACCAAGTTTCGTGTCAATGCTGTTGGAATTTGGTAATATTTTAATTGTTTCACTAAAAATTCATTCAATCTTTCATATCCCCCCTCCCCAGCACTTTGAAAGTGGCTTTATAAAAAAAATCAAAATAGGTTTTTAATCAACTCTGGATGTAATGTAGTAGATTGTGAAATTCTGCGTCGACAACATCTTTAAATTTTATTAATACAAATATTTTTCTAACTTTTCTTGGCTTTTCAAATTTTGTTTCCAAAACGACCCCCTTCGTGCAAGGGGAGGGGTGGGAGAAAAACAATAATTTGATCCTATTGTTTCAAGGGTGCTGAGTCCAACGGGAGTTCTTGGGTCATCGTCCGACCCTTGGTTTTCAATCTATAAGCAACATTTCGGAATTGTGGCAACCCTTCTCTTATCCTTCTGACAGTGTTGCCACCTTGGCAACACTTCTTAAAAGTAAAGATAGGACATGAACTATTAGTGTACTAAAGCTCAACTTGTCAGGTCGAAATGAAAGGTTGGTCGCACTAGCAGCCCCACTATAAGTATTGCATTATGTATGCTAATCCGTTTTTGAGTGGGCTTAACTGTTGAACGTTATCACGAAAGTGTTAACAAGAAGTTGTGTAAACATTATTTATAAAACATGTTTCAATAGAGTATGGAACTTTTGGGTGTTGTTTGTAATTAATACAAAATTTCGTTACATTTAAAATGTTTTAGTTATTGAACCCTTAAAGAATTTCGTAGACTCTGTCACCCATCAGTTCATAATTTATTAAAATATTTATAGAACTATGTATTTCAACAAATTTGTTGTTCTGTGTATACAATATCATTATTATCATAAATTCTTTTAAACTCATTCAAACATTCGTAATTTATAGATATTATAGTTCTTGTGTTTTCTTAACCTAATCTTGGTTGGAAATTCATTTCAAAATGTGAATTTGCAATAGTCTTCAATTTGAATGTATGTGTGTGTGTTTGTAATACGAAATAGCAACAGAGCTTCTAAATTAAAACAAATCAAACAAAACCCCTACCTCGATGAATTGAATTGAAAATTATCCTTCTTGAATTTTCAGATGCATACCTATAAAATAGTACGTTTCCTTTACAAAACTTATGATTTAAACATATGTATTACATTTCATATATGTAGGTGAGTAAATTTAAAGTAGTAATGTGTTGGAATATAGGTTCCTACTCATATGCGCAAAGACAATCAATTCAGAAAATGACAATAAATATTGTTTTGAAATTTACAAAATTGCCAGACTATTATGTATTTATGTATGTACGTAGAATGTATGTTTGTATAAATGCCCAACAAAATATTCACTAATTGAAAATTGAATTCAATTTATCTATTGAAAATTTTCTATTATTTATTCTTTATTGTTTTTAGTGTACGCACATACGTATCTACCTGAGGTATGTATAAAATATCAATTACAGTGTTTGTTTAAAAGAAATGATTTATATTGTTCTCTTTAGAAAATTTTAGATATGTATATGAAGGTTTGAAATGAAGCTACCATTTATTGAGCATCATAATGTTTTTTCATTATTTCCAACATAACATTATTTATTGTTTGTATTTAGACAATATGCATGGATATTATAAATTGAGCATTTCAAATGCATTTTCTCTAAATAAATTAACACAATATTCTCCAACGAACCATTTATCTAAATTTATATCAAAAGTCATGTCCTTTCCTTATTGTGCATTTTCTGGTACTTCAAATACCATTACGAAGGCTTCTATTGTAAAGAGCCGGTGGAATTTCACCTTTTTCATTATTATTTGCAGTTTTTGTATCTCGTATTATATCTTTTAACAAAAAACAGATAAATTAATTTCCAGTATTAGACGTTAATTTAAGCTTCATTTATTTTTGAAATTCACTCGTGTAAACAATACCAGGGTAAACATTTACATTGTTTCTCGAGCAGGATTCCTTTCGAATTATTAGTAATGTTATCCATTCATATGAAGTTTATATTTAATTGGAATTTCTGAGAATAAAAATCAATTTAGTTTTAAGCGCAGAATATTGTTTATCATGAATTATTCTGTCTGTGTGCAAATCCCAAGGTCGAGCGACCGCACAGTGGCCCGTTTGTTGAATTTCAGCGAAAAAATCATTTCCCACGCCAATTCTCAATACAAATTAATGAAATTGGGTACACTTAATGATTTGGAGAAGCTGAATTCAATGGAACTGTCTATTTTTCTATTTCAAACAGGGGCTACATAATTTAGGTCAGAATGTGGTGCCAAATTTCAAAACTAAAAAAGTATTGTCGCAGTCAGGAACTGAGTCAAGTTTATGTTTGAAATTTCCTAAAATAAGTGGCTGAATAAAATAAAAATTACTTCAATACTGATTTGTACAAGTTTTAAAAAAGATATTCCAAAATGATGAAAAATGTTCCAAAGGGATTCAAACTAATTTTAGTGCTCGTTTTTTAATTTTTTGTATTGGAAAATATTTTTAAGTCTAATCTCATCGAATCTGAAAAAAAATTGTCAATTTTGACGGCTAGAAGGTGCTTTTTAAGGTCAACGACTAAAGAACTCGAAAAGTTTAAAAATAATCCAAAGTAAAAGTTTTAATAATGTTGATATTTTTTTTCTGAACGCATTATTTTTATATGATATTAGGGTAAGAATAGCGTATTCCAGGCGGAACTTCTAGCGATAAAAGAAGTACTGTCTTGGCTCAAAGAAAACGTGATATCATGCTCGGATATCCGCATCTTCTCTGATAGTCAAGCCGCCATTAAATCCCTGGACTCTGTCCGTACAAACTCTATAACAGCCCTCAACTGTCGATCATCTCTGTTGGAGATGGCGAAACAGTTTAATATTCACCTTTGTTGGGTGCCGGGTCATAGTGACATTCCAGGTAATTGTAAAGCTGATGAACTCGCTAGAAGTAGAACATTACTACCCATTTTACCTGAAAAGGTAAACATTGGTATACCCATCGCTACGTGTAAGCTTTTACTGAAGCAAGATGCGTTGAAGAGAACAAACACAAGGTGGGAAAACATCACTACTTGTTTGGCGACAAAACAAGTATGGCCAAACCTTGACCTCAAACGCTCCAAGTGTTTAATATCTCTAAATAGAATGCATATTAGCTCTATTGTAGGTGTCATAACAGGACACTGTTTAATAGGCAGGCACGCAGCGCGGCTTGGCGTACCTTCAAACGATTTCTGCAGAAGCTGCATGGACGAGGAGGAAGAGGAAACGATTCCTCACCTTCTCTGCACATGCCCTGCTCTTTCCCTCAGACGTAGGCTCCATTTAGGAGTTTACTTCTTTAACGATCCTAGTGATCTGGCAAACACAGACATTTATAGTCTCACACGCTTCGTCAGGAGCTCAAAGTGGTTTTAGCGAGTAAGGAAAGAGTTTTTAAGATTCATGTGGTATCACAACGGACCAATTCTGGTCTAAGTGTGTCAGTACTTAGTACTGACAGCCACTTCTACCTAACCTAACCTAACCTAGGGTAAGAATTCTGATACAAAAAACCGTTAAACTACCATTTTTTTTGTATATATAATAATATAATAATTGGTACATATGGTAGTTAAAAAGTTTTTCTAACTGTTAGCTATCAGAATTCTTAACCTATTGTGAGATATAAATAATGAAACCAGAAAAAATATCAACATTATTAAAACTTACTTTAGATTATTTTTAAAATTTTCGTGTTTTTGAGTCGTTGACCTTAAATTTGATAGACAACTTTGAGCCGCCAAAATTGTCCAATTTTTTTTTTAGATTCGGTCAGATTAGGCCTAAAAATAATTTATAAAATAAAAAAAAACCAAGAAAATCAGCACTTAAATTAGTTCTAAACCCTTGAGAACATTTCTCAATATTTTGGACTATCTTCTTTAAATTTTGTACAAATCAGTATTGGAGTCATTTTTATTTCAAAGTATACATTCAGACACTTATTCTAGGATATTTAAAACAAACTTCACTCAGTTCCTGATTTGAACAATACTTTTTTCAAAATTTTGAAATTTGAGACCATGTTCTGACCTTAATTGTGTAGCCCCTGTTTGAAGATGAAAAAATAGGCAGTACCATTGAACTCAGCATCCCCAAATCATTAAGTGTACCAAATTTCAGTAATTTGTGTTAAGAATTGGCAAGGAAAATGATTTTTGTCGCCAAAATTCAACAAACGGACCACTGTGCGTCGTCGCAGCATAGTGGTCCGTTAGTTGAAATACATACATACAATTAGCCCCATTGATCCTGCCTTTATTTTCTCTATCAAGTAGGGGCATCACAATGTAGGTCAGAATATGGTCCAAATTTTCAAAATAGAAAAAGCACGGCTCAAGTCAGAAATTAAGTCAAATTAACGTTTGAATTGTCTTAAATTATGCACTTGAATGTAAGCTTACAAATATGTTAAAGTAATTAGAATACAGATTTGCACCAAACTTAGAAAAGCTAGTCGTCGGAAGAAGTTCAGCAATGTTCACAAGGAATTAGAACTAGTTTTAGTACTTTTTTTTGAAGTTTTTTTATTTAAAATTATTATTATTTTTAGACCTAATCTGATTAAATCTGACCAAACTGAAACTTGTTTTTGACTAGAAATAATAATTTAGACAAGAGCTCTATTTTGGTAAATAACACTAGTTTACAAAATTTTGGGTCATGGTAGGATCCTTAGAAAAAATATATTTTCTAGACTAATTTTGGGTCACTGAACACGAAAATCAAAAATTTCTATGTGAACAAAATTATTCGCTGGTCAAAATTGTGATTCAGCGCATTTTGGTGTGAAAAAAGCTACCCTGAACTAGCGAATAACTCTTTTCACATAGAGATTTGAAATTAATTGTTTGAGTAACTATTGTAGTTCATAAAAATACCTTTCCAACGATATATATCACGTCATTATTGGTCTTGGAGTTTGGTGTGTCCAATTCTCCTTTGTATGGAAAAGAGAATGGCCTAAGAGGCACCGATTTATCACCTAAGACAAACATTTTTTGGTGAAAGCCTTTATTTTAGGGCATAGAATTTTGATTTAAGGGGCTTCAGACTTTAAAAAATGATTTTGGGAAATAACAGACACCCTAATATACATTTATATGACTTTTATTGGAAAAGTTGAAATTGCCTTCTTTCACTAATTATTTAATAACTTCTACATTCATCGTCCGATTTTAAAAATCTTTGGCTCAAATCTTTTTTAAAATAATTGCCTTCCAATTGAGTCCTTAAAATTATTTTAAATATTTTTTTTTTCTATCCATATAGAGCAACCAAAAACCAGAAATTTTTCAAAAATACTCGTTTTTGAAACTTTGAATACCTGTAACTTATAAAATTTCAGTCCGACTTATACAAGCAGTACATCGTCGGAAGGAGACAGAAGATTAAGAAAATACACATTTAGTGTAAATTTGCTAATCCGTTAGCGAGATTTATGGCAATATCTGAAAAAATTGCGGAGAAAATGATTTTTGCGCATATCTCGAAAACGCTGCTTTGGAAAAAAAAAATAATTTTGATTTTCGTGTTCAATGACCCAAAATAAGTCTAGAAAATATATTTTTTCTAAGGACCCAACCATGACCCAAAATTTTGTAAAGTAGTGTAATCGCTAATTCCACTTTCTAAACGTCTCAAAATCAATCAGTATAATTTTCAATGAGTTTCAATGATGCACTATTCAAATGTGTTTCAATAATATTTATTAAGAAATGGCATGGGAAATGATTTAAGTCACCAACATTTAACAAATGGGCCACAGCAAAATCAAAACAGCTGGCTAAATATGTACGCTCTGATAGATCAGCAGGTAGATCAAATAAAGTAGAATAAAAAAGCAGCTTTCGGTTCTCTGTCACAAATTTGGGTATCCAGTCAAGTCTCCCTACGTACTAAGTTTGATATTCTTCGAATCCAATGTCAAATCCGTGCTGTTATATGCTTATGAAACCTGGAAAGTCACTACTACCATCTCAAAGAAATTGCAGGCTTTTGTGAATTGCTGTCTACGCCATAATATTCAAAAATTCGCTGGTCACAAACTATATCAAAGGAAGAATTGTTGAATTAGAAAGCTTAAATGGCAATGGATTGGTGACACACTGAGGAAACCAAACGATGAAAATGCAAAGCAGTCCTTTGAATGGAATCCTCAGCGTGCACGAAGGGTTGGCTTGGAAGACCAAGAACAACATGGAAATCAACAGTTCAAGCAGAAGCAGAGTCACAGTTAAAATATCTAGATGCAGACCGTAAAGGATGGAAACGATTTGTTGGCGCCCTATGCCCCAATCGGGGATACAGGACTTGACGATGATGATGAGATCAGCAGGTACCAAAGCTCCCGATACCAGTAAGGACGTTTAACTTCGAACTAAGACCCTTTACCACTGCATTGGGGAAGTCTTAGTAAGAAATGGCAGGACAATCTCTCCTTAACCCAGTCGGAATGTGTATAAAAAAAATGCTGTAATGCAAAAAATTAGATAGGCGTATGTTTTGATTTATTCGTAATGCAAAAAAATTAGATAGGGATATTTTGTGATTTATTCGTTAAGGGGATTCATAAAGTGTTAAAAAAAGTTTTCGACCTTCTATCCTTATTGCATTGGCCGCCATCTTGGATTTTAGAAAAATTTTGTTTTTGTTAAATAACTAGCCAATGTTAAACTTTTGACTGAAAATGCACTTAATAAAAGTTTTTTCAAAATTCTTAAACTCAGTTGAAATAAAGAATTCTACCATTGTATTTCAGTAAATTCATTAGTGATTGTTTTTGAAATATACCTACAAACAAAAAATTTATTTATTTTTTTCAATTCGGTGAAAGAGCCGGTTTTTGACCGCCCAGCTTTGCAGCTTTTGCTTTGGTCACCATCTTGAATTGAAAGAAAATGGCTTATTCAAAATATACAGGGTGTTGTGCATAAGCACAGGGTGTAAAACAAAAGGCTAGATTATATAGGTTGGGTTGATACAATACAAAAATTGTACTGAAGGGGGGTCAATTCCCCCCGTTTAGGTGAAGGGGCAATTTTCTATAAAGCTGAATTAAAATAGAAAAAAATATCAAAAATTAGAAATTGATTTCCTGTAATGGTTAATACCTAAATTAAAAGTAGTTGGAACATACATAACTAAAACGATTTTTGATTTACTAAATTACTATGGGCAAAAATTTGGTCTGTTTTTATTTGAAGCGAAACACAGACATTTTTCCAAAAACATAAAATAGTGTTGAAGCTTTGCATCGTCGACTTTATACCTTGAATGAAAAATGAAAGGTGGGGTTATATATAGATTTATTAACAACCTGAAACACGAACTTCTTTTTCGCAAAAGTGCAAGTGAAAGAGTAAAAAAAGTCACAATTTGTATGAAAAATTCGACAGGCTTACGAAGCTTACAACTTTACTACGTTTTCGACGACCTTATGCCTTTGCGTGAATACCCTTATTACTTTTCATTATGATATAGATTTGTTAGGTTAATTATGCAATTTTACTCTTACTTATGTTTTTTGTTTTCATTAAATAAATCTTAAATAAAATAATAAAAAAATGTTTTGTGTAAATAAGATTTTTTCTTAAGCAGAATTTGAGGTTTTATAGGCAGAATTTTGGAAAACAGAATTTTGATATACAGGGTTTTGCATTTACAAAATTTTGAAATACAGAATCTTGACCAAACAGAATTTTGACCAGACAGAATTTAAAAAAAAAAACAGAATTTTGACCAAACAGAATTTTGAAAACTAGGATTTCGACCCGCTCCCTTTTTTTTAAATATTCAATGCTCTTATCAATTTTTAATTAAATACAGAAATAATAACTTAAAACTTTGCACAAAAAATTGAATTTTTTTTTTGTATTTTAAGCTTAAAAACTATTTTTTCAAAAAGTATTAACAAAAATTAACGAAATTTGATAATGAATTTTGGCTTTCAAAGAAGCTATAACATAACATTGCAAGTATTGCCGTTGTTTTTTGATAATTTTTTTCTTTTTGAAAAATGGCGCCCAATATGTTGTCCAGTCATTAAACCGAAATCTCTGCACTTTTTGTGGGAGGGATCTTAGTTTTATGTTTGTAATTAATTTTTGACATAATGATGTAACTTAGCTTGAGAGTCATTTTTGAAAATTTCAAAAATGCACCCAATCTGTGGAAATTATAAATTAAACTAAAAACTCGTAAATTACTTGGACAATTTCCATAATCAAATTAACAATTTACGCCTAAAAAGAAAAAAAGATTGACGCACCTTCGGGTAAAATTTCAGTATTGCCACTTTTTCGGAACATTCTTTCTTATGTCAACGTTAAATCTTCACTTTTTTGATAATTTTTAATATTTAAAACATGACAAAAAGTTGTGGCAATGCCTCTAGATGCCATACGTCCTGTGATGGCATTGCTAAGCCCCGATGTCGTTCTATTGGTCCGATTCCTCTGGGATTGCAAAAAACACATTTAGGTATAAAGTGAGTAGCATGGAACTTTTCGTTACTACACTGAAAACGTATTTTGTATCGTAATCTTTTGACATAAATTTGTAGGTCATGTGAAATTTTCACATCTATTTTCGTAAGCGATCATTTAAAAGATGTTATTTCTTCTAAAATTGACCAAAACTATAAAATACTGGTTTTTTCGACTTTGTTCCTAATTTGTAAAGTTTTTAAAATATAGTTTTTGCTAACCTTCCAAGATATTTTGAATTTAGAAATTGCCAAATCACAAAAAATTTCGAGGACATCACTCTATGTACAGTACCGCCAGAAAGTCTTTTCTTTAATTTTATACTTACAAACAGTTATTCATCTCCATTGTTTAAAAAACAAAATTCAAACTCAAAATTTGAAAGAAGAAACATCTGTATGCTTCGAAAACCATTATTTTCGATATTTTATAATTTTTAAAGTCACAATATGTTGGAACTCAGTGCTCATATGAAAAAAAAATGTCATTAAACTTCTTCTTGAGAACATGATTATCAATCTATACAAAAAGGACGCATAAAATTATGTCTTAAAAACTTCGACGTTAAGAAGCAAAGCTCAAAAACCAGTATTTTTGAGTTTTGGCATATTTTAAAGTAATAATATTTTTTAAATAAGAGAGTCACAACACCTAAAAATTTCATTCAAAATTTGATCATGAAAAACCTATATTTTTATTACTTTTTGAAATATTAATAGGATTAAAAAAACCGGATTTTTTCGAAATTTTCAAAATCATGACATCTTTGGTGTCACAGCTCTAAGAAAAAGAAATTAGGTTTTTGTGTAGATGGTTTCATGGTGTACGGGCTTTGTATTGAGTTATTTTCAAAAGCATTCACCGTTAACGATTTATATGCCAAAACCAACACTTTCGTCATTTACCCTTTTTTGAAACGGTGATATCTTCTACTCGATCAGTCAGAGGAATATAATAGCGTTTATCATTTAGAATTTATATGCGAACAACCAATTTCGACATTTGACTCTGAAACACTTTTTATGCGCACACGATTTGACAATGGACTCTTCAGTAATTGTATACAAAATTCTCTTCACTGAAGCTCGTGATGGGAGATGCGACGAAAACTTTTATGGACTTCAGCATCATTGCGTCTTGTTTTAAATTTTTTGTAAGTTCCATGCCATCTTGAATGGTATTTATTGTCAACTTAAGAACTTACTATCCATACATATGTAGATACATTTCATATTCTTCACCTTTAATTCCATGACAAATATTCTACAAACCACATTATAATAATTTCATTTCCATTAAAATGATGTAAATTGGCCTCTTGGTCTGTTTCTGTTTTAAATTAGTAAAATTATTTTGACAAAAAGCCTAATCAAAAGTACAGTTTAGATCCTTAAATAAATAATTTTTCCAAGTGCATTTGTCTTAAGCATGATGAAAATTACTTAAAACAAATTACAAAAAAAAACTTTCAATTATCATCCATTGCAATGCTCGCTCAGAGGAGTAAAGTTACCTCAACTAAGTACACATATTTCAAATGCTACATTTTTGTTTACTTTAAAGTTTAATCAAAAGATAACAAACAAAACACCGAAAGAGAAGCATGTACTTTTTGGTAAGGTACTCTACCCTTATGTCTGCCTCTTTGCATTTAGGGCATAAACAAAGTTACGTTCATCCATTACCTGCAATTAGTTCTGGAAAATGCATTATCTAAGTAAAATCAAAAAGCAAATCATTTTGAAGTCTACCTACTATCTCTAATCGTATACACTCTAACTCTGTCTTTTAGGTGCCCCAAGCCTCAAATAAATATAATCGGAAAAGAGAAGAAATGGAATTGAAACCGCAGCAGGTCCTTGACGTAACAGATTGCCATTTCAAATTCTCTTATATTCACCCTGTCAATTTGGCAAAACATTTTCATTGTTTGATTTTTGGAGAATCCTTCTTCCTCTCGAAGCACAAGATTGCTACCTCGTATCGGAGCTGTCCCATCTGGGAGAGTTACTTACAATGACCAGCTAGAGCAATACGTCTACCTTTACCTGTCCTGTATACCTTCTCATCCATTTGGGGCAATTATGACCTCTGTGAATTTTCTGACTTGATGTTTTCATTATGTTGCAGGAAGACAACCGCAACTCGAAAGCTGGCTAGACTCCCACTCCATTGTAAGCCCAGCTCTCCCGCTCAACAGGATATTCCAAACATGTCCGTTGGACAAATAAATGAAAGAATGGATTAAGATGAAGCAGGCACAGGACCTACTGTAAACAAATAACACACGGCAGATGCCTGGTCGGGTCGGCAGAGTAAACCTTCATCTGAAGCGCTAGCACATGGGCAAAGGATGTAGTGGAGCTTTAAATAATTTATCACCTCTGTTCTCAATGCAAAGAGCCTTAATTTGTGTTTGTTGTGCATGTGTGTGTGTGTGTTTTGAGCATGTCCAACACACATCTACACAAAGTGCTTATGCATTCATCGAAGATTTATTGCGTGCCTGCATTTGATTTAGTTTTGTTTTGTGTAAGGACCTTGTGCTCCTATTGATGGTCAGCATAAATATTGTTTGTTAGTTGGTTTGCAATGATATAGGAGTGTCGCCTTTCATCTATATATAAAAACAGAACAGATCCAGATGGTTAGCAATATTTGGCTGAAAAAAAGGAAATGCTAAATGATAACGAAAAATCCAAGGCTTACAAAAACGCTGAAATTTAAAGCCTTTTGCATCTTTTCGCCATATAAATAAATCTTACGGGCCCCTGGTCAAGATTGTGGCCTATGCTTAGTAATCACAACATTATTTCTAATAAATTGAATTTATAATTCATATATATGTCACAAATGTTTGCCCAATTCCTGTTCACACTCACCAAGAAAACTGTCAACGTTGGTAAATGGCGGACTTTTTTTATTTGACGCTTATGGTTGCAGCTATTTTCAGAAGAGCCACATCTCAAATTTCAGGTTTTTGTAGTTCCCGAAATGATAAATCATTTTTTTTTGTCAGTATGTGTTTCCGGGACCTGGTCCCACCACGCTATCTGTTTAATTTTTTTTTTCATTAAATAAGAATGTTCTAGAATCTCTAAAAATGCTTTTATAAAGGACTCGCCAAGAGAAAATACCAAAAATAAGACGTGCAAGTAGTGAATCAAGCACTAAAAATTATTATTTATAAGTTTCCCACAAATGTCGTGCAATAAATCGAGCGTGACCAATCGTGACCTTGAGAAACTTTAAGCCTTTATTACAAGTTATCTAAGGCTGACCAATTCTTAGGACTAGTTGGCCTTTTCAGACCAATTACTGACCAGTTAGATTGTATATTTTTTTAATTTCCAATATATGATCCAAGGGTCCAGAGCCCACTTGATGGTGGTAAAAGTTCAACTATTGTCAGTAATCGGTAACCTAGACTTTTTTTAAGATTTTGAATTTCAAAATCTAATTTTTTTTCAAGTTCACAGTGAAATTACTATGACCTTGAAAGAAATTTTAGAAATCCAATTACGGAAACTAGTTGACCTTTTCTTCAAGTTGACTTTCAGATGATTTACTTTTTTTTGCGAATATCCCACAAATGAGTTACCCAAAATCGTACATAAACCAATTTCTGAAACTAGTTGAACAGTAGCCAATTACTGACCAATTAAATTGTGTACTTTTTTGGGAGTATCTCACATATATGGGGTGCCAAGATCCAAGAGGCCCTTTTCGGCATAAAAACTATATTAATGCCATAATTTTTAAATTGTTTTCCCAGAACACTCCCTAGCATATAAAACAAAATGCATGACTGGGTCGCACGTACTTGCTCTTATGTTCAAGACTCTGCGGGCTTAAGAAAATTGTATATAAAAACATGGAAATTATGAGAGAAAAATGTAGAGAAGCATGAAATACGATATCAAAGGACAGGGTAGTGCTCACCCAAGTTCGTGGCTCTACACCCACCCTTTTTACAGGAACAAAATCAGGCGATTTTCAACCCCCCCTCCCCCTCTAACTTTCAGTACCAATAAAGTCAGAAACTTCAAATTCGCCAGTATTTGCTGATCAAACACAGGTGGCCGCTCACCAAATTTCAACTCTTTAGCGTTTGTATTCCCCAAGATATAGGACTTCAAAAATCGTTAAAAACCGTAACTGACAGATCATCAAAATTATGGAGCATTTCCCGACATCGTAGAAACTTGAAATTCCACACAACGGTAGACCTTGTGGTGCATACAAAGGAAAAAATCGTGGTATCCACCCTTTCTTAAAAATTCTTATAAATTATATGAAGCAGTTCCGATTGTTGTAGAAAGATGAAAATTATAGGTTGGTAGGGTTTGAAGTATTTAGAAAAATGAAAGTAGAAAAATTTGAATCTTTCGTTCTGGGGGCGAGGCATCCACCCACTTTCTCAAAAATTCTTATTAGCCATGCGGAGCACTTCTGATTGTTGTAGAACGATGAAAATTGGTATATCAGTAGGGCTTGAAGTAATTGGAAATAAAAAATTGAAAATTTGGAATTTTCAATTCAGGGGGCGTGACATCCACCCACTTGCTCAAAAATTGTTATAAACTATATGGAGCTCTGCCGATTGTTGTAGAACGATGAAAATTGTAAGAGCGTAAGGGTTTGACGTGCATACAAAGAAAAGATTGGAAATCAAAAAAGTCGATCGTGTAAGTTTCAAAATATTTGCGTTTCAAAAAAAAATTGAATATTTCTTAAAATCAAAAAAAAAATTGAAAATTTTGTTAAAGAAAACTATTAAATATTTTTTAGAAGCTTCTAAATTAAAAAAAATTGAAATCAGAAATATCGTTTTGAAAAAAAATCGAAAATAAAAAAATGGTTCTAACGGAGCTACCGTTAATATCCATTTTTTGAAGAATGGTTTCCTATGCAAAGGTAGCCTTTAATAAAAGAAATTTATTGAATTTTTATTAAGAAAAATTGTGGAACGGTTTTTGAAAAAAATAAAAATTTGTTAAATTGCAAAAAATTATTGTACGGCAGGTACCGTTATTTTTAGTTCTAAAAAAAAATAAAAAAACGTGTGGGTAGAATCACTTAAAACCACTATGAACCAAGTTTTAAGTAAATCGATCAAGTCATTTAGGCTGTAGCCGAGCAGACAGACCGACAGACATACAGACAGACAGAATTGTTTAAACATTTGAAATAAAACACACATTAAATTGAGTTTTCAAATTTTTCTTAATAAAAAAAAACTTTTATTTATTGAGTCTAACACTTGAATGCATTTCGAGCAGTTTACCGCCCATCAGCAACACGACTAAAAATAAATTGGTTGCATATTAAACGTTAACAAAAAAGTGTATAACTTAATATATATATATATTAGGGTGTTTCATTTTATAAGGCACAAAATAAAATGTTAAATTTTACCTTTGCTCATGCCCCGAGTCTCTCTGACAAAAAAGATATTTTTGCCAAATTTCAAGAAGATTGGAGAATATTTAGAGGTTGCGCATTTTGATCACTTTTTTAAAAGTAGGCAAAAATAGGATTTTTACATTTTTTGCAGCTTTTAGAGAAAATGTGTTTTTTTTTTTTTATAAGAACACAAAAGTCTAGCTCCCATCACCCTTAACGGTGAGTTGATCTTCAAAAAAAAAAAAAAAATTGTTGCGTCAGTTAGGGCAGGGGTAAGGGGATAGGTGAACCCCATGCAGTCAATTCCGGTAATTTAATCAAAAGAGATCCCTACCAATAGAGGACAAGCAATTTCTTTTGGCCAAAATTGGATTATATGGATGTAATATGTGACATATTGTTTAGTAAGGACAGCACTGCGTATTACACAGTTATGTAACAAAAGACATTTTACATAGTAAACGATAACTGTAAGGTTATCTCTCGAGGAGGTGACGTGAATTGGCCACCAAGATCGTGAGATTTGCCCCCATTAAACTTTTCGTGGGGTTTTCTGATGTTGCAGGTCTATGCTCATGAGCCGCCATCAACTAATGCCCTCAAAGTCAAAATAATTAAGGCCATCGTTCAAATTCAGCCCGAACTATGCAACAAAGGCATTCAAATTTCGACGTCTCGGATCCTTGCCACCGTGCGCAGCCGTGGCAGATATTTTGAACAATGTCATATTCCATATTATATATTTACTATAGCATACTTATAGTCCCTTCAAAAAATTATAAGAATTTCGTTAATACCACACACACAGCTTGTTTTATTCCATTTCAAAGTCGACCTGCCCTCTCTAATTGGTAAACCGTGTAGGCATAACGCTCGAAGTTTGAAGGTACAGTTCGAAGAGAAATTATTTTAAAAAGAATTGAAGGTAGGGATGTCACAAATTAACAATATGTAGTTTAGATTGTACTTGTAGACACACACAACCTTCACAAGATGAAACAAGTGCATGAGAAGCCCTTTAATACAAAGGAATTCAATATTAGAAAACTCAATAGTTTCAGATAAAAGTGATCAAAATGCGCAACCTCTAAATATTATCCAATCTTCTTGAAATTTGGCATACATATCTTTGACATCACTTAGACTCGGGGCGTGAGCAAAGTCAGCCAAAAATCACACCTTTGGAAATATGAAACACCCTAATATATATCCATCTATATCATCTTTGTCATCATCTTTGTTATCATCTTCACCATCATCATCGTCATCATCACCAGCGAAGGAGTGCATCGGAGATCATTCTCGCACAAGTAGGGTGCAAAGTGCAACATAACACCGTATTTGGGGATTGTGACATCAATGCAAGCAGAATAGCTCAGACTGTATGTTACCTTTGTCCAAGTTCAAACAGGTGTTGTCTTTGTATATATACATACTTTCATATGCGTCTAATTTTCTTTCGTCTTTAACGCACTTTACAAGTTTGACTTCACTTGAAGACAAAGGTAAATGTTGCTGTTCAAGAACATGTGAAGCGAACGCAGATTTCTTGGGCTCGTTGTTTAAGACATACTGTTTGTGCATGACTTTTTTGTCTTCTCTATCATTGTAATCAGAATCTCAAGCTCAATTTTTTTTTCCGAATGCATAACTTGCAATACATCGCAAGTTGAGATGAGTTTTGGTCATAACTCAGTACGTATCAAAACTCGGATAGCAAAATTCTGTATTCCAAAATTCTGTATTTCACAGTTCTGTAAGTGCCAAAATTCAGTTTCCATAATTCTGTATTTCAGAATTCTTTAAATCTAAAATTCTCTTTCCCGAAATTCTAAAAAAAACTAAATTTAGTATTTCAAAATTCTGTAAATATATACCTAGTTCTGTATTCCAAAATTCTCCGCCGGATGCAGTCTACCTATACTACGCCAGTTTTACGTAGTTGTTTTGAAAAAGACAAGGACACAATAAAAATTTCATCCTGTGCCTACGTTCTGTAACTTTCACATCGATATAATTGGTGGGGAAACGATAAAAATTGAGACAAAATACATAAGTTTTGTTCCTTTTTTCAACTTTTCTCGACCGATTTCGCGAGGGTTGCAGAACGTAGGCATTAGTTCGAGAAAAATTAAATTTATGAAAGAAAATATCTAATCCAAAAAATTCGCCGAAGTATTGGCCGGTTTAGTACAACCCATTGAGTAGAATGGAGACCTTGCCTAGAACTCAAAATTGTGCCGAGGCTTGGTACAGGTGCCCTGTTCAAAATTATTACAGAATTTGAATTTAAAAGTTTTGATTAACAGAATTTCAAAAAGCAGAATTATGGATATGCAGAATTTTTAAGTACAGAATATTGGATTTGCAGTATTTTGAAATATAGAATTTTGAATTTACAGTATTTTTAAATACAGAATTCTGGATTTTCAGAATTTTAGAAGAAATTATAAATTAGTAATTATAATGTAAAAACAGAATATTGGAACACAGGGTTATGTTCATACAAAATTTTTGGTCCGTATACAGACTTTTGGTCACACAGATTTTTGGCATTAAGAGTACCTAATGACCCGTCCCCCAAAAAAAAAATGTAAAAATAGCTTAAGTAGAGTAATTTAAAAGAAAGCTTTTCAAAATTCAATCAAAATAATAATCGAAATAAAAATTTTCAAAATCAAAGAAAAATATTTCTAGCGATGGTTTATAATTTTCAAAAAAAAAAAAAAAAAAAAAACACTTATAGAAAGCATTTATCAAATAAAAAAAATGTATTATGCGTGGGATTCCTTTCTTTTCCAAAATTATTTTTCCAAATCGAAAACCTTGGTCAGAAAAAGTGAAAGGGTGGTCAAGAATAAATCTTTAACAAAAACATAAAAATGGGCACTTTTGCGAGCCAAGTTGAAACAGCTGCTAAGACCCATAATTTTTGTATTTAATTAAATTTCGATAAAATATTTTGATAAATGCAATGATTGAAGAAGAAGGTGAATTTTAAGATGGATTTGAGCCCTTACCATCAAATTCTAAGCATCAAAATAAGTAAGGAAATATTTCAGCTGTGCAAATCCATGGTAAGTCACGTTGCATTTGGGAGAGCGTTACCAGCTTTATTATTAAAATTTTCATACTTCAAGATCAGTATACCTAAATTAAAAAAAAAAAAAATTAAGTTCGATACAATGGTAACGATCTCGACGTGCTAGGATAAAATAAATTTTTGGAAAAATAAATTCTTTCTTAGTAAAATATACTAGAGAAGTGCAAAAAATCACGACCTGTGATTTGGAACCTGTGATTAGAACGACCTGTGAACAATTCACAAACAAACTGTGAGCGCCTTAAATGAGATTTGATATGCGCCTGTGTTCATTTCAAATTCTATGAAAAATCACAGATTCACAATCACAGTGCTAAACTCACAACGAACAGAAACAATTCACAAATCACGGAAAGAACTGTGGTCGTGATTCATTCTACCCTGTGAACAAAATCACGACCAGAATAAAATCACCAGAGAAATTAAAATAGCACAGATCAAGACAAAAGTATAAAGAATTAGAACGATGGCGTGATTTTTTTGCATTTTATATGTTGATTTTTTGATAGATTTTGCTTCCCAATTTGGTAGATTTTAGAACTGGAGATTCTGAGTTTGACCAGCAAGGCAAGTGCGAATTTTTTGACATCCACCTACTGTCACGCCTACCTTTCTTATATTTAAGTTTACCTACTCCTGAATCCATTGAATCCATTGCTCTAGAGAGCTGAAGTTTTGCAATTAAGTTGTTTAAGCCTGAAGAACAACATATGCATTTTTGGAAATCCACCCACTGCCTCGCCTTCTTTTATTTAATTTGAGTTTTCCCCTAAAAACGTTGCCCTGAGGAACTGAAATTTTGGGAATAAGTTGTCTACAGCTTAAAGAACAAGACATATATTTTTGGAAAACCACCCACTGCCACGCCTTCTTTTCCTATATATGAGTTTTACCCTTACTACGTTGTCCAATGGAGCTTAAATTTTGTCAATAATTTGTCTAGAGCCTAAATAACAACATATCACATTTTTGGAAATCCGCCCACTGCCACGGCTTCTTTTCTTATATTTGAGTTTTACCTTTAATACATTGCCCTTTGGAGCTAATATTTTGTAAATAAATTGTCTTGAGCCTAAAAAACAGCATAAAATTTTGGGAAGTCCACCCAATACCACACCTTTTTTTCTTATATTTGAGTTTTCTCCTTCATACGTTGCCTTAGAAAGCTGAACATTTGTAAATAAGTTGTCTAGAACTTAAAAAACAACATACAAAATATTTAGAAATCCACCCATTGCCACGCCTACTTTTCTTAGATTTAAGTTAAATCCCTTTTCAGTTTTTCCAGAGGGTTAAAATTTGTGTCAATAAGCTGTTTAAAGCCTTAACGTTACCTAAATATGAAATTTTTAGAAATCCACCCACTGCCACATCTACTTATTTAAGAGCTGACATTTTATAATTAGCTGCCTAGAAATTGAAATTTTTATTTTCATATAAATGTAGATACATTTATCTTAAATGTAAAAATATAATAGATCTCTACAAAATAGTCAAAACTTTTTTATTCTAAAAGATACTTGTTTCTTAGCTTTTTTTCAATAATAAAGTGTGCAGTAAAATGAGTTACTATAACTTATGTATTCCGATTTTCTGATACCCATATCTATTTTTTAATTCACGAATCACAATCACAGGTTATACTCACAGTGAATTGCAAATCACAGTCACAGGTTTACCTGTGATTGAAAATCACGATTTAGCTCATCTCTGAAAAATACTAAAGCATGTTGGTAACTCACGTTACAATTTTTGCACACGGCACATTTTCTTAAAATTAAACAAACCAATATAAGCTAAGGTAACTGTTTTGTTGAATTAAATACAAAAATAAAACAGTCTGTTTAAATACAAAACCTTAAATAGCTGAAAATATTTTTTAATTTAATAAAATAGAACATTTGGTAATTCACGTTAAAAAAAGTAGGTAACTCACGTTATTTCATGATTTCAATTTAAACATGTAGGGCTAAGCCTTTCATAGTTTCATTTTATTTTCAGACATAATTTGTTTGTTACTTTTAGGATATTTTGCAATTCTATTTTTAAAACTAGCCATCCATAGACAGGAGCGATATAAATTTATCTTCATGCCCATTTTATCATGGAATTGCCCAGCTTTCAACTACATACTTACATGCATACATATTGTAAATAAAATTGATTTAGCCAGACATTTTGTCCAATTGTTTTAAATGCTTAGGAAACAAATAGGAAAAGTTTTTCTTTGAATCGACACAAAAATCATTATTTTCACACAAGTAACTACATATGTATTGGTCAGCAAATAAATGACATAAAGTAGGTACCACAATTTATCGCAAGAGTACATTCAGCTATCTACATTTTTGTGAGATACTTAAAAATGCTTCATAAATGGGTAAATACGAGTATGACCCATAAATATACAACCCTAATATTAAAACACACTTTTTAATATTTTCATTTTTTTTTTTTTAGTTAAAAACAACAACAAAAAATCTACAAAAATGTTTTATGACCACTCACGTCAAACCAAAAATTTAGGGACTCAAGAGACTTTTTTGCCCGAAGCCTCCGAAAGTTTCAATTCAAAACCACATAAATATGCATTAACTTGTCAAATTTACTCAAATTCAAAATCATCTACATACAAAAAAGATTCAAAGCAAAAATCATAACCAAACAAAATAAAATTTCAAAATTAATTCTAATTTTCTGTAGGTATAGAGGTAAGGTGGGTATAAAGTATAAGGATAAAATATTGCTACTGCACTTTTTTGGTTATTTACCATCATCCGCATCGTTATGTTTGGAATTTTTTGGTTGAAAGGTGGAACATTCATGATTAGGATATCCCTTTTTTTTTGTTGTTGGGGGATGAATAAATGAATTTTTAATGTTCACAAAATTGCTTTGGGAAAAAGTTTTTCTCTCTTATGTTTCTCCTCGTCCTTTGCTTTTTGGTTTGAATTCTAAGGACTTTTAATGAAAAATTAATCGAAAGGATCTCTGCTGATTTCCCTTTTATGTTTTCGTTTCCGCTTTTTTTTTATTATAATTTTTTTTATTGCGTTTATTGCAGAAACTTTAAAGGGTTTGAGAGTATGGTGTGTATGAATGAATAATGAGAAAAAAATCTTTTATTTTTTTTCCCTTGATTTATGATGCCTAAGTGATTTTTTAACGCCTTACAGCGCAGAAAATGTTTAAAAGCTGTGATAACGTGCCCTCAATATCTGATTTTAAAAAATCGCGCTTGAAAGCAGATAATGGGATGTGAACGCATCGAGTATAATACGAAGGATATCAATTTTTGTGCTGGTTAAAAAATAAAATGAAGAAAGAATGTGACATGGATTATTCAATGATTAATGGAAAATAGATTAAGATTTTTAATATTAATCCCAAAGGAAAAAGTTTATTGAATTTTGTATTTTTTTTTTCAAGCAAAGGATAAGAGTTTGTCTTTGGGGATGGCTGTTCATCTGTACAATTTTATTTTTTTTTTCATTGAATTATGAGTTCTTATTGAAACAACAAATAAATTGTATGCATTTGAGCTTTATCCTATAATTTTCTTGAATCTACAGGAATGAAGCTTAGTCGTATTTAGCAGCATTAATGTGTAGGTATATTTTGAACCCAAAAAGCAGACAAGGAACAATTTAAAACAAGTATTAAGTCAGGGACTTTTTTGGTTTCCCAGTGGCAATTAAATATCCATAGCCCTAAGAACTGCAGTAACATATTTTCAATTTGTATGCATACACGTGATATTCAGGTATTAAGAATTTTCGTTAGTACCTATGTGAACAGTTATTTATGCAAATTTCATGTTTTTACAGTGACTTGATTGTTTGACGTTATTTCGCACACTTGCAGTTCTGAGGTCCCATAAGAAAATAGGACTTATAGGGCTTCCGCCAACAATTAGGGGTTATAAGGAAAAACCCTTTAGGCGTGGTCAAACAGAACGTGACCCAGCGATGCAATAAATACTTCACTGGGGAAAAAGTTCGTGGCGAAATTTTTTTTTTTTTTAGTTTCTCATAAAAAACACCTGATCGCGCTCATCCTTGCCTTTAATCGCTGACCGTAATCGGAAATTTTCTATTATAGGACCTTTTACGAGATTGTGGGCAGCATTGGGTGTGCTGTCAAAAATGTTTTCATTTCCGGTGCTGAAAGTATAGTCGGTCAGTTGCAAGGAAGAAATAGTGCTTTTCGAAGAAACTTGGGCTAGGATGGAAGACAGAAAACAGCTCAAAGCATGGAGAAACGAGGTAGAGTCTGCGTATCGCATGAAGATGAGAGAAGTTCACCGTAGCGTGTGACGTGATAACTGTAACTATATCAATGCATTGGCAACAGAAGCAGAAGAGAAGGTGTGACAGTAGGACCATCTACAGAATTATCAAAAAGCTTAAGGTGGGTCCACACTATGCCGATCAACATTGTTGGTTAACATTGTCGATCAACATGCTAGTGTGTACGTGAAAAACTTTCATAGCAAACATTTGTGGGGTTTGGAATTTTCTGATCTATGTGTCAAGATACAACCGAAGGGTTCTGGGTTCGAGTCCTGGTGGTACCCAACTTTTTTTTATTTTTTCTTGTGAACAATAAGGTTAAAACGATATTACCAACATTAAATACTTTTTCACAACAAATATTGCATTTTTCATCTAATAAAAATGTGATTAATAACGCGCAAAACCAATAAATTATGATCATAAAATTAAAATCCTACAAATGTTTTTAATAAAATGAAATTTGTTGAATAACTTTGTCGATTGCTATCCATTTGAATCGAGTTACGTTCGGGTCAACAAATGTTGAATAGCTTTGCCGATCGACACGTCTACATTTACTCAACACTGTTGATCAACGATGTTGATCTACACAATTCGACATAATGTGGACGCGGCTTTAGAGTTGTAAAAAGCTCTAAGCAACACCTGGTAAAAACCACAGACGGATCTCCGCTAGATTCGGATGAGGACCAGCTCAAAAGGTGGAAGGGACACTTTTCTGCAGCTTTAAACGTGTTTTCGTCATTAAAGTGAACCCAACACCCGTCCTAAGTAAAAAAAATTCCCGAATACGCTCTATATCGCTCAGTAGAGAAAAAATCTTAATAGCAATAGGAGCATTGAAGAAAAATAAAGCGGTGTTGGGAGTAGCCTTGTCAGTTGTGCTGGGGCCAAGCCACTCCGAAATTGTTTCCAGCCTTTCCACATTCTTGACAAGGTCTACACGAAAATTGGAGTACACCTTCATACTGCGCTACCCACGTGGTCACACAGTGCAATGTGAGCGCATGAGTTAGAAGTTTGAAGAAAGCAATTATCTCTTTCATATCTCTTACAGTGTCTCGAGCAGCGGGTACTTTGGAACTTGGCGAAATGAAGTTATGCAGTTTGCTGTAGCATGATGTCTCTACAGCGTTGTTGAATTCTCTCTGCATCTGCATCTCCCTTACACTAATTCGAATAATTTCGGAAAGCATAATTGTATAACGGTTTGCTCCTATTTCCACACAATGACGTTAGTTCGAGCGAAAGTTTGAAACTCTTCTATAGCGGGAGCGCTACGATATCCCGCAAACCAAAATCTCGAATAACGAAATCTCGCAAATTAAAAATATTGTTTTTCATAATCTCGCAATTGCAAAGTCTCGCTTTTTAAAATCTCGCATTTACATCTTGAACCTAAAAATCTCGCAAATTTCAACCAAAATCTCGCAATTTAAAATCTCGCAAATCAAAATCTCGCAACTTCAAATTTCACAGCAACGAATTGCACACGGATTTTAGAAAAATTTGTCTTTTCTTTTGAGAATATACCTACCCAACAGCACTTTGGATAATTTTTCTTTCCAACTAATAACTATACCCGTCAATAAAAAAAAATTGTAGGTACATCCTTTATTACTGTTAATAATCATTTTGGTTGTCTTTTACGCGTTTATAATGGAACTAAAAGTAAATACGAGTAATGCGATTTGCACATGACCCTTTACAATTGGATATACCATCTCTATGTTCTATCTCCTTTTTGTTCTTTTGAAAACAATAATATTGAAAAATCAAAAGCTCAAATTAATAAATAACAGTGTGGTCTAAAGTACCCAGACACTGGATTATATATTTTGCAGTAGGTAGGATATCTCGCAAAATTGAATTGCGTTGCAACAAATACATTTTTTAAATCAAAATCTCGCAAATTAAAATCTCGCGCGAGATTTTAATTTGCGAGATTTTGATTAAAAAATGTATTTGTTGCAATGCAATTCAATTTTGCGAGATTTTGATATGCGAGATTTTAGTTTGCGGGATTTCGTTATTGCGAGATGATGAAAAGCGGGATTTTGTAATTGCGGGACTATGAAAAGCGAGATTTTGTAATTGCGAGATTTCGTTATGCGAGATTTCAAATGCGAGATTTTGATTTGCGAGATTTCGTAGCCAACCATTCTATAGCTGGGACAAGAGAGCTTGACCAATGGCCTCGCCAGTTAAAGACCGTTTCCGAAAACGTCATCCGTCAAAAATGGATTTGCAGAATGTTCTAAACCGCAAAGCAAAAGTCTTCTGTTCAAAAACGCAAAAAAAGTTGTACTGCTAAATTGTGTTCGATAATGCAGTTTGCTAGTCACATTTTTAAAAACATATCTGCGGTGCAGTTCTGCAGTTAAAAAAATCAAGCATAATGGATTTGCAGAATGTTCTAAACCGCAAAGCAAAAGTCTTCTGTTCAAAAACGCAAAAAAAGTTGTACTTCTAAATTGTGTTCGATAATGCAGTTTGCTAGTCACATTTTTAAAAACATATCTGCGGTGCAGTTCTGCAGTTAAAAAAATCAAGCATACGGCAAAAAAAATTTACATCACAGCTCTCAATCATTCCTGTGTGCGTGCTGTTGGCAGGAATGGAGGGGACCTACAATTTTTTGCCGAGTCCGAACGGCTGGATAAGAAGCACTTTTTCATGACAACAGATACTACTGGAGGATTTGTCAGTTCATGAAAAAGGCAGTACCTCAGAAAAAAAAGTTTCTATTTTATGTGGTAGTGGCTGGGAATGGAACTCAGACCTTCGACATGACAGTCCAACGCACTAACCATTATCCCACGAGGTACACGTTAGTTGGGTATTTAGGCTAAATAAGTGATGGGTGATGAAGGTTGGCAGAGGAGTTTGAAGTTCAAAGTGGGGTTACACAAGGTTGTACATTGTCACCAATACTATTCCTGTTGATGATAAGTGATGTAGGTTATCTGAGCTACTTGGACGAAGTATACTTACTCACTCCTAGGATCCTGGTTCCTGGATCTCCATCAAATGGCAACAAGAGTGAGAAGAGAGAGAAGCTGAAATTAATGGGCTAAATATCAATACAGCAAAAATAAAAATGATCAGCCTCGAAACTTCCTTATTTCTAGACAGCCAGCACAGATGGTAGAGAGTTTTCAATGTCGTGGGAGTTTTGTTTCTGCTGATGGTGGGACCGAACAAGACAAATCTGTAAATCAAAGGCTGCGTTCGGAATGCTGTCCAAAATATAGAGAAACAACTTTCTAAGGTAAAACTACGAATGTTCGACTGTTCTTCAGGATTTTCTGGCATACCCGTATCTCCGCAATGATAAACTCTATTAGAGGACAAATCATGACACCATTGACTATTTCATAGGAAAATAAAAGTGGTGATAGATTGAACATAAGCTTTGAAATTGTCACTAGTGAATTGTAACTAAACCCTCTCACGCAGCGAGGCAGACAAGTGGACCGACTTAGAAGTTCTTCGCGAAGAACGATCGAAAAGGAATCAACACTACTGGGTAAGAGTTGGAGAGAGCCGAAGAACATCTCCAGAAACCATACACGATGATGCGTAGGAGTTCTGAAGGCCCTTTGCCCCACAAGGGAAATCTCACGGATATTACAGGTCCAAAAACCTATAAATATAGGTTAATTTAACCACCAGAACTGTTTCATACCTGCCTTACTTAATGCTTACGGTGCCGATCGGACACAATCCTACTGAACCAAAAGCTCTCAGCTCCATCTTTTGCGAGGATGTCTTGACTATAGGTTAGGTTGGAAGGGGTAATAATACGGCAAGCCGCACCATCTCACTCGGATCTCAGTGGATCCATTGCGCTCCTCGGGGTATAGGTGGTTAGTGAGGACGGATAGGGATGGAGTTAATAGGAAGTTTTAGGTGTGGGGGCCTCCTTGAACCATCCTGAGTTCTGAATGAATTTCAGGATGTTCTTTAGTGGTAAGACAGAGATGTCGCCCAGTTCAACGAAGAAGTATTCTCCAAGGGCCTCTTTTCTGGTTCTAGCTAGGCTGGGGCATTCGCAAAGGAAGTGATGGGAGCCCTCCTCTTCCTCGTCATCATGACACCCTCTACATAATTCCGATGAGCTGATGCCCATTCTGTTCAAGTGGGTTCCCATTGAGTTGTGGCCCGTAAGGACACCAACCATGAGAGATAATTGAGGCCTGCTTAGCTTGAGTAAGTAATCAGTTTTTTACTTGCGATATAGGTACTATAGGGCAAGTTTTGGATTCGTGCAAAAAAAAAATTTCGAGATAACAATCAAACATGACATTACGATGATAGAGAACACGAAAAAAGTGGGTGGCACAATTCTGTCTGTCTGTCTGTCTGTCTGTCCGTACCTCAACCTACAGCCTAAACCACTGAAGCGATTTTCTTCAAATTTTGAACTTAAGGTTTTTTTGTAACTCTCCAGAGGGGAAATTGAAATTTTTTTTTTAGCTCAAAAAATAACGGTACTTGCCATACAACCGTTATGGAAAAGCTTATTTATCTCAAAAACGGCTCCAACGATTTTGATAAAAAAAATCAGTGTATTATTGTAGATATGATATACCTTTTAGTAAGAAAAAAAATCACCAAAAACATTTATTAACGGTACCTGTCATATAACGGTTTTTTTGATTTTTGGTTTTCTCATTAACCGCTCATCCGATTTCAATAAAATTTCTTGCACATAAGCTTTGTTAGAATATAAATAATACTGCATACCAAAATTTTTGAAAAAATAAATTTTGGATTTTTAAAAAAAGATTCAAAATTTTTTTTTGAAAATTCAATATTTCAAAAACGGGTTGATGAATTATTTTTAAATTTCAATTTTAAATGTATATTAATATATACTCAAAATTGGCATACCAAATTTTTTTTTGAAAAATGTTACAAACATTTTATATATAAAAAATTAATTTTTAAGAAAACGGCTCCAACGATTTTAAATTTTTTTTTTGCATATATTGATATTTTTTTAAGTAATCAAATGGCATACTTTTTTTTGCGCTCTAAGTTATTTATCAGGCTGTTTAAACAATTAAAAGAACGATTTAAATGCTTTTTTATACTTTTTCTATAATTACTTGAATATTTTTTAAAGTTCTTAAGTTCCACACAACTTGAACATAAGAGCAAGTACGTGCGATCCAGTCGTGCATTTTATTTCTTTGAAATATTCGGCTATAGATTCCTAGAAACCCGACAAGTGTCGATGGATGACCATCTGACATTTGCAGCCCCCTAAGAAACTCTGGTGTATTCTACTTTTTTCTTGCTCCAGTGGCATGAGCACAGAGGCTTCGATTTGGCTCGGATCAAGAGATGAACCGCTTTTGGCCAGTTCATCCGCCATTTCGTTCCCGTGAATATCCCTATGTCCTAGGACCCATCTTAGGGTTACTGTGTTCGTTGCATTGAGTACTCTTAGAAGTCTTTACTATAAAGGAGCCACTTACCTACACTTCTATCGCCTCTCTATCCTGGATCAGTCCTTGACTGTCTAAATAGAGAAATTCTTCGGGTGGAATTAAGCCACTTAGACGCACACTCTTATATTATTCGTCTATTGGGTAGTAGGCCCCAAGAACTAAGTTTGTTTGTCGAGGACATCACTCTTGCAATGTGACCCCGATTCAGCTTCAACAAGAAATTATCTATTCTGTTTATGCTGGCTCCGTTATTGTATAGAACCAGGAAGCCTAGAAAATACCCGATTTGTATCCATTTGAAATGGGGTAACGTTGAACCAAGCATGGACATCTATAAGCATGGCCGAATGGGGGCCATAGCAAATCACTTTTACTCTGCTGTCAAGACGGATGGCTTATAAACGACAGGGCGAAAACTCCCCTGGTCCTAGTCAGAGTAGAATTATGAAGTCTGTCGAAATAAGTACATATACTGATCCAACCAGAGGCCGAGATATTTTACTGCACTTTTACTCGCCACAGTGGATGTCCCTTTGACCCTATGTTCACTAGCTTTTGCCTGTTCTTTTTCGTATTCCTTGAGGCTCTACGCAGTAACGAAGTTCTAAACAAAATAATTTCTAAAAATTAATGATTGTCCTTAAGTGGGCTCAAGGTCTTTGAGCCCACTTAAGGGCAATCATTAATTTTTAAACAAAAAGGTCACGAAGAAAGGAATCAATCAAAATAGTTTCTGTTCAGATTTCTCAAAGCTGATTTTTATCTTCCTGATGATATCACAGTATGGTGGAAGTCATGCTGCCAAAGAACGCTGATGTCTTCAACTTTTAAAGCTGTTGCGTTAGAATACCAATCAGAACACTGATGTAAAAGTTGAAAAGAATCGGCGAGTTAACCGCTCTCTGATGCCGAAGACCATTTTTATATTTGAGATTTTTGGTAGAAATTATATTGCCACAAACTTTCTACCATTGACCATTTATGATAGTGGTTTACTAATGCCAAGTCTCGTCAACTTTAAATAAAGACTCTTTAACAATACGGTGTCGACAGGTACCCGTAGACAGCTTTTTAGATTTGTTCCATTGGATATTAAAACCGAACTGATTATCCGGTATGATATTATTGTCCTCTTCCCCATAAGACGGGGCTCTATTGATAACTTTTTCGAATGCCTTGCTGTGCTAATACTCGGCAGACCACTTTTGTCCGGAGACTCCCCAGATTGGAATTGTCCTTACCCTTTGTTGAGAGGAGATGCACCATAGCTGTCTTCCAACGAACTGTATAACATACATTATTTAGAGCGTTGCTAAACACTGTAGTACACACTCTTGCGTTAAATGTCGAAATACAACGTTGAAAATGCCATCGACTTCTGCTGACTTTTTCTTCTTTAGTGAACTGAAGATGACCTGGAGCTTCATTTTTTGAATTAACAGGGAACTGGGTTCGGCGATTATAGCGTTGATCAAATGATCCTCATTGAACCCGGTGAATCCGAAGTTCTCCGATCACCGTTGCGTAATATCATTCCGAAGGTGGAAGTGGTGAAGCCAGGCTCTATTTTCCAGGTCATTGTTCGGGCAAATGCATGCATTCACCATGTACACTTACTGGAACTGGAAAGCAGTCCCCAAAGCCTTCAATTTCTTCAGTGGCTATTTGACAATAAAGAAGTCATTGTGCCAAATGGCATCCTCCGGATCTATCTCTGCTGTCAGAAGTAAGTCTCTGTTCTCTGTTGTTCTCTGAAACTTAAGACACTAAAGATCATTTTGATTATTCTTTCTAAATATCTTTTTAATTTGGGGAAATATATTCCGGTCGTTAGATTTAACAGCTTCAAATGAGGCTTTAACTCCTTGAACCAAATTGTACCTACACTCAAGACAAATTTTTATCGAATTTGCTAGCTTTGGGTCTCAATGTGACAACGAAAACTTAGTCAAGTGTTTGAATTTCAGAGAAGTCTTAAGCTGTGTACCTAACCTACATTGTAGTACCTATATTGATGGTATTAAGGTGTAGCATTTTTGGTTGAAATTCATATACCCATCGCCATCAGTCATGGATACAGAAATTCATTTCCAAATCCTAAATTTATGCGCTACACAAATTGACCTCTTTTCGGTAAAATTTACACAGAGTCATGATAGTCCTTGCATGCAATTCAACTGATTATTCTTGTAATCGTTGTAATTCATTGCGGATTTAATGTCGTGCACTACTGTTTTTATTAATACTTGAACATATCATCGAGGAATGATGATGATGCTAAATCTGCTGATGCAATGACGAAAAAGAATGACAGTGACGAAGCAGCCACAGGTCATGGGAATCGCGGGAATCAAATGGAGATAGAGAGCTTTGGTTTGGAAACCACAGTACCTACGATGAGGCATTGTAAATCAAAATGAATTTAATAGCTCATAGGTTGGTACAACGTTATACTTATGATGGCCTTAATGAATCTGTGATAATTCATATTGCACCGCTGCTGCCTGTATATGTATATTTGCCAAGTTATTGTTCGTCCTCGATATCCTTCATAGTGATTTCCTCGTGAATCGTGATGGAGGTGAACATTTCATTTGTGCATGAATATCAATATCGGGGATAGATATATTTGACGTGTCAGTTTAAAAGCCTCGCAAAGGTGCAATTTCGCCGTGTGTACAGATAGCTCTGTGTAGCTAACAGAATATTTGGATATGAACTCCCATAAGAGTTAAAACTGTCCTTTAACCGATTTGTGCTTGCAGTCAATTCGTGCTTATATTGACGATGTCAATTTATTGACGATTGCAAAATATCTTCACAAAAGTACAACGCAGTTATTGGAATTATTGTCATGTAAATCATTTTAGTCATTTGGAATTGCAATATAGGTAGACCGTTGCACGTGCAAGGCATAGTAGCCGTGTTCCGTGAATATGAGGTAGCTTTGCAGATGTGAACTTGTTTTAGTGTGATGGGAAAATGCTTTGGGTAGGATTTTGCACGAATTGATTATATTGGTTTAAAGGGCTTGAAAATAAATTTCCTATAACAATAGATAATTAGTAGACAGTGTAAGCCTAATTTGCTCTATATTTGACAGATATTGTGTTCTAAGCTTAGAGTCGAATGATGAATTACAATTTATTTGAACAAAAGTTGGTTTTAATTATCGATGATTTTGACTTATTTAGAAAGGTATAAGCATTCATTAGCAGGATACTTAAATTTAATGTCCTATAGGTTCCTCATTTTTGTTGGTTATTTCTAAGCTGGAAGTAGATCCTAATTTAAATGCTTACGGCTGCAGCTTAGAAATAATACATTAGAACCAAATGATAAATCTTTTTTAGTATGATTCTACGTTGAAAAGACTATTTTGCAAGTTTTAATTGAATTTAGAATCATTCTGGCGCAAATTTTTAGTCTAATTAATACGATGTTGAGGATAAATAGAACGATTCCAAGCTAAAAAAGACGTTTTGTCATAATTTCAATCGAAACTATGTGCCCGCAATCGAAAAGGCCATTGGAATATAAATATTTAAGTTTTGTCTCAGGCAGAAAACGGTTTTTTCATCTGGTGCGGTCTTGACAGGCAAAGTTTAACCTGCATTTAGAACTCCGTTCCTCATTCGCTGAACGTTGTTACTCAAACAACGAATAAAGTTCATCTAAAATTCAAAATACTATTGGATTTCTTTGTTGTTCGTGTTGGGTATTATCACTAAGACCTCCGTTACTATGCGTACGGGATAGTTTTCAATCATTATTGAAAGCCAATCATACCAGTTTTCAATCATGACGGATTTCGATTATGATAATTTTTAATCTTGACTGTTTTCAATCATGACATTTGCCAACCATGACAGATTTCAATCATTACTGTTTTCAATCATGACAGTTTTCAATCATGACTGTTTTCAATCATGACAGCTTTCAATTATCATAGATTTCAATCATGAGTGCATCATAACAGTTTTCAAACATGATAGGTTAGGTTAGAACTAGAAGGGCTGATGATACGGTTAGCCGCATCATCTCACTCGGATCTCCGTAGATCCATTGCGCTCCCCAGGATAAAGGTAGGTATAGGTGTGAGGAGGAAATGGGTGTGGGATTAAGGACAAGTTTGGGAATGGGATGCCTCCTTGAACGTGAATTTCAGGATATTCTTTATTGGCAGGGTAGAGATGTCACCCATTTCATCGAAAAAGTATTCTCCTAGGGCTTCTTTTCTAGTTATGGCTAGACTGTGGCATTCACAAATGAAATGGGATGAGCCCTCTTCCGCCTCTTCATCTTGTCACCCTCTACGTAAGTCAGATATACTGATACCCATTCTGCTCATGTGGGTTCCCAATGAGTTGTGGCCCGTAAGGACTCCCACTAAGAGCGATAACTGAGGCCTGCTTATCTTGAGTAAATATTCAGTTTTTTTTTCGATATGTTCGGTCATAAATTTCTTGAAACGCGACAAGTGTCAAGTGATGACTATCTGACGTCTGCAACTTCAAGGAAATTCTGGTGGATTCTATTTTTTCCTGCTCCATTGGCATAAGTACCGAAGATTCGATTTGGCTTGGATCAAGAGATGATCCGTTTCTGGCAAGTTCATCTGCCGTTTCGTTCCCGAGAATATCACGATGTCCAGGGATTCATATAAGGGTCACCTACTGTGTTTATTGCGCCTAAAGATCCCAGTTCAACTAGTCAAAGATCTACCAGTTTGGAATTAATAGTGATTGAAGAAATAGCTTAAATTGCCTCCTGGCTATCTATGAAGATGTCTATATTGCTATTGACTACTTCACCTCCGCTTGGAATGTACTGCAAAATTTTGGAAGATTTATTGATCTGTTTACAGGTGGGTTTTCCGAGTAGATACCTGATCCTGCCTCTTTGTCTGTTTTGGAACCGTCAGTAAACACAGAAACATGATTTGAATTGATGACCCTCTTTTCTTTCCAGAATTTCCTACTAGGAATATCTTTCATCGCCACTGGGTTAAAATCTTTGTGCGGTGTGACGTAGTCTGTTTGAATGTCTGTGTCAGTAAATTTCATTATGGTTCTGTGACCAGAGTGACCCTTTTTCTAATTAATACACTGTATAAGTCCTAAAGCTGTTTTGGCCACCAGCTCTTTCGTAAGCAGATCAAGCGCAGCTAATGAAACGAACGTTTCTAGGGCCGCTGTAGGTGTAGTTCTCATAGCACTGGTTATGCCGATACACCCTAGTCCGTGAATTTTGGTCATGGTCTTTATATTGTTTTCGTTAACTAAGGCTGACCATGCATGCGTACGTGAGTATTGGCTTTATTTATTATGGCTGTGTACATCCACTGAATGGTTCTGGGGTTGGGATCCCTTCTTTTACCAAAAATTCTACTACAAGTGTAGAATGCAATTAAGACTTTTTCCTCTCTTTCTTTTATATCTTCTTTCCAGTTTAGTTTACGATCAAGAACAACGCCAAGATATTTGGCAGTTCCCGAAACCTGTAGTGGAGTACCGTTAAGGGTTGGTGGATCTATGTCGGGAATATTGTGTTTCCTCGTAAACAATACCAGTTCTGTTTTCAGTGGGTTAACGTTGAGTCCGCAACTACTGGCGCAGTTCCTGAGCTTGTCAAGAGATATTTGCAGGAGCTTGCACAGAGTAGGGACAAATTTTCCTTAGTCCATTAACACGACGTCATCGGCATATAGAATGACCTTGATACCACTCAGATTAAGTTTGACTAAAATCTGGTTGACGACAAGGAGCCAAAGCAAAGGAGATAAGACTCCACCCTGTGGAGTATCCCTAGATGCCCTAACTTTTAGTTTGCTATCACCCATTTCTACATTTATTAGTCTCGTTTGGAGCATGGAGTCAATCCATTTTATCAGTATCGGGTCAATGCTGGCGTAGCTTAGGGCTTTGTCGAATTGCACTGTTATCAATATTATTAAAGGCCCCTTCTATATCAAGGAATGCTACCAAAGTGGATTCTTTGAAATTAATTGATTTTTCGATTGTGCCGACAATTTCATGCAGCGCTGTCTCAACAGATTTGCCCTTCATGTATGCATGTTGGGCCTGCGAGAGCAAACCATCATTCTCTTTTAGGCGAATATGAGTCTCCATTAGTCTCTCTAAGGTCTTGAGAAGAAAAGAGGATAGGCTTATAGGCCTAACATCTTTCGGTTCGGTGTGGGTGGGCCTGCCAGCTTTCGAAATGAAGATGACATTGACTTCTCTCCAACTAGAAGGAATATAGGTGATGTTTAGACAACCCCTAAGAATATCCACTAGAAATGGAACAATTATGTCTTTGGAGCATAATTGGAATTATTCCATCAGGCCAAGAATGAGTCAATGGCCCATGCAACATTCTTACTGTCTTTGATTTGGTTACCTATGTTAAAGGTTTAACTAATGTTGGGGCCTCTGTCCACAGGAGATGTATCGGTGGTACATCCTGGGAAGTGAGTATTCGTTGACTCAATGCCTGTACAAAATTTTTACCAGGCTGCATATTATTTTTGCTGATCTTGAAGAGATCCCAGTCAGCTGGTTCATTATTGTATTTTGCTCTATTAAAAAGCCTCCTTGAGTTTTTCCCAAGAACAGACAGCTCTTTGGACCACCATTCGGGGTTGAAGTTGCCTTTCCCTTTGGAAATGGGACAAGAACTATCAAAAGCGTTATTAATGGCTATCCTCAGTTCATTAACATGATTTTCAATCTCTGAGCAGCTTGTCAGCGGTTGATTCTTATAATGACCCAAAGAAGAGGCCAATTTAGTATTGAAGGCGTCCCAGTTTGCTTTTCTGGGGCTTTTTCAACCATGATAGTTTTAAATCATATGATATTTTTAAATCATGCCATTTTTCAATCATGATTATTTTCAATCATGACTGTTTTTAATCATGAGAGATTTCAGTCATGATAGTTTTCATCATGACTGTTTCCAATCATGACTGTTTTCAATCATGATTATTTGAATCATGACAGTGTTCAATCATGACAAATTTTCAACCATGATAGTTTTGATTTAGGATATTCTACAATCATGACCGTTTTCAATCATGGCACATGGCTGTTTTCAATTATGATAGTTTTCAATCAGTACAGTTTTCAATCATAACAGTTTTTGATCATGATAGTTTTCAATCATGATAATTTTCTATCATGATAGTTTTCTATCATGAAAGCTTGCATTACATTATGCATTACATTACATTGTTCTTTCTACAACGGAATGTTCGAATATTGCTGACTGAAGTCGCAGTATCATGTACCATATTTACAAATCTCACAACTCTATATTCCAGCTCGACAGGAGTCTTCAAAAGGCTGTAAAAATAAAAGTGAATTTGCATTGAAAGATCTTCTTCGTTGTTGCTTCTTGGTTTTTGTTTTCAATTAAAATAATAGTAACCTATAAATTGTCTTCATTAAAGTAATATAACTCAAATTTTATGACCCAGAGACATAATATTTCCTTTCGCGAAACATGCTTTGATTACCTTATTCCATTATGCACATCCTTAACTAAAACATCTATGTAGGTAGGTAAACTGCTTTGTGTTTTTCTTTCATCACGTCAAAAGGAAACTATTTCCGGAAGAAGAACTTTACTTCTTCCCAAAATAGAAACAGAAAAACAGAGACAATTGAAACCACCAATCCATGGTCCAAAACATTTCAGTATCCTGATTAATTGTACGATACTATGTAGGATACCCTATACACTACATAACTATTCACTTACAGTAATAATACCTCTCTATGATGACTGCCTCTGCAATTCCATCTATACAACTTTCATCGTCCTTCTAAGACAAAGCTAACAGAATTTTAGGAAAATTATTATTATTAAAAATAAGAAACAGAACAAACACCAACACAACAACAACAAAATAAATATAAAATAAAACTCAATTCCACAATGTCAACCACAACCAGAGACAGGAAATGGAAATACTCTTGGAGACATAAACCCTTTTCTTGCTGAACTCTTGCAGCTCTTCTAGTCGAAATGTAACCGGAAATATCTCTACCGGTGATGATGGTTGGTTGCTGATGGTGATGACGATAGTGATGGCAGAGTGGAAGGAATATAGACAAGACCAGGATGTGACCCATTATGCGCTGCGGATCATTGAATATGTTTTTGGCATTCTTCCGTGTCCTTGGGTTCTTATAGCTCAATTGTCTAGTGTATGTGTGTGGTGGGTGAGTGCGTCTAATAGGAAAGAGGCTGCGACGAATTGAATTTACCTAAAAGCAAGCATAAGACAATTTTTCCAAAATTGGGCCACCATCATACCAAAATAACACTTAAGAGATGAAGAGATCTTCTGCAGAATGCCTCACGATATTTTAGTGTGTGTAACTCATTTCTTTCTATGAGGTTGAAGGTTTTAACAAAAATGTTTCGTTGACATAAAAGTTATTATTGCATAGTCTCATAAATTAAATAGTGTGACGTTGATACAGTTCAAGTGAATTTTAATTTACCTAATTATCATTTTTTTCTGACCGATAAAGTGTGTAACGGTTCATTTTATAGGGTGGCATATGTCGCACTCTGCACAGTGGTCTAAAATATATTGAGAGGTGAACTTTAAATCTGTAAAATCTGATCTAGTCTAACATATTTGAAGGAATTTTCAGAAAGTATAAGGCTTCATTACATTTTAGATAAATGCGTTGAGATTCTTCGAATCCAATACCAAATCCGTGCTGTTATATGCTTGTGAAACCTGGTCACATCTACCATTTTGAGGAAATTGCAGGCTTTTGTAAATCGCTGTCTATGCCACATCCTAAAGATTCGCTGGCCACAAATTACTTATATCAAACGAGGAATTGTGGCGCAGGACAAGTCAAGAGCAGCTGGACGTCGACATAAGAAAGCGTAAAAGGCAATGGATTGGTCACAAACTGAGGAAACCAAACGATGAAATTGCAAAGCAGTCTTTTGAATGGAACCCTCAGGGTGCACACCGGGTGGGAAGACAAATAACAACATGTAAATCAACTGTCTTAGCAGAAGCAGAATCCCAGAGAAAGACGTGACCATATTTAAAATACCTTGCTGAAGACCGAAGGATGGAGACGTTTTGTGATGCCCTATGTCCCAACCGGGGTAACAGGACACGATGATGATGAAATAAATGCTTGCCCATTGACAAGCCTCTTGTAACCTGTCAAACAGTGGAATATTTCAAAAGAATTATTATTTGAGTTCAAAATTATCTGCACTCATTTTTAGCTTCCCATTGGAAGTTATTGTTATGGTAAATTTTGACATGACATATCTTCACAGTTCGGGCCTTTGACTCCAACCTTTTCAAAAACTCTGATTCCACCTATCTATCGATGAACAATCACGTAACCCTTTACATAGTTTGCAACTTCATTAAGCCGTGCCAGGTTAACCTATCCATTCTTGTCAGCTTAAAGTTGATGCTCTTGACTCTTTTATCCCGGGAGCCAGCTTCATTATTTATTTCATTATAATTTAATTTTTTTCGTGTGGTACTAACCTTGGACAAACATAAAATCGATATCTGTAGGAGGCTAAAATTCATGAAACTTTTTTTTTTTCAAATTTAAAAATTTGAAAAAAAAATTAAGTTTTTTTCAAAGTTCAAAATTTTGATATTCAATAATTTTATAAAAACATAAAACTTCACTAACGGCTTTGCTAAAATGTGTTTTGTATTGGTATAACCAAAAACCATGAAAAGGGTAATTTGGTTCCTTTTGGTCCCGTTTTGAGATGTAAAAAAAATTTAAAAAGAGTGTTTTCCCCCTTTTTGGTCCCTTTATTAAGATGATTCCTACATTTTTCTAAGCCCGTTTAAATTTTTCCTTAATCTATATTTAGAACTCTATGAGCAAAACAATTTGTATATAAAAAAACCTCTAAAAAAAGTGTCTTCTGTCCCTGTTTGACCCCTTTTTAAACATGATATCTACATTTTTCAACGTCTACGCTATTTTACTTTAATCCATGTTTATCCAGAATATATATAAAAACAAACTCTAAAAAGTGTGTTTATCCCTCCTTGACCCCTTTTTTAGAAGATGGCTAAATTTTTCAAAGTCTACGCTATTTTTTCCGTAATCTATATTCTGATTTCTACGAAATTCAATCAAAACATTTATCCTGAATCCAGATTTCTCCCCAAAAACAAAAAGAATGTTGCCCCTTTTCGGCCCCTTTTATAAGTTTTGCGTAACTTTTTTAATTCCGTTTTTTTTTTCGTAGTCTACATGCATCTAAAAGCCAATAAACTCAATTAAAACATGGTCCCCCTGCATGTGACTTTCATACAAAATAAAATGCACGACTGGGTCACACGTAGTTGCTCTTATCTTTCAAACACTGTGGATTAAAAAAATTGTATACATATGAAAATTATAAGAAGCATGAAATACGATATATAAATTTGCTAAAACAACTCCTTTGACAATTTTAGGTTAAAAAAAAGATGTCATCTTAAATCTTAAACACGTTCTATGACAGATACTATTAATAGTTGCTAAATGGAAATTCGTATAATTTTTTGCAGTATATCGTATTAATTTTAGTATATGGAAAAAGTTTAATCAAAATCGTAAGAGTCGTTTTTGAGAAACAAATATTTTCCTTTCCGTTTTTTTTAGCTTTTATATGGAAGGTACCATTATTTTTTCATATACAGTAGACGCTCGATATAGTGAAGTAATAAAAACCAGGCCTGTTCACTGTTTCGAGATTGTTCACTATTTCGAGCGGCAGTTTTCTAAGGCTTTCTAAGGGGGAATTTGATCCAAAATGCATATTTCTTTCGATGTGAATGATTTTAATTTTAAATAAGCTCTAAACAAAGCTTTCATTCAGGTTTAAACAAAAAACAGAAACAATTCCTCAGAGCTCTCAAACTATGTAAAATGCTTACGCAAATTTTTATACAAAATACGTTTTTATATAAAATTTTGTGTGTTCACTATTGTGCATAGTTCACTATTTTGACATTCACTAAATCAAGCGTCTACTGTATGTAAAATTTTTTCTAAAAATATTTTATAGAGTACTAAAAACCTCTTAAGTATTAAGTTTCAAGAAAATCGATCATATCGTTTTCGAAATATTTGATTTTCAAAACTTTGAAACATTTTTTAAGAATCCAAAAAATATATTTTTTATATATTAGTTCACAAAACTATTCATATTTCTTGAAAGCTTTTGAATAAAGAAATGATTGAAATCAGTCAAACCGTTTTGTAGAAAATCGAAAATTAAAAAAAATGGTTCCTTAGAAGGTACCATTTCGTCCCCTGATTGCAAGAACTAGGTAACTCAATTTTCTATTTTTATAATATATCGGCAAAAACGGTATTATTTTATACAGTTGTAAAGATTTTTTGTGCAATCTTTTTATATCATTGACAAATATAGGATATTTTTGAAGTTTCAAGAACATACAAAATAAACTTTCCATCATCCTCCAGTAGCTATAGGCTTCTATAAAGGTTGCTATCTCCAAAATTAATAAAATTGAGTTACCTAGTTTTTGCAATCAGGTGACGATTTAATAACCATTTTCTGAAAAATGATTTTCACCCAAAAGAAGCCTTTACTAAAATTGTATTGATTTTTTTTTAAGAAAAGTTGTCGAGTCATTTTTGAAAAAAAAAGATTATGTAAAATTGCAACTTTGGGTCAGAAGCAGGAGTACTTTGACCCACTGTACAGATGGCATACATGGCTTTTTTTCTCAACGCAATGTCAACTAACGTCCAGCCTGGTTTCAGTACTAAACAAATATCTTAGACAAGTGATCTCCACTATACCTTTGACTTCAATTTTCATATATGATACAAAAATCCTATTTACCGATTGGCTTTTAGACTTAGATCCTTACCAGCTGTGTGGTGTCAAAAATAATTTAGGCCGTCAACTCAATCTAATCTAATCTGATGTTGATACTACTGGTGTAGTATCACCTTCAAAGGGTAGACAGATGTTCAAAGGGTAGACATGTGCATTCAAGAGGACACAAGCGTCCACAAGCTTTGTTTCAAAGCGAACCTCTGTCTATCAACTCCTACTCTCACCTCCCCGCGGTGAACATCGGGTGCCTAGTACCTTTAACTGAAGATTGGGTTCCAATCCCTGTGGACGGTTTTAGGGGGCAGCAAACGAGAGAGGGGGGGAGGAGTGTTCCCACTAAGGCACTTCTCCTTCATCCAGGCGGCAGCGGAAGAATTCTCAAGATGGAATCAACGGTGGCGTCTACAGTTCCAGTTAGGATGAACTACTTAGTGAACACCTTATACGGGCTACTACGACATATTCGGAGCTCAGGCCTATAAGGAGCGGTTAATCCGGCTCCCCGCCCTTGGAGTTATATATATAGGGTCTGGTCCTCCAGGTTGGGGGTCGTGCCGTCGGGGTGACTTCCCGGCCACGTAAAGCTATTTTAGTTGCGAAGCATCAACAAGCCTCGGATACGGACGGATTTACTGTTGACGAACCTAGCAAACGAAATAAGGACAACGAACTTCGGATCTGCACGTGGAATGTTCTGTCTCTCTATAGACCACGTGCAGCCGAACATTTAGCGGAGGCCCTAGACTGCTACAAAGCAGACATCACCGCCATCCAAGAAGTGCGATGGGATGGGCCGGGCAAAAGAAAACTGAAAGACTGCGATGTATACTACGGTGACTGTTACCGACCACAAGGGCAGCGTCTTTTTGGATGTGGATTTGTTGTTAGAGGCAGACTGAGGCAAGAGGTCTTGAGTTTCAATTATGTGAACGAGCGCCTCACGACAATTCGCATCAAGGCTAAATTCGCCAACATCAGCCTGATATGCGCGCATGCCCCCACAGAGGAGAAAGATGACGACACCAAGGACGAGTTCTACGAGCTCCTGGACAAGACATATGAGCAATGCCCTAGCTATGACATTAAAATTGTCTTGGGTGATTTTAATGCCAAACTAGGAAGAGAAGACGTCTTTGGTGGCACAATCGGAAGATACAGCCTGCACGACACCACCTCCGATAACGGACTCAGGCTAATCGACTTTGCTGCGGGGCGAAACGTTGTGGTAGCTAGTACGCAGTTCCCGCATCTCGATATTCATAAGGGGACATGGCGAATTCCTGGTCAATCAACCGCCAACCAAATTGACCACATTGCGATCGACGCAAGGCACTCCTCCAGTATCAAGGATGTCCGAACGTTCCGAGGAGCCAACGTTGACTCGGACCACTACCTCGTTGTAGCAAAGGTAATGCTACGGATATCCAGACCAAAGCCAAAACAGGGAAATACTGTCAGGAAGTTCAACGTCGGACGGCTACAGTCGCAAGAAATCGCCAGGTCCTTTTCCGATCGAGTCTCTCGCGCCCTTTTAACTAGTCCTTTGCCGCCAACTGCAAACATCGAGAACCAGTGGAAAAACTGCCAGGAAGCCATCAGAGATGCCGCCTCTGACGTGCTGGGCTTCGCACGACCACCACAGCGAAACCCCTGGTTCGACGAGGAATGCCGGCAAGTACATGCAGCCAAACAACAGGCATACAAAGCGGCGCTGCATAGAAGGACCAGAGCTGCTCGCGAGCTCTACGAGCAGAAGAGGAAAGAGGAACACAAGCTTCTCAGAAAGAAAAAGAAAGAGCATGAGAAGCGCGCGATCGAGGAATTAGAGGGATGCCACTGCAGGAATGAAGTTCGGAAGTTTTACCAAAAAGTAAAAAGAACCTCCCAAGGTTACAAACCCCGAACCGAAGCCTGCAAGGACGATCAGGGGAACATCGTGGTGGAAACGCAGTCGGTGCTGAGGATATGGAAAAATCATTTCTGCAAATTGTATAACGGCGATGACGAACCGAATTCCGCTACCATGCAAATTGCACCATTCAACCTGGACGACGTAGGCCAACAATTCCGTCCACCCGATCTTGACGAAGTGAGGATAGCCATATCTAAACTTAAGTCCAATAAAGCTGCTGGAGCTGATGGCCTTGCGGCTGAGCTATTCAAAGCGGCTGGCGATGAATTGGTTAGGAGTATGCACCAGCTCATCTGTAAAATATGGTCGGAAGAAAGCATGCCCGATGAATGGAACCTCAGTATTGTTTGCCCGATCCTCAAGAAAGGCGATCCTCTGGACTGCACCAACTACAGAGGCATCAGTCTTCTTAATATCGCCTACAAGATCTTCTCTGCCGTACTTTGTGAACGCCTGAAGCCATTCGTCAACAACCTGATAGGTCCATATCAGTGTGGCTTTAGGCCAGGGAAGTCCACCATCGACCAAATATTCGCACTACGGCAGATCTTGGAGAAAACCCAGGAGTTCCAAATCGATACCCACCACCTTTTTATCGATTTCAAGGCCGCGTATGACAGCATCTATAGAGACGAGCTATATAGAGCAATGTCTAGTTTTGGCATCCCTGCCAAACTCGTCCGTTTGTGCAGGATGACGATGGAGAATGCACGCTGCTCCATCAAGGTCGGCAAAGACCTCACCGACACCTTTGATGTCAAAAAAGGTTTTAGGCAAGGCGACGCGCTGTCATGCGACTTCTTCAACATCGTTCTTGAAAGAATAGTGCAAAACTCTCACGTCAACACCAGAGGCACAATCTTTCAAAAGTCCGTCCAATTACTCGCTTACGCTGACGACATTGACATAATCGGACGAACAAAGCGTGATGTCAGTGGTGCTTTTGTGAGCATTGAGAAGGAAGCCAAGAAGATGGTTTAACGGTGAATGAAAGCAAAACAAAATATATGCTGTCCACAAGAAAGGACACCCAACACCGACGTCTCGGACAGAACGTCACTATAGACAGCTATAATTTTGAGGTAGTCAAGGGCCCTGGAGACGCTCGAACCTGGTGCGAGTGAACATGGTTCAGGTACTATGTTCGAGTTGATTTTACTTGTCTGCGGGCTGGTTCGAGTACCAATTATTTGGTGTCACTAAACAAAAATTTGGTCTCACCAAAATCAAAAGGAGTTTGATATTTTTCTATGTTCGAGGGCGGGGCTAATCGTTTGTCGTACCAAATTCGACTGTTTGCGGACCGGTTTCGTATGTTTAATCGAACATTTTGCTTTAATTTTAAGTTCAATATGAAAAATAAAAATAAAAATGTCAAATAACTTGAATAAAAATAAAATAAATGTGACAGTGAATATTGTGAATGACATATAAGTCGTAAAAATAATGAAGTTCGAGTAGTTTGGTTTCTGCTTTGTTTCACTGTCTGCGGAGTTTAGTCGAACTATGTTCACTCGCACCAAGTTCGAGCGTCTCCAGGGCCCTTCAGAGACTTTGTCTACCTAGGATCCGCTATAAACTCAGCGAACGACACCAGCGCTGAGATCAAACGCAGAATTACTCTTGCCAATCGCTGTTTCTTTGGGCTAAGAAGGCAATTGAGAAGCAAAGCCCTCTCTCGAGCAACTAAACTGTCCCTGTATAAGACGCTTATCATCCCGGTCCTGATGTATGGTGCAGAGGCATGGACACTGCTAACAGTGGATGAGAACGCGTTAGGCTGTTTTGAGAGGAAAATTCTCCGGGTGATTTTTGGTCCCGTCTGCATAGATGGGGAATGGAGAAGAAGATACAACAACGAACTGTATGGGCTGTACAGCGACACCGACCTAGCCACAAAAGTGAAAAGCCAACGACTGAGATGGCTGGGTCATCTAGAGCGAATGGACACCAATGCTCCGGCCCGGAAAGTCTTTGAATCCAACCCCGTGGGACAACGCAGTAGAGGTGGACAGCGTAAAAGGTGGCGCACGCAAGTGGAAGAGGACCTCAACCAACTTGGCGTGCGAAACTGGAGACAGCTAGCTAGAAACCGAGCCGGCTGGAAGAAGCTTGTTGGTTGAGGCCCTGGTCCACCCCGGACTGTAGCGCCACCTTAAGTAAGTAAATAAGTATCACCTTCTTTCTCCCTAAGATACCTACCCCCTGGTTTTCCTAAATTCTTCTATGGCTCCCTGCTTCGAAAAACACAATAGCTTTTAACTTTCAAAAGGCAAATTTTCTCAAACTTATTAATTTCCTATCTGCCGTCGATTTTAGTGGTATTATTAGGCCAAGAGCTGGGTACTTTTATTCTGCCAATGATTACCGAACTGATTATCTTGGTGGAATATGTTCAGGGGTGACCCTCGAATGTTAATCAAAGTTGGCGGGATGAGGGAGCGTGAGCTTCAGCCACCATCTTGGAAAACACGTTTTATCAAATATCTCGTGAGCCGTAAATTTGTTTTAAAGTTAATATTCCATCCTTTTATTTGTTTTTTTTTATCAAGTTGTTTTCGTTAAAAATTTTTGAGAAATTAAATAAATTTTAAAGTTGAGATTCTTCGAATCCATTGCTTGCAAAACCTGAAAAGTCATGGCTACGACCTCGAGGAAATTACAAGCTTTTGTAAATCGTTGTCTACGCCACATCTTAAAGATTTTCTGGCCACAAATTATATCCAACTAACAGAACAGGCCAAGAGCCTCTGAGCATCGACATAAGAAAGCGAAAATGGCTATGGATCGGCCACATACTGAGGAAACCAAACGATTATATTGCGAAACATTCGTTTCCATAGTCCTCATGGTGCATGGAGGTGTGTTGGAAGACCTAGAAAAACATGGAAATCAACACTGCCGTGTTAAGAAGAAAAAACGTAACTGACTTTTTGACTGTTTTGAGTTAGGGTCAGTTTTGACATCTTTGATATGTTAGCTATTTTATTCTTTAAAAATAAAAGCCCTTACTTGCTTTTGTAATGGCTTAAAACGCTTAAGAAAAATGGTGTTCGTTCAATGAACCATGCTTTTTTTAGGAAAAATTGACGTTTTAGCACTCAATTTAAGAAATAAAAAGTGACTAAAATACAAGCACTTGTACATCTGATAAATAATCAAGGCAAACAAAAAATGATTTACTTGTAAATACGACAGAAAAACACTTAACAGCAAAACAAAAAAGAAAGAGATAAAAACAGAAAAACGTGATTATCTCGAAATGTCAAAAATACACTTACGTTTTTTCTTCTTAACACGGCAGAACAGTTGTAGCAGAAGCAGACTGTCAGAGAAAGGCGGTGCCCACAGTCAAAGTATGTAGCTGCAGACTAAGAAGTCTTCAAATTTTTTATAAACTACCCAAAGAAAGCCTATTTTATATTCACCACTATATTTTTTTGCACAATACAATGTCACTGACATTCTATGCGGAAAAAAAATTGTTTCTGCTTTTGCTACGAACAATGGTCTCATGTAGGTTATTTTTTCAACTAGTAAACTGACGACGAATACAAATATTTTGCTACACCACGGACATTTTTTTCCTTGGCGAATTCTTATTTTTCTCACCACGAAGCATTTTTTTAGTCAAAAGAACTCTATATTTTGTCTTATTTACAGTTCCCGTGCAAAAAAAATGTATGCAAATATTTTTGCATGTCAACAATTATTAAGGTGATATAAAAATTTTTTTGTTTGCATGCTTGATTAACAGTTTCATGCAAAAAAAGACCAATGCTGTCATGGACTGTCATGCAAGGCAATTGACCGGCAATTATTTTGCATGCCAAAAAAAGTGTGCTGAATAAAATATATATATTTGTTTGTATGATCGGGTTACACTTCCAAAAAAAAATATATTTTCACCCTGTTTCATAATAGTTTGTAGGTACTTTATTTTGAAATAGGGCCCTGAAGTCATTATTTGCATGCAAATGGTTTTTGCGTTCAAAAATAATTTTATTCTATACACTGGGTTCTGGAAAAAAGCTACAATATTTTTGTTTTTCTCAAAGTCAAACCCATTTTTGGTCTTCACTTGATTGCATATTGAGCACCTGAAAACATTTTCGAAGATCTTGAATTAGCGATTTTTTTTAAATAAAAAAATAACATCGGGACTCCTCCTAGGGCTCCAATAGGAAGTTAACAGTATCCAGCCTCTTTTTTGTTAGTTTTTATTAAAAACAATCTCATCCTCATCACACAACTAAATATTTCTTTATATCAAAAACTATTTTACAATCCATTAAACAATTATTGTCCACCTTTGAATCACAGTGTCTCGCCAATATTGACAGCAGAATACTTTCCCAAAGGCCTTGTTGATAATTTAATGCAAGAACTAACATAACTTTCCATACGAAATTCTATTAAGTAACCAACTGCGTGCTAGAAGCACTTTAGAAAAAAACCCTTAAGTCATTACGCGTAAACTGAATTTGATTTGATTGCGTAAGACAAAGTCCATTTGCACTTTAATTGATTCTTGAATGTATTACATTTGCATTTCTGAGTTCGAATAATTTGAATGCACCAGGTGGATCCACCGCTATGATTCACAGTTTGGTGTGCCCTCAAAAGGCAGTTTCGAAAAAAAATAACTTAGTAAGTTTCTTATGAATGAAGGCAATATAGAAATTTTCGGACATTTCTTACAACTGCAACTTTTACGTGCTTTATAGCCACTTGCTGGACCTTAAAATAGACTTCTATAATATTCTCCAAAGTTTAGCTGCTAACTTTTATTTTCTCTTAATAAAAAAAAAACGTAATATAGACACTCGTTAAGTTTGGTGCTATTAATAAACACGTCTAAATATTATTATTTATTCACACGTCTAATATAAAGAAGGAAAACTTTGAAAGCCATTTGAACCTTTAATCGAATGAATGTATAACTTTTCTTGCTAAAGTGTGTCTGGGTATAAAAGTTGTGACTGACGATGACAGGATGAAGAACTTTTCCATATTACCTATCTCAACAACCATAATACTCTTGAATAAATGGCATATTTGTAGTATATACGACGCACATACAACAACATGTCAAAGCTATGATTTATCGATAGGCTATTGAATGTCTGATTGATGTCAAAAAAGTATCTTTCTTAATATTCTTGGAAAAGTAGTTAATATTATTGATTACAAAGGCTATGCTCCTAAGGGAGCAGTTTCATATTGTTAATCAAGTTCATGGGTATGTAGGTAGGTATAGGAATATTGTGTTATTGGAAATTATCTTTTTTTGATTAATAAATATTTATATTTATTCATTTGGAAATAATGGTTATATCACCACCATGAGAATAAAATATGATTAAATGCAGTAATTGTATACTTTTATTCGGAATTTTTAAAAGTGTTCGAAACTATCAAAAGGTTCACTTCCGTTTTTTTTTTAAGAAAAAAAAACACCCTTTAGATCTTGCAGACAATTTGAATTTCTAGATTCTAAAAACTGTAACTATTTTTGATGACAAAATCTCAATAGCACATTCTTTATTCTTTTAATTTACCGCAGTAAAAAGTTATGATGAAAAAAGTAAGAAGTGCTGGAAAAATATATTTTGCACTGACACCAGATTTTAAGAAATGATACGACAATCTATTTGCCACAAAAAAAACTCGACAAGCCATTTTTTTTATTTACCGTTATAAAAAGTTTTGATGAAAAAAGTAAGAAATACCGAATAAAATTTACGGTAAATTAAAAAATGTAAAAATTGTGTATCGAAATTTTTTTGTGGCAAATGAATTGCCGTGACAATTTTAAAATCGATAAATTTGTACGGCTCTGGTGACAGTCCAAAATATGATATTCAAATTATCTGCAAAGTTCAAGATCATTGAAAATTTATTGATATTTTAAATAAGCTTGTGCATAAAAAATTTGATTAAAATCAGATGAGCCGTTTGAAGAACATCGAAAATCAAGTTTATTTAGTTTCTACCAAAAAGCTAAATCGTTACAGCTGTTTTTGAGATAAAAAAGCTTTTCCTTTACAGTTGTAAAGTTTGTAGTAATTCTCTCGATGGCTTAGACTGTAGTTCGAAGTACAGAGACGGTTAGGTTACCGGGGTCGTATACAATTTTTGGTAAATGTTACACAGCAAAACCATTTACCTACTTCCACTTTTTGAAGGACTTAAAGCAAAATATGAATGCTTTTTTTAAAAAGCTTACCGAAAGCTCAAAATATTCTTTTTTTAAGAATAAAGGTAAACATTGCTACTTTCGTATTTAAAAAACTTAAAAATAATTTGTTTTTAAATTGTTTCTAATTTAAATCAAACATTTTTAAAAATTTATCTTAAAAATTGAATCCAAAAAAACTAAATTATATCTAACTTCACTTTTATTCCGTTTGAGAAAAAAGCCATTATTTCTTGAGAAACGTTATGTTTGCACCAAAATTCTTAATTGGTTACGAAAAGGAGACAATTCTTTAAAATACCACAAAGAAAAATATAATTCATATCTAAAAACAAATAAACCAACTCCTCTGACAGTTTGGGGTGAAAAAAGAACGCTTTCTTAATTCTTGATTGAATATTATTACTTAAGAAAAATTAAAGTCGTTGAAGTGATTTTTTTTTTTGAATTAATGTTTTATTTATCAAATTCTTAAACATTTTAAACATTTATGTATGTGCATATGAAAATAAAGTTTCGAACAACAATTTTTGAGATATCGAATTTAAAAATAACAATATAAAAATTCAAAAATTTCGTTTTTGAAAATTTTGACATGCAATACTGTTTGAACTTTGGAAATTTTTGTATACAAAATTAATCTAAATCCGTTCGCAATGTGATAATTCAAAATAATAAAAATTATATGAGAGGCACTATCACAAATTTTTGGTAGTAGATCGCACTAGTTTTAGCATACGGAAAAGGTCTTATCAAAATTGTAGAAACCGTTTTTGAGAACAAAATTTACTGTTTTTTATTATTTGTACGGAAAGCACAGTTATTTGTTCATAAAAGAGAAATGTGTTTAAAAATATTTTATTGAATGTTAAAAAACTCTTAAGAAACGAGTTTCAAAAAAATCGATCATTTCGTTTTCGAAAAATAAAAAAAAAAATTAAACGTTTCCAAAAAATATTTTGTTTTAAGTTTTGGCACTAATCACTATTGGAAGTAAATATATTTTAAAGGGTAGGGTCCGAAGTCCCTTAAATTAAAATCCCGCGTGTCGAAATCCCGTTTCCTGAAATCCCGTAAATCAAAATCCCGCTGTCTTTTTTTTGGTGGGAAATTATTTTTACCAGTGGCCTTAAGATTTCGCTACGACCTTTAAAAAATTGAAAAAAAGTCTATGGCTGACCAATTACTGGAAATTGTATACACTTTTTGCGAATATCCCACAATTCGGTGGGATTCTCGAAATCTCATCTGACATCACTGATTCTGGAGGTCACTCTGGAACTGGAACAAAGGAACAAGTTTCCGAGATGGGTCTGGAACCTAGACAAAGGAAAGAGTTTTTTTCGATAAATTTATTAAATAAAAATATTTTTCGATGATTTTTTTTTTTTTTTTAGAATTTATTTAGAATTTTTGTTTGCTTAAAAATAAAAAAATACCTTTTTAGCGCCAAAACTGTTTTATGATTTTAACTCCCTTTATTGGGTCCTCTGTCCCGTTCAGGCAACTCTGTTGCTCCGCTTCGGGTATGTTAGGTCGTCTGGCAGGCGCCAATGTCAACGGTTTTCTTGGACCATTTATGAAAAAATGGACGCAAATGCGTCTTTTTTTAGTTTTTCAAAAAAAATTTAAAAAAAGTTAAATTTTTTACTGAAAAAAAAATCGTTCATATTTCGATGAAAAATGATATCAATGAAATTAAAAAAAATGTTTTCATTCATATTTCGATGAAAGCCAGAATTTCTATAAACTTAATTTTATCTTCAAAGAAATATAGGAACAAATTGTTTTTTTTTTTAATAAAAAAAAATCGAAAAAAGTTTATGTTTTTTTATAATTTTTTTTCAAACCTCTGTCCAGATTCAGACCCACCTCTGTCTAGATCCAAACCCACCTCTGTCCAATTCCAGACCCACCTCTGTTCATATCCAAACCCACCTCTGTCCAGATCCAGACACACCCAATCCCTAAAAATTGAAAGCCAAATTCAATTTCAATTTTCAAATCTCTTCAGTACCTCGAGAACGGAAGATTATTCTAAAAAAATAAAATGCACGACTGGATCGCACGTACTTACGCTTATGTTCAAGTTGTTTGGAACTTAAGAACTTTATATCTGTGGTGTTTGGTAGAAACCTGATAACTCCATTTTAAAATTAGCGTCTTTTCGCCCACTTTAAATCAAGCTAGAGTGTAAACGAGGCCACAGATTTTCTTCAAATTTGAAATACTTATGAACATAACCTTTGAAAAATTATGTTTCAAATTTGAAGAAAATCGGTTCACCCGTTTAGGTTGTAGGTCGATGTAAAGTGTACGCAAAGACGCAAATTTTAAAATGGAGTTATCATGTTTCTACCAAACACCACAGATATATATGCAAGTACCTAATTATAGAAAAAAAAATTTAAGAAAATATCAAAAATACATTTGAAACGTTCTTCTAATTGTATAAACAACTCGTAAAATAACTTAAAGCTCAAAAGCAAGTATGTCATTTGATTACTTGAAGAAAAATATGAATAGGTACACGCCAAAAAAAATTTAAATCATTGAAACGGTTTTCATTTTTATATTTTATGATTTTTTGTTTCAAAAAAATTGGTAGGTCAATATTGAGTATTTATTAATATGCAATATTTTTAACATTCCAAAGGATCTTTTGCATACAAATTTTTATTGAAATCGGCTTAGCCGTTAATGAGAAAGTCGAAAATAAAAAAAAAAAACAAAAGACTGGGTGTGACCAACACTAGTAACTTCCCATCGGTGCCCCGGAAGCTTTAGTCCCAATGTTATTTTTTTAATTTAAAAATCATCAATTCTCGATCTTAGAAAACTTTTTCAGCTCTTCAATATGCAATCAAGTGAAGGCCAAAGATTGGGTTGCCTTCGAGATAGAGACAAAATCATTGGTGAATCATATATTTGTATAGCCTTTTTCCCAAAAAAACTGTTTATTACTTTGTTTTAACACTCTTATCAATTTTGAACTGGTGTGTAGAATAAAATTATCCCTGTGTCCATATCATTGTTTGTTCTCAAGATATTTGGGACGAACAATATTTTTCCATTTTTTTTGGTAAGGTTTCTTGCAACTTTTTTCGCTTTAAACAAAAACTATTCGCTGAAATTTTTTTAAAAATCTTATCAATTATCAATTATAAACTAGTGTGTAGAATAAAATTAACCCGAAGCCATTGTCTGTTCTCAAGATATTTGAGGCAAAAAAAATTTCAATAATTATTGTCAAAATTGCTTGCAGTTTTTTCGCTTAAAAAAGAATATTTATTCAATATTTTTAAAATTCTTATCGATTTTTATTTATAAACAGGTGTTTAAAACAAAATTACCCCAAAGCCAATATCTTTGTATGTTTTCAAGATATTCGAGTCAAATAACTTTTTTCAACAATTTTCAGCAACTTTTTTTTTATTAAAAAAAAACTATAAGTTGATATGTTTTTATATTTTTACCAAATCTTTATTTTGTCAATATGCGTAGAATGAAATTATTCCGAAGCCAATACCATGATTTGTTCTCTAGATATTCGAGACCAAAGAAATTTAGCAAAGTTTTTTTTTTTAAATTGCTATAGTAAAAAAACTGCTCATTGAATTTTTTTGAAAGACTTTTCTGCACGTAATGAAACTACTATCTATAAAATAAAATTTATCTGAAGTCGAACTTCTATTTGAAGTCGATACCTTTATTCGTTCTTGAGATATGGTGAACGAAAAAAAGCAAAGGAAAAATGATGGATTTCGATTCTAGGGAGCACGAAACGTGAAGATATGTCAAAATTTTCGTTTCGACAAATCGGACCAATTACAATAACTTCCAATGGGAAGTTAAAAAACTTTATACATATTGCAGGTACCGTTGGTAACAGTTTTTGGTAAAATTTTGTTTACCAAAAACTACACCATACCTAAAATAATACAATGATTTTAATAACGAATTCGTTAGAGCTGTTATTGAGGTAAATGAGCTTTTCCTTACCGGTTGTATGGCAAGTAATTTCCATTGTTTTTGAAGCTAAGGAAAGAATTTCAATTTCCCCAAGATTTGAAGAAAATCACTTCAGTTGTTTTTGTTTATGTTTAGGCTGTAAGTCGAGGTAAAGAAAGACAGACAGAACTGTTTTTCACACTTTTCTCGTCTTCTCTACCATCGTAATGACAAGCTTGATCAAAACTCGGGTCCGAGTTTTTTACGAATGTATTACTTTGCATATATACCTAGTATCTACCTAACTAATAGGTATATCGCACGAAAATATCAGCCGATGACCGAAAATTTGCACTGCTCGTTTCAATGTACGACCGAGACGCACGCAAAGCAAGCGTGCCGTGTCGGCCATATTCCACACCCAAAAGTGATTTTGTTGGATTTTTATGTGAATTGTGTAACCCAAAAATCTGAATCGTAATTCTATTGAAAACACTTTTCAAACAGCACAGGATGTAAGAAGTTTAATCAAAAGCTTGAAGCTGTTCCAAGAAAAATTTGAACGACGAGTTAAGCCCATATTATTCAAAATGAACTTAGAGAAAAATCAAATTTCGCTTCAAGATAATGTAATTTCATAAGAATTCTCTGAACAAAGTTTGGAGTAAATCCGTCCATTTGTGCAGGCAATGTACTATGTACAATAGTTCTTTTTATCAAAATGTTATTTGCTTAGCTACAAAATATATCATAAGAAAATATTAAATGGCTTTTATGGGGCCTATTAGTTTCGAAATTGTTTCTAAGCTAATTATAGATAAATTGGGTGGCGCAACAGCTCGTGGAGAAAGAGGGCCTAGTGACTTACAACTCACAACCATTCATGTGTGCGTGTTTGTTGGCAAGAATGGAGGGGACCTACAGTTTTTTGCCGAGTTCGAACGGCTTAATGAGAAGCACTTTTTCATGACAAGTATACTCTTGGAAGATTTGTCAGTTCCTCGCAAGAGGCAGTACCTCGCATAAAACATTTCTGTTTTTAGGGGGCACGGCTGGGAATCGAACCCACGCCTTCGGCATGACAGTCCTACGCACTAACCATCACACCACGAGGTACTACAAGCTAATTATAGATACTTTGTGTTAATTGCTTTTTCTAAGATTAATTTAAATTATTATGGTTTGTCTTGACAATATTTGTAGAACCTATAGAGAATAATTCAATAAAATTAATTTTGAATAAACACAGATGGCAATTTGGCTATGAACAGGTGCCACAGAGGCTGCGCTAGACCAAAACGAAGAGTGTGCGAGATACATTTGCAGGGCCCCTTGCGGAAAGAAGATTTTAAAAGCAAAGATTTTCTAATTAGAAAATCAAATTTAAGTTATAAAAACCTTTAAGGGCTTGTTTCTCAATGTCTAATCAAGCACTTCTTAATCTGTTGTTATTTTCCTCAGAACAATGAACAAATTAAAAACAAAAAAACAATCTGGTAGGGTGTTCTTGAATGAGTTTCCGCCTGGCTTATTGAACTGAGACTTATGAGGATATTTCGAAAAAAATGGCATTAAAAAAATATCACTCAAATCACTCCCAATTATTCCTGGAACAGAATAGAGGGCTGCAACTGGAGCTGCAGCTGGAATAGCTGTCAAAAATGTCGTACGTTATTTATTTTACTCTCCCACAATGCATCTGAAATTTCAGCATCTAAAATTTAAGATAAAAATATAAACAAAAATATAAAAAGATAATGATGAAAAAGAAGCTTAAATTACTTTATGTCCTAATCAGAGATTGTTAAAAGTTTGAAACTTACTCCAACCCTTATGTAAATATTCGGTTGCGGTTGAAAATTTGAAACGTCAAAAAAGCTGCAAGCCAAAACTTAAAAGTCACCAACTTCTCCAGTTGCATCTGCAACTGTGTCTACAGCTGCGTCATGTTGTGTTCGCATTGGTTAATATGTATTTCTTCAACATTTTGACAGCTATTCCAGCTGCAGCTCCAGTTGCAGTTCCGTCTCCATTTTGTTCAGCCAGTTTGGGTCTAAAGTAAATAGTAACGTTACACAAAGCATTGGATTTCATTCAAAAAGTTCTAATTAAAATAGTTTAAAACATGTCTGATGGGGTGTTCATGAAGAGATTTTGGTCAATTTTTTTTCAGTGACACTACTTGTTGTTAGAGTACCACGTAACGACTGGCTTTAAGAAAAGCATTGACATTGAGAAATAGTGGAATTTGTATAGAGATTTTTCTGGTCTGTGTTAAATGTTCAATATGTAAAATTTGGACCTACCAATAACCTTATTTAGAGATGACTTAAATAATTAAAAAGAAAAAATGGAGTATACCGCCGTGTTACGAGGCAAACAAAGACATATGTTTTGTATGTTTTTTCAGGGAATTTTTTCCGGGATGTCAAAGAACTTTTGTCTTCCTTTTTGGATTATCACCTGTGAGATTGTCCTGAAACGAATGGCTTTCAATCAACTTTTAGGCGAATTGCTTGACCTAGGGTCCGTTATTTCCCATTGATTGTGCCTGCCAACACTTTTGTAACAAAATTATAAATTAACTCTTCCCTATTTGGGTTTAAATTACCATTGTCATACACACATAATTTGACTAGACTCACGTCAAATCTTACACCTGTTCATCATGTGTTCTGGTAGGCTGAGAATTGGTTCCATTCTGGTTCAACACCTCAAAGGCTGTCCAATGATATGACTTACAAAATTACGCAAATGACCTATGTAGGTGCATAATTATGTTATGTAGGCTTACATGCCTATGCCTACCTAGACCTACCTAAGTCACTTACCTCCCAGCTTCGGGTCGTATAAAAACAATAATTGGGTGCTGTATACTTACAGTCGCGCAGTTATTTTTCGTTTATTTGTTTTAATTTATTATTGTTTCAGAGAGAAGCAATTAAAATGTTTAAAAAATTTATTTATTTTTTTGTCTGGAATAAAACCTTGAACTTTAGCATTGACCGTCAAAAGTTCACTTACTTTTAAGTATTTGGCATTGGAATTTAGAATATATTTTGAATAACTTTACTGCTGTCTGTTGAGTGTTAGAAAGGTTATGTAACTAAATGTTCAGGAACAATGAGTATTTATAACTTAAAAACTTAACACGAAATTTCAAATTAGTTATTCATTATACTTTTTCAATAGCAAGTTCAAAACAACACTATAAGCTAGCTTAATGTTAATGGGGGTATATGGTAATTGTATAATAAGCAAAAAACCTACCTCAGGAGCAAGGAACTTTAAGCTAGATATTATAAAAGATTAAACAATTTTGAATATTAATTTAAATGGAAATGGATTTGAAATATTAATTTTTTTAAGGCTTTTGAGTAACAATTAGTACTACTTGATAAAATCCTTGTAATCCAAAGATTTAAGGTGAGTAATCTTGAAACTTGAGGATGTTAGAAAAAATTAAAGTCGATTTCAGCACAATCGATAAGCACGTTAACTTCCACTGGGATTGAGCTAATAAAGTATAGTGCATAGGGTTCTGAAGATGCTGAAGACGTTACAGCTCGTGAAAAACTAGGACGTTTTACTCTCAATCATTCTTGCATTTGTGGTATATTCACTAAAAAACGCAATACCATGAGCATGACAATCTGAAAAGTAATTTTATCGTCATAAACAAGAGTCAGTATGTTTCAGTTATTGGTCAGCCAAATATTCTTCTAGGTCATAGCCATTTTACTGTTCCTTTGCTTATTCTGATCCGACTTCCAATCCATGAAGGGTCACAGCCTGAGACAATGCAATCTTCCATCTTCTAAAATACCGAGCCCGCTGCTTCCAGTCATCTAGACCAAGCTTTCTGTCATCCGCGATGGCTTGGTCTATAAACTGGAGGGAGGTTCGTTCTTCCTCGTTCTCTCAAACCTGGGGGGCTGGGATTCAAAGGCTCTCTTGGCTGGAGCAATATTGTCTTTTGGCTCGGTGGGGCCGAGCAATATCCATGTGGCAGTATAAAGGAGCGTGCACTTTGTATTTCATAATATGAGGAGTTTTGAACCTATCTATTGCGCCAAACTGAAGTACCACCGGTTAGCTAGGGTAATTCTCTGTCGGATCTCCACTAAGATGAGTCGTTTGTGGGATTAATGTTTTCTCCGAGGTAGATGAACTATGAATGATGAACCTAAACTATTTTGAAGTTGATGCTGTCAATAGTGAGGTTTTGTCCAAGGCAGTTGACAGATCTTTCAATGTTTGTTGATAGCATGAATTTAGTCTTGTCCTCGTTTACTTCGTGACAAACAAGCTTCACATGTTCACTTAACATGTTCGCATGTTCAATTAACGTGAAATATTCTATAACGGCCTGTTGGGAGCGGCGCATGAAGTCAATACAATCGATATACCCTAGAAGTTGAAGAGATCTGTTGAAAAATGGTGCCTTCAGTGTAATGCCTGTTCTGCGCTAGAAGATAGAGATTAACGAAATCGCACGATAACGCATCTCCTTGCCAAAACTCTGTACATGTTTGGAATAGTTCGGAAGAGCTTTTACCTAGTTGCGCATATTGCATGGCTTATTTGCCAATGCCACGTGACACAAATGAGTCAGTTTTCCTGGGATCACAACACAAGTTCAGCCATCACCATATGGAGCTCCTGACGATGAATGCTCTTATGTATATACAAAATGTATGTGGCTTTGAATTTAATGAATAGATGGTGAGTCTCGACATGAAATACGTTGGTCTTTTTTCCGGATTTGCGTGAAAGTGAATATTTGGTCTATGGTCGATCTGACTGGCTGGAAGCAACACTGGTACTTGCCGATTATACTGCTGCATAACGGCTTAAGATGCTCATCAGGGATATATATCAATAGTTCTTTCAGGAAATGGGATCGCCTTTTTTATAGATATGGGAGCTGATAGACCAGTCATCGGGCATGCTTTTTTCTACCCAAACATGGTTGAAGAGTTGATGCATGCACCTTTTCAACATATCTTTTCCCTGCTTGAAGAGCTCCGCTGGCAAACCATCATACCTTCACTGTTTCGACGAGGCCTGTGTTCCGGTTTTAGAGCTAGAAGCCAGTTGCTTTGTTTTTTGTTTATAAGAATTCCTGGTTTTGTTTTGATCTCCTTGATCCCAGCTGCCTATGTCCTCTTCTTTCTACACTGGGTCTTCTTCTCCTCTCTTCTTCTTGCTCGATACTCCACTCTCGCTGCTCTTGTTTTCCTTTGCATTGCAACATATGCATGTGCACTCCACTCCACTCTCGCTGCATTTGTTTTCCTTTGCAGCGTATGCATGTGCAATCTTTTGTTACCTTGCTCAGCTATACGCATTCATCATCTTACACCGCATTCTTTTTCTGGAATGGTTGTTAGCTCATATTGGTTTCGGCTGCTTCCTTGATGATATCCGGATACTGGAACCACTGGTTGTTGGCGTCTTTTTTCAGATGGAAGCTCAGCGGAGAGCTTTTCGCCCAGATGTAAGCTGACAATGACGATTAATGAACAATTTCGTTCACACAACGGACATTTTTTCTTTGACGAAATTTTTCTTCTCACCACTAAGCTTATTTTTTTAAAAAGAATTGTATACATAGTTTTATAACAAAAAATTAGTTTGAAAAATTTCGGAATGAGATAGTACATATATTCAAAAAGTAGGAACAAGTGTTGCAAAATTAGAAAAAAATAGTTCGAGCAATTAAAAAATACTTTATAGAAATAAACCAAAAATAAGACAATTTTCTCAACATTTTTTTGAGAACATTCGAAAAACAAAACAAATTTGTTGTACGGCAGCTTCTCGTTCGACAGGAGCTACAACAGAGATTTGAGTTTCTCATCTAGGGAACAACATAAAAATGCTCTGAACCAAGTTTGAAGCACATTAATATATTCTACTAGGATCTAGCGTCTAGCTATGTAGATTAGGGTGGCCCTTAAATTAGACATTGTCTTGGATAGCCCTCATTCGATTCAAAAGATTGAAAAACAATTTCCTTAATTTTTTCAGATTTTATTTCACCCCCCTGGTCTCCCTTTTTTCACTTCAAGGTACAAGTAATGGAGATAGGGTGATTCTTATAACACGCAAAAAAAAGTCGGAACTTATAGATTAGATTCAGACGAAAAAAAAATCGTTTCGGAGGGGGGGTCTATTCCCCCCCGTTCAGGCAGGAGGGGTAATTTTCTAAAAATTTGACCAAAAATAGAAAAAAAATTATTAAAAAACAACGGGACCACTTACAATGGCATGCTATAGCTTTTTTTAAAAGCTATGAATCCAGTCTCTAATATATTTTTTAAATCAAGTTTTTATTGTAAATAGTTTTTGAAAAAAATAATTTTCAAACCTTAAAAATAAAAACAAAAATAATAGTTTTTTACGTTTGAAAATTATTTTTTTCAGAAACTATTTACAATAATAACTTGATTTAAAAAATATATTAATGACTGGATTCATGGCTTTAAAAAAAGCTATAGCATGCCATTGTAAGTGGTCCCGTTGTTTGTTAATATTTTGTTTCTATTTTTGGTCAAATTTTTAGAAAATTACCCTTCCCGCCTGAATGGGGGGAAAAAGACCCCCCCTCCGATACGATTTTTTTTCATCTGAATCTAATCTATAATCTGACTTCTTTTTTGCGTGTTTTAAGAATCACCCTAACTCCATTATTTGTACCTTGAAGTGAAAAAAGGGAGACCAGGGGGGTGGAATAAAAATCTGAAAAAATTATGAAAATTTTTTTTCTCCATTTAGAGTCATTTGATGCCTATCCAAGTTGGATTTTCAAAAAAACCCAAAATAAGGACCACCCTAATGTAGATCCTATGGACGCATAGGTTCACAGACGTACAGACATAAAGACGCAAAGACCGATGCACTGTGGTTCAAGGGCGGACAAAAATTGTATCGACTGTTAAATATTTTGATTTTTGACATTGCATTTTTATCAATTAATAGTTGAAGCATTACAATCAATTTTTTTTTAAGTTTCTAAATATAAAATATTGCTTATTTTGTTATTTTTTCGCCATCTGTATCGAATACACCGAAAAACACCGAGCTTATGTCTTTAAAATCCTTGCCCTAAATTATGGAAAAGCCAATACGAATGTTACGAATGTGGAGCTGGAATTTTGTATTAGTACCATTTTCTTCGTAAGAAAATTTTTAGGGGCTATACAATATTCAATTTATGACTTCCTTAACACCCTTCACTATCGCTTACGAAATAGAGTTTTTAATTTTGTTATTTTTAAGTCGGTACTACTTCTCTCCAATACACCTCTTAAAAGTGGGCGTGGTAAAAAACTTTGAATGACTCTGTTTTCAAAAAAGGCATTTCGTACACATTTAATTAAAGGAATCTTTTTTCGGATTTCTTATAGGAAACTATACAATTTTGTTTTGTAAAAAACGCCCTCAAAAGTGGGTGGGGCTAATATTTTTCCATCAAGCTTTGTTACTTTATTCTAAACCTGTTATTAGGGTATTTGTTTCATTTGATACAAATTACTGTCAAAAAACAAAATTTTTGTCAAAAACGCCCCAAAATTGGTCGTGGAAAAAGCTTTGTAAAGAAAAATTATTACAACTTTTCTAAAAACATACCCCTCAATTGTTACAACTTGCAACGATTAGATGACCTATTTTAAAAAGTGAGCACGTATGTGTGCGGAAATTTTATCTTATGATATTCTTTATCCTAAAAATTTCATCATTTCACTCGACAAAGTGGGCAGACGTCTTGACAAAATTTTTGGCTTATATTTGGAAAGTGGCTTTGATGCTATACTCGATAACTTTCCTTCTTAATCGATTTCCCATGACGAATCTGCATTCTCCTAACATGTTTAGTATTTCACAGCTGTAATAAATGTTGCAATTTTTCTTTTTATCATACCTGATCCTATCCATCGTATATCTTCTGTATTGCAGTAATGTCTGCCTTATATCGCTTGAGGACAGCTTTTGAGTTGCTCCTGAGGTGTAAAGGATTCTCGTTCCCACGGTCCAAGTCGTTATCCGTTGACGTTCCAGCTCATGTTGCCATTTGGGGATTATCATTATCCGAGGCTCCACGTGTCTCCCTCATAACCGAATTTTGTTTACGCTGTTTGGAAGTTAACCTGACGAAATGACCCCCAAGCCCAGAGGGCCATCTTTATTAAGTCCTAGAATAATCCGATGAAAATTTGACTTTACTAACACCCATGTTTGAAAATTTATACAATTTTGTATTTTTGATATTTTCTGTTACTCCACTATACTCACCTCCAACAGTCCAGCAACCACAGTCTTCATATTATCTAGAATTCATGTTTCTGATCGTATATTTCGAACAGTTTCCATTTGTTTGCCTGTCCAAAATTTCCTAGTTTTTAGCAAAATTATTCCAATACTCAACTTCTTTTTAAAACTTGAGCCTCCAACAAAAATTAGTTTGTTATTTTTAAAAGTCTTATACCTAAAATACCAAATATACCTAACTGTTTTTGAAACTGAAGAAAACATTTCAATGATTCCTAATACAGAAAAAAAGATAAACAAATCTTTTTTTTAATTTTAATTTAATTTAGTTTTATTTGTATTTCTCTTAACATAAGTCTTAAAATAAAATTCTAAAAACATAGAAGCCATAAATATATTTTGAATCACTGCCATCGAATTAATAAAATTAAACGATAAATTACACCAATTATTAATCATTGGCATTGAAAAATGGAAAATCAAATAGCAAAATTGCAATATTTGAATTTGTGTTATCCTCTTCTTCCAGGGAAGCAAATCGAGTTTCAGATCGAATGATGAAACCAAATAATACGAATACATTGTTACGTGAACGAATGTATTAAGTATGCCCAACATTGTTGGATGGCTTCCTGAAATTATTGAATAAATATTATTAGAACAACTCGTTAGATATGTAAGTACCTAATATTAAAGTCGTAGAAAAGTTTTATGTCAAGAAGAATGAATATAATGGAATACCAAAAAAGAAAAAAAAACTATTTACATACCGAAATAAAATGTCATATAAAGCCAAACTGCAAAAACCATTATGGCATGATGATATACATGAAGGAAGGATATTTGACGGTTCTTTTTGCGTAAAACAAAAAATATCTGAAATGATTAAAAACGTTGGTTGTCAATCATTCATTTTTCTAAACCATAAAAAGATTATTATAATTACCGTGTCGAAGATATCCAAATACTTTGTTAGGTAATAGATGTAAGAAGCGTGCATTAGCCGTATCATATGTGGTGAAGTGTCTGTGAAGTCAACAGTCCGACAGGTAAGACTGAAGTCCTCTCGCGCATATGAGCTTAAAAGGCCCTTAAAAAGAAGTAAACAAACATCAAAGAAACTATTGTTGATAGAAATAAAATGCACGACTGGGTCGCACGTTATTGCACTTATGTTCACATTGCGGGCTTAAGAAAACTGTATATAAAAATATGGAAATTATGGAAGAAAAATGAAGACAAGTATGAAATACGATATTTAAATTAGCTAACACAAGTCCTTTGACAGTTTGAAGTGGAAAAAAAGAATACCATCTTGGTTCTTCATTGAATGTGATTGTATGAAAAAAAAAGTTTAAAATCGTTGGAGCGGTTTTTTTAAAAATAATTTTTTTATAAATAAAATTCTTAAAATATTTTAAAGGACAAATTTTGGTATGCAATTATAAAGTATGTATTTATGTGTATATAAGAACAAAATTTGAAATCAAATTGAATCGGTCATTTCAAAAACCACTTAAGTCGCACATTTAGAATTTTTCAGGAATCAATAAAAACTGTTTTATTAAAAAATAAACGAGTTTTTAAGGACTTTTTTGGGCTCAATATAGTATTAGAGTTTTATGAAATAGAAATATAAAAAAATATTCACAGCTTATCAATATTAATAATGAAAAAAGTCTGGAAAACCGTTCTTGATTTACGTTGTTTTAGCAAGAAACGGGTTCAGTGGTATACAATTTGAACAAAATTAAAGCTTTTTTTGCTTTTTATTAAAAATTACATTTAAATATTAACTTATTAACATGTCATATGTTATAATTTATCTTGTTTCAATATATTTAACCCTAAGGTCACATGAGAGAGTACTGGCAAGCGAGTCGGGCACATACATAAAGTGTCAAATTACTCGCCGCTCTACTTGCTTATCAACTGGCTTCAAAAAAGGCGAGTGAGTTGCAAAAGTTTTTATGTATTAGTTACTCGATAGCGTGTAGGTATTTACTAGCTTGTGATGTCTCCGGATAAGGTACATAATCAATAAATCATAGTATGCTAAATCATGTTATTCATGTGGTTTTTGAAATAACCTGCTTTTTAACTTAAGTATTTTTAATAACATTTCTGTTATACGTTGATGGATTACATATGTATTCTCTTATTTTTTGGCTCACTACCTATTTCTCTGTTTCACTTGAAAATATTTTTTAAAGATACAATTTCTTGTCTGTGGAACTACCTGTCTCAAAACACAAAATTTTTTGAAAAAAGTAACGAGTTTACCAACTATATTAATTGTAAAATTGATGTATATAAAGACACTTTTGGAAATTCATGCTAAAACTATTCTTTCATTAGTTGCTACTTAATTGCGAATTAGTTACGCAAAAAAAAAAATTAATTGCTTTTTTGGTTTGCGAAAAAATGGGTGTCGTGCTAACTTCATATGAACTTAGCAGGACAACTTTCTCAAAAATGTAGATAAACGATCCGAAAAAAGTTGGTTGTTGAGAACTAATTAATTGCGAATTAATTACGCAGAAAAAAAATTAATTTTTGTTCGTTTGCGAAAAATAGGCGTAGTGCGAACTTCACGCAAACTTAGCAGGACAACTTTCCCAAAAATGAAGATTAATGATTTGAAGAAAGTTGGTTTTTGAGAACTAATTAATTGCGAAATAGTTACGCAAAATAAATGTATTGCATTTTTAATTTATGGGTGTTAAGCCTAGTACGCTGCTGATGCGAAACGAAATTTTTAGTTGGTCTCCAACAAGACAACGAAATGCTTAAGAAAACGAAGCGGAAAAATATTCATTGACAGTTGCACAAATTCAAGAAATTAAAACAAATGCAAATGCAAGAAAATCACAAGCAGCCATGCTTTAATGGAAGAATCAACAAAAATAAACACGAAAAAACACATGTCATTTTTTCGCACACAATAATTGGTCTGGGTAATTAATTGTGTGCGAAAAAAGAGTGAAGACTTCTCCAAATAATCTGCTACAATTATCAATTTCGCTCATCGAACAGCGTACTGCAGAACGAAAAGTAGAACTAAATTTTTAGTTTATGATTTCGTTGTGTCATTTTTGTATGGGTTTTTTCGTTTCGCATCAGCAGCGTAAGGAATGCATTTACAGCAAAAAAAGCATATTGAAAAAATATGACTTAAGTGGTTTTTGAATTGACCGATTCAATTTTCAACCCGTTTTTGAGATATCGAATTTTCAAAAAAAAAATTGAAACTTTCTTTAAAAATTCAAAAACTTTTTCTTATATTATTTATTATTTGATTTTATCTGAAGTTTGTTTATAAAAAAAATATCTAAATCCGTTCAGCCGTTAACGAGAAAATTCAAAATAAAAAAACGTTCTATGACAGGTACTATTAATAGTTGCTAAGTGTAAGTAGATTGTATTATATTTATAACTTTTAAGGCTTTCGCGGTTGTTTACATTAGACATTTTTAAGTTTTTAAGATTAGCCGCATTATAAAACTGACCGGTGACCACGCTCGAAGCAATTCGTAGCGAAAAGTTCGGGGTGAGTACAGTATTGAACTCGCTAAATATTAAATATTTATAACGCGGCTAATCCTAAAAACATAAAAATGTCTAGATTGTATTAATTTAAGTATATGGAAAAAGTTTAATCAAAATCGTAGAGGTCGTTTTTGAGAAAAAAATATTTTCCCTTGCGGGTTTTTAACTTTTGAATGGAAGGTGCCGTTATTTTTTCATAATAGAAAATTTTTTTCTGAAATTATTTTAGAGAGTATCTATTTAAAAAACTCTTAAGTATTTAAAAAACTCTTAAGTATCCAGTTTAAAAAAAATCGATCATATCGTTTTTTCTCGAAAAAAAAAATTGAAACATTTTTTAAAAATCCAAAAAATATTTTCCAAACATTTTGGTACACAGTTCTATTTACATTTTTTGAAAACTTCTGTATCAAAAAAAATATTGAAATCAGTCTTACGGCTTTAAAGAACATCGAAAATTACAAAAATGGTTCTTTGGGAGGTACCATTAATAACCATTTTTTAAAAAATGGTTTCCCACCCAAAGGAAATTTATTGATTTTTTTTAAAGAGTTGTGGAGCCGTTTTTGAGAAAAAATCGATAAGTAAAATTGATAAAAAAATTGTATGGCACCGTTACTTTTGGTTTAAGAAAAAACGAAAAAAACGTGTAGGCAGAATCACCATAAACCACTATGTACCAATTTGAAGAAAATCGATCGAGCCGTTTAGGCTGTAGGCCAGAGGTTCCCAAACTTTTTTTCCTCGTAGACCACTTTCAAAAATTAACCTGGTTTCGGTAGACCCCTGCTGCAACAATTTTACGATATTCCCAAAACTCATCACAAAATGCGAAAATTAGATCTAAAGATGGAAATCTGCGTCGTAGCTGAGTTCCAACCCTAAAGTATCGACAGGCCTTGTACTGAATATCGAATATCGTCTGCTTTCTGATTCTTAAGCCTCGTAAAGTCTATTTTGAAAAATTGCTTAGAAGACACAAACAACAAATTTTAGAGGGAATAAAATGGAATTCTTAGATCGTAAAAGGTTTTTAAACTGATTGATAGCACCAAAAGGTACCATAACATGGTTACGAGATATTGATATTTGAACTGTGTGATTTGTTTTGATCTGAAATACATTGAAATGGCACTTTAAGATTTATGAGATTTTGACAGAAGGCCAATGATATGCAAGTTTTTAAAAATGACAGGTCGCTTATCTTCTTAAAATACATATACTTCTTAACAAAATTAAGGAGGTTTTAAAAAAAGGAATTAATGCTTCATATAACGGGTGATTTTTTAGCTGGTTTGGTTTTGGCAACACTGGTTTTGACAGCTGACGTGGGTTTAGTACCTTGTGTCACTGTCAAACAGCTTCAGTTTGGTTTGCAATTTAACCATGGATCGTCTTACAAATGAACAACGCTAGCAAATTATTGAATTTTACTATCAAAATTCGTGCTCGGTTCGATCCGCTTTTTTATCGAAAAATTGTGTTCAGCGATGAGGCTCATTTTTGGTTGAATGGGTACGTAAATAAGCATAATTGCCGCATTTGGAGTGAAGATCAGCCAGAAACATTGCAACAGCTACCAATGCATCCCGAAAAAGCCACTGTTTGGTGCGGTTTATGGGCCGGCGGCATTATTGGGCCATATTTCTTCAAAGATGATGCGAATCGCAGCGTTACTGTCAATGGTGAACGCTACCGAGCGATGATAACAAACTTTTTTTTGCCCGAAATGGAAGTTCTTGACTTGCATGATATGTGGTTTCAAAAAGACGGTGCCACATGCCACACAGCACGCGAAACAATGGCGCAATTGCGAGGCGAGTTTGGTGAACAGTTAATTTCACGTTTCGGGCCGGTCAATTGGCCGCCTAGATCGTGCGATTTGACACCATTAGATTATTTTTTGTGGGGGTATGTCAAGGCTAATGTCTATAGGGACAAGCCCGCTTCGATTGACGCACTGGAAGCTAACATCCATGCATTCATTCGTGAGATACCGGCCGATATGTGTGAAAGAGTATGCCAAAATTGGACTCAGCGGATGGGCTACCTGAGACGCAGCCGCGGTCAACATTTGCATGAAATTATCTATAAACATTAAATTGCAAGGTTCAAACTATCGATTCAAATAAATATTTCATTCATTTTTTCTAATTTTTTGTGTTTTTTTTTTTTTTTAAGTTCTAAACCTCTTAAAAAATCACCCGTTATATGCTATCTGATTCACATGCCAGCTTAACTAAACAAATTTTTTTCAAGCACGCGGACCCAAGAAAAGCAAACAATTAACAATATTATTTTTACAATGTTATTGATAGGACTGCATAAGAAGCTCCCAAAAAAATATTAGCTAACAATTTTGAAAATTATAATCTTAATTCTTAAAGCTTCAAAACCCTTTTTTTAAGGTGCAATACGACCATTAACACCGAACAATTTGGAATTTTTTTGTTCCCTTAATTTTTTTGAATAGTGTAGGTAATATCTGCCTTCATTGACAGAGAAGGCAAAGTCTACATTTTTGTGCTTTACTATCGCAACCAGATACATTTTCGTGGACCCCGACTTACAACTGGTGAACCCCCATTTTTATTTCATGACAACGTAGACCCGTGGCGAATCTCCCCTGGACCCCTGGACCACTTTGGGAATCACTGCTGTAGACGAACAGACAGACAGACAGAATTGTGCCACCCACTTTTTTGGTCTTCTCTATCATCGTAATACGTAATGTCATGTTTGATTGTTATCTCGAATTTTTTTTCTGCAAGAATTCAAAGCTTGCCTTATATGAGTACAGTACCTATATCGCAAGTAAAAATAAATTAATTGAAAATATAGTTTGAGAAAACCCACCAGGGTTATGCAAGCAATTTCACATATAAAATTCAAGCTGAGGCTAGAAATTATTCCAAAGGAATAATACCTCGCAACTTTTTTTATAATTTTGGAATTTATCTTTTTAATTTAAAATGGCTTAGAAGCTGACCTGAAAATTTGAATTCTTTAAAAAAAAATGTATCAAATAAAAACGTAAATAAAATAGTGAAAGGGAAGAACTGTGGAAATATTTATACTACCTACTTGCTTATGTCATTCAAATCGACTTGACGCACGATCAAATGTCAATTAAATTCATTTGTGGTGAATGATACAATTGTTAGCACCTGGCCAAGTTCCTGAGTAGAAAGAAAAGGGCTTACGCAATCTATCAGCAATGAAAATGATTGTTTTTTTTTTTAAGGCAAAAGGCTGCTGATTGAAATGAAGCGTGGCGAGGGACGGTACGAAATCCCACAAACAAAAATCCTACTTTTCATAACCTCCCAATTACAAATCTGGCTTTTAGCAATTTACCGAGATTTTTTAATTGCGATATTTCATAATACGAGAGCTCGAATGGAAAATTTTAATTTGCTGGATTTCGAACTCAACCCTTTTGCCGACGACCAAATTATTACTGCAGTACCCTAGTTCATAGGCTATTGATTATGTCATATAATAAGGAACTTAAGACGGTAATGGGATTTTATTGTAAAAATCAGCAAAGGGGTCATTGAAGATGAAAAACCGCGGAGTGCTATTAAATTGGAGGGTGCACTTTGGAGAGGGGGGTGTAAAAGCATCCTTTTTGGTTTTTTGCACATAACTCGTAAACGAAGCAAATTTTCGAGATAATTCTCAAAACCGTTTTTGTAGAGAATAAAATTTTCCCTCGAAATGGATTTTTGAAAAAAAAAAAATTAAAAATGTTTTAGTTACCTAAATAAAAAAAAAAATCATTGCAAAAAAATGTGAAAAATCGCATTTTTTTTGTTTTTTTTTACGTATTTGCTTATAACTTTCTTACCAGCAGAGATAGGTATAGGTATATATAAATATATATATTTTTTTACTAACTGGGTGTATTAGTGAGCCATAACCAGTTAAGTCAAAAATAAAAATAAAATTTCAAATTTTTCACAGTTTTAGGGTTGCCATCTAATTTTTCTTTTCAAAATTTATAACAATTGCCAAAATCAACACACTCGCTCTTACAAAGTCGAGTTTTGAAGACATGTAAGCTTATACCTTCCTGAACATGAAAACAAATAGTTCCGGGCAAGTTTTACGCTTGAAAGTCCTTGTCAGACGAGCCCAACATTTTAAAGTAGGTATTATAAGAAATTACTTTTTTTTATTTCAAATAACTGTCAAACCTTGTTTTACAAAGCCGGGTTTTCAATATATATTAGCTTATGTCTCCTTAAATAGAGAAAAAATTGTGCCAGACGAGTTTGGCTGTCGAAAATGCATGACAGATGGCCCTTAATGTTATAAAGTTGATGATTTTTTTTTCCTTTTGTTTTCTAATTTTCTAAATAATTATCAAAACTAACAAATCTACTTTCACAAACCAGGGTATTTGGTAGCTTATGCCTTTCGTTATATGGACAAAATAGTGCCAGGCGAGTTAGGTATTCCAAAATAAAAAAGTTATTTCTTTAATATCTACTTAGAAAATGTTGAGCTGTTCTGGCAAGGACCTTCATCCGTAAAAGTGGTCTAACACTATTTTTTTTTCGTGTTCGAGAAGGTATACGCTAACATGTGCTCAAAACCCGGCTTTTTAAAATCAAGTGTGTTGATCTTGACAACTGTTTTCAATTTTGAAAAAAATTAGATGGCAACCCTACAACTACAAAAAAATTTGAAACTTGACTTTTATTTTTGACTTAACTGGTCATGACTCCCTTATACACCCAGTTTGAGTGTATAATCTAACAAGTCCATCAAAATAGCCAATAATGCCATTTATAAAGCTTTAAAAACTTAACATCAGCCTAGTTTGAACGACTATTTCTCGGTCGATTTTTATCCAAACAGTTTTTTGAATAATTCATTTTACAGGAAATTTAATTATCTTTCTTTTACATGAAGCAATGCCTAAACCTATCTCTGCTTGTTAGACAGTTATAAGAAAATAAGTTAAAAAAGAAAAACAAAAAATGCGATTTTTCACATTTTTTTGCAATGATTTTTTTTTTTTTATTTAGCTAATCAAAATTTTTTTCTAATTTTTTTTCAAAAATCCATTTCGATGGTAAATTTTATTCTCTACAAAAAATATTTTGAGAAAATTTTGCTTCGTTGTCGAGTTATATGCAAAAAACCAAAAAGGGTGCTTTTGCACCCCCTCTCCAAACTGCACCATCTAATTTAATAGCATCCCGCGGTTTTCTTAATGACCCCTTTGAAGATTGTTACAATAAAATTCCATGAATGTCTTACTTCCTTATTGCCCTGTTTTTTTAGGACATAATCAACAGCCTATCAGTAGAGTTAAACAAAATATTTTGAAAAGGCCAGTAACTAACAAAACAGAACTGTGTGGATTTTTTGTGTTTCTTAAAAAGTAGGTAGGTACCTTTCTCTTTGAGTGTTAAAATCCACAAAGTTCGTATACCTTAGAAAAGTACATGTGTTTTCCGGCATTTTGAAAAAAAGCGTTGAAAAACAAAAGTGAGATTTTTTGCGATAATTTGTCGAAGCTTTTTAAAGTTTATCTCGCCTCTCTTGTTCATCTGAATGAAAGAAACAGTCAATTTTTTTTTGTAGACCAATATAGTTTTACATATTTATAAGGTGTTTTTTTTATTCAAAATTTCTTTTTTGAAAATTTTGATATGCAATATTTTTTGAACTTGATTGAAATTTGTAGATAAATATTGCATCTAAATCCGTTCAGCTGATAATGAGAAAATTAAAAATAAGAAATAATCTATGAGAGGTACTATTAATAGTTGCCGAGAAGTGTCAAATTTTATATTTTTTTGTAGTAGATGAAACTAATTTTGGCTTACAAAAAGGTTAACCAAAATTGATGAAGCAGTAATTTTTGAGAAAAAAAATTGTCCTTAACGAATTTTTAACTTTTGTATGGAAGGTACCTACCGTTATTTGTTCATAAAAGTAAATTTTGTTCTTTAAATATTTTAGAGTGTATTAAAAACCTCTTATGTATCGAGTTTCAAAAGAATATATCTTGTCGTTTTCGAAATATTTAATTTTCGAAAAAAAAAAAATTGAAACAGTTTTTAAAAATTCAAGAAATGTTTTTTCAAACATTTTGGTACACAAGCTTCTGTATAAACAAATATTGATATCAGTCATACCGAAGAAAAACGAAAGTAAAAAATGGTTGTTTGGCAGGTAGGTAGCATTTTTTTTTTGGAAAAATGATATCCTATCCAAAGGTAGCCCTTACTACAAGAAATTTATTTATTTTTTTAAGAATTAGTTGTGGGAGCCATTTTTGAGAAAAATAAGATTCTGTAAAATTGTTAAAAAAAAATTGTATGGCTGGTACCGTTATTTTTGGTGCAAACAAACATTAAGAAAACGTGTTGGCAAAAACATCAATTACCAATATATACCAAATTTTGATAAAATCGATCCAGTCGTTTAGACTGTAGCGAAACAGTCAGACAGAAAAACATACAGAATTGTGAGACCCACTTTTTCCTTCCCTATCATCGTAATGACAAGTCTGGTCAAAATCTCAAGTTCAGTTTTTTTTTCACGAATGCATAACTTGCCATATAGTACCTATGTAGGTATATATATCCCAAGTAAAAATGAAGCTCGAAGACGAATCTCACTCAAGATTTTAATTTTCAAAATTTTGATCAAAAAGTTTATTTGCGGCAATGCGATTAAGTCTTGCGAGATTTTAATCTTTAAGATTTAAGTTTGCGAGATCTTGTAAATGCGGTATTATGTAAGGTAAGATTTTGTAACGCAAGATTTTAATTTTTAAGATTTTTTGCCCCAACCAGAAATAGAAAGGCCACTAGATCGTGATAAAAGGTTAACTAAAATTTTAAAAGTTTTTTTTTCAAGGCCACTCAAATTCATTGACTAAACTATTGGTACCTCGTTTATGTTACCTTAAGAAAAAAACAAGAACTAATGAAAGGTCACTAAATGGTCATTAAAGGTCAGCTAGTTTCAGTATTTGGTCAGGCATAGATTTTAAAATAAATTATCACAGCTTTTTTAAATATCATAATGGTTTTTAGCGTAGTACCTCGTGGCGCGTAGGACTGTCATGCCGAAGGTGTGGGTTCGATTCCCAGCCATGCAACCTAAAAACAGAAATGTTTTATTCGAGGTACTGCCTCTTGCGAGGAACTGACAAATCCTCCAAAAGTATACTTGTCATGAAAAAGTGCTTCTCATTTAGCCGTTCGGACTCGGCAAAGAACTGTAGGTCCCCTCCATTCTTGTCAACAAACACGCACACATGAATGGTTGTGAGTTGTTAGTCACTAGGCCCTGGTTCTCCACGAGCTCTTTCGCCACCCAATTTATTTATTTATCTATAATGATTTTTAGCACCTCATTTATGGGTATTCGCAAAAAACCGTATACAAACCATCTGAGAGGCCACTGAATCATTTTGAGAGGTAAACTAAATCATATTGTGGTCTGCAATTTTTTTTTAAATACCAATTACTGAAACTAGGTGACTTTTTATGACTATTTAGTGACCTTTGAAATGGCACACATATGGGGTGCAAAGATTCCAGAGCGTTTGGCCTTTTATATCTTGGTTTATTAAATTGATAACTTAAGCTTAAGTAAATAACCCATTTAATTTTTGGTATCCGTCAAAACAAATTATTAGTTTATTATTTAGTAAAATAAGCTAAGCGAAGATTTTGCAACTATATCCCTAAAATAAAATTGTTTTTATTTGACTGGAGGAAGAATTATTTTTGTGACATCTTTTCCGTAAGCTGTACCTATGCTTAAATACGCACAAATGTTTTATTGAGAACAAAAATAAAAATGTAGGTAATCAATTCTTAGACGAATTTTGTCCTTTGAGTGGTGAAACAATTTTTAATGATGGAATCATATATTTAAAGTTTATTTATACTTGGGAAATGCCCCCTCTGCCCCCCCATGTAGGGGACTCACGCTCGGCTTCATTCACGACTGTTTTGTTGTTGAATCCATAAGGATTGAAAACGGAAAACAAAGAAATGCCGAAATTGATAGATCCAAAAACATGATGTTCGGAAAATCGAACGGATCCACGTTTCGCCATTTTAGTATGGAATCTTTTTGTTAGCCGTTTTCAACCCTCACGTATACTTATTGATCGATATGATTTCAGCAATAAAATTTAGCCAAGTCAACTGTCATCTATTTTCAAAACCCAAAAGAACTTTCCCCAGTACACCTCCAACATTTAACTTCTTTATTTCTTCATTTAATTTTATTCATATTCTTCCAGAAGTCAGCAACTGTTCACATAAACATCAAACTCCACCAATTCATCTTCCCCAGTGACAGAACCATTAGTGGAGAATTTCATCAACTGCAGAATACTGGATGTAGACAGCAGATAATATCAAATAAAGAAGCCAATCTTTAGTACGTTTCACCTTCCAAAACCCATTTGTTTACATTGTTGTGTTTTTAATTTAATTCGTGTCGAAGAATAGATGTGAATTGCAACAACAACATGACCTGTGCTGAATGACTTGTTGATTCTATGTGTGCGTTTTTCATTGATTTTCACTTATACTTTGCAAATCTAATCATCACAGCTGTTCCTTTCAGCTTGTAGACAAATCAAATTGAAAGCTGAGTATTGGCTTCTTTATTTGATAATCTCTGGTAGACAGGCTACTAAAAGACACTGAAGAGAGCATAGCTCTCCCATCCGAAAACAGGAACCTGGACATCATTGAAATTGACTCAGCTAACAGCTGTCTGGAACAGGTTGATGGAAAAGAACTGATGCCTAGCTGGGGTAAAACCATCTTTAGCTACACCAATCCTGCGAGTGAACCATTCAGGAGCCCAAAAATGACCACCCCGAGGAGATACCTGAAATTATTAGCACAACCAAACCAATGAAGACAGCTGGGCCGGATGTTGTATCCAACTTTTTCCTTAAGAGGCTTTCCAGAAATAGAAAACTGCAAAAATCGTAGCAATTCCCAAGAAATTTCATTCTTCTAGACTCACTTACATAGTGCTCATCATTCTCTCCCTATTAAGAGCTGTCCGAGAAGTTGAGGCCTACTTGCCACTTCCGCAAACTATTCCAATTTTACACCAAGTGGGGTACCTAGATCAAGTCATCTAGATAGGAGCATGTATGCCTCAGAAGACGAGGGGGCAGACGCGGTGAGTTTGGTACAAAATCTCGCAAGCTAAAATCTCACATGACGTTATCTCGCAAATACAAAATCTCGCTTTTAATTAGCTTGCAATAACAATATCCCGCTATCAACAATCTTGCAATTATAAAATCCCGCAAAGTAAACACTCGCAAATTTAAATCTCGAAAAATTTGCCTCAGAAGACCAAGGGGTAGACGCGGTGGGTTAGGTACAAAATCTCGCAAGCTAAAATCTCACATGACGTTATCTCGCAAATACCAAATCTCGCTTTTAATTAGCTTGGAATAACAATATCCCGCTATCAACAATCTCGCAATTATAAAATCCCGCAAACTAAACACTCGCAAATTTAAATCTCAAAAATTTGCCTCGGAAGACCATTGGGTAGACGCGGTGGGTTGGGTACAAAATATCGCAAGCTAAAACCTCACATGACGTTATCTCGCAAATACAAAATCTCGCTTTTAATTAGCTTGCAATAACAATATCCCGCTATCAACAATCTCGCAATTATAAAATCCCGTAAACTAAAAACTCGCAAATTTAAATCTCGAAAAATTTGCTACAGAAGACCAAAGGGCAGACGCGGTGGGTTGGGTACAAAATCTCGCAAGCTAAAATCTCACATGACGCTATCTCGCAAATACAAAATCTCGCTTTTAATAAGCTCACAATAACAATATCCCGCTTTCAAAAATCTCGCAATTAAAAACTCAAACTTGCAAATTTAATTCTCGCAAAATTTAATTACATTGCAAAAAATTATTATTTTTTTTTTTTCAAATTAAAATCTCGCATGCCATTAAATTTTGCGAAATTAAATTTTCTATTTTTTGCAAAATAAATCGAGTGCCTACCAATTTTTTGACCATATTGTTATTCATAACAATTGTTGTTGTTAATATTTCAATTGTTTTTTATTTCCGTTTTCAATTTCGAATTTATTTTTGGCTCGCATGATTGTTATTTTTCATTGCAAAGCTTAGCGTGACTTCAAATTTGAATTTGTGAAATTTTGATCTGCGAAATTATGGTTTTGAAATAACCCTGTTAAAATCTAAAACCATCACCCAAACCTGGTGTGTTTCCATTCAACCACCCCTATTACGGTTGTCAAATATCAATTTGATAGTTGATAAATTTAAAATTCAATGTTTAAAAATCCATCTTATAAATAATGTTTTGATCATTGAGAATGATGCAGACAGTTGCTAATAACAAGAAAATTAAAAAATATAAAAGAATTTTTGACCAGTTTATTGATAAATTGAGTTTAAAAAAAAAATTTTCAAGGTTTATCAAATATCAAATTGATAATTCACAACCGTAATAGGGGTGAACATTATTGATAAATATATACAGTCAAAAATCGTAACGCAATTATTATGCACTGCGCAATACTTGATATTGAGTAAAAAAATTTTCTGGTGAAGTGTAACGCTTGCATAAGAAACTTCTAATCCAAAAAATTGTGAAACCAACCTAGCGATTTCTCATTAAATAACGAATAATTAAAGTCTCAATTTCAATATTCTATTAGTTAAACAAAGTTCAAGTTCAGTGTTCAGTGTTCAGTCTTTCCGAATATAGATTCACTCTTTCTATTTAAAAATAATTTATAATCAATACTTACAACGATAAATGCATATCCGTTTAATAAAATTTGAATTATGTTATGAAATCGAATTAATATCTTCAGATCATAGGGTTTTCGGTTTTCCATCCATTGAGGTCCCCATTTTTTAACAAATAACACATAAAGTATGACAATTGCAGCAACCGGTAAAAAGGAACCATCTCCCACCAAAGGTAGATTGCTAACACGCGGATCTGGAATACAAACACTTTGTAAAGTGATGTTATTTTTACGAGATTCCAGTTTGAAAGAAGTTTGGTATCCATTTCAACTGATATTTTTATGTACGATGTACCTGTGGGGAGTGCTCCAATGAAATTTTTAACCCCTCGAAAGACAATTTTAGTGACTTCAGCCATATTTTTAATATTTTTTTTTAAACAAAAAATAAACACTATTTTCAAAAACTTTGAAAATTATTGTTTTTTTTTTTTTCAAACACTTGTTATTTTTCTAAACACTTGTTATGTCACATATATTGGTCTTATAGTTTTTTTTTGAAACAAAAATTTAAACTTTAACTTTAAAATGCCATAACACTCGTAAATTAAACAGTATTTTGAGCCAATTATAGGTATAGGTATGTGGTATTTTGCCGACGTGGTCGCCAGGTAATCGTTAAACCAATGAATGCGCAACGTTTGACTGTGTTCTCGAAACTAAATTTTGATATTGGGCTGTTTGCGAATAATTGGTGTTTTATTAAAGTAAATTCGCTATGTTGTTCGGCGAACCGACTTGTAGGGGAAATAAAAAACGTCATGAATAGATTTTGGAATATTGTTTATTTTGATTGTTTTTTTTTTTTTATTGTGTTTTAAAATTAGTGAGCATAAGCTGTGAGTTGTGGGGTGGGGTGTATTATAATTGTTTTTGTTTAGATTTATATTTGTTTTGATGACATTCGTACATATTTGAATTGCAAAATGTAATGTAATAGCTAATATTATATTATTGTTTTCCTAGACTTTTTTGTTTTATAAACATAAACATAACGTAGTAATTTAACAAAGTGAAAATATTTTTATGAACTTGTTGAACCATAGTTTTAATTAATTAGATATTTTATAAACCAATTATGTACCTGTAAGCAGATGAGATTAATTAATTAGCATTCATTGTTTCCTGGCGGTTGGTTTATTGTGATTCATTTATTTTGCTGTAGCAGAAGGATTTTAGAAAATAGTTTAATATTTTTGTTTGTTGTTTACTTTATTGCATTGATAAGTTAAGTGTTTTTTTTTTTTCTAAATACTCCTACTGAGCATTTGCATACATGCGTTTGAATATTTTGCATGCAATAAAACCTTGATTAAAATTTTGATTTTGGGGCCGTTGTTTGCATTAGCCATGAAGTGTTAAAGTGGGCAAAGAAATTCCATAAGTTGATATTTTGTTTTGAGCCATAGTGAATATGAATATACCAATTTTCAACCTAACCCTTCAATTGTATCTCTTGTTTATTAAATATTCCTATTATCTTAGCTTTTGGAACATGGGATCTAAATGTAGGTCTTCTTTATTTCGGCTGACTATAACAACGAACAGGACATGAACTGGTGAGAGCAGTGGCGTATTTAAGGTTTTGGCGCCCGGGCCAGTAAGATTTGGCACCCCATTAAAAAGTCATAAATAACAAACAGAATTTAATATTTTTGAAGGCACAAAATTTGTTGTCCTTTCAATTTTTAAAATGAAATTCACATTAATATTGTGTATTTTTAAATAAATAAAATGCAAATTTAAATATCAGAATTATTTGATTTTGCCAAAATAAGAGACGTGCTTAGCTGTCCGATTGTTACCCTTATCCTGGGGCGTTATAATTTGTCTGTTTTTGAATACGGCATAATGAACGTTCTTCACTGCAGTCTTGATAAACATTATACGCAGGGTAACGGTAACCCCTGTGACAGGTGAGACACCTGTTTTTTTTTATTAAAACATCTTGAAATGCTTTTAAGCAATCTATTATAATAATAATTTTTTTTTGGTGGTTGGATGTTGTAGGAACTGGGGGCCTCGAGCTGTATCTTTTCCTACACATCAAGTGCTTACAATACCTCCACGTTGGTAGCCGCCAGATACTGGTCTTGGTTTTATGCCTTCGCACTTACAAGTTTAGCAAGTCAAACTTGTAAGTGCGAATGTTGATCAAGGAAAGAATTGCAACATTAAACCCATGGCCCTACAGATTGGAGGTTAGTGCGTTGGGCTAACGACCCGACCACAGTAAAAAAGGCAATTGTTATGAGAGAGACGCGAGAAGCCTCGGATAAAGACCCCCCTCAAATGGCAACCAGACCCCGAACGAAAATGGACTATGACCTACGAGTATGCACCTGGAATGTAAGGACACTCTATACACCAGGTGCTACTCAAAAACTTGAATCTGTCCTCTCACGGTACAAGGCAGATATTACCGCGATCCAGGAGATACAATGGAAAGGATCAGGTATAACGAAAAGAAAAGATTGCGACATTTATTACAGCTGCCATCAAAGACTGCACATGTTAGGATGCGGATTCGTCGTGGGAAATCGACTCAGATCGAAAGTCATCGATTTTAAGCCGATTAGCGATCGCCTGGCTGTGATCCGCATCAAAGCTACCTTCCAAAACATCAGCCTAATATGTGCACACGCCCCTACCGATGAAGCTGAGGAGTCTAACAAGGAGGAGTTTTACGACCTCCTGGACGGAGCCTGTCTGGAGTACGATGTCAAAGTCGTGCTCGGAGACTTTAATGCTAAAGTCGGAAAGGAAAACATCTTTGGCGGATTAGTTGGAAAGCACAGCCTCCACGAAACGACAACAGACAACGGCTTCCGACTAATCGACTTTGCTGCAGCTCGTAATATGGTGATAAGTAGCACTAGGCTCCCCGGGCGAAGGATACACACAGCAACCTGGCGATCTCCAGATGGTCGAACTGCCAACCAAATCGACCACGTGCTAATTGGCGCAAGGTACGCATCGAACATCCTGGACGTGCGAACTTTCCGAGGTGCAAACGTGGACTCTGACCACTTTCTTCTTGTGACAAAGTTCAGAGCCCGATTGTCCAACGAAAAGAAAACGAAGACCGCCCAAAGAAAGAAGTTCAACATCGCATGCCTTAGCACATCTGAAAAAGCCAGAGACTACAGTGAGCAATTGAACGGGAAACTCTCTGCCGTACAACCAGCCACAAGCGTCAACAACCAGTGGAACCAGTATCGCGACATTATTAAGGAGACAGCCGAGACCACCATAGGCTATCAACCACCCAGAAAAAAGCACCCGTGGTATGACGATGAATGCGCGGTATTGAAGCAGGAGACGGAAAATGCACGAATGCAAATGCTGCAACGGAAAACAAGAGCAGCAAGAGAGGAGTACCGTGAAAAGAGAAGGAAAGAGAAAAAAACCCTACGTAGAAAGAAAAGAGCATCCGCAGCCTCTGAGCTCAGGTATCTCGAAGAGTCTAGCACCGCCACCAACACCCGCCGCACAGTGGGGCCGAAGTGGAAAAAACCTCATATATAAAAGTGTTTAATATGGAATTGTGATACACTTTTCTTTCAGTATTTTTCATGCGGAATGCAGCTGTTATAATGATTTTATAGTACAAAATTTGCTTTTGGCCGAAATAAGGGGTTAAAACGGACCATTGAAATTTTATGCCTTTAAAACTGATGTTTTCCATGATTCCTCTAGCTTACGGCCTATTTTTTTTTAATTTTTCTTTGAATGTACTGCGTAAATATATACCTTATTGTTTCTGATGAGAAAATAATTGACCTCATTTTTTCGATTACACCGAAAAATCTAGCCAAAATTTGAATCGGGTGTACTTCTGGACTTGAGTAGCCATACAAAAAAAGCTCCACCTTAATAGGGTCTTTTTCAGCTCTTTTCTGGTAGTCCTGGTAGTAATGAAGATCCTATCAAAATTTCATCACCAGATTCTACCAGTTATGGGATCAGTGAATAAAAATTCAATTTAAGAAATAAGATAATTTCTGATTGAATATAACCGGTTCAATAAAGACGTGATTGTTTTTTGACAAAAGTCAAAATGGAATTTTAAAAATCTATTATTCTTCTTCAAAAATAACTTTGAATCACTCCAATCCGCCATTTCTTCTCTGAGATATCGTTATTTACTTTTTAGTTTCCACCTGACCGTACGGCGTACTTGAAACAAAATATCCCACTATTATGAAAAGTTAAAAATTTCCCCTTAACTCTGATCATAAAACGGATGATACCATTCAATTAAGCGGGTGCAAATACATACGAAATGATACCGCCTAGAGGTTTTTTCCCTAAATCGTAGGTTTGGCCCCACTGTGCGCCGGTTCTACAAAACAGCCAAGCAACTGGCATCTGGTTATATGACTGGCACGCAAGCTCTTCGAAACAGCGAAGGGAACCTAGTCACCGAAACACAGGGAATTATAGACGTGTTTAAGCAGCATTTCTAGCAACTGCTTAATGGGCATTATGTAGAGGAGGCAACAGAGGAACAAAGAAGCATAAGACCAGTCAATGAAGATCCCGTCCCAGCGCCCAGTACTGAAGAAGTTAAGAAAGCCATCCACAAGCTTAAGAACAACAAATCCGCCGGTTGGGATGGCCTACCTGCGGAACTCTTTAAGTATGGAGGAGATGTCCTGGTAGGGTGCATGCACCAGCTCATCAACCAAGTTTGGGAGGAGGAAAGTATTCCCGACGACTGGTCAAATAGCTCCATATGCCCAATCTACAAAAAAGGCGATCCTATGTCCTGCAAGAACTACAGAGGCATATCCCTGCTTAATGTTGCCTACAAGATCCTATCCAACGTACTATGTGAGCGTTTAAAACCTTTCTGCAACACTATGATAGGCACGTACCAGTGTGGCTTCAGGCCAGGCAGAACAACGATTTACCAAATCTTCACATTGAGGCAAATCCTGGAAAAGACCAACGAATTTCAAGTCGAGACCCACCACCTATTCATCGACTTTAAAGCCGCATATGATAGCATAAGTTGCCAAGAGCTTCTATTGGCGATGTCGGAACTCGGGATCCCGAAAAAACTGATCCAGCTATGCCGCATGACGTTACAAAATCGGTGCAACGTGCAAATGGGTAACAGCTCATCCGAGTTATTCCAGACGTGTACAGGGTTCAGACAAGGAGATGCGCTATCATGTGATTTCTTCAACCTAGTCCTGGAGCGGATAGTGCGCAAGAGTGGTGTTAACATGGAAGGCACTATCTTCAACAGGTCTTCTCAACTGCTTGGCTATGCGGACGACATCGACATCATCGGCCGCTCCAAGAGAGCTGTACTTGAAGCATTCACAGCTATTGATGAACAGGCGAAACGCGTTGGTCTAGAAGTGAATGAGAACAAAATAAAGTATATGCTATCAACAAACAAAGCCTCATCTGTCCATCGCCTAGGACAAAACCTCACTGCTGGTAGCGTTAATTTTGAGGTAGTCAAGGAGTTCACCTATCTCGGAACAAACATCAATTCCACCAACGCACCTTAGTGGAAATCCGACGAAGAATTACCCTAGCGAACCGCCGCTACTTCGGTTTGGCCAAACAAATGGGTTCAAAACTCCTTTCCCGAAAGACAAAGTGCACGCTATACAAAACGCTAATTTTACCAGTTCTACTCTACGGCGCCGAGTGCTGGACGATAAGTAAAAAGGGGAATTGATACTGGGCACTTTCGAGAGAAAAATTCTACGGCGGATATTTGGTCATATATGCGAAGAGGGCGATTGGAGGAGAAGATTCAATCGTGAACTGTACGAGCTGTACCAAGATGTGGATGTAGTCCAAAGAGCCAAAACACGTCGACTACACTGGCTCGGCCACATCGAGCGAATGGACAACAACGCTCCAGCCAAGAAAATCTTCGAATCCCAGCCCCCAGGTTCGAGACGACCATCAGGAAGACCGAACCTCTGCTATAGGGACCAGGCGGTCACAGACGCAAGAGCGCTTGGTCTTGACGAGTGGAGCGAGCGTGCGAGAGACCGAAATCGATGGAAGACCGCAATATCTCAGGCAGAGACCCTTCATGGATCGGGAGCCGGATAAGTAAGTTAGTAAGTATAATAATATTTTCAGACATATATTTATTGGGTTGTGCCAAAAAATCATACCTTCTTAAATTTGAGCTTTTCATATTAGTTCAGTCCCACTTAATAAAATCTCACTGACGGGCGTTCAATTTTAATATGGCGGAGGCGGAATGATATGGTGGGCAAGATTCTCCATTCAATTGTAAAAAAACATTTAACAATTCTCATACTGAGCTTCTGGAAAAAATTTCAACTTTACTCTAAATATTTTATTGTGAAAGCACAATACTTTATGAAATTAATTTATGAAAAATAATAGCAAGTTCAATTTATTTTGATTTGTCTAAACATTCCTCCTTTTTTCTATTTATTTATCGTTTTCGAATTTGCAAGTCACCAAAAAATTGCAATTTAGCGAAAAGCTGTTTTGGGTAAAAAATGACATTGAGAAATTAATTAAAAAAAATTTCGACTCCGAAAAAAATCAGTGCTCAGGTGAGATTTTCTGTTGCATTTATTATTATTTGGTGAGACACGCCTATTGATATTTAAAGGTGGGCTTATCACAATTGTATGTATTTACTGTGATGCGTTCCTACTTTGATATCTCTAAGATTGATAAGTACAATTGAAAGTTATTATATAAATATCTATGGTAAGCAATGTAACGTTCTTCAAAAATATATAAGAGTTAAATACGTTAGGTACCTATTCTACCTCTATCACACCGTTTTGATGATATTCTGCCTGGCGCCTAGGCTTTAGTTTTCCCATAGAAATTTGCAAAGGAATTTTAAATTTTGCATCCAAAGTTGAATGCCGCCCATCGCAGTGTGGGGCCCCGGGCCATGGCCCTTATTGCCCCTAGGGTAAATACGCCACTGGGTGAGAGTCTAAGGAAGTTACTTCACTAGGCCAAGTTATTATCATTGGATACAGGGGTTTTTCCCATGTATTAGGAAATTAAAGCTATATATTTATTCCATTATTAAAAACGGGTTGACTACTCAAGAATTTTTTTTTTTATCAAATTCAAAAACAATTATGTATTTTGAAAATTTTGATATTCAATATTATTTAATCTTATTTGAATTGAAAAAAAAAAATAATCTAAATCCGATTTTCGATAGTGAGAAAATTCAAAATAAAAAAAAAGTTCTATGAGAGGTACCTACTATTAATAGTTGCTAAGTGTAAATTTTTATGTTTCTTAGAAGTAGATCTTAATTTTATTATAGCACAGAAAAAGTTTTATAAAAGAGCCGTAAGAGCCGTTTTTGAGGAAAAACAAATATTTTCCTAAACGGGTTTTTGACATTTTTATGGAAGATACCGCAAATTTTCAATAAAGTAAGTTATTTTCTTAAACATTTTTCGAGGGTGTTAAAAAACTCTTTAAAATCGAGTTTCATAAAAATCAACTATACATACTTATAGTTTTCAAAATATTTGATTTTCATAAAAAAAAAAAAAAATTGAACATTTTTTAAAAATCCATTTGAAAAATTTGTTAAAAAAGGCTATTTATTTATATTTTTTAGAAGCGTCTGTATAGACAAATTATTGAAACTAGTCTCGTCCCCATCTTTTTGAGAAAATGGTACCACAAAATTTATTTAAGCCTATTTATATATAGATTATGAAAATCGTTTTGAAGAAAATTGAAAATAAAAAAAAATGGTTCCTTGGGAGGTACCATTAATAACCATTTTTTGAAAAATTGTTTGTTGTCCAATGGAAGCATTTACTAAAAGAAGTACATATATTGATTTTTTTTAAAGAAAAGTTGTGGAGCCATTTCTGAGAAAAATAAGAATTAGAAAAATTGCTAAGAAATATTGTATGGCAGGTACCATTATTTTTAGTTCTAAAAAAAATGAAAAAAATGTGTGGGCAGAATGACCAAAAACCACTATGTATCAAATTTTAAGAAAATCCATTAAGCCGTTTACGAAGCAGCCGAACAATTTGTGAGATCCACTTTTTTCGTCTTCCCTACAGGCTGTCGAAGTACTGCGATTGCAGCATTTGTACTGCTTTTTGAAACTTCGTACTGCTAATACTACCAACAATACTGCTTTTTTGAAAAATTGTTCACACAACATTTGCAAATCATAATCCTATCTAAAAAGTTTTAGTCCTTTTTATCTGATGTTGAATCTTATAAGTAGATTTATTAAAACAAATAAAATTGTATAGATAACGCTCAAAATGTATGTTGTAGATGTAGATTTATTGAAAAAAATCTCGAGTTACATTTTTTACGAGTGTATGGTTTGCCGTATAGGCATTGCCTTATATCGCTAGTAAAAAAATCGAAATTCTGGAATTTTTCAGATTTTGTTCTATGATAAGAGCAGACGCCGATGGACGCTGAGCGGACGCCAAGCGGAGGCCGAGCGGACGCTGAGCGGACACCGAGTGGAGGCCGAGCGGACGCTGAGCGGACGCCAAGCGGACGCCAAGCGGACGCAGAGCGGACGCCGAGCTGACGCTGAGCGGACGCTGAGTGGACGCTGAGTGGAGGCCGGGCGGATGCTGAGCGGACACCGAGCAGGACGCCAAGCGGAGGCTGAGTGGACGCTGAGCGGATGCCTAGCGGATGCTGAGCGAACACCGAGCGGACGGTGAGTGAACACCGAGCGGACGCTGAGCAGAGGCCGATGGACGCTGAGTGGACGCCGAACGGAGGCCGAGTGGACGCTGAGCGGACGACGAGCGGACGCTGAGTGGCAGCCGAGTGGATGCTGAGCGCATGCCAAGTGCAGCTGAGCGGAGGGCGAGCGGACGCCAAGCGGACGCTAAGCGGATGCCAAGTGCACGCCGAGCGGATGCTGAGCGGACGCCAAGCGGATACCGAGCGGATACCGAGCGGACGCTGAGCGGACGATGAGTGGACGCCGAGTGGATACCGAGCGGACCCGAGCGGACCCGAGCGCATGCTTAGCGGAAGCCGAGCGTGGAAGTAAAAATTGTAGCCCATTCAATTCTATACAAAAATAATTACCATGCTTTTTTTCATACAACCAATAGATTAAGAGTAAATCATGCAGGAACTTTATGGAGTAGCAAATTTAGTCAAAAAATTTATTAAAATTGCCATAATCGATCAGCAATATTTTTTGTACTATACGTTTTCTCACTATAAACCAAGTTACTGTGGTGTCCAGGGTAAGTAAGGCCACCATCTGGAAAAAGGAGTGGTTTCAATTTATTTAATAACTTTATGGAATTTTATTTGACAACAAATTGCCGAAAATTTACTTTTAGGCAGTAAAATTATCGAAGCCTATAGGTACCTATGCACTAATGAAGCAGGTCAAAGGTGGTCTATTAACGAAGGGAAAGAAGAAAAAATAATTATAATTAATATTGTATGTAGCTCATGAAATTCTACCCAAAAATATTAACCTTATTCGAAAAAGCGACAGATTTTGAGAAAAACGTTCACAAACATAATAAAAGTTTTTTATGTAGTGAAAACTTTTCAATACCACCATTGCAGTGCGCTTTAGCTTTAGAATAGGTAATGGGCACGTATGTGATAATTTTTGATGAACAATATATGCATTTAAACAACATTAAAAACAATTATGTTTGTGCATATATGTATACCTATATTTGACTGCCGTACTACTGTGTACTGTTATTTTTTTCCTCGAAGTTTTTTGCCAATATCTCGGATATTTTGAGGTTACGTTAAAAAGTGCTATATATGCAGCCAAACAACAGATATACAGAGCGGCACTGCATAGAAGTACCAGAGCTGCTCGCGAGCTCTACGAACAGAAGAGAAGAGAGGAACACAAACTTCTAATAAGGAAAAAGAAAGTGCATGAGAAGAACGCGATCGAGGAAATAGAGGGATGTCATTGCAGAAAGAAGTTCGGAAGTTTTACCAAGAAGTAAAAAGAACCTCCCAGGGTTACAAGGCCCGAACCGAAGCCTGGATGACCAATGGAACATCGTAGCAGAATCGCAGTGGGTGCTAAAAATATGGAAAAATCATTTCTGCACCATTCAACCTGAATGACGGGCGACGCTGACGTAGGCCAACAATTCCGTCCACCCGATCTTGACGAAGTGAAGATAGCTATATCTAAACTTAAGTCCAATAAAGTAGCTGAAGCTGATGGCCTTGCAGCTAAGCTATTCAAAGCGGCTGGTGATGAATTGGTTAGGCGTATGCACCAGCTCATCTGTAAAATATGGTTGGAAGAAAGCATGCCCGATGAATGGAACCTCAGTATTGTTTGCCTGATCCTCAAGAAAGGAGATCCTATGCACTGCAGTACTGCACCAACTACAGAGGCATCAGTCTTCTTAATATCGCCTACAAGATCTTCTCTGCCGTACTTTGTGAACGCCTGAAGCCATTCACCAACAACCTGATAGGTCCATATCAGTGTGGCCTAATAGGTCAGACCTCACCGACAAAAAAGGCTTTAGGCAAGGTGACGACACGCTGTCATGCGATTTCTTCAACATCGTTCTTGAAAGAGTAGTGCAAAACTCTCACGTCATTACTCGATTACTCGCTTACGCTGACGACATTGACATAATCGGAAGAACAAAGCAAGATGTCAGTGGTGCTTTCGTGAGTATTGAGAAGGAAACCAAGAAGATGTGGTTAACGGTGAAAGAAAGCAAAAGGAAATATATGCTGTCAACAAGAAAGGACACCCAACACCGACGTCTCGTACAGAACATCACTATTAGACAGCTATAATTTAATGGTGGTGAGAGACTTTGTTTACCTAGGATCCGCTATAAACTCAGCAAACGGTACCAGTGCAGAGATCAAACGAAGGATGACTCTTGCCAATCGCTGTTTCTTTGGGCTAAGAAGGAAAATGAGAAGCAAAGTCCTCTCTCGAGCGACTAAACTCTCCTTGTATAAGACGCTTATCATCCCGGTCCTTATGTATGGTGCAGAGGCATGGACACCGGTAGATGAAAGCGCGTTAGGCTGTTTTGAGAGGAAAATTCTTCGGGTGATTTTTGGTCCCGTCTGCATGGGTTCCGTACGAATGACCGACAAAAAATGTCGACTAGTTAAAATGTCGACTGCCTGACTTGTCGTTATTTTTCCCATGCAGAAAAGTCGATATAAAATATAAATCGTCATTTAAGACACAAGTTCTTATTTGATTCTTATAATAATTAACTTATTTAGGTAGTAATTAATTGTATAATATTACCTTTTGTTTAGCTTCAAGAAAGTTCAATAAAACGCAATTTTGTTACCTAATATTTCGAACTTTTAAGTACCTCATTTTCTGGATGTTTTTTTATTGTAATAGTATTAAAACACATTACAGACCCTGAATAAGAGGCAATTAAGACGTCAAAATATATAGGCAACAAAAATTAAAATACAAAAATGCGATTTATTGAACTATGACAATGCGATATTAGATAATAATGTCGAACTGTCGACTTTCAAAATGTCGGCTTTTAAAATCTCGACTGCTCAAATCTCGATTCATAAAATCTCTATCACTGTAGACATATTGAGAATCGACATTTTGAAAAATCGACATTTTAAAAATCGGTCAAATTTGTGTCTATATTTTGATCTGTCGGTTTCTTAACCAGTCGAGAGTTTTTCTCTCGGGATTTTGAAAGTCGATCTTATGGAGTCGATATTTTAAAATCGACATATCGTACCCAATCCCGTCTGCATAGATGAGGAATGGATAAGAAGTTAAAAAACGAACTGTACGGTCTGTACAGCGACACCGACTTAGTCACAAAAGTGAAAGCCACCGACTGAGATGGGTGATGGGTCACCTAGAGCGAATGGACACCAATGCTCCGACCCGGAAAGTCTTTGAATTCAACCCCGTGGGACAGCGCAGTGGACAGCGTAAAAGGTGGACAGCGAAAAAGGTGGCGCACGCAAGTTGAAGAGGACCTCAACCAACTTGGCGTGTGAAACTGGAGACAGCTAGCTAGAAACCGAGCCGACTGGTAGAAAAATGTTGGCTGAGGCCCTGGTCTACCCGGCCCCTAACTGTAGCGCCACCTAAACAGAGTAAGTAAGTCTTATAAGCTCGAAGTAATGGGTAGAAAATGCTCTTTTCAGGTTGCATTTTCTGCTAAGTATACCAATAATATTAAAAAAATCGAAAATATTGGTATCAAATGAAAGCTTAGACTGTCATCTATATCCATTTGATTTAATAGGGGAATTTTGAGAATGCATTTTTAGATTTCAAAAATTTATAGCATCCCACTCGGGGTTTCGAATGCAAGATCTGTTTTCTTAGCTTAGTCCAAAATCCAATTTTTTGACCGCATACAAAGAGGGGGAGAGCGGAAATTTTTCTAACTGATTATGTAGGGCTGGCCAAGATATCAGGTAAAGTCTTAGTGCCGTTTAATATCGGTATTGGAAACCGAAAGTATCCATTTTATTAAAAAACAATTTACTTTTAGTAAAGGATTCTTTGGGTGGAAACCATTTTCCAAAAAATGGTTATTAATGGTACCTCCCGACGGCCCATTTTTTTAATTTTCGATTTTCTTCAGAACAGTACGGCTGATTTCAATAATTTTTCTATACGGAAGCTCCCAAAAAATATAAATAGTTTTGTGTACCAAAATTTTTGAAAAAATATCTTAGATTTTTAAAAAAATGTTTCAAATTTTTTTTTTGAAAATCTAATATTTTGGATGGGTCTCATATTTTATAAAATATTTTGTTTTTTATTCCAAGAAGATTCAAAAAATTTGAGAGCAAAAATAAAAATAGTTAGCATTTGGACCACGACATTGCCGCTTGAATCCGTGCACGAACTTGACGAAACGTCGCGTCGGCTGTACTGCATCTTCCTCCTAGCATTACAGGTCTTTTTCTTCGTTTTGTTTTTTTCTTGCTTCTTTTTTTGATCCTCTTCTTAGGAAGTCTGACCCTTGACTCGCAATTGGCCCGCATCTACTAGACTACAGGACTCTTAACAGAAAAATATCTATAACCCTGATAACAATAGAAATAAAACCGTGTTATAAAATGTACCTTACAAAAAAAAGAAGCAACATTCGGTAGAAACTGAAAGTGGCATTGTTACAAGATTTGTACTCTATAGTCACGCGGGGGGCCTTCGTAGCAGGCGTGGATCCAGGAATTCGTATAGGGGGGGCAATTTTCGTGAGTTTCCACAATCTTGATGAGATTTACAGAAAATTGAAGGACGCTTTATACCACTCTACACAACTCTTCACACAAAGTAATGTGACTGGATGTGTTGAAATTTGAAGAAAGCAATTACCTCTTTCATAACGGCCACAGTGTCTTAAACAGCGGGTACTTTGGAACTTTGTGAAGTTTTGCAGTTTGTGGCTATAGCATGTTGTCTTTACAGTGTTTTTAATTTCCTTCGGGATCTGCGTAACACCACTTTGAATTTCGAAAAGCATAACGGTGCATTGGTATGTTCCTATTTCCTTACATGAAGTTTGAGTTTGAGTGAAAGTTTCAGTCTCTTTTTTAAGCTGGGACAAAATAATTTGGCCAATGGCCTTGCGTCGAAAATGCATTTGCAAAATGTACTCAAACGCAAACTGCAAAAGTTTTCTGTCCGAAAAGGCAAATACAAGTCTTACTGCAAAAGTAGTAAATAAATAAATAAATTGGGTGGCGCAACAGCTCATGGAGAACCAGGGCCTAGTGATTTACAACTCACAACCATTTCTGTGTGCATGTTGTGGGCAGGAATGGAGGGGACCTACAGTTTTTTGCCGAGTCCGAACGGCTAAATGAGAAGCACTTTTTCATGACAAGTATACCCTTGGAGGACTTGTCAGTTCCTCGCAAGAGGCAGTACCGTGGATAAAATATTTTTGTTTTTAGGTGGCACGGCTGGGAATCGAACCCACACCTTCGGCATGACAGTCCTACGCACTAATCATCATGCCATACGAGGTACAACTTTACTGCTAAGTATTGTTTTCGACAATGCAGTTTGCTAAACATGCTCGAAAACATAATCTGCCGTGCAATTCTGCAGTAAAAATCAAGTTGACGACAAAAATATTGAGAAGCCAGAGGACGTTATCGTAAACGTCAAATGCGTTTGCAAGAAAATGAAACGACTTTGATAATAATGATTTTGTGCACATTTGCATTTTGAAAGTGAAAATCAAATCGATTTGGGACTCAAACTGATCTAGTCTATATCTATATTTTATATTAAAAAAGATGAAACATTTATTTGTTTGTTTGTAGTACCTACATATGTAGGGGGTAATCTCTGGAAATATTCAACCGATCCTTAAAATTCTTTAATAAATGGAAAGATATAATGTCCCTGAGTAACACAGGCTAAATTTTATTTGGATACAAATTAATTGCAACGTTAAAATTTAAATGTTTGTACTTTCTTTGGGGTATTTGTGAGTTTTTGTTTTTTATATTTCAAAATTTCTTTTTGAGTTTGAAAGGTTATTCTAAGGGGAAGGCTTTGCGGTTAAAATAAAATGCACGACTGGGTCGCACGTACTTGCTCTTATGTTCAAGACACTGCGAGTTTAAGAAAATTGTATATAAAAACATGGAAATTATGAGAGAAAAATGTAGAGAAGCATGAAATACGACATTTAAATTAGCTAAAACAACTCTTTTGACAGTTTGAGGTAAAAAAAGAGTATGCCATTTTAATTCATGATGGAATTTGATTGTATGGGAAAAAATATTTTAAAATCGTTGGAGCAGTTTTTTTTTTAATTAATTTTTTATATATAAAATTCTTAAAACATTTTTAAGAAAAAATTTTGGTATGCAGATTTAAGCTATATATTTATGTGTATATAAAAACAAAATTTAAAAAAAATTGTCAACCCGTTTTTGATATATCGAATTTTCAAAAAAAAAGTTTGAAACTTTTTTTAAAAATCCAAAAACTTTTTTTTTGAAAATTTTGATATGCAATATTATTTGATTTTATCTGAAATTTGTATATAAAAAAAATCATCTAAATCCGTTCAGCCGATAACGAGGAAATTCAAAATAAAAAAATACGTTCTATGACAGGTACTATTAATAGTTGCAAAGTGTAAAATTTTATAATTTTTGGTAGTAGATCGTACTAATTTTAGTATAAGAAAAAAGTTTAATCAAAATCGTAGGAGTCGTTTTTAAGCAAAAAAATATTTTCCTTTGTTGTTTTTTAACTTTTGTATGAAAGGTACCATTATTTTTTCATAAATGTAAAATTTTTTCTAAAAATATTTTAGAAAGCACTAAAAAAGTCCTAAATATCGAGTTTCAAACAAATCGATTATGTCGTTTTCGAAATATTTGATTTTCAAAAAGAAAATTTGAAACATTTTTTAAAAATCCAATAAACATTTTTTCAAAAATTTTGGTACACAAAACTATTAATATTTTTTGGAAGCTTCTGTGGAAAAAAAATAATTGAAATCGGTCGTACCGTTTTGAAGAAAATCAAAAATCAAAAAAATGGTTCTTTGGGAGGTACCATTAATAACCATTTTTGAAAAATGGTTTTCCACCCAAAGAAAGTCTTTACTAAAATAAATTTATTGAATTTTTTTTAAGAAAAGTTGTCGAGCCGTTTTTGAGAAAAATACGATTATGTAAATTTGCCAAAAAAAAATGTATGACAGGTACCGTTATTTTTGGTTCTAAAAAAAAAATGAAAAAAACGTGTCGGCAGAATCACCAAAAACCACTAAGTACCAAGTTTGAAGAAAATCGATCGAGCCGTTTAGGCTGTAGACGAACAGACAGACAGACAGACAGACAGACAGACAGACAGACAGACAGACAGAATTTTGCCACCCACTTTTTTGGTGTTCTCTATCATCGTAATATCATGTTTGATTGTTATCTCAAAATTTTTTTTTTGCACGAATCCAAAACTTGCCTTATAGTACCTATAATCGCAAGTAAAAATCAATGTGTAGGGATGAATGGGGTAAAAACAAAAATGGTATGAGATAACAAAAATTCTTTTTCTGTTAGATAGAGGATACTAAGCGGATGTTGTCTTCATACATAGGGTGAAATGGGGTAGAAATTAAAAATGAGTATATGATTTGAAATACTTTTTGAATGTGGAATGCTATGCTTAAAGGCTCAAGGACTGAAGACAATTCAAAATTTAAATACTTATAGTGTGAAATGGGGTTTGAAAAATATGGAATTTTGAAGAATCAGTAATACAAAATCAAAAACCTGTTACTTTTTATCATATTGCAAACAAAAATCAACATTATGTTCATTTATTTAAAAACTACAAATTTTTGTTTTTTTTTTTAAAACTACAAGTGATTAAAAATAATCTGCTCCTTATTTTTGCTCTACTGATAATAAAGAAAAATGCAGTTACGCCACTATGGCTCTAACTGCCTCAATTCAAATTTCAAGCTTCGTTCTTGCCCAGGGGGGTAATTGCACCCATTGTCTCCCCTGTATCCGCGCCTGCTTCGTAGCGTGTCGCTTTGCCTATCGTGGCGTTTCACGCATTCGTGCACTTGTCCCCGCGTTAGTGGCGGTTAAACCTGACGTAGATACCTACAATAAACTTCTTACTGGCAGAAGATAAAGGGCAAACTTTAAAAAAACAAATAAGAAGTTAATCAATTGACAAGAAATGTGAATAAAAGCCAACAACAACACTTTTAAAGTGCGACCTAAATCCAGTGTTGAAATGTTTTTCTCTGACAAAAATATCCTTGAATTTCATCAAATTTATACAAAAATAAATATTAAATTTAATTCAAAAATTATTTTTTATTTTATCTGCACATTCTACTCTCGCGAAATGCACGTGCGTCAACAACATAGGTATACACAAGCCTCTACGTTACGTACTATAATTTTAAATTCAAAACCCATCCAGGGAGCACAGCATAATTAGCTCGCTGTAATTCTATTGCTGAGCTCTAGCTATGTACATATATGATTTTATACTTTACGGAAATTGCATTTTAATGAAAAAACCCCTTTCATACTTATGCATTACATTGCTCCTATATGAAGGTATTACCTTTGGTCCTTGGATCTGAAATTTATTTCTGATTTTTTTGTGTATAGTATATATTTAATGATTTATGATGTCAAGAAAAATTTTTTAATTCATTTAATACTTCTCATACAATTAAAATTATTTTAACTAAATGAATTAGAAAAAAAGCTATTAATGACAAAATATAAAAATATATGAATAACAAAATGAACGAAACTACATACATATAAAAAAACTTAATTAAGTACAAATACAAATTTTATGGAAGAAAACCTCTAAAATAGGTGTGTGTGAAGTTTTTGTTTATTGAACTTTCGTCCTTTTTCGAACATAAGACTTCCGATAGAAATCGAAAAATAACGCAAACATGAAGAGATTTTGTATCAGTCCAACAAAACCTATCAGATTTGGATGACCGCAGTCGTTTTTCACTATCACGATGATGAAGTGAAAAACAAGGTAGCCAAATTGTACTAGTTGCATTTGGGTGATGTAGCGTTTCCACCAGATACTTTTTCTGTATTCGGGATGGATTGAAGAGATGAAATAGTAGGCATACATTATGGTGTGGATAAATAGGTTGATGACCCCAAGCATTGTTGAATGGCTTCCTGCAAGGATAGAATGAAATTAATTTTAATTGAAAATAATAAATTAAATATTATATAAATAAATAAATATGTAGTGTTAAAACTGACAATTCATCTAACCACTCTTGTGTTTAGCTAGTTTTACTCAATAGATCTGCATAAGAGCTCCTTACAGTGCTTTTACTCTCAAACTGATACGCAGACGCACCTTTACAGAGAGGAATTGAGATTGAAGCTCTCCGCTCTGCGTTCACCAAACACAGTTGCTTCAGTACTAGAACACTATCAATGATGTGGTCAAAACAGTCTCAGATCTATACCAGCCACCCCAGAGAAAGAAACCTTAGTATAGAGATGAATATATATATGCACGTGACGGAAGAAGGTTACATAAGATGCACTGCTCATGCAAAAGTGCTACGGGCGTGGCGCTGCTGGAGTAAAATAAGAACATTTAAGGAAGAGTAAGAGGTAGAGAAGGGAAGCAAAAAAAGATCCTGTGCACAAAAAATAGTGTATACGTAGCTTCCCAGCTGAGGGGGGAAAAAGAGCTTTAAAAACGAAGCAACCAGAGGTTTTATAGAAACCTACCAATTGGGAAACAGTATGAAGGGAATCAAGAAGAGATTACAATGAAGACCCAGTACCACCACCCTATATAGAAGAGGTCGATTAAGCTATAAAGAAGCTCAAGAACAATAAGGCCGCAGCATCAGGTGGTTAACAAGCGGAACTCTTTATGCACGGAGAAAATGATTTGAACCATCCACCAAATTTGGGTCGAAGAAAGCATGACCGAGGACTGTTCAATCAGCTCCTTATGTCCCATCTGCAAAAATATCGATCCTATGTCCTGCAAGTAGGTACTATGGAGGCATATTCCTGATATACGTCCTATCCAATGTACCTACTATATGAATGTTCTGCAACACCATAATCGGATAGTACGAGTGTGGCTTCCGGTCAGGCAAATTGGCCATAGATCAAATATTCACTCTCAAGAAAATCCTAGAACAGTCCTTAGAATTTCAAGTGAAGATTCACCATCTACAACATTCATCGTCAGGAGCTTTCTATGGCGATGGTTGAACTTTTGTTATCCCGGGAAAAGTGATTCAGTTGTGTCACGTTGCATTGCAAAAAACGCGATGCAATGTTAAACTAGGAAAAAACTTCTCCAAACTATTCCAGATATTCACAGGGCTCCGCCAAGGAGATGCACTATCATGTGTGATTTCTTCAATCTCGTTCTGGAGCAAATAGTGCGTAGGGCAATTTAACAATGAAGGCACTATTTTTAATAGATCTATCCAACTCTGCCGAAGGTGTGGGTTCGATTGCCAGCCGTGCCACCTAAAAACAGAAATGTTTTATTCGAGGTACTGCCTCTTGCGAGGAAGTGATAAATCCTCCAAGAGTATACTTGTCATGAAAAAGTGCTTCTCATATAGCCGTTCGGACTCGGCAAAAAACTGTAGGTCCCCTCCATTTCTGCAAATAAACACGCACACAGAAATGGTTGTGAGTTGTAAGTCACTAGGCCCTGGTTCTCCATGAGCTATTGCGCCACCCAATTTATTTATTTATTTATCCTACTCTTAGGGTATCATAGTGATATCAACATCATCGGCTGCTCCCAACAGACCGTTATACAGACTTGCTTGATGGCAATTGAAGAGCAGGTGAAACTTTTTGGTCTTCAAGTAAACGAGGAGTAGATCAAATATGTACATGCTATTAACAAACAATGAAAGTTCTGCCAACCAGCTAGGAAAAAACGTCACTTTGGAAAGCAACAACTTCCAAACAGAAGCTAAAGAGTTCATTTATGTCGGAGTAAACTTTAATTCCAAGAACGACATCTTAGTGGAGATCCTACGAAAAATTATCCAAGCAAACCGGGGTTCAAAACTACTCACACGTAAGCGAAGTGCACGTTCTAGATAGAACACTTTTACTGCCAGTCCTGCTAAATGGCATCGAGGGTTATAGGTGATAATCAGAGGAAGGCTGTGACCCTTCATATATTATAGGAAGTGGATAAGTAAGTAAAGTAGTGCAAAGATGTGGATGTAATTCAAAAAGTTAGAATACGTCGAGTAGGTACATTGCCTATGGCCACATCGAACTTATAGCACATACATCAATACTCCAACTTTGAGAATTTTCGATTACAAGGTTCGAGGTGAGTGACAAGGAACACCGAACTTCCAGCTTAGATAACATTAAGGTAAGGTCACTTATGGTCACTTTCACAGATGACTGGAATCAGTGCTCTCGTGGTCGTGATTGAGAAAGATTGGAAAGATTTCGTGTCTCAAGCTAAGACCCTTAACGGGACCGAAAATAAAGCAAGAATTTACAACAGGTGAATATTTTAAATGGGCTGGTCAGTAGGTGAAATTTGTTTGTGCTCATTTAATGCAATGTGTAAAATGGTTCCTTTCTTATAGAACTAAGACTTGCTCTGCATACAAAATAAAACGCATGACTAAGTCGCACGTTTTGTAGTACTTGTTCTTATGTTAAAGCTTCTTAGATTTTTTTTTAAATTGTATATAAAAAGCATTGAAATTATCAGAGAAAAATGTTTTAAGGCATAGAAGTCATCCTTTAAAAAAGATTTACCATTTCAATTCTTTGATAAACATACCTAAATGTTTGTGAACAAATTTTTGAAAATTGTTATCAGCGGTTTTGGAAAAATCATTTTTAAAAAAATTTAAAAACATTTTTCAAGCTAAATTTGGCAGAGGTATGTAAATTTTAATTTCTTATTAATATGCAGATACAAATTAAATAAAAAACAAATATCTGAATTTATATTTTAACTTTTTGTATAAAAAAATCTTTAATCCGATCAGCCAATAATAAAAAAAGTTTTAAATCAAAAATAGTGTTCTTGGAGAATACTGTTAATAGCGACTAATTTTTTTTTTTTTATAGTTGACCGTTTTAATTTTACTCACTCATTTTTTATCAAAATCTTGGGAACCATTTTTGAGAAAAGTTAAACTTTATTCTACTGTTTTTTAACATTTGTATGCAAGGTGCCTTTATTTTTGCACAAGTTAAATGTTTTTTTTTAAATATTTTAAAATGTATTAAAAAGCAGACAGAGCCTTTTCAAAACATGTTTTGAGCTTTCCAAAAAAGAAGATTTGAAATATAAAAAAAAATCCAAACAAAAGTTTTTGATAATTTTGGTACACATAACAATTTCAACTTTTTGGGAGCTTCTGCATAAATCGTTCAAGATCAATTTAAAAAAAATCGAAAATAAAAAAAATATTAAATGAGAAATGGCTTTTCACTTAGCCTTTACTAAAAGTTATTAATTGAAAAATAGAATTTTGTAAAAAAAAGTGAAAAAAACGTGTGAGGGGAATGGTCAAAGCCACTGTTTTACAAATTTGTGAAAAAATGGTGCAATGGTTTATTTAGTAAACAAATATTGTAAGTCATCTAAACAATACTCAGGGTTTTATTAATTTTTATCAAAATATTACATAAAAAAATGGGTGTGGCAGTGGGTAGAAATTACTTTATTGTGCCGGCTTTGTATCCTGTTAATTATCATTCCCAAAAATGTCACTAAAATTGGTTTAATGGTTTTATTTTAACGGAATTTTTTTTGCTCTCCCATATACAAAGTGCACCACTGTATGTCTGCGATTTTGGAAAATAGAGTCTTAGCCTATTGAATAGACCGAAAAATGAGGGGTATAAAGGAACAATTATGTGTAAGGGTTTTTATTATTGAATATGTTTGTTTGGCCCATGAGCATGCTTCAAACCGAAAATGCTACTAAACTCACCCATGCGTTTCTGATAAAATGGTCACACCGGCCACTTTTCAATATTTTTGATGTAACTTGAAAATTTGACAATTTTACATACAATACTTTTTGTTCAAAATTAAATTTTCTATTGAAATGGATAGTTCAAAAAATTTTACACAAAAATTTAAGCAGGAAAAGTTAACAAAAACCAACCTAAAAAAATCAAAAAATCAAGGATATCTATATTTATTTATTAAAATAAATTGTGCATAACTTTTTTCGAAGCAAAGATAGGGTCAAGACATGCAGGGACAAAATGAAGTAGAGACTAAAGGCTTAAATATTTCGTGTTCAAAAATTAATATTTGTTCAAAATTGACAGAGATATTCCCATTCAAACCTTATCATTTCTTATAATTTTTCGCAGTTTTGGCTCGAAAGTCCCTTTTTCGGTACAATATGACAAATTTCACTTTCGTTAGAATGTTCGAAATCAAAATTTTGATAAAATACGACATAGCAACTATAGAGAATTTTTAAAAAGAATGTAAGTCCGCAATTTCATTTTTCGGATATTTTTAAATGCTTTCAGACCTACAGACCGGTCCGATTAACATAAGATTTGGTACTAGGTGCTAGGAACGTTAAGTTTGTCATAAACATATCTCTGCTCCGAAAAAAGTTATGCGCAATTTAGAAAAGAATTATTAAATCTTTGATTTTTCGATTTTTTTATGTTGGTTTTGCTTTACTTTTCCTGCTTAAATTTTTTTAAGAAATTTTCTAAACCATCCATTTCGATAGAAAATTTAATTTTGAACAAAAAGTATTAAATGTAAAATTGTCAAATTCGGCTTAGTTTTCGAGTTATACCAAAAATACTGAAAAGTGTCCAGTGTGACCGTTCTCTCAGAAACGCATGGGTGAATTTAGTAGCATTTTCGGTTTTAAGCATGCTTATGGGCCAAACAAACATATTCAATAATAAAAACACTTGCACGTAATTGTTCCTTTTTAAAAGGTATATTCAATAGGCTATCTAATAAACACGGTCCCGAATATATTGATATCTATGATTGTATATCCAAGTTTATCTATTTCTTCTATATTTATTTTAATCGATTGTTGTTGGTAGACAAATCAGTACTGAAATTTCTAGGGGATTACAGTAGGTATACCGGAAAGAACGCCAATTTCAATAGAGATTTTTTTGAAACTTTTTTGTCTAGAAATATTTTTATTTTTCATTTTGACTGTATAAAAGACCGACAGGTAAAAAAATTGAAACAAGATTTTTCAAAATCTCGCTTTAAACATTCGACATGTTGATCAGAGTGAGGGAATGATGTTAACAAGAACAACAAGTCAAATAGTCAACAATTACTTGTTCAACTTTTGTGTTTGTTCAACAAATGTAGTCCATAAGACAATAAAAACTCAAACAATATTGTCAACAGAAAGAATTTCCCTCGACTTGTTGAACTCAACTGAACAAGTAATTGTTACACGATAAAAAAAACAGTCAAAAACAAAGTTTCCAATAAAAAAAAATATTTGTATTAAATAAGCGCTTTGCTTTTATTAATGTACGTAATTTTTTGTAAGAGAGCCTTTCAGTAAGATAAATACTTAAAAAACACTACTGCAAGTGATTATTTTTTAATTGTTAACTTCAAAGAAGTCCACACCCGTTAGTTGGAATTTATCAACTATTTAACAAGCTTATTCCCTATTTTTTAAACTCTTGTTGTTTCCACTTTCAAAAATTAAATTCCCACTTGTGGAAAGAAGCCAAAACAAAAATAATATTTCTCCAAGACTTGAAGTTCCGCATGTTACGCAAACTTTAAAAGATTGTTTTGTTTAAATTCACTTGTTCAACAAGCACTTTATGTGTTATGTTATAGGCCCCAGATCATTATTAACTCGTTTTGCATTGTCTCCAGCAACTACCATTCAAGAACTTTTTAAGTGATTGTTCAAAGTTGAACAAGAACTTGTGTTTTAATCAGAGTCTAAAATTGCTCATGACTTCACATAACTGTTAAGTTCCCCTTACAAAGTCAGACCAGAATTTGTGATTTATGAGTTTAAACTTGCAAATGCAAACATTTAAAGTAGAGTGTTGTTATTTGAGTAACATTCAAAATATTGACAAGTTAAGAAGTCGACTGATTTAAAATGTCGATTTACATCAACTTTTTTGTATGGTAAAATAAGTAAATAAAGTCGATAAAAGGCGACATTGTTTTCACTTTTTTCAGCACTGTCGACTTCTTATCAAATCGAGATTTTAAAATGTAGATTTTTTTATTAGTCGTTAAAAATAAAGTTGGTAACTTGCAGAAAAGATGATAAAAGTGGACATTTTAACCAGTCGACTTTTCTTTTTGTCGGTTATTCGTTACTTAATTCAATAAACCATAATTTTTTTTAATAATAAATATTACAAAAGTCAGAAGGAGTTCGTTTTGCTAAATACCTAAGCAAATTTACCTACAAATAAACTCAAAGCACCGATTTATATATTTGCATATACCTACGTACGAGTATGTAAATACAAAAAAAAATTAGCAAACAAAAAAACTTACCCGCGAGGAATTTTAGGAATATGTAAACAGCAAAAATCATACCGGCATGGTGATAAACATGTAAAAATGTAATTTGCTTGTTTTTCTTCCGCAGTACGAAAAATACCTTAAAAAACATTTTATTTTATTTCTCATTTTTGTTTGTTTCTTTTTTATATAAAATTTCACTTACTGTATCTAGAAGGTCAATATATTTCGTTATGTAATATCCATAGGTTACCCAAAGTAAAGTTTGCATCCAGGGTTCATTATTACTAGTATCTATTGGCTGACAAACCAGACTGAACTCTTTTCGTAAATATGAATTTCGAATACCCTTTAATGATTGAAAAAAAAAATTAGTAAAAAATCATTTTTGTTCATTTTTTTTTCTTTGTAATAAATCCTTACAATCACAAATAGAACTAAATTACTGATGACTTGAATCAAATTATACACTCTTATGACATTTTTCAAGTCATATGGTGGCCGTTTCTCCATCCATTTCGGTCCCCATTTCAACACAAAGACAAGGTACAACGCTATAATCGAGTACATGGGAAATGGTGATCCCACAAGAAGGAATCCTTCAACGCGAGGATCTAAAACAAACAAATTATATTTCTTGTTGTAAAATTACATTTCATCGACCCGGAAATACATAAGTTTATCGAGCAACATAATAAAAATCACCTTTATACTCATTGAACCAATACGAGACCCAAAAGTAAATATATTTCAAAATCAAAGCCATTTGAAAAATTTAGATTTGAAAAAATCCCATAAATAAAAAAAAAAACAAAACCACACAACACAACCGTATCAAGGCCGCGGAACAAATAACTTTGTTGAACATCGCAAAAAAGATTGTTTCCAAAGTTCCCAAACTTTTTTGTAAGAAGTGAAAATTTAAAAAGCCTTTCGATATAATTAAAATTCGAAGAAATTAATGAAAACACAAAAATGCTGTTGGCTGTTGGTTGTTGGCTGTCGGGAAGTGACCTATGTAAATTTTGGAATTTACAAATAAAAAAAGATCAAACTCATAACACACCTATTCCTATACCTACCTATTCATTCGGTTGCTGGTTAGTCGTCAGTGTATAATTTTGAATAGGTTTATTGCACCTTTTCACTTCAGGGCCGTTAGTTTTGTTTTGATTTTCTTAACGTTCACTTTTTAAGTGCAATAGGAGTACTATGAAAAAAAGGTATTTAAGGTGAAAATATGTATAAATATTTTTTAAATAATTTGCTTCGAAAAAAGTGGAATACTGTATTTTGGTACAAAGCCTCCTCATGGCATTCTGAGAAAACTGTAGAAGTTTCCATCGATATGAGTGCCAAAGCCAATTTTACGGATACGGAGGTCGAAGGCCTCCCAAAACGGATTTTTAAGAATACCTCTTGAGCGGTCCTAATATTTCAATATTATTTTGTCAAGCTATCAATCGATAGTTGTAACTCAAAATAAGGGTGAAAATCTACAAGTTTCTATTACAATTGGGGATTTTCTTGCGTGGATATTCCGATATCCCTAAAAAAAAATATTTTTTGAATTTTTAAAAACTGTTCAATTTTTTTTTTGAAAATCGAATATTTTGAAAATAATATGTATAGTCAATTTTTCTGAAACTCACTATTTAAGAGTTTTTTAGCATTTTCTACAATATTTAAAAAAAAAAATTACTTTCATGAAAAAATAACGGTACCTGCCATACAAATGTAAGAAATCGTTGAGGAACGATTTTTATAAAACAATAAAACACTGAAGCGATTTTTTTTAACTTTTGAGTTAAGGTTTGTTATAGTTCATTAGAGGGGAAATTGAAATTTTGTTTTTAGCTCCAAAAATAACGGTAGTTCCCATGCAACTCTTAAGGAACAGCTTCACTATCTCAAAAACGACTCCAAAGATTTTGATAAGAAAAATCAGTGTATTTTTGTAGATATGATGTACTTTATGGTAAAAAAAAACAATTACCAAAAACTATTACTAACGGTTTTTTTTATTTTCGATTATCTCTTTAGCGGTTCAACATTTTTGCACAAAAGCTTTTTTAGAATGTTAATAATATGGCTTATCAAAATCTTGGAAAACAATTTTGATTAAAAAAAATTTTTTTTTTTTTGAAAATTCAATATTTAAAAAATTTGTTGATGAATTATTTTGAAATTTCAGTTTTAATTGTATATTAATTTGTACTCAAAATTGGCATACCAAAATTCTTTTTTTTTTTAAATGGAATGGAATTTTTATATACAGGGTGTCCCGCACCTGAGTGGAATAATATTTGGATGTGGTTCCTGGGTATATTCAAGGAAAAAATTGAATGGTGGGGGGGGGGGGAAGTTGTATCCCCCTCCCTGAGGAAAAATTGACTTTAAATGCCAAAATAACATTAAAAATCAACGAAAGCACATCTAATAATGTGCTATAGTTTTTTTGAAAGTTAATACTCTTCCACTCAGGTCCGGGACACCCTGTATACGAAACTAATTTTTAGGTATTTAAAACATCAATTTCTAAATAACAAATTTTTAACTTTTTTTTGACTAAAATGTAAAGAAGAAGGACTTCATTTATTAAAAAAAACAAAAATTAGACTTAATTCTAAGAAAATATTTTTTATTTGCGCTTGGCAACTTGTCATACGATGAGTCAATACAAACTGCAATTATCACCAAATGTTGAACACACGATTGCTTTAAAAATGAAAATTTCGTTTTAATTTTTGTTAAATAACTTTATTTTTATTTCCTTAATTGCTTGACTCAACGTTGTTAAATATAATGTAAGAATAATATTATAAATGTTTCACAATTAATAGATTTTTGTGTTTTCGAACTATGACCTACGAAGGTGAGGCAAATTCGTTGCACTTAAGATCGCACTTTGAAACCTTTTTCTGACGATTAATTTCTTTCTTTTAAGTTATATAAATGAGTCCAAAGTGAATAGATTAAAATTTAACCTTTCAAGTAATAATTTTAGTAAAATATTTTTATTTTATTATAAAAATGTACTTAAAGTGAGTCTAAACGTTGCACCCGCGATAGCAGAATCGCCAATAAGAGCACGTACGTGCGAACCAGTCGTGCATTTTATTTGTTTTAAAATTGTGAGCGAAACAAGGAAATGCCAAATAAATTTTATTTTATTTAAAAAAAAGCCAAGAGGTAGATACTTAGTTAAAAAAAAAAATAACGGGGGTGTTTTCAAAATATTAAGTTAAGCAAAAATTGTAATCTATACAGTGAAACCTCCCTTAGGCGGACAGCGACGGACGGTCGCAACAATATTTGTAGCTCCAAAAACTAACAAAAAGTAAATTATATTAACTGTACCTAAAGCATTCAACAGAATAGACAATGATAGATAAAAAAGTACAGAAAATAACTTAATTTAAAAAAAAAAAATATTAATTTGGATAAAGAATTTAAAAAATGGAGCCATGCAATTCATTAACAAACGAGAAATAAATGAACAAGAAAATACAATAAGAGACCACAGCAGCAGAAAAAAATGCGTTATGCCATTGTTGGTTAGAAATTTCATGTTAAAAAATTTTTGTCCGCCTAAGAGATAAATTTAACAAATTATGGTTAATATTCTTGTCCGCGTCCGATCAGGGGAGTGTCCGCTTAATGGAACATCAAATGTATGGAATTTAAATCCAAGATCCACGGTCGCGAGAGTTTGTCCGTTTAAGAGAGTTGTCCGCTTAAGGGAGCTTTCCGTTAAAGGAGGTTTCACTGTATCTATATACATATGTACAGTGCATAGATATATACTAAATTATTAAGATGAAAAATTTGTTTGTTTTTTATTCCTGTGATTCTTCCCTATATTCTCTGGAATTATTGAACCGATCCTAAAAGTTCTTTAACTAATGGAAAGCTACAATAGCCGTATTGTTTTGGAAAAGCTATCCGCAGTACAGTAAGGTTTTATACGAATAACAAAAAAGTATCGGATCACTGCAGATAAAAGTTTGAGTAGAATTATATACTGCGAATAAACGTAAATATGTCTATCTGCAGTAGGATTCTACTCTACTTTAACTTTTGTAGGCAGTGATCCTACTGGCAATTTTGTTTTTGTTATTCATGTAAAATCATATACTATATTACGGATAGATTTTCCAAAAAAACAAGGCTAATTAACATTAACAAATAATTAACAAATAAAATGCACGACTGGATCGCACGTACTTGCTCTTATGTTCAAGTTGCTTGGAACTTAAGAAACTTTGAAATATAAAAGTATATTATAAAAATTAAAAAAAATTAAGAAAATCATTTGAATCATTCTTTTGATTGCACAAAAAAAACAATAAAATAGCTTAGAGCTGAAAACCAACTAAAACATTTGATAACTTGAACAAATACAAATATTATGCAAAAAGCAATTTTAAAATCACTGGAGTGGTTTATTTTAAAAACTTATTCTTATAAAATTTTATAAACATTAAAAAAAAGTTGGTATACCAATTTTGAGTTTTTACTTATATAGTTGTATAAACCTAGTTTCAAAAAAATTCATTTACCCATTTTTTTATTTCTATTTAACTCCAAAAGGAGAATGGGCAAAAATGTATGGGATCTGGTCTACCTACTCAACAGAGATGTGTCATACATCAATGAAAAGGTCATTGCAAATACTTCATTTTATTATATGGCCGTTAAGTTGTAAACCATGGGGTTCAAAAGATATTCGGCTTTAAAGCACCAAAAAAAATAATAATGCATTTCTTAATTGGTACTTAGATGACCTGCTCTACATTTATGTGTTATATATCGTTGGAAAGGTTATTGCATGTACTACGTTTTTGTATATGGCCGTTAAGCCGTAGACCCCGGGGTTCAAGAGCTACATGGACATGAAAAACCCCAAATATAACAATAATGCAGTTCTTGATTGGCACTTGGTCTACCAACTCAACAGAAATGTGTCATACGTCATTGGAAAGGTCAATGAGAGTACTTCATTTTCTTATATGGCAGCCAAGCTCCAAACCATGGGGCTCAAAAGATATTCGGCTTTGAATAAGCACCAAAAACAACAAAAATGCATTTTTAATATGGTAACTGGCTTACAGCTGATAGACATACAAATATTTGAAGAACATATTATTACCTTTTCAAAAATGTGTGGCACATCGCTGTTGAGTAAGAAGACCACGCTCCAATGCAGAAATGCATTATTGCTCTTTTCTGCATTTTTCCCAAATATCTTTTGACTCCCATGGTTGAGCGTATAACACCCATATAAAAAAATAAAGCACATAAGTTAACCTTTTCAAAGATACCTGACACATTACTGTTGAGTTGTGCAACCAGTTACCAGATTAAGAATGCATTTTAGTTGTTTTTGCTGCTTCAAAGCCGAATATCTTTTGAACCCTATAGTTTGGAGCTTGGCTGCCATATAAGAAAATGAAGTACTATCATTGACCTTTCCAATGACGTATGACACATTTCTGTTGAGTTGGTAGACCAAGTGCCAATCAAGAACTGCATTATTTTTATATTTGGGGTTTTTCATGTCCATGTAGCTCTTGAACCCCGGGGTCTACGGCTTAACGGCCATATACAAAAACGTAGTACATGCAAATAACCTTTCCAACGATATATAACATATAAATATTGAGCAGGTAATCCAAGTACCAATTAAGAAATGCATTATTATTGTTTTTGGTGCTTTAAAGCCGAATATCTTTTGAACCCCATGGTTTACAATTTAACGGCTATATAATAGAATGAAGTATTTGCAATGACCTTTTCATTGATGTATGACACATCTCTGTTGAGTAGGTAGACCAATTTGCCCATTCTCCTTTACTTTTTTTCAAAATTTTGATACGCAATATTATTGACATTTTAAAGGAGCTTTAAATGAGAAACTCGAAATTCAAAAAAGCCGTTGCCAGGTACCGTTAATAACAGTTTTTGTTAAACTTTGTTTTTGTAGTACCTCGTAGATTAATGGTTAGTGCGTTGGACTATTATGCGTAAGGTGTGGGTTTGATTCCCCGCCATGCCACCTAAAACGGCAATGTTTTTTCCGAGGTACTGCCTCTTGCGAGGAACTGAAAATCCTCCAAGAGTATACTTGTCATGAATAAGTGCTTCTCATTTAGCCGTTCGGACTCGGCAAAAAACTGTAGGTCCCGTCCATTCCTGCAAACAACACGCACACAGGAATGGTTGAGAGTTGTAAGTCACTAGGCCCTGGTTTTCCACGAGCTGTAATTTTTTTTTGGGGTTGGGGTCGAAGTTCTGGTGGCATCGAAATTCTTTTTGCAAAGCTCTACTTTCAAAATTCAGCTTTTCAAAATTCTGTTTTACGAAATTCTGCCAATAGTAAAAAGAAGGTTTGGAAAATGTTAAAAAGCGCACGCTTTTTACTTGCTCATAAAAACGAACTCTGTGAAATTTCATCCAAATCGTAAAAGCCATTTCTGAAAATCCGGCGGATTCTACTGAAGCATTTTAAATTTTTAATTCTGTATCAGCTATCAACGGTGTCAATTTAATTGAAATTGCTCAAGGAACAACGAAGTTGCAAAATATTGATATTTTTTTTAAATCACCCTGTTTTGGAAATATTTTTTTCTTTTTTATTCTGTAGGTATGAGATATCACTGGTGTCAATTTTCTTGAAATCCCTCAAGGAACAACGAAGTTTCAATATGTTGATCTATTCTTGGAACATCCTGTTTTGGAAATTTTGTTGCTTTTTTAATTCTGTATCAGCTATCACCTGTTTCAATTTAGTTGAAATCTGAACTTTTTTTCGAACCTATGTGCCTCGATACTTTGTCTTACGAAACTTTGACTTTTCGAGAATTTCTCCTTTCGTAATTTCGTTTTTCGAAACTTGGTCTTTCGAAACTTTATCCTTTCGAAGCCTTTTCCTTTCGAACTTTATCCTTCAAAATTTTGCCTTTCGAAATTTTGTCTTTCAAAACTCAGCCGGATTCCCATTTCAGATAGTGTTTGATATATTTATATTTTTGTTTCAAAAAAATCGTTGAAGTTTGAAGGGTTATTCTCAGAGCAAAACTTTAGGGTTAAAATTTGGTAAAAATTCTATTTGTAGGGTGAAATGGGGTGAAATCAAAAATGTTATGAAATTACAAACATTCATTTTTCGTAGGCTTAAAGTATGGGTTAAAGGCAAGATTATGTTCGAGATTAATCTTCATATTTACAGAGTGATTTTAATTTATATTTGTGTTGTTAAGTTATATTTATAAGATGGGTAAGCTGCTAAATAAAAAAAAATAAAAATGTGGTGAAACCCAGAAAAAAGAATCTGACGTTAGAAATTCTTTTTGTGTTTGAAAAGTTAGCATTAGTAGTACTCTTACTTGAGGGCTTGATATTTTTAAAAACTAATATATTTTTAGTTGAAAAGGGGTACAAAAATACAGTATCTGATTTTAAACATAATACTTTTTGTGCTTGGAAAGATAAATTGAGAATATAGACTTCAACCATTTTCTCAGAAACGCAAGGGTTAATTTACTAGCATTTTAAGGTTTGAGTAAGTTTATGCCCAAATAAATTTACATAATGCAATAATAAAATCATCGAAAGTAATTGTTCCTTTATTTCCCTCATTTTCGGGTTCACTTTTGCCGCTCCTCATTTTTGCTGCTGTGGGCATTTGCATAGTTTGCCCTTCATAATTCTAACTGTACGTTAATACTGTTTCAATTGTAAATGATTATGTCAGTGGACTGCATAAACATATAATGCAAATGACACACCCATTGCCATGGAAGAAGGCACGCTAGAATGAAAGGTCGTTGTTATTTAATTGAAGAGTAGAAAATGCACATAAATAAAAAGAAATCACTTGCACTTATGTATATAAGTATAAATAATTAGATGATTTTATTTAAAATTTGATTGTGATTTATAATGCAATGAGACTACCTATAGTTGCTTTGCCAATAATTTCCTTCTTTGTTTTTAGCTATTTGATCCATGAGAGATTGTTTTTAGAATTTTTAAAAAACATTTCTATGACATTTTTTTTTTATATTGTCCTTTAGTGCAATAAATGATTAAAATGTATGTAAAATTCCACAAAAACCATCACACCATCAATTTTTTAATCCTTCAACAAAATACCCCAAAAAACTTCCTTTATATTAAAATTCTTAACTAAGAATTATTTAATCCCTTCTGCATGACTATTTTCCGAAAATACAAATAACGTTCCATGCAATCAATGTGTCCAGTTCAATTGAAAGGAATAATAACTTTGTACACCGCAATGGTGCTAAATCCCAAATAGATATAGAAACAGACAGAGGGCGTGGGGTAAAGTGCGGTAGGTACCGACAGTATTATTTTCCCTATTCATGGACCCAAAATTCAAATTTTCTTGAAATCAAGCGGAAGACAATTTATTTCTCCACACCAAAACTACCCGCCCCTTTTTGTTGTATGTAGAAAATGTTGCTGTCTTTATACCTACACATAGCTATTTGGAAAATTCAAAAGAGAGCCCATTTCAACACAAAAAAAAACGAAAAAAAAAAAAATAATATGAAAAAGGAAAACAATAGTCATGGACAAATTGTTGGATCGGCATTTTCCAATTCGAAGCATCGCAACCGCATTGAACTAAATAAAACGAAAGGATTACACAAATACTCATGCATAGTATACCTCACACCCCATTCACACACTTATACAAATAGAACACAGACGACCCATCGCAATCATATATGTGTGGCCTTAGCATTCCGGACGACTAGTATTAGCCATATATAGAATAGACCATAGATATCGATGGTTGCCTATGCGACCCCGATATAAAGCCACCCAACTGCCATTTTCGAAAAGATGTAATTTTAGAAAATTCCACAAAAATGTGTAGCTTCCGTTTGAATGGTTATATTTGCATAAATTTCTCGGCCGGCCATCAGGCCACTATATACGTATTGAGCTTGAGCTGCAATGGCATTATAGTGGCAGATGTTCTTTATTCAATTCATGGACGACGTCCTTAATAGCGTGTGCAGTTTTCCTATTTTCACTTATCCTATTTCAAATTTTATGAATCCATATAGTAAGGTTCATTTATAGAGATACATACATGCATTGCATACACATTATGTATATCACGTGCCGTGCGTACAAGAGATATGGATTTTATTTTTTCTGTTTTTTTTTTTTTTATTTCATAGACATGATGCCTTGTGTTGTCCATTGGTGTAATCTTATTGCTGAAATGGAGTACACGATGTCACAGACACTATAAAGACACAATAAGGAAACTCATGAAAACAGAGATCTATTTAAACGAATATATTTACATTGGCCAAAAGGACATTCAATATAAGCTTAAAGTCTCCAGGAAGTGTGAACAGAAGATTAGGTTTTGAATAAAGGTTCAAGTTTGGTTTATGGATTCAACAAAACATTATTATTTCTGTTTCAATTTAAAAATTCAACTATGATGTATACAACTCTGAGCTATATGTGATGGGAGGTATCTACCTTTTTGTAAATCAACTTAAAGGCGGAAACGGAAATGAAAAATCACAGCACGTTCCATAGAGACATAACTGTGATGCATAGGCTTCATTGAAAATTAAACAACCCTAAACAAAAACACAAATCATGTTTTCCGGTGGGAAATTCAACAAAAAGACTTTGAATTTGCTGGTGATCTGTAATGTACGAACTTTTGGTTTGCAATACTGCTGCACAACTAGTTCTACTTTCCAGGAAAACTTTATGAAATGGAACAGAAAAAAGGAAGTTCATAGAGATAATATTTATTTTATGTTTGTTCAGTATTTTAATATTTAATCGAATTATATTTATATTAAATCATTGCATCGAGCGATAAATTGAATTAATTACTATTACAAATAAAAAAGGAGATGATATACGTACGAGTACATAATACGCAAGTATTTATATAGATGTTTTATACTATGATGGTTGTAAAGTTAGCAAAGCAACTTTGACGAATCAAAAAATGAATAATTATCTGCCGTAAGTTTGTTGTGACAATTTCGAATTTGTCGTTTGATATATTCTATGTTTTTTTCTAAAAGTGGTAAAAACCTTCTACGCTTAACATATTATCTACTGCTTAATAATTTGCTAGTTATTTGTCGTTAATTAGTTGTGATAACTTAAATTTGCCCTAAGATGTTTTCTATGTATTTTATGTCAAGTTAGCAAAGCAACTTTCACAAATCAAAAAATGGGTAGGTGGAAAATTTTCAGTTAATTAGTCGTTAATTAGTTGTGACAATTTTTAATTTGTCGTTCAATATTTTCTATGTTCTTTTGGGTGCATTGCTAACTTGACACTACTCGAAAAGCGTGAAAATCTTCTTATACTCAATGATTTATGGCTTAGTAACTTACCGTATAGTAATAATTTTAGACATTAATTAGTTGTGAAAAATTGAATTTTCTATGTTTTTTTGATTCTTCTTTTAAAAAAGATTAAAACTGCTAATACCGAACTGTTTTTGGCTTAATAGTTTGCCACTAACTAGTCTTCAATTAGTTGTGACAATTTTGTATTTATCGTGCAAAGTTTTCTATGTTTTTTGGGTTCTATGGTAGCTTGACATCAAGTTCTCAAAGAACTACCTGAAAATGGGGTAGAAACTGTTTATACCGGATGGTTTATGGCTTAATAATTTACCATTAACTATCCGTTAATTATTTGTGATAATTTTGAATTTGTCATTCTGTGTTTTCTATGTTTTTTTTTTTGAAAAGTGGTAAGAACTTCCAAAACCAAATATGTTATTCCTTGATGATTTGCCACTAATTAGTCGTTGGTTAGTTGTGAAAAATTCAATTTTTTCATGCGATGTTTTGTATATAATTTTGGGTGATTTGTTTTCTATGAGCGTCAGGTTACCAAATCAATTTTCGGTAATGGGTAGGGGGATAATTTGCCGTTAATAATTATTTTCCGTCAATGCTAATAGAAAACAAATCACCTAAAATTACATAGAAAACATAGCATGAAAAAATTGAAGTTTAACAACTAGTCAATGGCAAATTATAAATTAATAAAATATTGAGTTTTATAAGTTTTTATCACTTTTCGAGAAAAAAACATAGAAAATATAGAACGACAAATTCGAGATTATCACAACTAATTAACGACTAATTAGCTACAAGCTATCCACCTACCTATTTTTCAATCCGTGAGAGTTGCTTTTCTAGCTTAATATCAAGTAAACAAAACACCCAAAAAACATAGAAAACATTGTACGATCAAATGGAATTTGTCACAACTAATTAACGACTAATTAACGGCAAATTATTAGGCCATAAGTTATCAGGTATAAGAAGTTTATTCATAGAAATTATTGAAGGACAAATTCGAAATTATCAGAGCTAATTAACGACTAATAAGCGGCAAGTTATCAATGAGGTAATTTTTCGATTTTTCAAAGTTGCTTTGCTATCTTGCCACTCATGGTGAAATCAGCAAAGAGCTCTGGAAAAGTTCGTAGAAGAACCTAATATATGGAAATTTTAATTGATTTATTATTTGGCTCTAACTAGCCATTCACTACATGTGACAATTTTAACTTAATAGGGTTTAGAGCTGACAATATTGTACTGTTTTTTTCTTTCTTACGTTTTCTCTGAGGAAAATGAGTAAGTTCCATTGAAGCATACATAGAAATCATCGCACACAAAAATTGAAATTTGAAATTTAGAAATTGTCAAAACTTATTAACGACTAATTAACCATGAACTATTTAGCTATAAACCATTCGGTTAAAGCAGTTTTTAAACCTCTTTGAGGAGGTGTTATTCTAACATGATGTCAAACGAGCAAAGAACCAAAAAAACGTAGAAAATATAGCAAAAGAAATTTGAAACTAAAATAATAATTAGAGATATAAAAAAATAATTAGAGATTAGTTAACGAAAAATTGTTAAGCCATAAACCATAGGGCTTAAGCAATTTTTACCCCTTTTTAAGGTGATGTTTTGCTAACTTGTTAACATAGAAAACACTGAACGACAAATAATTGCAAGTTGTCACAGCTAATTAACGACTCATTTAAGGCAAATTATCCACTTAATATACCTTGTGCCTTAAATAATTTAAAAAAATATTAAGAATGATTTTTTTTTTAATTTTGACATTTCTTTAAAAATAAAATTGTGCTATTCTGTGCTCAGTTAATGCTGTCATATGCCAGATATAGAAAAAAAAATCATATTATTGCACTTTTTTCCACATAAAAACAGTTTATGATTTTTTTTTTTGAAGTTTTACATTTTTATGATTTTGAAGAAAATTAAAAATAATATTCTTCTGTTTTAGTGGAGCGAATGAATTTAGTTCAAATAAAGAAGTTTAAGTGAGCTCTACTCCATATATTGCGTTTCGCCCAGGTACAACAGTTAGGTTTATCAGTTAGATCGCTATTGTACCCTTTCTAAGACGCAAATTTTGGTCAATGTTTACCGAAACATATAGAAATTCACAGCATACCCTGTGAATTCTATTTATCCAGGGGAATTTGTTTAAATTCTTCATCTGAGTGATGCACCCAACTGTTGAACCTAGGCGAAACGCAATATATGGAGTAGAGCTCACTTAAACTTCTTTATTTGAGTTCTACATTTTTCTTTAAACAAAACTGTGCTTTTTTGTGCTAATTTTGTGCTGTGCTAAATTAACGCTTCGCAAAGTACTTTCTTGGCCGTAAAAATTGCAAATAAGCGAATTTTTTCTATCTCGTTGCACAAACTGAGCACAATTTTAATTTTAAAAAATCCTAAAATTTGAAAAAAGAAATTATTTGTAAAATTTGCAAATAAAAAAAATGACAAGTTAGGCACACAACATGCGGCACAAGTTTTTTTCTGTGAAAATCATAAATGGCGGTTCTAACTTCACGCTTCTCAAAATTGTTTACTGGCCATACAAATTGCAAATATGTATATTATTTATGTGGATTTGTTTTTTCTTTGGTATATGGCAGCACAAACTGAGCACAAAGAAGTAAAACAAATTACGAAATTTAAACAAATTTCATTCGTAAAATTTGCGAATTTGTGAATATTTTTTAAATACTTACGGAACAAGACAATACAAGTTGGAAACAAATCAGTACAGTGTTTTTTGAAATTTAAAAATGTCAGTGCTCACTTCACGCTTCGCAAATTTTTTTTGTGGACGTAAAAGTTACAAATATGCTAATTTTTACTTGCGATATAGGTACTATAGGGCAAGTTTTGGATTCGTGTAAAAACAAAATTTCGAGATAACAATCAGACATGACATTACGATGATAGAGAACACGAAAAAAGTGGGTGGCGAAATTCTGTCTGTCTGTCTGTCTGTCTGTCTGTCCGTACCTCAACCTACAGCCTAAACCACTGAAGCGATCTTCTTCAAATTTTGAACTTAAGGTTTTTTTGTAACTCTCCAGAGGGGAAATTCAAATTTTTTTTAGCTCAAAAAATAACGGTACTTGCCATACAACCGTTAAGGAAAAACTTATTTATCTCAAAAACGGCTCCAACGATTTTGATAAAAAAAAATCAGTGTATTATCGTAGACATGGTGTACTTTTTGGTAAGAAAAAAAATTACCAAAAACATATGGTACCTGCCATATAACTGTTTTTTTGATTTTCGGTTTTCTCATTAACCGCTCATCCGATTTCAATAAATTTTTTTGTGCAAAAGCTTTGTTAAAATATAAATAATACTATATACCAAAATTTTGGAAACAAATAATTTTGGATTTTTAAAAAAAGATTCAAATTTTTTTTTGAAAATTCAATATTTCAGTTTTAAATGTATGTAAAATGTTACAAAAATTTTATATATAAAAAATTAATTTTTAAGAAAACGGCTCCAAGATTTTAAATTTTGTTTTTGCATATATTCATATTTTTTCAAGTAATCAGATGGCATACTTTTTTTTGAGCTCTAAGTTTATTTATAGCATTCGCACATTAAATTAACCAAATCGCAAATAGGGTTAACCTAAACGCAAATAGGTTTCACCCAAGCGCAAATAGATTTAACCCAAACGCAAATAGAATGAACCCAATCGCAATTCGAATTAAACAAAACGCAAATAGAGTTAAACTATTACCAAATTATTTTAACCAAAACGCAAATTGAATAAACCTTAGCTTGATTTATTGTTCCAGGTGTACTTTTGGGTCTAATGGATTTTAGTACTATCCATAATTATTGTTAAAAAGCCATTATTAAGGGATTGGCCTTTTATTTTTGGTCAGTTCTTGGAAAAATGCGCAAAACTAGTTGAATTTACAATTGGGGTTTTGTCAAAATCTTATGGTGAACTTTTACTACTATTATAAGCCTTCCATTTCTTCACCACACAGCTGGAACAACAAGTTGAGCCCGGGTTAATTCAATTTGCGTTTTGGTTAAAATGATTTGTTAATAGTTTAACTCTATTTGCGTTTTGTTTAATTTGAATTGCGATTGGGTTAATTCTATTTGCGTTTGGGTTAAATCTATTTGCGCTTGGGTGAAACTTATTTGCGTTTAGGTTAAACCTATTTGCGATTTGGTTAATTTAATTTGCGAATGCTATATCTGACTGTTCATACAATTAAAAGAACGATTTAAATGCTTTTTATACTTTTTCTATAATAACTTGAATATTTTTTAAAGTTCTTAAGTCCCACACAACTTGAACATAAGAGCAAGTACGTGCGATCCAGTCGTGCATTTTATTTTATATCTCTTCGGAATATGGCAGCACAAACTGAGCAAAAAACATCAGAGCTTTCATTGTTGAGAAGCACTTATTCATGACTCTTGGAGGATTTGTCAGTTCCTCGCAAGAGACAAGGCAGCGTAAGTTGGACAAAAAGAACACAATTTTTTTTTTTGAAAATTGAAAATGGTGGTGCTAATTTCATGTGAAGTAAAATTGTAAGGTATGTGAATTTTCTCTATTTCTTCGGAATATGGCAGTATAAACTGAGAACATATTTACGGCATAAGACAGCACAAGTTGGGCGGTGCTATCTTCATTCTTCGCAGCATTGGTTTTTGACTGTAAGGGCTTCAAATAATGCTAGTTTTTTTTATCTTCTCAGCATTTATGGTAGCACAAACCAAGAAAAACACAGCATAATTTTCATTTTTTGGATTAAGACTTATAAAAAACAAATAGATGTATAACAATTTTCGAGGCTCCTATTTTAGACATCTCTCAATCCTAATTTTCTTTTATCAGAATGTTGGCCAGTCGGCAGAGTCAAGCAATTGTTTCATAATACAAATATATAACTAACTAATGAAAAATGTTATCATTGGAAAAGGAGCAGTATAAAAAGTTGTTAGGATAATTCAAATGCCTTTGTTTTTATACTGAATGTGTTTTGAAGAATTTATACATTACATACATAGGCAGTACGCAGATCGTGCTGAAATTTAGCTCCCACATTTATCTCCAAACACCAGCTATCAAGCTAGCTCTATTTTAACATAACATTTTGTGGAGAGAATCACAATTTCAAATTATTTTTTTTTTCAATGCTTCAAGTAAATCTGATAAATAAAATGGATGTTTCTCGAATATTTCTCTCCTTCGATTTTCATTTTAACTGAGTAAAGTCTACCTAAATCTCATGAATAAAAAGGTGTACAAATTTGGCTTGAGAATAAAGTGGCGAAAAACTATTTCATGCACTTAATTTTGACAGGCAACTTGGTGATGTACAGTAGGAATCAAAAATTTAATTGGATTTGCGTGCTGCTCTGCCAAAATACTAGGCAAATTTTTGGGGAGAGTTTTGTATAGGAGCAAAATTTGACCGCGTTCTATAAAGATATTGGCTAAAACATGTTATTGATAATGGCTAAAACAACCATTTACAGCCACGCCATCTAGTTTGAATGATCCTACCATTTCTTAAGATAAATATTTAATGAATATTTTTCAATTTATTAATTTATTTAATTTTATTTATTTATTATCTTAAAGAAATCCAAAAAAAGAGAAACTTAGATTTAAAATCGCCTCGGTTTAAGGAAACGTATGAAATTGTCAAGATATCTTCGAACTACAAATCTTTATTTTCAATTTCGAGGACATTGATTTGATTTAAAAAAACAATAATTGTTTGATTCGGTTGCTCGAAAACAATTCATGCAAAGTTATTTGCAATCAGAAACACAGTTTTTAGAGCTATAAGCTCTAAAATTTCCCGGGGGTTAGCTAAGCCCAAAAGGTATCAACAGAAGAGCTGTGGAAAAAAGGTGACATTTGCTCTTGTGGTCAAATTCAACAGGATCCTTAATGATGGATTCTATTGATATCCTTAGCTTTCGTCAATTCAGCTTAAGACAATAGCATGGTCTACTCAAAACTTTACCTGAAAAGGATTTTTCAAGGCAAATGGTAACATTTTTCAATAAATTCAGACACCTACATATCTGAATTTCCGTTATCAATTTCTGAAAAAAATTATTAAATGAAAATATCAGGTGTTGTCCTTAAGCCGAATTTTTTCCTGCCAATTCCCTAGGGGCTAAAGAAAAACACAGTTAACATGTAAATTATTAGGCCCCAACATCATATTTTCGTGCAGTCTCCCTAAAGCTTGGGAAAGCATGAGCTTACATATCTATGTAAAGTTGTAAAACCCCAACCACGTCGAATTTCCTTAAAACTTGGGAAAAAACACAGCCAACATGCAAATTTGCTAGCCCCATTCTTATTTTTTTTTCCAATTCCCTTAGGGCTTGGAAAACCACATTTTAGGCGTAAATTGATTAGCCCTAACTCTACCTTTTATCCAGGGGTTGCAATAAATAGAGCCTTCGTTTTAATATTCAAATTGCTCAGTCTCATCTTCGTTTTTTCATCAAATTACTTTGGGGGCTTAGAAAGACATATTTTCTTTCAAAATTTTCAGCCTCAACCCTGTTTTAATAAAATATAAAACACACAATTATTATTGTTGTTCATTCAAAATCATTCAACACAATTATTATATCTATGATTTTAGGGATCATTAGGAAACATCGTAATGTATTATATTTTGCTATTAATTTAATTGTACTAATCGACTGGGGGGGGGGGGGTCTTCAGCCCCTATAGCCCCCCTCTGGATCCGCCACTGGTCGTTGGTCTATTGTAATATCAAATAAATCAAGGAAACCCCTTTCCCTGCTCGATGAACCACTTGCAGCTTCTAATTCGTTCTTGCCTCAGCCCTATATTACTATTTGTAAGAATAGTTAGATTTCTACCACGTTTAGTAAGTTCGTCGGCCTTACTTGAATTATCTGTAATATTCTAAGACCTTAGCATCCAACAAAAGTAAATTACTGCGCCAGTGCCAGCAGAGATGAACGGCTGTTGTAGAGTTAATGAATACCGATTCCATAGCTTTGATATCTTCTTGACTAGCAGATGAGAAAATGATCATAACTCTGGTTGATATCACGTTTTCTTTAGCCAAGACAAGACTTCTTTGATCTCCATAAGTTCCACATATAGAACACGCTACAATGATTAGGATGGCGGAAGGAAAGACTTAATAATTGTAGTCTATCTAAGTGTATCTACACACCTCCACTTACCCAATCTTCACTTTTCGTCTTTTTGATTCGTGCGTCGGTGTAAAAATGTATGGTTTCCAAGAAAACCACATCCTTTCACAGAGAGCCCTAGAAGGAATGATGACTTGAAAGTAATTGCCGAGCTGTAGTTTTGGGATGGTGTAATCAATGTGACTTTGGGCGGATCCGAATGAATTCAAGGAATGGAATATGGCCAATGTTATTTTTAGTCCATCGTAAGGAAGCTTTTAGGCGGGTGGCTGTTGTAGCACCTGTTTGCCACTCTTATAACGAATGACTCTTACTCGTAAAGTGTGTAACGATTCTCCCAAGTGAGTTCCAAGGATTGGAATTGGAAATCTCACAAAATGTTTCCCATATAGCTTTAAATAAACTAGTTTTTTTTTAGGTAGATACATATCATCTCACAGCAAAAGAATGCATTTCAAATTTAAAGAATACATTTCTCCCAGTTTTTCTAACTATAGGAGTTGCGCTAAGGTGGGTTAAGACACTCAACTTTTTCAAACAACTATTTGACAACATTATAACAACTTGGTCAACAAAGTTCGAAGAGGCTATTATAGAATCAGTTTGCCATGCACAAGTACGAGTAAGTTTTTTCCAACTGAATTCTTAAAGTCAATTGACTTCGTAATGGTTATTGAAATATTCTTAAAATACTTTTGCCCAAGGAACACTTTTTGCATTCTATTAAATTTGTAAACAGATTATTATATTATTTCTTGAAGATTCTTTTCAGCATCTTTGTTCAAGTCTGATGTGTACTAACAAAAAGTACAACGGCTGACGATGACAACAAAAACAGGAAGTATCTAACTTTTTCAAATGAACTTTTTGTTGCATCAAATCCAAATGAAGATTTATTATTCAAATCTTTTTCTCACTTTAAGTAAAAAGATCTTCAACTCAAATTTTTGATACCCACCTACTTATTCTTTTTTTTTTCTTTTCCTAATTTTAACTTTTATATTTGACTGCTTTTTCGTTATGTCCTTATAAAGTGAAGGTTTTATCCTCCTTCTGTTGTCGTCGGTCGTTGTGAAGGCCATGTCTATTGAAACTTTTTTTGCTTAACCGATTCTTGAGTTTGAAAGAAAAAAAAATTCTCATATTCAGTTCAGACTAAAGAAAAACTCACCAAATATGGAAGAGAAAAAAAGAATAAATGTAAGCAGTAAAATTAAAATGTCCTTGGCACACGACGACGACGGACAAGCTAAATCTGTCGACATTATTTCCTATATATGGGCTATGCTTGCGTTGGTGTATAAGTGCTGTCGGCAATTTCTTAATAAACCAAAAGTCATGAGTCTGGCGACTGGTTGATATGGGCTTCTATACAAAACTTCCGAGCTTCACTTCCAAAAATTCTGGGCCAGATTGGCAATGTACGTAGGCGAAGTAAAAGACTATACTCTTATAAGGAAGGTGAATTTAAGGGCGACACAGAAAACATATAAAGAATCCATTAGGGTGATTAAATTTGGTTAACACGCGTCTCTTTATACTACTTCCAAAGGACAAGGAGGACCAATTTCATCAACTGACCAAAAACCAAACAATCACTTTTTGAGCACGTAATGGTGTCTCGTGAATTAACATGAAAATTCTCCCAGCTCAATACATATGTGGCAGTTAATTTAATTTTAGTATATTTAAGAGAGCAAGAAACGTGCTGCATTATAGTGATGAGGGAGCATTTTCTTTAGAAAATAAACATCAACATTTTCTTGATGCATTTTTAATTTGTCTCCGCGTTGTGTGAAATTTATGTTATTAAAGCATGGGTATAGTGAAGAATAAAGTTTGTGAAAATAAACATATGTATTTTTTTGTTTATTTTAAAATAAATAAACAGAATAAACTTAAAAAACTCTGGAATTTATTAATGCTGACATTTTTTAGATAGATAAATAACAGTTATGCTAGTTGGTTAATCCTTAGAACAGAGGTGGTCAGTCAACCCTAATGCATGCATACCTACTGGACTTATATGTCCTTATATGGCAAGAGTACGATAACTCAGTGGTTTTCAATAAATATAAAATAAAATGCACGACGTGCGACCCACGTGTATTTTCATTTTTAGTTTTTAAAAATCGTGGGAGCAGTTTTTGAAAAAAAAAACAGTTCCCACAACAGTTTTTCAAAAATAAATGAATAGGTATTTTTTTTAAATTAAAACCCAAAAAATATTTTTTTTTAATTTTGGAAAAAAATATATACATATTTATATTGAAGCTTCTGTATCAAGAAAGTATACTGTTTTGTAGAAAATCAAAAATAAAAAATGGCTCTTTGGGAGGAAGCCTTAAATTAAAAAGATTTACTGAATTTCTTCTTATGAAAAGTTGTGGAGCCATTTGCGAGAAAAATAAGAATTTTGATTAATTGCTTAAACAAATTTTATGACTGCTTACGTTATTTTCAGTTATAAGAAAAGAGAAAAAAAAAATGTGAAGAGAATCACTAAAAACCACTATATGTATTGTACAGTGTACTAAGTTCTGAGAAAATCGATCCAGCCGTTTAAGCTGTAGCTGAACAAACAGACAGGCTGACAGAATTTTGGGACCCCTTTTTTTTCATTTTCCCAATAATCGTAATAACAAGTCTGATCAAATTTTAAAATTGGAGTTGTTACGCTTTTATTTTCAAAAAAAATTAAATTTAATACCTGATCATTGTATATAAATTCTATAGTATTCTCATGAAGAAAAAAAGCTCGTGGCCATCTATGCGTCCAAATGTAATACTAATTTTTGTTAAGGGATCTCGGTAAGGCGATCACAACGAACCTATCGACCAAATGTCTACCTACAAAATCGTGTTTCATGAGAATACTATAGATTGGATATATAATGACCTGATCCGATATTTTCGAAGTAGAATGGGCATAATTGTATGACTGGCGTCCCACTGTGGTAACATTTTATGATCTATATCATTGAAAAGGTTTCAATGAGAGGGCATAAGCCTGTAGGAATAGCTCTTCCCCTGCACAAACTGCGTCCCAGGTGTTGTAACACTTTCTGACCTTTATCACTGGAAAGGTGAGTGACACTTTTTGTTGTATGGGCATAAATCTGTATATCGTGCAGGGAAACTGTTATAGGCCAGGGCATAGCCGCCCGCAGGGGGAGGGGGGCTAAAGTCAAAATCCAAATGGATGGGAGTTGATAGTTATCCAGAGCAAAATTATTTTATATTTGATAGTAGACCGTATCTACTTATTTTAGCACACAGAAAACTTTCATCATTTTCGAGCAAAATTAACTTTTTTTCGTCGAGTCTTTAACATTAATTTGTATCATTTTTTTTTATATTTTGAAGAATATTAAGAAATCGTTATACCTTAACCAAGTTTCTTAAAATAAAAAATGTGTTGAATATATGTATTGAGTTTCAAAAAAAATTGCAATACATATTTCTTTAAAAAAAAAAAACTTATCAAGACAAGATCTCCTTTACCGGTTTCGAGAAAATCTTTCGGAGACAATGCAATTGATTGCATTGTAGAACTTTACTATGGGGCTTTGTTTACATTTTATTTTTGGTTACGTTTCAATGAATTAATTAATGAATGTTATTACACTACAGGGGCGTGGGAAATCCAATTGTGTTGATTAAGCACATCACTCGTAGAGTTAACAGCATAGTGGCGTCCACTGTAGGCCTAATCAACATATTTTATTAATATTTTTATATTTTTTTCGTTTTTGAGAAAGACCTGGTAGTTCATTCTCATTCTCAATCAAAGGCCTAGCGTCACGTTTTTCATTTGAAATTTCATCGCCAAAACAATCGTCGTTTTCGTTTAGTAGAGAAATCTGACGACTATGGTCGCAGGTTTCCCCACTGCAATTTTTTCAAATTGGTGTACATTTCAGACCAGCTTTTTGGTAGCCACAAGCGTTTTCACAATTTTGTGTATATTTAAATACTATTAGTCTAAGACGGAGATTTAAATAAAACAACTTTTTTAAATTTGTTTCCCGTACATAAGAATTAACTCTCAGAATTTTATACAAATCGTAGGAGGCGTTTCCGAGAAATAAAGACATGAGAAAAGTGGGCGTGATAGTGGGCGGATTTTACTTGAACTATTTTCTTAATTTTTTATTTGATCATATTAACAAATTATGAAAATTCCATTCGTATCGGTCGAGCCGTTTTGTCATAAGCCTTGATTGCAGCGTGGCAGCGCCCCTGCAAGGGGTACGAGGTCGCCAACTTAGATTAAAGTTGTGTACCTACCCCCGAAACGACCTGCAAAATTTCAGCCTGCCCCTATTTTTTTCCATTTGGTAGTAAAATTTCTCTATTTACTGGACTACTGTACGAGATACAGATTTATGCCTATATACAGAAAAAATTATAGAACTCATTAAGACCTTTCCCATAATATAGGTCAGAAAGTGTTACAGCACAAACGCCCATTCTCTTTTATTGAAGAATTTTTAAAATACAGCGGTAAAAAAAATAGCAATATTACAAAAATGAAAAATTAGGGCAAAATTTGTATCATAAGAAATTTAGTTGAAGGTTTGAAACTTAAACTTACATTTAGTTGCAAGCCCCTCGTTGGAAATAACAACAGCACAACGGCGGCGCACAGTGGTTCCGCTGTTGAATTTTGGTGACAAAAATCATTTCACACGCCAATTCTAAATACAAATTAATTAATTTGGTAATTTGGTTGTGTAGCTGCCTCAAATTTTAAATGCTTAATACAAAAATTCTAAGGATCACATCTCAAATTGGATCGTCCTTTTTCGAGAAAAATTATTTCTAGGCATTCACGAAAAAATAGACCTTTTAAGTATGTTTTATTACATACAATTTTTTGTATTCCTCTTGAAAGTTAGTATGTAGGAGAAATAGTATATCTAACCTTATGGAAAAAAAAACTTTTTTTTTCCAAAAACCTTTACCTATGCTCAAGTTATATGTAAGAACTCGTTAATATTTCCCATTATCTATAATTATTTGTAGTTTAAATTCTAAGATTCATAATTATTGAAATTTTAATTTAATAACTCATGACCCTGGGACAAGAAGGTTCTAAGTACAGTCTACACCACGCACACAACACTTTCAAGAGAACTAAAGTTCAATATTTTGCGTTGAATAACTATAAACATTTACTTTAATATTTCAGTATTTTTTCTATTAAATAAGTTTAAAATTATGTAATCGAAAATTTATTTCGTAATACAAGTTTAAAAAAGTCAATAGAACTTTGTTGCTCAATGATCATGTACTTGAACGAAAGACTGGTTAGGTTAGGTTGAAGTGACTACCAGCCGTTAAGACTGACACACTTATTAGACCATGCGTTGGTCCATTGTAATACTACATGAATCTAGGAAACCCTTTTTCTTACTCGGTGAACCATTTGGAGCTTCTAATGAAGCGTAACAGACTTCCTATGTCTATGTTTTATTAGATCACTAGAATCATTGAGGTAGGAATCACCAAGGTTAAGTCTTCGTGTATGAGATAGAGCAGGGCACGTACAAGATGAGGGATCGGAAGAAGGACAACAAGGTTTAACTTACTGATAGAACTTTGTGTTATGTTAATGATATGTAACAAATTGAAATATTTTACTTATAGGTAAATTAAAAATGTAAGGCCCAAATTAGACCAGAGCCGCTGGCGGCAGACACATCGCCTAGTTCTTGTCTTCGTATTATTATATGAAAATGAAAACATCAAAATTGTTTTTTTTTTCAGTTATATCTACAGTAGGCATATCCCAGTGGGAAGTGAATCCCAAAACGTCCTTTGAACGTATATGAGTGATGTTTTTTGATTTGTGGGTAAGTGCACAGATCCTTATTTTTTCATCTTTATAAATCTACTTCTACATACATACAAACATACGTTGAGATTGAGACATCTTCCTTTATATAGGTCGGAGCTATCTGCCATTTAACTTGGAATCTATTTGCATGGCATTAAGTTGGCAGTCTATCTGCAGAAGTCAGCAATCGGATCGGCAATAATGTGGTATCTATGTATATAAATGTAGGTACCTATACATGATTGTATTTGTATATAAATGTTCTAAGTAGATATACGACTGTCTCGTGACTTCGTTACTAGAATGATGAAGATGTAGGCAGACTCAGATGATGTGATTTTTCATATAATATTCAAATTTGATTCTACTTATATGAGTATTTGCACACACTGCTAGTCAAAAGCATAATGTCATCACAGTATTTATTTTTCATACAATTATTTAAATATTAATATTGTTATAATTATTCTCATAACAAAATAGAAAATATTTAAAACATCTTTAATAAACACAATTTCATGAGCAATGATAAGACTTTTATTGAAAAATAAAGGGGTTTGTTTGTTTTGAATACCTAAAGTAGTAGCTAGGTACACTCAAGCTGAATCATTATCACTTTTTATCTTCGAATAAGGGACAAACTTCCCAACTAACATTTCATTTTCGATTAGCTTAGAAATATTGATATGCTGCAAGTCTAGATACATATGTATAAAGCTTCTATAAAGCTTTCATCAAAAATAAATTTCTAATAGAAGTCATGATTTCAATAACTGCTTCCATAAAGTCGTTTGAAAGCTTTATATAGAGAATTAAACGAGACAAGCGTCTTTGTTTCGGTGAGACCTCTGTAAATAACATTAACGAAGAAGCATGAAGCTGTCACTGTGTAAGGATTGTATAGAGTAATTTAATTGAAGTTCCTGTCACTCGGACTTCAAAAGGTTTCGGTAAAAATTTGCTGGAAGCCTTATAGAATACTTCTTAGATTTATTAACGAACCATAATAGAAAATGTCAGTCTATGCTAAAGAGACTCAAATCTGTCAAAGTCATTTAAATGAAGTCATTGATAAATATACGTTTATTGAATACATTGCTTATGAATTTTTTTTTTTGTGTTGATATGTCTACTTCGTGGAAAAAAATTAAAAAGTCGGGAAATTATTATAGATCCCTTGTGATGAGACGTTCCTTAATGCTCCAGAGAGCTCGTCACTTAGATCTTCAAAAGAATACATATGAAAAACAATGACGCGACGGCAAGAAAGTTCAGATCTAATAAATCTTTCATCGATAAATCAAATATCTCCAGAGCCAGAAGATTTAAGTGTGTTTCATTGTTTCACTGTTTATAATTTTCTTTTAAATATAAATATTCATACACTGCTTAGATATGAAATGAACCCCACTACCAGCATGGGAGTCGAAACTTTTATGAGGGATAACAACACACACGAGTTCAATGATTTATGTTTTCAAGAAAGCGAAGACGAAGATGAAATTTTGAAAAATCAAAAAAACCTCAGGCGATTGAATTTGAAATTCAGATTTTAATTTCAATAATAAACAAACGATTTGAAAAAAAAAATCTTGTACATCTTGTTTCTTCGTGTCAACGGGTTACAAATTTGTTATTAACATGGTGGCTCCACTGGGCATGAGCAATGGTCGGACTATGAACATGTTTTGAAAAAAAAAAAAAACAATGGAGTCTCAAAAATCCATGTCCGTGCAGTGACAAATCCATACAAATCAGTTTGCTGATTGGATTGTGGTTTGGATGTTGGACATCGTTCATGTCTAGTGGAGCCGGCATGTAAGACAGGAAAATACTGATTAAGTTTTTGCATCTTCCAATTTATATCTAAGATGGCTGAGTGGGTAGAGTGATGGACTATTACGCAAGAGTTCCGTGTTCGATTCCTAGGCAGGAAAGAAAAATCTTTGTATATTATTATTTCCAATTCATTATTTCCAATTCATTAATTAACAAATAATTGAATTGAATTGAAAATAAATAATAGTTTTAGGTTTAACAAACATTACATGCAGTAAAAATCACTCCAAAGAAATTGAAAATAAAAAGAATTATTCTTTTTTCCCCCATTTTTCTACAACCTCTGTAAGAGTTGTATTATCGGCTTCTAAAAGGTATTATAAGACTATCTATTACACTAGCGTGTTTACTTTTATAGAAACATTTCGGAAGCTATCTGTTAAAACCTTAATTCCACTAAGATTTCGAATAGCGATCGTTAAAACTTCTTATAGATCGTACAAGGACTATTATAGAATTTGAAGCTTTTATAAGATCTGCGTACGGGGCCTCCAAGAAGATTTTCCGAAATCATTTTTGTATGCTTAATGAAATTTTACAAATGTCTTAAGGACATTAGAAAGCCTTTTCAGTTAGGCCGAACCGAAGCTAAAATGTTAGTTGGGTTAAGAGACTCGGACCTATGACAACAATTATTGTTCAAAACTACACGCAGAATGTTTGAATATTTTTGATTACAAACTTTCTTCTCTATGAACAATAAGGGTATTGAAATAAATCGATTTAAAAGATGGCATTGAAAACACCCGAAATTTGGCTGTTATGCTTTAGACTTTGAGGAAAAATAGTATGCAAAGTCCAGCCTGTTACAAATTATTGCGATGTACCACCCAGTTTTTGTCTAATTTAACTGTGTTTACACTTTAGGCTTATTTTACTTTTTGTAGAGTCAACCCGGTTTGAGTCAAATCAACCTAATCGGAGTGAACCTGGTTTGAGTCAAATAGGTATAAGCCCACCCGATAATTTAGGTCTATAGTTTGAAAAGATTATTACTTTTCAAATCGATGAAAAACGTCGCTAGGGGTCAATTCTCGATCTTTGGAGCTATGAAATGAAAACAAAGTTATTATTTCAGTTTTCACAAAGTTTTATCATTTTATCACTTCACAAAATGATGCCTTCGAGTGGAAAACCATATTTAAAAAAATGGTATCCGGTATACCGGTATACCTAACTGATTTCAATAATTCTTCAAAAAATATTTTTTGGATTTTTAAAAATGTTTAAATTTTTTTAATCAAATATTTTGAAAACGACATGACTTATTATTTTGTAACTCGGTATTAATAGGTTTTTCAATACTTTTTTTAAAATATTTTAAGACAAAATTTTACTTTTATGAAAAAAATAAAACCGGACCCGACCAGACGATGATTCGGTTCTTGAAAAAGTCCAAGAAATCAGACCAAATCCGGTAAAACGAATCACAACAAAAACATAAATGTTAAAAAAGGAGCCAAGTTCTTATGTGCACAAGAATCCTGTGCGTAAAAAGTCAGCCAAAAAAAGTAATGAGATCTAAAATATATGCCAAGTTTTAAGTTCATGAAGTTCAATATCAAATATCTTAAGTAGAGTAATATCGAAACAATTCCAAATCATGACAGAAATTTGGTAATTAATGATTACTGATTAAAATTTGGTGGATTCACTGGTCATGTTTTCATACATTTAAAATTTGTGATTAAGTAAGTATTTAAGAGAAAACTTGCCAAGTAAATCCACCAAATTTTAATCAGTAATCATTAATTACCAAATTTCTGTCATGATTTGGAATTGTTTCGATATTACTCTACTTAAGATATTTGATATTGAACTTCATGAACTTAAAACTTGGCTTATATTTTAGATCTCATTACTTTTTTTGGCTGACTTTTTACGCACAGGTTTCTTGTGCACATAAGAACTTGGCTCCTTTTTTAACATTTATGTTTTTGTTGTGATTTCACTCCTTTTTGCAAAGACTTATTTTGCCAGGTGAAAGTCAAGCCCTCCCGCTCTACAAAGTTTCATAATTCTACGACAACCGAAAATGCTCTGTACAAATAATAGCAATTCTGATAAAGTGGGTGGATGGCACTCCCCCCTGAATGGACAGTTCCAAATTTTCAATTTTTTCCTTTCTAAGTACTTCAAGTCCTACCGACCTACCAATTTTGATCGTTCTACAACAATCGGAAGTGCTCCATATAATTTATAAGAATTTTAAAGAATGTGGGTGGATGCCACGCCCCCTAAATGCAAAATTCCAATTTTTTTCTTTCTAAGTACCTTAAGCCCTACCGACCTACCAATTTTCATCGTTCTACAACAATCGGAAGTGCTAAATATAATTTATAAGAATTTTTAAGAATGTGGGTGGATGCCACGCCCCCTGTATGGAAAATTCCTATTTTTCAATTTTTTTCTTTCTAAGTACCTCAAACACTACCAACTTTCCAATTTTCATTGTTCTAGAACAATCGGAAAAGCTCCATATAATTTATAGAATATTTAAGAAAGTGGGTGGATGCCACGCCCCCTGAATAGAAAATTGCAGATTTTCGATTTTTTCCTTTTTATGTACAACAAGGCCTACCGTTGTACGAAATTTCAAGTTTCTACGATGTTGGGAAGTACTCCATAAATTTGATGATCTGTCAGTGAGTCAGTGAGTCAGTGAGTCAGTGAATCAGTCAGTCAGTTACGGTTTTTGCGATTTTTGAAGTCCTATATCTTGGGAACTACTAGTGCTAAAGAGTTGAAATTTGGTGAGCCACCTGTGTTTGATCAGCCTAGCAAATACTGCGAATTTGATGTTTCTGACTTTATTGGTACTGAAGTTAGAGGGGGGTTGAAAATCGCCTGAGTTTGTTGATGCCTTTGGGCTCTGGACCTTTGGCATCTCATATATGGGACATTTGAAAAAAGAAAATGCCATCTATAATTGGTCAGTAATTGGACAGAAAAGATCAACTGATCCTAGAAATTGGTCAGCAAGATCAAGCGTGACTTTCGGTACGTCATTTGTGGGACGTGTGCAAAAAATGTTACCATCCGAAAGAGTTCTAGATCGTGATTAAAGGTCAACTATTTTCAGTAATTAGTTAGCCATTGATTTTTTTCTATGAATTTTTAAAGTTCGCTCCAAAGTCACAAAATAAACTTTTGGCACCTCGTTTGGGTCATTAAATAAAAAAAGTATGTCATTTGAAAGGCCAATTCACGTTTGCAAAAGGTCAGATATTGTCAGTAATTGGTCACACATTTTTTTTATGAATTCTTAATGAATTTGTAAAACAAAATTCAAGGTCATGGTGATGTTTGGCGGCTCATTTATGAGAAATTTGCAAAAAATTAATACCATTCGAAAGGCTCTTAGAACTATGCATATGTAAAAGGTCAGCTAGTTTTAGTAGTTGATGACCCACTGATTTTTTTAATGAATGTTTAAATTTTTGTTCAGGGTCATAGTAATTTTTGGCACCTCTACCTATGGGAAATTTGGAAAAAAAATTCACTTGAAGGCCATAAGATCTTTATAAAATGTCGGCTAGTTTCAGTTATTGATCAGCTACAGATTATTTTTTTTTTGTCAAGTTCAAGAGCGATTTTTGATAAAAATTCTTAAAAAAAAGTCTATGGTTGACCAATTACTGAAACTAACTGACCTTTCATGATGATCTAGTACTGAAAATTTGCGTAAAAGATCTTACAGTTGCGACCACCATATCAGAATTCTATATTTTTGACTCGAATATCCCACTCCAAAGTATAGAAAGTTAGGTCTTCAAAATTATACTCTCCCTTAGTCACATCTTCTTCCAACTGATATAAGACCGGATTTATGTAAAACCATGCTCCCAATTATTTTTGCTTAAAATACAATCAAATTCCTTTTTTATTGCTTAAGCAAGTAGCTGAAACAAGTTTAAAATTTACTATGAACTTCCGAAGCAATTGCTAGAATCCTAGCAGGATGTAATTTCATTCATCATATAGGTAGAAGGTATATACCATGAAAATCACTTCAACACACATCCACCTCAATGCAATCCACAATGTCATAAAACTTAAGTTTTAAGCTTCAACACTTTAACGCAGTTCTAAAGGAATCTCATATCTACACGAGAACATCAGCAAGCTCTCTGACATCTGACAAATGTTCATTCCGCCTAATTTAGAATGAACACTGCGATGACATCCAGGTGCATTCATTTCAGGGAGCATTACGACTACGAGTACATTACATCACGCAAATACACAGTCACATTAAATTTCTTCTGCACTGCACTCTCCCTCTCTATTATACTCTGTTAAATAATATGCACTCTGCATGAGCCAACCGCAAACCCAAAGACTCTTCTTAATTCAAGAACGTGTCCTTGTAAGGTGGCACACCATTAAATTTTAACATCCGTTTTGTAGTTTTTCTTTCATTTTCTTCTCACATTTAATTGTTTTCTCCGAGGAATGTGAGAAACTTGTCACAATGAGCCAGGATAGAATAGGATAGGCTAAAGCTAGGACACGATCTAACAGCCATCACCCGCTACCACCCACTTAATGTTTCAAACCAAATCGGTGGGGCCGAAGAGTCAACCGACGACTCGACGACGATGGGCTGACTCTGTGTGCTTGGGTTAGCTCTGACTGGCTCACTGACTTCCTGGCCATGGACTGGGCAAATTAAAACAAGTGTCAACGTGTTAAATTAGGGACCCAGGAACAAAAATTTCATTAAAATGTAATTGCCTTCATTTCACTTGTACATACATACTCTGCTGGTTGGTGCGGAGTTAGGGCATCCGGTTTCCTCTGCTTCTGCTTCTTTTTCTGTATTCTACATATACACTGCCATTGACAGGACCTTCTCCCATTGCTTAGGCATGATGTTATGCGGAGGCACTTTGGAGTAGGTTCTTGCCAGAGCTTATACGCTAGTGAGTTCCATAAATCCTTGGGAGCTCTTGTAAATGTTCAGAAGGATCTTATAGCGAAACAGAGTTCAAGTGAATACGTATATCCTTAGTGCTTTCTTTTCAGTCCATTACAAGGCGAGTAAACATTTTTTTTGCTGCTTCTCATAGTTGTTTTCTTTTACTTTCGGGATTTTGTGTCAGAAATTTTGTCTGTTTGTGTTTTTTTTTTTTTTTTTTATAAAAAAATTAAGAATTATAGGTTTCATCCTGCACATACTTACGAGTAGGTAGGTACCTACACACTCTGTGTGGACGTGGACATGGGTTTGCTTTAGGTCGCTTTGGTTTCAAAAATAATTGCTTATGTTCCAAGGATAAGGCGACTCGCTGAGACTAACAAAAGAGATGTGGTCATGTTAATTGAATGGAATTAATATTAATGGGCTTGAACTTGATTACGAAATAATCTGTTGTATACCGCACAAAACGGGAAGGCAGTGATAAATTTTTCCGTTAAGGATATCTGCTCCTTGATTTGGGAAAGTTATGTGGTCTG